>CAMAPE010000051.1:955000-1555000 GCA_945859875.1 Cuscuta europaea | reverse complement strand
GACCCCACTAATCTTGTGTTTCCTCTACTAGAATAGTAGAGCAAAATATTTTTATACTTTGTAGTACACTTGTGGTTTTTCAATATCACATTAAATTAAATATCATATCTATAAAGACACTATATATTTTCTAGGAGTAGTTATTTTGGAATACATTAAATCTATAACAACACTATATTTTGGAGTAGTAGTTATTCCATCATAAATAATAGTGCACATGTGGAAATATATTATGGAGTAGTATTGGAGATATTTGACTTAAAGTGTCTAATATAAATATAAAGGAAGTATTAGGAAAAATTGGAATGGTAGTAAATTTATAGAGAAGAGATAAATTAGCACTTTGACCCATGTACCCTCGCGTCCAATTTAACATATGTGATATTACAATACAAAAATCATTGCACTTCAAGTAGCCTTTTAACCAAATGAATAACAAAAACAAAATACATGTTTAGGACCTGCACATTTCATGATTCTCAACATATGATATTAATTGCAATGAGAACGAAACATATGTAATCAAAAGAAACAAAAAAACGAGACTAAGAGAGACATGAAATAAGATAAAATTATATCAGGGAGACTAAGGGCTAGAATTTTTTGATTGAGCTTGGCTAATACATAGCGTTATAAATTTAAAATAACCTACTAATTTCAATCTGGACACCGGGACGGAACATGATATTTTATAGCAATCCTGGTCCCGTCCCAGTTGATATCGGTACGGGACTGGTTCAGGATAAAAAAGTTACATCCTAAATAAATCGGGATAGTTTCGGAACAATATCGGGATTTTTCGGTTTGGGACAGCGGGACCGAGATTTTTGCCCACCCCTAATTATATCCACCGAAGCATCACCGCATTATATCTTAGTTTAATCTTCCTAAATACTATCCTCCGTTCTATAAAAGTTGCAACAGTTTGACTTTCACGTTTGCCAACACGCAAGTTTGACTGTAATTATATTTATTTACGTATTAGTAAACATTAAAATAAGTTAATATATTGGAAATTTACATTAATACAAATTTATTAATATTTTATACATAATATTTTTATTATATATATTATTAGAAAATCGTAGTCAAAGTAAGGTGTGTGAATAGTGCAGAAATTCCAATGTTGCAACCTTTATTGAACGAAGGAAGTATGTATTACTATTTTTACTTGCTAAATAATCAAACTCTCTCATGATATATAAATTCTACATATTTCCTATTGCGATTTAAAAAATGCGTCATATCCCCTCAAGTTATAATTAATCATGCGCATAACCTAATCGAACAACAAAATAAATTGTGGAATGAAAGAAAAGTAATCAATATTTTGTGTAATTAATACAGATTTTGAAAATTTTATTTGCATGTTCATCGTAAACATGAGACACGCAATTCTGAAATTGCTAAATTTATTTTTCAAGGGTGTCACGTGCATAATTAATTATAATAAATAGGGGTATGTTGTATTTTTTTAATCACTATATTCAGTGGCGGAGCCAGAGGTTTGTCCAAGGAGGGACAAACCAAAGACTAAAAATTTTAAAGTTCGTGTCCAAAATATAATAAGAACAACAATAGCGTAATAATTTAACAAAAAATTATAGTTCATTACATACTACTTGATTTACTTCTGCAACCTAGGCAAATCAATCCTACGAGTTTTCATATTTTGAAAATGCTGCATAATAGCTTCATTATCAATTGCTTGAAAAATGTCTCTTTCGATGTAGCATACTAAGCAATCCGTAAGATAGTCATCTTCCATCTTATTGCGAAGATCTGTCTTGATAATATTCATCGCTGAGAAAGCTCTTTCAACTGTGGCTGTTGCAACTGGTAACACTAGAGCCAACTCAATAAGACAATAGACCAAGTGAAAAGATTTGTGAATTGTAAGCTCAACCATCTTCTTAGACACTTCACCAATACTTTGTAAAGTGGAAAATGCTTCATTTCCTCTCATCTCATATATCCAAACTTGGAGTTGTTCTTTAAGCTCCATTTGCTCAACAGCTGAAAAATCAGATGAATATAACTCCGCAAGACTGAGTAGCTTTGACTCACAGAAATTGGAAAATTTATCTTTAGGATCAAGGCAAGCTAAACAAGCGAGTAAATCTGTATTTGACTCACTAAAGCGATTCTCCATTTCCAGATTGACATGGTCTATAACCTACAATAAGGTAATAATAAAAAGTAGTAGTAATAGTAATAATATTAATGATAATAATAATAACAACAACTAATAAATAATTTAAATTTTAATAAAAAATACCTGATAAAAAATATCAGCTCGAAAGTGATGATAATTTGTTACCGGATGACGAACACGTCTAGAACAATGAGTTGTATCTTCCATGTTTAGAATGTCAATTTTATTCTTCACACAAAATTTACTGACATCTTCTAATAGCTCTTCCCATCCACTTTCTCTCAAATCTTGGAACTTCTCTTTAGTGCTTTTAATCAAGCTCACAGCCTCAAGAATGTTCTGATCTTTTTGTTGCAAGAAATGTGACAACATATTCGTCAATCCCAATACCTTCTTCATCAAGTGGGCTATAAAAACAAATTGATAGCTCTCCATTTTTTCAACCTAACTACTAGCTTTGCCCCTTGATTTCGAATCAAATCCATCATCAAATATATTGTCAAGCACTTGGATTGTTGGAGACCACAAAGATAGAATACGAATAATGGTTGTAAAATGTGAACCCCATCGAGTAGCTCCCGGTCGTGCTAAAGTACTTTCTTGATTCAATCCTCTCCCGGTCGTAATTTCACCTTTTTCTAACATGGCTACCATGTTTTCATGTTGTTTTTGGCGAAATTCATCTTTTCTTTTACAAGAGGATCCAACCATGTTAGTAATCATGGACAAATATTCAAAGAAATCACTCACAATTTTTTTTTTTTGAGAAACAACCACGACAATTAATTGCAATTGGTGAGCAAAAGAATGAATATATCTCGCATGTGGATTTTCATTCAAGATAAGAGTCTTCAATCCATTCAACTCACCTCGCATATTAGAAGCTCCATCATACCCTTGTCCTCGAACTCTAGACATTGATAATTCATGTTTTGAAAAAAAATCATCAATGCCACTTTTTAAAGAAAGAGATGTGGTCTCAAGAACATGCTTAACCCCAAGGAACCGCTCAATCACAACTCCATGATCGTTTACATATCTCACAACAACTGTCATTTGTTCTTTCACAGAACTATCACGAGCTTCATCAATCAATAAAGAAAAAAACTTGTCACCAAGATCATTTATTATGGCTTTTGTTGTTTGTGATGCGCAGACATTAATAATATCTTTTTGAATCATAGGACTAGTAAGTTGGTGATTCGAAGGTGCATTGTCTTTCACCACTTTTGCCACATCGGCATTGCGTGCACTATACCATTCTAGCAATTCCAAGAAATTTCCTCTATTTAATGAGCTCTCTCGCTCATTATGACCACGAAAAGCCAATCTTTGTGCAATTAAAAATCTAGCACAATCCACACTTGCATTCAAACGAGTACGGTATGCCGCACCCAACAGTTGTGTTCCTGAAGAGAGACTTCTTGAAATACTTTGTTTTTTATTTTTGAAAGCAAAAAATTATGTTCTAGCATCATTGTGCACACTCTCTACAATACCAACATGATCTCTAAATTTTTCAGGAGCTTTCTTCCAATTACGGAATCCGGTCCTCACAAACACATCATCACCAAATCTCTTTCCTTCATGCCCATGAAAAAGGTAACACCAAAAACAGAAAGCGGTATCTTTAGAAATACTATATTCCAACCATTCCCAAGTTTTAAACCACTCTCCTCGAAAACTCTTTAATGTCTTACCAAATTCAGTTCGTGGAAACTTATGAGATGCTGGTTGACAAGCACCTTTAACAACATATGCTCTCATCACATCATCCCTAATCCCCGGCGCATATTCATTAATTGGTTTTCGTAAAAATGGATCACTAATAATATCTCATTCATGTGTACTTTCTGTTCGGGCTCTCTTGTCCCTCTCATTCCTCTCATCTCTAGCAATATTTTCATTTGACGCAGTGGCATTTTCAACACTAGAGATAGACTGATTAGGAACAATTGAAGAACTAACACCTCCCATCAAAGACCTCTTAGTCTTAATTACAAATTTATCCAAACTCATACTCCTAAATATAACAAAAATAAGTATGAATTAAAAATGTTCCTTATACAAATAGCATTAAATTGCATCTAGAACTGAGATTTGAGGATTCACACAAATAATTTCTGACTTTTCGTTAGGGATGAGAGCAAATAATTAATATGGGCATAAATTGGCAGATGAGAAACTTACTTGAAAATTACAGAATCTGAGAACAAATGGGGAGAAGTGAGAACTAACTGGAGAAGGAAGGTAGATTTCTGTTGGGGAGTAAAGCCGGAGAGGGAGCGGGCGATGCTGCTTCTCAGTTCTCACGTTCGCTGCCTGCCTGCGTTCTCAACTGCTCGATTCATTTTTTTGGCGGAGTGGGAAGGGACTGCCGACTGCCTAGGTCTTTTGTTAATGAATCTTTGAATTTTTAACCCACTTAATGACTTTAGACTTTAGTGATTAAGTTTTGAATTGTTATTTTTTTCATTTTTGGGCTTAGGCTTTAGGATTGTCTAGGTGGCTTGGGCTTTAGAATTGTTTTTTTTTTCATTTTTCTACTTATGCCCGTTTTTTTTACTTAGCCTTAGACTAGATGCTCATTTGTCTCATTGACTCATTAATCCCCTTTTATTCTATATTTCATTTTTTTTACTTTTTATGAAAATACTTTTTTATTTATTTTAACACTTCATCTTAAAATAACCTTAAGTTGTACTTATTGTTTTTAAAATTAAAAAAGAAGTCGGGACAAGAAACATATTATAAGTAATACTAGTAAAAAAAATTAGTCGGAGCGGGGGCGCTTGCCCCCCCTTGCCCCCCCCCCCCCCCCAGCTCCTCCACTGACTATATTAATGTGTAAAATTTGCATATCTTTACACATTAAACTAGAATTACATCAAACTCAATATTATAGAAGCGTTTCTGTACACAAGTAGTCAAGCACACCACCTATTTCCGTTTGGTGAGGCATTCCCATAGGTGTAACTTTATTTTATTATATATGGAGTAGTATTTTAATACAATATTTTACAGCTCATTTGATAACACAGAAATCGATTGAATCAGATGATTTGACTTAAATTTATAAAGTTCTGGTTAAACTGGCTGATTATGCTAATTTATTAAAAAATTATTTTTAAAATATATGTTATTAATAAAATAAATAAAATTTACATGAACACTCGCTAAAATGGTCCTCTACAATAACTTCAACTAATACATTCAGAAAAGTAACCATAACTTTACTTTTTCTTATTATTACACAAACGGGTTGTTACTGTTAATTTAACAAATACACGTAATCACGTTTTTAAGTATTACTAGTATTAAGTATCATCAAAAGCATAAAAAGAAAAGTGAAGAAAAATGTGACTTCGGTAAAACTCTTTTATACAGTTTGTTGGGTTAATGGCCAACCAGGGCCGGCCCATCGATCCCTAGGGGATGTACGTAGTCCAGCATAGCCAGGCTTCAGGGCCCAAGGGCCAGGGGACGTACGTAGCCCAGCATAGCCAGGCTTCAGGGCCCAAGGTCCAGGGGACGTACGTAGCCCCGTAGGACCAAGCTTCAGGGCCTAAGGGCCAGGGGACGTACGTAGCCCCGTAGGACCAAGCTTCAGGGCCTAAGGGCCAGGGGACGAGCATCTTGTAGACTACGCTCAAGGGCCCAGACTGCCACCAGAAGTCTGAGTCCAGTTTAGGGGACGAACGTCCCCACGCTATGGCGGGAAACCAAGATCTTGGTAGGAAGCGCATTAAATGCGAGAGATTTGGTGATCATGTCGCCCACAACCGGCCACGTCAGCCCCCCAACCACCATGGAGTACTATAAATAGTCGCATTTATTTCATTGTAAAGGGTTCACACTTTGACACTCTAGAATTGTAATAGCATCAACAACACGTAGCATAGCTTAGTACGTTCGGCCCCTCGGCTTGTATCGCTAAAGTGAATGAAATACAGTTATTAGCCCATTCCCCGTTGTTTGGTGAGCTTGTTTTGCTTTCCGCCCATTCGAAACCCCCAGGTTACGTGTTGGGCCTGCGGATTGAGAGGAATAAACCTCAACACTGGCGTCGTCTGTGGGAAAATGATCAAAAAGCTCTTCTAACCAATCTCTCCATTTAAAAACCCTAAAAACAACAGCAAGACAAGTAAAATGAACACTAACAACGCGGGTAACTCTCAAGACCTATCATCACAACTGGCTCACAGCAGGAGGAGCCGTAACCAGGCGACGGGGGCCCAGTCCACCTGTCTATGGAGCCGGAGGGATTTCGGGATACTCACCGACCTGATTCCCCAGGAATTCCGTAGGGACCCCAATGCACTACGGGATATCGCGGATACCATCCGCTGACTAGCGGACCAGCGAGAGGAAGAACATGTGCATACTGCCAACACCGAGCGCACCCCGCTCTCGGCCATCCGCCCCATGCAGTCTTTCGCCGAGAATACCGGTGAAAATAGGAACCCCCGCCGTTCGGTCCATTCCAGGATAACCCAGAACACCCGCTCTCCGGGTATGGGGGGCGCCGCGGGAGCCAGGCCCTTCAGGGGAACGCAGTGCCACACGGTCCAGGACCCCATGCCGGTCATGCCCCGCGATGGACGGGCTGCTCGAGAACGTACCCCCGTGGTGGATGGCATGATGGCGGAGGCCCAAGTATACCATGGTCAGCATAATCATGGCATTACGCCAAGGGGGAATACCTTAGCATTGGTAACTCCCGCGCCCGTTGGGACCGATCCACGAGATGCCATGCTCATGGACATGCAGAGACAGATAAATGAGCTGAATCGACGTACGGAGAATACACAGGCACAACCCAGGATTGCACTCTCACCCCCTTTCACTGACAGGGTCATGGCGGTAGACATTGCACGGGACGTTCGGCCTCCTGGAACACTGACTTATGACGGGGCCGGGGACCCCAAGGCCCATCTACTATCTTATAAAGGAACACTCTCTATGTTGGGAGCCTCCGATGAGGCTGTTTGCAGACTTTTCTTTAGCGCCCTCAGGGGACCAGCGCAAGAATGGTTCGGGCAGCTCAGGCCCGGGTCCATTGACAACTTTGAACAGTTATCTAGGCAGTTCATGGCTCAGTTCGCATTAAGCTCCACACCCAAGAAACACTTCAGTTGGTTGACGAACGTGCACCAGAACAAGGGAGAGTCCATATCTGCTTTCCTGGTCATGTGGAGGAACGAGACCCTGAAGGTGGAGGACCTTCCGGAGCACACCGGCATCACCCTCTTCACCAATGCGTTGGCAACCGGGGACCTCTATTTGGACTTGAAAAGGAACCCCGGGAGCAACTACGCCAAGGTGCTGGCCCGTGCGCACAAGTTCGTTGTGATCGAGGAAGAGGTTTCACAGCAGGATGGGGCAGCGGCCCCCGCAGCGTGCAAGGCATCAAACCGATTGGGTCCCAGGCCGGTGGAATCACCGGCACTCAAGAAGGAGAAGACGATCGGCGGTTACGTCCCTTGGGTCGCACAGGAACGCCCGAGAGACGGCCCATGTAGGCATGGGGCCAGCTCCCTTGGCCTACCCAATCAGTCAGATTTTTGGGGCCATCAAGGACAAGGGGCTGCTCAAGGAGCCGGTACCCACCAAGGGGCTCATGATGGGTCGGGACACGGGAGCCTACTGTGAATATCACCGCAAGCAGGGACACCGTACGGATGATTGCCAAAGTCTGAGGTACGCCATCTAGCAGCTTATCGAGAGGGGATATCTGGGTGAGTTCACCGTGGGAGGAGCATATTAGGGCCCCTCGCAGCAGCATAGAAGGCCCTACAGCTGGCGCCGGGATGATCGGCGAGAGGCCGGGGTCAAGGAGGAGGACTTCCGTCATAACGGCAAGCAGCCAGAGGCATCTCTCGGGTCGGTCGGCTCCAAGAAGAAAATGGAAATCAAGATGATTTTCGGAGGGGCGGAGACTGGGGATACCCCGGCGGAGAGAAAGAAGTTCGAGAGGGCCCTCCGGGTAAATTCTATCTCCGCACCTCCCACCAAAAAACACAAGGTCAAACCCATCACATTCGGGACAACGGATCTACCACAATCACCAGGACCGCACAGGGATGAGCTGGTAATCAGCATGGATATCCGGGAGTGGATAATCCGGTGAGTCCTGGTCTACACAGGAAGCATCATCAATGTCCTCTACTGGGACGTGTTCGAGAAGATGCATCTAAGCAGGTCCGATTTGAGCCCCATACGGACACCCCTGGTTGGTTTAACCGGCCACAGCATTGATGCAGAAGGGACCATCGTCCTACCAGTAGAGATCGGGGACGGCGAGCACAGGGCAACGATCCCCATGACGTTTGTGGTGGTGTGGCTCAAATGCGCCCACAACGCCATTCTGGGAGGCCCCGGACTGGAAGACCTCGAGGCCATCTGCTCTGTACGGCACTCCTGTATAAAATTCCCCACGGAAACTGGGGTGGGCGTGGCCCGTATGGATCCAGACACAGCAAGAGCATGTTACAAGGAAACGGTAAAGAGGATGACTGCGAAGGATATGAGGGTTAGGGCTACACATCGGGCGGGTTGGGTCGGGTTTGCTATATTTTTGGGTCTACCCAATTTGTTCGGGTTGGCTATTAACCAACCCGCGGTACTCAAAATAAGTTGGTAAACCATACATGAACGGGTCGGGTAGGGTCGGGTTTTGAAAAAAAAATCACGTCGGGTTGCATCTTTCATGTGGGAAATCAATGTAACCAATTTGAAATTCGATTAACTTGTTTCCAAAATACACAAACAAATACAAGTACTCGTATCTTTTATAAGCAAAAACATTAGATAATACTACATCCGTAACACAAAGATCTTCCCATTTTGACTTTTCACGGTCTTCTAAGTTGAACTTTGACTCTAAATATCTACATATCTATATGTATAAAATTCATAATAAATTAGCATTCAAATAATATGTTTTACAATGAGGTATATGAGATAAATTTTTAATCATAACATAATGTGAGTTTTTAATAATTAATGGTCAAAGTTTATAAAGTTTGACTCAAAAGAGTCAAACTGGGAAGATTCTAGAGTTACAGAGGTAGTAGTATTAAAACATCCTTCCGTAAAGGAAGTTCACTTAGAAGGAAACGTAAATATATAATAATCACCTAGTCAAAATGGTAAATGTTTAATTATAATTCTAATATCATAAAGTCCTAGATAGAGCACATTGGTCTTAAATTAAAATTATCCAAGAAAACATTGTAGCATAATAATAGTAAAATGAACTTTCGGCCGGGTCGACTACTATCGGGTTTGAAATTTTAATTCCGCAACCCTACCCATTAGGTGCGGGTTCAAACGTATTTAATCCATGAATATTTTTTAAAATCAAATACCCGATTAAATAGGGTCGGGTAGGGTTGGGTCGGGCGGGTTATGCGGGTTCGGGTTATTCTTGTGCAACCCTAATGAGGGTCAATAGCATTGCAGAGACAGCCCGGCAGGAGGAGTCTATGTTCCGACCAGAGCCGGCTACTTTGCTGGAGGAAGTGGAACTGGACGACCCTTCCGATCGGAAGGTGTCCATTGGGACCGGCCTGGAGCCAGAAATCCGGGAAGGGGTGATCTTGATCCTCCAAAGGTTCAAGATCTTATTTGCCAGAGGACCAGAGGATATGCTAGGAATTGATCCAAACATCATCTGTCACAGATTGGCCGTTCGGCTAGATGCCAAACCCGTACAGCAGAAGAAAAGGTACATGGCGGTCGAACGGAGGGAGTTCATCAAAGTGGAAGTCACCACCCTGCTTGACATACGCAACATACGGCCCGTCATGCATGTGGAGTGGCTGTCCAACGTTGTCTTGGCACCAAAGGGAACTACATGGCGGATGTGCGTCGATTACTCTGATCTCAACAAAGCTTGCCCAATGGACCCCTGCCCTGTTCCAAGGATTGATCTGTTGGTGGATGAGACCGCGGGATGTGAGCTACTTAGTTTCATGGATGCCTTCAGGGGGTATCATCAAGTATTCATGCATCCAGACGATGCCGAGAAAACCGCCTTCGTCACGTCAGACAGGGTATATTGCTATGTGGTCATGCCGTTCGACTTAAGGAATGCAATGGCCACCTTCCAGAGGATGATCGGGATATTGTTCAAAGATGTCCTCGGGAAGATCATGGAGGCGTACGTGGACGATATCCTGATCAAGAGAAAGAAGAAGGAGAACCACGTACAGGACATGGAACGGGTTTTCACCATCATGGAGGGAGCAAACATGAGGCTAAACCCGAAGAAGTGTGCCTTTGCTATCAAAGGAGGGATGTTCCTTGGTTACATGATGAGCGAACGGGGGATCGAGCCTAATCCAGAAAAGGTGAAAGCCATCATGGACATGGAGGCCCCCAAAAATTTGAAAGATGTGCAGAGAGAGGCTTACTGGGCGCTTGGCGGCACTGAGCCGGTTTATGTCAAAACTGGCTGATCGGGCGATCCCCTTCTTCCAGATCATGAAGAAGGCCAACCCATTTGAATGCACCCCGGAGTGTCAGACAGCCTTTGAAGACTTCAAGACGTACCTCTCCTCGTCACTTGTCCTGACTAAAGCGGATCCCGGGGAACCGCTATACATGTATCTAGCAGTAGATGATCTGGCGGTAAGCTCCGTCTTGCTGAACGAGGTTGAGGGTGTTCAGCGGCCTATATACTTCGTTAGCAAGGCGCTGAACGGCCCGGAGACAAGGTACACGCTGATGGAGAAGACGATCCTGGCGCTGATCGTGGCAATAAAGCGCTTGGCATCGTACTTCCAGGCACACCCGGTGACGATGTTCACCACTCAGCCTTTGGCCACTGTCCTCAGGAACCCAATGGCGAGTGGGAGGATTATGAAGTGGTCCTTAATGATCGGGCAGTACAGCGTGGAGTTCAAACCGAGGCCGACGATCAAAGGGCAGGCACTGGCAGATTTCATTGCCGAATGCACAACACGTACGGAGGATGGGGAATACGGCAGTAACGACCTGGACAACTGGTGGGAAATGTACACCGATGGGGCAGCAAGTGCAAAGGGATACGGGGGGTGGGGGGTGGGGGTGGGGGGTGCGGTCATCACTTCCCCCGAGGGATTCAAGGCTTATCACTCCATTGAATTCAAGTTCAAAGTCACCAACAACGAGGCCGAGTACGAGGCGCTGATCGCAGGATTGAGATATGCGAGGGCCCTCGGAGCAGCTCGTCTGAAGGTACGGATGGATAGCCAGTTGGTTGTTACACAGATGAATGGTACTGCTGAGACTCGGGAAGAACAGATGAAAGCCTACAGGGAACTGGCAGAGGAGCAGACTGCGCAGTTTGAGCAAGTGATCATAGACCCGGTACCCCGGGTAGAGAACGCCGAAGCGGATATCCTATCCAAGCTAGGCAATCCCCTATCCGAGGAACAGACGCCGGCCGTCCCAAAACATATCCGGAATTTCGCTAGACAGGAGGCACTACTCCGACCGGCGACGGAGACGATCCAGGTAAATGTTGTTTCTTATGCAAATCCCAACTGGGTGAAGGAAGTGGCAAATTATCTCAGGGATGGAACCCTCCCCCTCGAGAAAGATGGACGCACCTCCAGAAGAGCCCCGTGGATAAAAAGACGGGCGACGAGCTTTGAGATCATCGTGGGTGAACTGTACAAGAAGACATTCGGCGGACCATACCTCAGGTGCTTATCGTCGGACTTAGCAGCATCAGTCATGGAGGAAATCCATGAGGGCATATGTTCCAGCCACCAGGGACCCCGAACGCTGGAAAGAAAAATCATCCTACAGGGATACTACTAGCCAACCATCCAGCGGGACTGTTTCAACCACACCCAGAGGTGTGCGGTATGCCAGCAGTACGCACCCATGCCGGGAAGGCCGGCCAGCTTCTACACCCCGATGACCGTCGCCCTACCATTTGCGAGATGGGGGATAGACCTGCTGGGGCCCCTTCCCAGGACGACCGGCGGCAAGAAGTTCATAATAGTATCCATTGACTATTTCACAAAGTGGGTGGAGGCCGAGCCATTGAAAAACAACATTGAGTTCCAATGCCAACGTTTCATATGGGAAAACGTATTATGCCGGTTCGGCATCCCGGAACAGATCATTATGGACAACGGTCGGCAGTTCGTTGGCAAGGGATTCGAGGCGTATCTGGCCAAGTGGGGCATCCGGCATTCCAAGGCCTCAGTCGCGTACCCACAGGCAAACGACCAGGTGGAGAATATGAACCGGACCATCATGGATGGCATAAAGAAAAAATTGGAAGATTACTCCTTAACCTGGCCGGAGCAGCTGAATTATGTCCTGTGGACGTACAGGACAACTCCAAGAACGGCGACCGGGGAAACACCGTTCGCACTAGCATATGGGGTTCAGGCCAAAGTCCCCACCGAAGTACTTGTGCCCACGCACCGGACTCTGCACTTTGACCCGAGACAGAACGAGGAAAATCTAAGGGCAGAATTGCACTTTATCGAGGAGAGAAGGGACCTAGCCACACGACGCATGGAGGAATATCATCGGGCAACCGAGAGGTATTTCTACAAGGCGGTGAAAATCAAAGAAATCAAGGTCGGAGACCTGGTGCTACGGAAGCGGGAGAAAAGCAAGCCGCTTGAAGGCGGCAAGATGGCCAAAAACTGGGAAGGGCCGTACAGGGTATACGAGAAGAGATTGGCGGCAGGGACGTTCCTCCTACAAACTATGGAAGGACGTTCCGCTGGCATATGGAATGTGGAGCACCTGAAGAGATTCTACCAGTAGGACCCCTCCCCAAAACAAAAGAGGCACCGGGGAATCCCCAAAGGGGATAAACCCGCTCCGCATCACAATCGCAGCCGAGCCCAGCTCAGGATCCCAAGGACCAAGCTAAATGGGCAGCTAAGACGAACGGATGACGGGACGAAGACCGGGGAATCCCCAAAGGGGTTAAACCCGCTCCGCGTCACAATCGCGGCCGAGCCCAGCTCAGGATCCACGGGACTGGGCCAAATGGGCAGGTAAGACGAACGGACGACGGAGCAAAGCCAAAGACCTCTCCAAAAAAAAGAGAGAGAGGCACCGGGGAATCCCCAAAGGGAATAAACCCGTTCCGCATCACAATCGCGGCCGAGCCCAGCTCAGGATCCCAAGGACCGGGCCAAATGGGCAGGTAAGACGAACGAATGACGGGACGAAGACCGGGGAATCCCCAAAGGGGATAAACCCGCTCCGCGTCACAATCGCGGCCGAGCCCAGCTCAGGATCCACAGGACCGGGCCAAATGGGCAGGTAAGACAAACGGACGACGGAGCAAAGCCAAAGACCTCTCCAAAAACAATTATTAGAGAGAGGCACTGGGAAATCCCCAAAGGGATAGAATAAGTTAAAAGACAAACGGACGACAAAGTTTAAAGACGACCGCGTCAAGCAAGCAATACACTTTATTCATCAGCTCTACCGGCCGGAAAGTACAACATACACGAGTTCGGAGTGAAATCAAGAGTACAAAATAACCGAAGCCGTCACGCCTCGGGGAGCTATCCTTGAATATAGATGTGCCTGCAAGAGCTTTCTATGAACCCAAAGGCGTGAGGGGTGAAGTAAGCCATCTTAAAAACATTAGTCGCTTCGGGAAGAACGGCCTGCTAGCCAGGAGGTGCGGCTGGCAAGCAGAATTTGACAAACTCACTCAGCTATGGGGGGGTCGTCCTTCGCCTGGCACTTGCCCTTCAAAGCCTCCCCATAAGCTTCAACAAACGAAGCATTGAAACCAGCAGCCTCAGGATCAAACGGGGCGGGGAGATAACGCTGGAGAGCCGGGAGGTTTCCGGCCAAAAGGCTGATCATCCCTTTAGCAAAGGCATCATCGGCAAGCTCTGCAAGAAACTCCTGGCCAGTGGAGGTCCCGAATACCAGCTCAATGCCATCCTTCAGCACGTCAGAGCTCTTAGCCAGGAACTCCCCGAAGCCCTGGGCAAGACGCTCCTTCACACGGACATTCACGGCATCGACATAGGCACGGGACTTATGGAACTCAATGGAGCCGGCTTCCTTGATCTTGGAAACATCAGCCTCAAAAACAGGAACGACCCCATCCGTACCAACATGGCGAAGCTGCACGTCAGACTTCTCCACGGCGGCCATTTTGGCATGAAGCAGCTGCAGCTCCTCGATTTGTTTCCTCACCGTCTCCTGAAGAGACGTGCTCCCTTTAGCGAGCCCAAGAGCAGCGTTCAAATCCTACTGCATCTTGTGCAAACGCTCTTTGGCCTTCTTCACCAGATCATCGGCTTCACAACGCACCTGGGCGGAAGCACGCTCCTGAGCTTCATAGGCAAACCGCGCCTTACAGAAATAAATGGCGGCCTTGTTGAGTGTGCTAAGGCCACACTCGTGAAGATCCACCGCGCTGTCACGAGCAGTAAAATCACGAGGGAGTTTTAACCCCAAAGAGCACCAAATGGAAGAGGTCGTCTGCCCAAACAACCTTTTTGACTCCGCACGGGGGCCCAACCCGGAGGACTCAATGATATCAGAAAGCGAATCCTCTGAACCGGACGGAGGAGGGTCGCTCGAACCTTTGCCCAACGAAGTGACGGGGGTGGCTTAGGAGGAGAGGCGGCCTCAGTATCTGACCCATCAAGGACCACCACGGCCTTGGAGGATCCTTCCCCATGGCGGGACTTTTTGGGGGGCCGTTCGTCCCCAGCAGGTTCGGCTTTGGGCCTCTTTTGGCCCTGATCCTCATCAACGATCTGCTTTCCCTTGCTAGCATCGGCCCGACCGGAGGAGGGAGTAGCACGGGGGTGGGGAACCATGGCAGAAGACCTGGGATAAAGCCCTGCACAAAGGAGAAGAGAAAAATTGTCAGAACAATGTTTGGGAGTCACAAAAAAGAGAGTCCAAAACCCGGGCCACAGCGAGGACGTATCTATGCCGGCCTTACCCAAGTTGGTGTCATTCACCAGCAAACGCAGGTTCTAGACCCCCTCACCGGAAATACGAGCAGCCTATTCCAGCTCGGCCGAGTGGAGAACCGGAGGCTCAAACTTAACAGGGAAAGCATTCCACCGATCGGAGAAGGGGGGAGGGGAATCAACCCTGGCAAGGAAGAATCTCTCCTCCCAGCTGTTCGGATTGGGGGGGTTGTTGGAAAAGAGAACCCTCCACGAATGGGACACTATGCTGAGATAACCTGTCTCGCCGTACGGGGAAAGCCGGAAGAAATTTAGAAACAATTTCACGGACGGCTCGACCCCCACATTGTGGCACCGGATTATGAAACCAGCGAGAATCTGATGGGAATTCGGAACGAGTTGGGACGGGGCGATACCAAGGCCCCCCGAAAAGAGAGATGTGGAAAGGCAACATCGGGAAAAGAAAACCCGCTGCCACAGAGTCCAGATGGACGACCACGTAGCCAGGTAGATGCCGCATAGGATGGCGGAGGAACCGTGCGTCCCAAACCCGGGGAGGGGGAAGCAACTGGGGAATCAGGTTCTTCTCGCTAAGAAGCAGACGTTGGCGCTGACGCCGAACGAGATGGAAGTTAAGGGAGAAACGAGGAGGCTGGGGGGGCCTCCCACGCTTATAGACCGAAAGGTCATCCCCTGAATTACAACCGTCATCGGATGAGTTTCCGGGACGGCCATGGGCCGACGGCCTATGGACAATGGAAGACATAGCAAGTACGGAGGAGAAAATACGGGACTTACAAGGAAGAGATGGAAATCTAGAGAGAGAAAATAATCTGGCAGAGTAACAGAGTAATCCCCCCATTTTGGCAATAGGGTATTTATAGGCAAAAACCACCCCGGCTCCCGAATTGGGGGAAGACATGTGGCGGACCATGTTTGGTGCATCCTACGGAGGAGGGACGCTTCGAGATCCACGCCGCCGGTGGCACGTGCCGAAATCACCGCCCACAACGAGACGTATGCAAAAAAAGAAGAAAAAAAAAGCAAAAAAAAGAGAGTTTAGAAGAGGAAAAGAGCCCATAAGCAAAAGGAGCAAGGGCCGTTCTTCGTCAGAAAAAGAGGAAAAGAGCCCATAAGCAAAAGGAGCAGGGGCCGTTCCTCGTCAGAAAAAGAGGGAAAGAACCCATAAGCAAAAGGAGCAGGGGTCGTTCCTCGTCAGAAAAAGAGGGGAAGAACCCATAAGCAAAAGGAGCAGGGACCGTTCCTCGTCAAAAGAAGAGGAAAAGAGCCCATGAGCAAAAGGAGCAGGGGCCGTTCCTTGTCAGAAGAAGAGGGAAAGATTCCATAAGCAAAGGAGCAGAGTCCGTTCCTCGTCAGAAGAAGAGGAAAAGAGCCCATAAGCACAAGGAGCAGGGGCCATTCCTCGTCAGAAAAAGAGGGAAAGAGCCCGTAAGCAAAAGGAGCAGGGGCCGTTCCTCGTCAGAAGAAGAGGAAAAGAGGCCATAAGCAAAAAGAGCAGGAACCGTTCCTCGTCAAAAAAAAAAAATCTCCAGGATAGAAAGAAGGAGAAGTCGTCCCTCGTAAAAAAAAGGGGGGGGGGGGGGGCAGAGGAAATTATGAATGAGTAAACAGAACGCAAGCCATAAAGTGCAAAAGGAAGCTTTAGTCTTCGGCTCTACCGGCCGGAATATACAACTGAGCAGAGGGGGATTTAACAAATCATGCAAGGAAGCCATGAGGAGGGGAGCGTGGGGAGGCCGGCGGTTCTTTCGATTGCACAAAGGGAAGCTCGGGAGTGGGGGGATCAGGGATTTCACCCCTCTGAACGGCCTCTGCGCGCTGCTCATCTCGGTCGAGTTTTCCCATAACCCGTCGAAGCTCGGCCCCATCAGTATAATCTTCCACGTTGAAGGGGGGACAGCCGGTCAGAGGGAGCACACTCCTAAGGGCCTTGACACCTTCGAAGTACCCTTTGGCAAAGGCATCGTCGACAAGCTCTGCAAGCCACTCACCACCAAGTGCGGTCTTCTCCAAAAGCCGCACCCCATGAACCAAGCGGTCATTCTCCGACATACACCGACCGCAGCTCGGCCTCAAAAACCTCCCCAGCAGTTCCCCGAAAATACTCATAAGCGGTCTGAAGGAACTGGGTAGTTTTCTTAAACTCCTCCACATTGATGGCTAGAGTCAGAACGTCGCTGGGGGGATCTCCGCCTTCAGGACGCGGGACAGAATCGGCGGCAGAAACAAAGGAAATCCCATGCTTCTCAGCCAGGGCCACCTTGGCAAGCAGGCCTTGTTTTTCATGCTCGCCCTGAGCCCGAACGGCCAGGAGCTCCTGTTGAGCCTGAGCCAGGGCAGCCCGCGCCTTCTTCACCTCCGCCTGAGCAGTCTCCCGCAGCAGCACGATCTCCTGCTCTCTCTTGAAAGCCGCATCGGCTTTTCTCTTGAGCTCGACGAGATCTTTCTCCCGAGCGGCCCTGGCCTGCAACAAGCTCAGCCCAGCCTACAAGGAAGGAAAGTGGGTTAGATGGGGACGAAGGGCAGTTTCAAAATGACGGGGGGGGGGGGGGAATGTGGGGAACGTACCTCAAGGCTCAGAAGCAGAGCATTATCAACAGAGTCGCCCGAAGAACGACCTGACAACTCCAGCCCGGCCTGAAGGGCCATGTCCTTCCAGACCTCAGAAATCGGACGAACGGTGGAGGGCACCACGACGTTCGTGGATTTAGGAACAGGGGACTCAAGGCGCGGCATCTTCGGCTTCTTCCCCTTGTCCTTTTCCCCACCAGTGGGGATACCAACGCCGACCGGGTCCACATTCAGGACCCGGTTATCTTGAGGATGGTGGGCCTCAGAAGTTTGCCCAGTCACCTCAGCGACCAGAAGCCGCTCCACTTCAGCAATACGCTGACTAGCCTGGGACGCGGCAGACGAAGTGGCCCCAGAGGATTGGGCGGCAGCATGAGCCTTAGCTAACGCTGCCCGTTCCTTGTTGGCTTTTGCCTCACGACGAGCCACCATAGCTGCACTATCCATTTGCTCTTGAGTAGGGGGAGGACCTGAAACAAAGAAGTAACGTTAGTACCGGGCGGTGCGAATCACAAAGGCACTCACCTCAGGGAATGGACCGCCCGGGCCCACAAGATGAACACGAGAGAATTCCAGTCCAGGGATCACGGGTGGTACCTATCCCTGCGTCAGAGAGTGCCTCAATGGTCAGAAGGTCCTTCAGCTTCCTAACGCCGCCCAGCTTCAGCTTAGCCATGGCATCCCGCAACGCCGGGGTTAGCTCCGGCGCCTGAACCTTCGGAGGGTATCCATTCCATCTCACAGGAAGCCGCTCGTCCGCGTAGCGCATGAAGAAAAAGCGATTTTTCCAGTTGTGGATAGAGGTGGGAGCCCCCTCGAACAGCTTTCTTTTGGGATGAGCGGCCACACTCAGAAACCCATCAGCATTTTGGGGAGTGACTTGGAAAAAATAATGAAAAAGATCTAGTTTAAAGGTGAGCCCTAGCGATTTGCAAAGAACGAGGAAGGCAGAGATCAAATGGTAGGAGTTCGGCATGAATTGTGCCGGAACAACACTGTAAAACTCGAAGAAATCAAGATAAAACGGGTGGAGCGGGAAGCGCAGTCCGGCCTTTACAGAATTCATGTGCACCATCACCATGCCTGGACGTCTTATGAGGAGGTTATACGCACCTCGAAGGCTATAGTAAGCAGGCGGGGGGAGAATAATTTGTAGTTCCCTCAGGGCCCTCTTGGAGAAGACCTGTTCGATCATGGCAACATTGGGAATAAGCACTATGTGCCTGTGCTGATCCATGGGGACGCCGAGCTTGTATATCTGGAGGTCGTCCCCTTCCTCGGCCTCCTCACCCGAATCATGATCGGCCGAATACCCCACCGCCGCGGCAGGTTGCGCCATCATCACAATGGCGTTCTCAGGATCGACGGCCATACCAACATGTTCTCCTACGACCGGGATCGCGACATCAGCTACTGCCTCAGGAACCGCCATCGAAGAAGCGCTGGAACGGCCAGAACCGCTCACTTCCGCCGGGGAACGGGATCTGAGTTCTTATGCCGAAGATGAACCGGCTGAAGAGCCGGTAGAAGAGCTAGAGCCGGTTTCCGAATCGGAAGAAATCACCATGGAGCAGGCCATGGGGAGGTTTTCGGAAAGAAAGGAAGAGGTCGGGATTGAAGAATTACCTTGCTAAAACTTGGGAGAGGGATGAACACCGGAACTCGAGATAATCGTTGAACGGCACTGGGAAGGCAAGAGGAGGCAAACCATGAAAAGCCCTAACCCTTCCCATATTCCTGGTATTTATAAGGGGAGGCACCGGATCAGTGGCCAACCCGCGGGCGACGCGTGGCAAGGAGCGTATACAGGGACGCATGTCGCGTAGAAACGGGCCGATACGAAATGATTACTTTTGCATCGGAAGTTGAACCGGCCTGATAGCTGGCACTTAGAGACCCGTGAACAACGGCAGGAAGCAACCGTCACCTAGAGGAAAAGGAAGTAATGGCTCGAGGCGGTACGGCGGAAGTTATCTTACTTCTTTATGTCCCGCGCACGCTCGGAACATCAGAAGTGGTGGACTTGTGTTGGGTTAATGGTCAACAAGGGCCGGCCCATCGGTCCCCAGGGGACGTACGTAGTCCAGCATAGCCAGGCTTCAGGGCCCAAGGGGCAGGGGACGCACGTAGCCCCGTAGGACCAGGCTTCAGGGCCCAAGGGCCAGGGGACGTATGTAGCCCAGCATAGCCAGGCTTCAGGGCCCAAGGGCCAGGGGACGTACGTAGCCCCGTAGGACCAAGCTTCAAGGCCTAAGGGCCAGGGGACGTACGTAGCCGCGTAGGACCAAGCTTCAGGGCCTAAGGGCCAGGGGACGAGCATCTTGTAGACTACGCTCAAGGGCCCAGGCTGCCACCAGAAGTCTGAGTCCAGTTTAGGGGACGGACGTCCCCATGCTATGGCGGGAAACCAAGATCTTGGCGGGAAGCGCATTAAATGCGGGAGATTTGGTGGTTGGGATCATGTCGCCCACAGCCGGCCACGTCAGCCCCCCAACCACCATGGAGTACTATAAATAGTCGCATTTATTTCATTGTAAAAAGTTCGCACTTTGACACTCTAGAATTGTAATAGCATCAACAACACGTAGCATAGCATAGTGCGTTCGGCCTCTCGGCTTGTATCACTAAAGTGAATGAAATACAGTTATTAGCCCATTCCCCGTTGTTTAGTGAACTTGTTTTGCTTTCCGCCCATTCGAAACCCCAGGTTATGTGTTGGGCCTGCGGGTTGAGAGGAATAAACCTCAACACAGTTTAAAATAATTTCTTTAAATAGAAGTTTAGGTTTAATATTCCCTAAATATGAGTAAACGTTACATTTCTGTCTCAACTTCTGCACGAGTATTATTGTCCAAACACAAAAAAAAGCTCCTGAATTTCAAATACTAGCTCTATGTTTGTCTTTTAAGTGTGAATTATTTCTAAAATCTAAGAGGACAGTAGAATCGGAAGGAATTATATTACTCCCTATAAAAATTCAAATTATTGATCCAAGGCAACCGGTCCCCGTTTTATAAGTTTTTCAAGAGCCTGCTGGCAGAGCAAAAAAGGGATTCAAATATGAAATGTCACTCTCTTCAAATTTATTCACTATAATAACAAGTGTCCCCTCCAAATATAAATGCATCGACCCATCAAAAGTTTCCTCTTTAGACATTGACCAGCACAGTTGTTTTACGTGTCTGTAGGCCCTGTACAAGGAGCAACTATGCAGTGCAGATAGAAGAAAAAATTGATGCTAACTGTCTGGTCGGTGTCGGGGACGGGAGATATGAGATGTCATCCCATTTTTATCTTTAGAGCTCACAATGTAAGGCCAAACCTATTTTTCTTTACTGATTCCATTTTTCTTTTATTCCATTTTGAATGCAATACATACGGACTAATAATCTGAAATATTAAACATTGTTGGGGTTATGGAACCGGACCATGAGCTTGCCAAAACCAGATCTAAGAATTGGACCCGACCCACGAGTACAAGCTCGAGATTAGTGTTTGGGAATTTTTCACAAGTGGACTACAAAGTGAAAATAATATCACCTTTTTTCACTTTTTAAAGTTTTTTTAAAAAAAAGACTAAAGAAGATTTACTTTTCAAAAATAAACCATGATCACTATGTCTGCTTGTTATGTAGGATTTGCACACGGAAGATGTTTTTTACTACGTAAGAAATTGCATATCGAAGATTCAAATCCTTTCATGCGCCAATCTACCAACTTTTTACTTCATAATTAGACTTTCAAATTTCATAATTTTAAAATATTAAGCAAATAAAAATGAAAATATGATATAAAAATTCAAACAAAGAAACTGAAACAAATCTATATATTTCTGATAACTCCGAAAACATTAAAAAGGTAAATAGGTAATCAAAACACAATAAATGTATAGAATAATAAAATTGGAAAGTGATAAATAGGTTAGTAGACTTTAAAAATACGTAAAGCAAAATCAAAAATAACAAAAAGTTTTATTATAAACTAAAAAATTAAAAATATGTAAAGTAAGACAAAAATGTTTTGAATCTATTTAAAAATATGTAAAACATGCTAAAAATATTGAAATATTCAAATATAAATATAAATATTTTAATATGCAAAAAATGAAACTAAATTTTTATAAGTAGAATCAAAATAGAAATTATAAAAAATCAAATAAAAAAGAACTTAAAAATCTAGTAAAAATAAAATACAAACCGAAACCAAAGTATTAAGAAATGAAAATATAAAAAAATGCAAAAATAAAAAATATTAATTTGTAATTTGATATTCTAAATGTAGTTACAAAATTTAATAATTATTATTTGTTGAATATTGTTTTTTGTGTTTCTTTTTGTTGATAACTTTGATTTTTTTTTGTTTTATATAGTTTTTACATGTTTTTTGTTGTTGATATTAAAAAATTCAAACTTATTCAAAAAAAGATGTTTGTATATATATATATATATATGTGTGTGTGTGTGTGTGTGTGTGTGTGTAAATACGTGGTTTTCACCAATAAAGTTGCTAAGATAAATATAAACTGCAATAAATAACAAAATTAAAAATAAAGAATAATAAGAAACATGATGCAACAAACAACACCAACAAGATGCAACAAGATGAAACAAGGAACAATAAGATGCAACAAAAAACTACATGTGCACAATAACTAAAGCAACAACATGCAATAAGGAGCAACAAGATGCAACAAAAAACTACATGTGCACAATAGCAAAAAGTAACAAGATGCAACATATAGAGCAACAAGATGCAACAAAAGAAACATACTCACAATAACAAATAGCAACATAATTTATTTATTTATAAAGGCAAACTCTGGAAATATTCATTACCATTGAGATGGAATGTGTGATATTATTCAATTATAATCATGGCCAAGCAAAGTCAATAGCAATCTTCATAATCACCACGGGTGTCTTTAGCAATGGCACAATCTAAGGGATACTATTCACTTTTTGGAATTTCCTCTAGAATGACCTTCATATCAACTCAGCTCTGGTTGGAGTAACTCTTATCAAGTCACCTTCATTTGTACCTCTTTTGTTAATTGCACCCAGAAGTACCTCTCTGAGGGTAGAGAAGAGCTTGGATTGTTGTTCTTAGTATGGAAGGGAACTCATCTTTTCTAGTCCCTTTCGAGTCCAGGAGGACATCTTGTCCATATTCATCTCTCTAGTGATTCAAGGTTGCTTTGATCTGGCATTTGCTCCTTGTAGTTAGAATCTTATGCCATTATCATCAACATAGCATTTGTCTGATTTAGCGGTAGTCCCAGTTGTGTGTTGCGCAACATCTTCTTCAAGGGTTTCTTGAAACGAGCATGATAAGCCTCTCTGACAACAATCAACTCCTTATGTGACCTTGTACACACAATCTTCACAAGCACTTGATTGTTTGATGTCCATTTCTTAATTGCTTCATTGGTCCAGTGTACAGAGCATTACAAGTTTCTCAAATCACAAGCAAAATTCACAACAGTAATGTAATTGTACATTTTTACATAAGCAGAATGGTTAAAGTAAGATAGACGCGGCACCAAGCCAACAATCAAAAGGAGTAAAAAAAAATACTAGGCTGTCAACTAGAAATTCAGAATACACTCAAAGGTTAAATTAAAACTGAAATTTATTAAGTAACTAGTAGGCTAACCATGACCACTACATGTTAAATTGATATGCATACAACAACCATCATAGAGCGTGTTGTATGCATTACATGTCTCTTTCCAAGTGGTGAGCCCTCCTCGCAAACATAGAGAAGAGAAATCTCTGAAGGCCGAAGGGGCTAACGCAAACCCTATTGGTTTCTCTCATTAGATTCACGTTAATCGGAAACCAGAAATAAACCTTAACTATATTAATTATAACAAAAATTAGTGAAACTAAAATATCGAAAATCTTAAACACACACCTACGAATATGAGACATGCATGCAATCAGGGCATGATTATGTGAGCAAAAGAGTAGCTGAGCAAGCAAGGGCGGAGATTGGAGGCGGAGCACAGAGTCACATAAGGCAGAGGAGTCAAGCAAGGAGGGGCATAGGGCGGAGCTGCGGAGCCATGGATGGCCGGAGGGCGCGGCCGGCGCGAGGAAGGAGGGGTGAGATCGTCGGTCGAACAAAGAGCGAGGATCCAGACTGCCAGCAATCAACGATGAAATTAAATCAACGATGGGTTGGAGTTTTGATTTAGGATTTAGGCTATTTTTGAAATAAAAAACTAAAAGTGAAAAGATGAAAGTTATATATGAAAAGTAAATTATTAGGGGACATAAATGAAATGGATTTGGGAAAGGTGGACTTCACCGGATAATTCCACTTAGTGTTTCACTCGCCGACACGATCAACTGGTCCACCGAGCAAGGAGCTCAAAGTGTATATGGATAAGTTGACTAGTGAATAGTGATACACTTATGTGACGAGTGTATCTACATAGGGGTTCCGCGAGTCAAGGTACACAACTTTGTCCGAAAGTCTTATCAAAATATGTTTTTAAAATTATAAAATTGACTAAATACACAATATCATATTAGGAATAAATGATTTTATATTCATGTTGTTTGAATAGTTTTATTTATTTTTGTTAGAGATCACTATTGATTTAATTATATCTATATTGTTCAAGTTATTTTAGGAGAATGTGTTACTTTTTAATATGTGGCGTGTTGAACTGCTTAAATATACTACTAACAATTATTGTTTATTATTGAATATGACATCAATAGATTATTTATTGTATTTTGTAACATTTTCAAATGGATTAAATGTGTCACTAGTAACACCGATTTAGTATATTTCATTAGTCTATGATAATTTGTTGTTTTGAGGGACATGCATGGTAATTTACCGATACCGCACCGTTACCAAACAGAAATTTTTGTATACCGAAATGCGGTATACTGAAACTTTGGTAAGGTAACGGTATATAAATTTTGTATGCCGAAAGTTTTGGTACGACAAAGGTATGAGAGAAAATATTCGATATACCGTAACAAACCACCCCTACTACCAACCCAACAAAGAACCGTCCACCATCAAGAAGCCAATCACTAGCTCGACAAGGAGCCGACCTACTAGCCCAACAAGGAACGAGCTCGAGCGGCCATAGAATAAAAGAAGAAATACATCTACTACACAACTAAAGATGTAAAATAAATATAATACTACCTCCGTCCCACTAACATTGGGATGGAAGAAGGTGACAAAGTTATTAAGAAAAGTTGTTTTATGTGGTTGATATTGAATTGATAAGTGAGAATGAAGCAAAAATGATTTAGAGCCACACCAACTTTACCAAATTTGATATGGGACAATCTTAGTGGGATTTCTCGAAAAGGTAAAATGAGACAATCTTAGCGGGACAGAGGGAGTATATAGTTAAAAATGAATTAACATAGAGCACAAATTATATTGATTTATAGTGCCAAAATAGTTGATAATTTGAACTAGTGTGTACACATACTGATACACGTACATAGAGTCCCGTTCTTGTCAGACCGGCCTGACGGGAACCGCCGTCCGGACGAGGGCATTTCGGGCACTTCCTGATCGAATTTTTTGATGAAATGTTTTTGTCATGTTCTTCATCAAGTCTAGTTTATCCATACCAAATTTCAGCTAAAAATTCAACCGGGAAGGCAGTCAAATAAATTTATTTGACTGCCTTCCCGATTGAATTTTTAGTTGAAATTTGGTGTGGATAAACTAGACTTGATGAAGAACATGCTCAAAAAAATTCATCAAAAAATTCCACCGGGAAGGTCCCCAAATGACCTCGTCCGGACGGCGGTTTTCGTCAGACCGGCCTGATACGATCTGCCCTCCACGTACATATATTGAATGTAACACTCTGACCATACACTTGTGATTCATTTTATAGTGCCAAAATAGTTGATAAAATAGTTGAATAGTTGATAATTTCAACTATTGTGTACACATAAGGATGACACCCCATCCCTGAGGCCCCCTCATTCCCTCAACCCCGACCGGACGGTACGTTGGGAGAATGTAAGTTGGACTATATTCTCAATCTGACAGATAGAGAGTGGGACTCTGTCCCCGCTACTTGCAGATGCCGTATGCATATTCTAGCATAGTAACCTCTCATCGCAGTTGCCGGGATTTGAACCCGAGACCTAACCCGTGTGACACTCCCTCACTATCAGTTGAGTTACGTCCACCGGTAGACTATTTTGTACGTGTATCAATTATTCAACTATTTTAACAACTATTTTGTCCAACTATTTTACATAGACAAAAAGGAATCTTTACATATAGAGGTCGTTTGGTAACACTGTTTTTCGGCTGATCGGGCTTATCAGCTCACTTTTTCACCAAACACGTAACTTTCGTTTTCGCGCGCTAAATTGTGTAGTAATAAGAAAAAGTAAGGTTGAAGTTACTTTTCTGGCTGTATTGGCTGAAGTTACTATAGATGACCATTTTATCTATTTTTACATATAATTTTTTCTTTATTATATTAATAAAATATATTTTAAAAAATAATTTTTCTTAAATCAGCAGAATTAGCCAATGCAGCCACTTCAGCCAAAGCTTCATATATTTCAGCAGAATCAGCCGATCCAGTCGATTTTTGTATTACCAAACAGACTTATAATGTGTATAAGTATGGAGAGTAAAGTATTAATAATAAGAATGGTTGTAATCCTTTTCTTAATCGATAAGAATGGTTGAGGGGCCCTCACGAATGGGATGTATCCTTTTTTTATATAATAAGAATGGTTGTAACAATAAGTATTCAAAGCTAACACTCTTTGGTACCACGTACCCGGATCTGGAGAGTTATTTTTACGAAGGATTTGTTAAGCAAAAAGGATATATGTACCCATTCTTTTACTCACTTTTATACTCACCAATGTTTGTAAAAGTTTTTTTGTATGTGAACATCGATTCACAGACAATATTTTGCACAAACAATATTGTCTGTGAATCGGATTCACAGGAAGAAAAAAGCTTCATATGAATATAAGGTGGGTAGAATATAAGTGGGTATAAGAATGAGTAACATCACGTTTTCGTTGAGAGGAGAGAGTGGGGTCGAGTGTGTGTTCGGTGATTGATTAAGAAACAAGCTATTGACAGTTGACAGGACTGAACACACATACACATGTGCAACTCAGGAGCTGGATCCCATCCAAATTTAAAACAATTTTATTTGACATAATTGGATGGAAATTTGAAACAAATTGCCTGCACTTTGACTTATACAGTTATACTCGGTATATAGTTTAGTTTTGGATGTTTCAAAAAGTCTTTTTATTTCTCTTTTTGAAAAAAGTGACTAAAATTCATTAACTTTTTCTTTCTCAACGATTATCATAATTAGGACTGGCATTTTGGACCGAAAAACCGAAAACCGAACCGAAAAAAATCGAACCGTTTTGGAAAAAAAACCGAACCGAATCGATGTAATTTGGGACCCGAAAATTGGGACCCGAAAAAAAAAAACGGTTCGGAATCGGTTTATAGTTCTAATATATCGGTTTGAACCGAACCGAACCGACATTTTATTAATAATAATTATAAGAAATTTATAGTTAATGACCTTTATTAAATGTGTATAAAACGCAATTCTGTCCAAAAGAAACGAACAAAGTTCCTCAGCAAGATGGTTGCCAAGCGAGATATCGTCACGGACGACACGTGTTCTTATCGCGGGGGTGTTTTATTTTTATTCAATGGTTCCATTTTCCATTTTGTTTCCACAACTCCTTATCCCACACCGGAGAAATTAGAAAACTTCCTCCTCAATAGCAGCTGTATATTGGGGTGTCTAGTCACTCATCTAACCGTGTAAGTCCTAACATACTCCTTAAGAATGTTAGACAAAGTGAAATTGGTTTTGAGCTTTTAAAAACTTAGGTCTTGTGTATTGAAAAGTTCAAATATTTTATTTATTTAATGAAAGTCGGTTATTATTTCGGTTTTTGGTAAACCGATCTGAAATATCGGTTTCCGATTATTTGGTACCCGTTTCTGAACGGTTTGGTTTCGGTTATGATTATTTGGATAACCGAAATATCAGTTCGGTTTCGGGTTGACCTTAATCGGTTCGGTACCCGAACCGAGTCCAGCCCTAATCATAATCATAAATTTTTACTTTATTTCCACTTTCTTAAACTCTGATTCAACTCACATCGGAAAGAAATTTATGGAACATATGAAGTACCAAATATCGGAAAGAAATTTATGGAACATATGAAGTACCAAATATTATTTTTTTAAACATTGTGAAGTTTTTTTTAACATGGTGGTTATTATATTTCATTATTTTATCAATATGGTAATCACGTCAAAGATTGGCAAAAACGATCGTCCTGGATATCATGGAGGAAAAAACGATCATCCTCGATATCAATAGTGTTAAATTCCACACCTGAAAATTGAGAAGTAATAAAATAATATATTTGTTATTCCTTCTACCAGGTTGGTCTTTTAAGATAGAACTCGAAGTGTTGACATGATATCAGAGTCAAATCGATTCATAACCATTGTGTGAGTCCTCTACAAAAATGATGATGATTATAAAAAAAATGACTATATAACCGATGAAAAAATGAATGACAACACGATGAAACTCCAAATTTTAACAAATAATGTACTTGCTAAAAGAGGTGGTGGCCCTAGAGGAGGAGATGATGTCGTTGAGAACAGGTCGGAGGAAACATCAGCTGCGAAAGACACAGGTCCTCGTACGACTAAGGTAAAGGGGTAACATTGTACAAAAATGTTGGTTGTACCCACCCTTATACCCACTTTTATACCCATCATGTTTGTGCAAGATTTTTTTTGTATGTGAATCCCGTTCACAGACAAAATATGTCTGTGCAAAATAAGACATATTTTGTCTGTGAACTGGATTCATAGACAAAAAAACCTTTTGGATATAACGTGGTATAAGGTGGGTAGAACAAGAATAATTGAACATTGTATTGGAAAAGTTTTACTTTTTATACGGAGTATAAGACTTAGAATTTAATTCAAGGATAACGGTAACACGTCAATAGCTTTTGTTCTTATCATCAAACATGATAATTTTATTCGAGTGCACTCTTACATTGTTTTGTTCCTATTAGAGATTTTATCTCTATTTTAATGGTCTAGTTATTTTACTTCCTCACGAAATAGAAATGTAACTACAATATAAATAAAAATATAAGCATAACTATTACTATGAATATACAATATATATACAATAAAAATACAAAAGCAAGCAAACACATGAATATACGTACCTCTATGGCTCTATGTCTCTCTAACTCTATTGTTAGCCCGTTTGGTAGCACAAAAATCGGCTGTTTTTACTGATTCTGCTGAAATTTATGAAAGCTCTGGCTGAAATGGCTGCATTGGCTGATTCTGCTGATTTAAGAAAAAAATATTTTTAAAATATATTATATTAATAAAATAAAGAAAAAATTATATGTAAAATAGCTAAAATGGTCATCTACATTAACTTCAGCCAATACAGCCAGAAAAGTAACTCCAACCTTACTTTTTCTGCTTATTGCACAATTCAGCGCGCGAAAGCAAAAATTACGCGTTTGATGAAAAAGTTCGCTGATAAGCCTGATAAGCCGAGAAACAATGTTACCAAACGGCCTCTTAATGTACTCCGTAATAAACTTCAATGTACTTTGTTTTGGTCATTTTGAACAAAATAATAGGTTATCTAAACACTAATTCTTTATTTCACACGGAGTACAACGAATTACTCCGGTCCCAAAATTAAATTTGAGATATAACTTCAAAGGCTTTTTAGGTAGAATAGGATATAAAGTTTGTTTTCCAAAAAGCCCTTGGGTACAAGATGTAATACCGGAATGGGTACAAATGGGGCAAGTGAATAGTGAAATGGGGTAAAGGATAAATGAATAATAAACACATACCAAATATAAATAGAAGTTGGAAGTAGGAACTTTAATTTATATTGAGACATCCGAAAAGGAAAAGTGAAACATAATTTTGGGATGGGTAGTAATAGAAAAGTAGGGAGTATCACTTCATCATACTACTAATAATTTCGCTTTTGATCCTAATTATGAAGTTGACAAACGCTACGTCAAAATGAAGCATTCATCGATACTTGAGTTTTACCATGGAGTTCCTACTCAGTTCAAGATGACTATATATAGTCAAAAGAGCTATGCCTACATACATACAGTCATTAACAAATATTGATTAGTGTAGTTATGTTTCATAAATCTGACATCTTTGTTACAAGTGCAACTGTTTCTGTGTCTTCCTTTTCCACATATGACAGATTGGAACCGATGGTTGTGCCATTTGTGGCGACGCTTGGGCTCTCCCAAAAGTGCCTCCTCATTGACCTAAGTTGCAGTTCAATGGAGGAGAAACCTGGGTCTGAGAGTAGGTCTTGAACAAGGGTGTGCCCTTGCAGCATGCTAACCACTTGAGTCATCGTTGGTCTAAGAGTTGGGGATGCATTAGTACACAAGAGCGCAATGTTTAACATTACCATAGCCTCTTCTGCTGAGTACTCAGACCCCAACTCTGGATCCACTAGCTCAAGTACATTTCCTCTCTCTTGCAAAACATAGGCCTAGTTGAAGCACCAAATGAGGAAACAAGTCATTATACTGAAATTAATACGTTTAATTGATTAATGTGAATATAGTACGAACAATGTTCGAAAAAGAGCTAAGCACTAGGAAGGCAAGATGTGGCTGTTGGAGGAGATCAGTCTTGAAACTGGTCTATTTCTTTTTAGTCTCAGTCAGATCGAGTTGCTCATTTGAACGTTAAGTCTTCAATACCTTATTAGAACAATCTAAAAGGTCACATAATAGCACCATTGGAGTAACACAATGATATGTTGGTTTCATGATTAGCGTCTTTATATTTGGAAGGTGTTAGAGTAGAGTGCAATGACTTATATGTTGGTTGCATGGTTAATATCTTTATACTTAGAAGGTGCAAAAGATCAAGGCGTAGCGCCTAAGCCGGGTTAGGCAGAGCATAGATAGGATTAGCCGATGAGGCGATGTGAAGTACTGTTGGTTCCACTTTTGAGGCACACTTATGGTCTTTTTGTCATGTGCGGTTTTTATGATTACTTTTCTGGCCAAACATCATCCAGCAATAAGGAACCAGAATGACTCAAAGTTGTAAGAAACTCGTAATAATGTACCAAATGTGGGATAATTTCTTAGTGTTACGAAACTGCAAAAAATCAAAGAAAACCAGAAATGCCAGTTACCCAGTCCAGAAGATAAACATATTCTTCCTTTGGCCTGTAGTTGGTATTGCTTTTTCCACTGACTATTTCGAGAGCGACAACCCCAAAGCTGTAGACATCTGCTTTGCTGGTTAGACAGCCACGCATTGCGTACTCAGGAGCCATATAACCTCTGCATAACCAAGTGGCCAGGTTTCTCGTGTTAATAGCTCTAGAAAAATAAAGCCACAGAATGGTACAAATAGAAAATATTGAAGCCATAAGAAGACCTTACATGGTCCCTGCAATCCGGGTGCTAATGTGAGTGTTTTCGTCCTCGTGAAGCTTCGCGAGGCCAAAGTCAGATATTTTAACATTCAGGTCCTTGTCAAGCAAAATGTTGCTGGTCTTGATATCTCTATGAACTATCTTCAAGCTTGATCCTTCATGAAGGTATGCCAAACCTCGCGCAATTCCCAAACAAATTTTTCTCCTTGTAAGCCAGTCTAATTTAATCTTGTGAGTTATATCCTTCCCTATCAACAAAAATCAAAGGAAGAAGAAAACAGATACGGAGTATGCATACACAACTGCCCATTCATTGATTCTGAAGGATGTATTTATTCATCATACCAAATAGAGCTCGAGATACACAATTGTTTTCCATGTACTCATAGATTAGCATTAATTGGTTGCCTTCAACACAACACCCATACAACTTTACAAGATTTGGATGTTTCAGTGCTGATATCATGCCTATTTCATTCAGAAATTCACTAGTTCCTTGTTTTGACTTTGACGATAGTTTCTTCACAGCAACTGTCGTTCCATCTGATAATTGGCCCTGCATTATCAAGGGGAGATTTATTTAATGAAAAACTAATAATTTCAAACTATGGGAGTGTTTGGCTAAGCGTTTTAATAAAGCTGAAAACATTTAAAATCAAGAAGCTACAAATCTTGGTTTCTTGATTTGTATGCCATATGTTGTTATTTATGGACGAAAATGTAATATAATACTCATTTTTCCTATTGAATCATTTTCACTAAAAAATATGTCCAAAAATAAGCTTTTTATCACTAGAATAACCACATTCCGTTGCATATGCCAACTGCAAAATAGATATCACATGATTTCAACTTTAAGTGTTACTTTTAAGACATGCACTTTGTACTTCTAAAGGATGTTGGTTTTGTAGGATTCGGAAATAACTATACCTTGTAAACTGAACCAAAACCACCCTCCCCTATCTTGTTTCCAGCATCAAAGTTCTTTGTAGCAGCTTTGATCTGTCGTAAGGTAAAAATTCCTGCTTGTAGATCCAAGCCTTTAAGATCTGCTACAAAAATGTATTAACAAAAAATTTTAAAAGCATAAGATATGCATCTCAAGAGACAATCTTTAAACATCTACGAGATTCCTCTAAAACATAACACACTATAAAGTTGTGTTTAAGGCTTGTTGAGGTGATGACCACAGAAAATTATGCCTGTTTCACCCTCTTTACTGAAAGCAATCTGGTGTTATATAGACTTTATTTTAATGATGTGTTTACCTCTCTCTTCAGATACTTTTCTTTGCTTGGAAAGCACTGCATAGGCGAAGCCTAAGACCAGAAATGTAAAGCTTACCGCTCCAACTATAATTCCAACTAATTCACCAACAGGAATATTTTTATCATCATCGATTTTGGGGGGCGTGAAATCTGCAATTAAATATTCCTTACTCCAATACTTTAATCGTGTTTTTGAAAAGATGAAAACAAAAAAGGTACCAAAATGGAAAAAGAATATTGCAAGAGCATACTGGGGTCAACTGATATTGCAGCAACTGAAGGGCCGTAAAATCCTCTTTCAGGTATTCCCGTTGTTCCTTTCCCAGCCCAGTAAAAATGGACCTTCAGCGTTTCGTTGGTTATGACTACAGTGAACGTCTTTACTATGGGTTTACCAGGTCCTCTTGCCTCATTCTCAATGTTAAAATCCTTCAACACAAGATGTTCCTATATGAGAAGACACAAAACTTTATGCTGACAATACAAAATATGAAAAATACGAAGTACAAGTATATGATATAAATAAAAATAATGGAGAAAAAAGAATTATATAAAGTGGTTGTATTTGTGTTTTTTCAGTAACTATAACGAGTACACTGATTTTCAATTTACGCTGTAGTCATAGATGTTATTTTTATAGTGACTTTAGTGATCATGTAGTTATATTTTTGTCCATTAGTTCTGTTTCAGTAATACTATAAGAAAAATCTCATCAAATTATCAGGAGTAATAAATAAAAGCTCTTCACTCTTCTAGTTTTTAAATTTACCTGCAAGTAGACATCAAATATACGCTTGCCGAGGCTGTTGAAAGAATTATCATTTGTAAATATAATCTCCGCAAAATGAAGTTTAACAGTGTAGTTTCCATTTATCATACACAATCCATAGTAAGTGAGAGAGAGGGGTGACACACGTGCAGTCGTATAAAGCGCAGAATCAACACCGGAGACATTATGTAGAGGAGAGGTATTGGTATAAATATAGGAATCAGCATCTACATCATTGTCCATGAAGTTTCCTGTGCTGCTAAATGCCCAATTTGGTCTTGAAGAGAACATTGAAGCACCTCGGGCTTGTAAGTCAGCATCATACGTTGTTCCATCGCCTATAACTGTTTCTTTTCCTCCACAATTAAGGTGCAAGGCATAATTCTCTGCTTACATTAAAGTTCAGAGTAATAGTTAGCAAAAAAATTGCTAAAATAATGTGGTGCTGTAAGTTTACAGCCTGTTGGAAGTGCTTCTCCGCAAGATCAAAAGTGCTTTTGGTGGGACAAAAACACTTTACAAGTAAAAACGATGTTTGAGCGACATTATGTTGAAGTAAAAGAACACTAGAATGTCTTTCTTCCAAAGTGTTTTTGGAAAAATATTTATTCTGGAAACTCAATTCAAAATAACCTTTTTACTGTATTTCCAAATATTAAAATGTTATTTAGTAAAACGGCTTTTATCAATATACTTTTTTCTTTAAAAGTGCATTTAACAAAAGCACATTCAAATGAGCTATAACTCCTATAAGTATATGTTTTTCAGGACTTCTCTGTTTTCTTAAAATGGCCAATACCCAAAGCTATGTTGACAACAGAGATGAAACAGATGATTGTGTTTACTCACTCCGCGAGGACGGGTCAGAGCAAGGAAAGTTTTGCTTGAGGCATGGATGAACTCTGGTTCTGGTTAGAGAATAGCAAATATTTCAACATCCTAATTATGATGCTTCAAAGAAGGTTCAATCATAATATAGCTTAAATGATTCTTTTTTTAAAGATTTTAATTCTATAAATTGAAGAAAAAAGGTCTCAGGCAGAAGAATCTTACAAGTTTCCGTATGAGGAGAAGCTTTCAAGAAAGTTACTGGAAACATTATAGAAATTACAAAGAATGTTAATTAAATGACTTGGAAAAGAGTAATGGGGAACCAAAAACTTTAATTTAAGAAGAACTCACACATTTCCACTAGGACATTCCATTGGTACTGAGCTTTGCATTGAAAACTTGTTGTAAGAAATATCTCTATACCAGAAGAGCAATTTGTCAAGATTAAGAGAATTTGAGGATAATACATTTTTCCACCTTAATATTTAAAAATATGACAAATATATGACTAAAATAAAGATTAATGAGAAAATATGACTTCTATAGCCCAGTGATTGGCGGTATTTTCGCAGACCATGGTGTGAAAATGGTGGTTGATACTTTAGTGAACATGTGCTCATATTTTTGTCTGAGCGATATTCTTATCGTAAGCACTGGTATAAATTTTATTAGTTACTCCTTAGTAAACTTATTTCCATCATTTGCAACTGAGTCAAAGATTCACTATTTTTTGGCTTGGGAATAATGATGGAATAAAGCATAATGGCTCACAAAACTGTTTGCGCTTCTTTGTTATGAAGCGGCAGTCAGTCCATGCAATTTTCGACGCAATTTTCACCTTGGGTCATCCGAAAACAGTTATTTGTGCTTTAGTACAGGGGTAAGGCTGCGTACATCTGACCCCCCTTATCCCACCGAGGTGACAGCTTTTGCGACACTGGGTAATAATGATGATGTCATGATGACTCCTTACTAAGCTTGAATGTGGTTTAATCAATGAGAAGTAAACTTACACATTTTTGTTTGAGGTCAAAATCCACTCTGGTACATCTCCGGTAAGCTTGTTTCCTGTCAAATAGCTTCGAAGTATATACACAAAAATAAATGTCTGTTTAGTGAAACAAATTGATGGAAAACCAAGTACTTTGTCAACTCCTTACATGAAATCCGCTTTTGCTAGATGAACAAAAGAAGTTGGAATCTCACCGCTCAAATTGTTAAAACTTAGGTCCCTAGATTCACCACAAGAAACAACCGTGAGAACAAAAGAAAATGACGGGAGAGAAGTTCTTAAATTTATATGTGGTGAGATAGTACGAAATGGTAGTTCAAAACAATAGTCCTTCTATCATTTTCCTTCTCTATACACCATCAAGATATAATCTAGAAAAATAATCTTCCTTCTCTAAAAACTAGAAAAATAATCTTTTACGTAGTATTAAATACATTATAAGGATTATAAAAGTTACTCACAAATTTTTTAGTTTCCTCACATTCCCAAGATATTCTGGGATTGGTCCATCTATTAGACAGCTCCTCAATATCCTGCATTTTAAACAGCAAATAAATGAATAAATGAAAATTTGATTCGTTTCCAAGGGAAATACAAGAGAAGGAACTCACAGTATCTTCAAGGATACCGTTGCCTTTAGTTGAGGGAAACTGGACCGTCCCCCTTTCAAATCACTGATCCTCCTGAAAACTCATGAATATACCTAACGTATTTATTCCACTTCTTTACTCCATAATTCAATGGATGTGTAAAATACAGAAGGAAAAAGTTAAATCATCATACAGATCACTTAAAGCTGTTAAGTTGGAAATCGCTGAAGGTATAGGGCCCTCAAGTGAACAACCTTGAATATGCCTGTAACATAAAATTACTCTTCATATCTGACGATATATATCTGCAAATGGTATCCTTTTAGAAATTTAAGCATGAAAAATATATTAACAAATTAAACTTACAGTTTCTCAATTTTTGTCCAGTTGCTGATTAAATCGGGTATCTGCCCGTTGAAGTTATTGTCACTTATCCTCCTAAAAGTATATGGCGAGAACAAAGAATTACGGACATTAACATGACACTCTTATCGCGATTAGAAAAGCTATAGAATATTGAATGCTCACAGATCAGTTAAGTTCTTCAGCATGCCAAGCGTGGAAGGTAAATTTCCTGTAAAAGCATTTGATGACAGTACTCTAAAATAAATAAAACATTAGTAAGACAAACTAAATCCGAAAAAGCAACAATGCAACATTATTGAGTAAGGTGAAGAAATATTACAGCTTCTCAAGATGAACCAAGTTCCCAATTTCAGAAGGAATGGATCCGGAGAAGTTATTTCCTTCTATGCTCCTGTCAAAAGTAAATTGAAAATATAAAATCGGATGAAGCAACAAAACTTCATCTTTCCAAATCACAGTTCAATGGCATTGTTAACTTTAACTATTGTTTAACTGTCGTTAAAATTATCACAATGTCAGTTTTACTTCTGCATTTGTTTGTAGTACTTGCAATGCAATTTTCTTGCATTCCGGTCCAGGGAAATTTGGCATTTGCAAATGCTGTTTATCCCGAATATTTGAATTTGCACCCCCATTATTTTATTTGTTTTTACATTGCATCGAGAGTATTCTAATTCTGAATTTCTGATTATCTGGTACACATGGGGGGCAAATATAATGAAAATTTGGTATTTACATGTCACGTAATACTTGATTTTGCACCTTAGGAAACAACTGGTTCCAAAGTCAAATATTAAGATTAACGTGAGGTGCAAACACAAAACTTCCCTTCTATTGATTACTAGGTGGAATCACCAGGTGCAGGAATAAATAGAACACTTACAGATTACAGAAAACAACCTTGAAACCAACTTAACTTTTCTAATGACTAAATGAGGAACAAAAAACTTGTGAACATGATAAGAAAGTCATTCACATACAGGTTCCTGAGAGTAGTGATTTTGATGAGAACTTTTGGAAACGGGCCCGATAAACGGTTCCCCATAAGAGAACTGCAGGCACAATACAATTATGTTATACAGAAAATTCAGGGAAAAAACAAACAGATGAAGACTATCAAGACGGGAAATAATGATTACAGTTCAAGCAATTGCATTGATGCCCACTGTTGCGGAACCGTTCCATTCAGATAATTACGACTGAGATCCCTGGATAAAACAAATATGGAAACAATTCAGTTCATTAGTGCACCACTATGAGGAAGTTAACAGAGATATCTCCATTGAATTAGAATCTCAACTTACAAGCTTTTGAGGTGTTGGAACTTTGCAAATTCAGGAGGAAGACTTCCTGTATAGTTTTGAGACTTCAGAGATCTGCAGTAAATTTTTCCACCATTGGTTAAGGCATGAAAACCCAGCACAGGTATTTAAAATCTTCAGCATTGAATAAAACTAGTTTAGGACACCTAAGATGTCACTAGTATTAGTAATCATTTTGGAAACCCTACCCCAAACGTCACCTTAACTCTTCAAGTATGATACTGTCCATTTTGGATCAATTCAAGAGTTATTTTAAACACTTCCTAAAAACTTTGTAAGTGCACTTTTTGTGTTAACAAATACTCCACTTCGTTATACTACCTCCCTAACCCTAGAATCTTCTCAGTTTGACTCTTTTGGGTCAAACTTTATAAATTTTGACCATTAATTATTCAAAACTCACATTATGTTATGATTAAAAATTTATTTCATATACCTCATTGTAAAACATATTATTTAAATGTTAATTTATTATGAATTTTATAAATATAGATATGTAGATATTTAGAGTCAAAGTTCAACTTAGAAGACCGTGAAAAGTCAAAATGGGAAGATCTTTGTGTTACGGAGTTAGTATTATGTTACTTGGTAAGGTTTGAATTGAATCAATCACCTCATACCTTTAAATTGTGAAAATAATGGTATCTAAAAGAATTGGGGATCGGCAAAATAAATTCACATATGAAATCGGATTATAGGATGGGAGGTATTATACGAAATCAATTCTCTTCACGAATATTCTTCCTGTATTCTGCTTCAGCCGATTCAAGAAGATGCGGGCATATCACTTCTACGGTGAGTTATCAATTCTGATTAGCCCACCTAGTTGAATTGCACATTTAATCGGTTTAATAAATCCAAATTTCCCTGTTCTTCAAGAGACTAAAATTAGTAAAATATTGACAAAGAATACAAACAAGTTGTTCGCTATAGAATACAGTACAAATTGTCAGTACTAATAATACTGACAAAGTAACAGTAAAGTAAGTGACAAGGCAAATCGCATCAACTATACAGCTGGAAGACGCGGCGGTGGCTGTTGAACGTTGACTAACTATTCGGTCAACCAATCATTTAGCAGCGCTTCGACCTCCCTGGGTTTTACCTCTACTCTTCAATCTTGATGATTTGATCAGGGACCATCCAGGATTTCTTCGGGGGTCAAATTTTTTCACTGCTAATGTAGGGGGCGATTGTTTTTGCTAGCATAGGGCTTGAGGGCAATTTTTTATTCAATTTTTTTATTAATACATACATGATGACATTTAAAATTAGTACATTCTAAGTTTAGATAATGGAAAAATAACTTTGATTTTATAATTGAAATGCTCTAAAAAAGTATTGATACATTAAATCGTAAGAAATAACAACTCAAAGGAAAGTTATTTGAAGATAAAGAGTTTAAAAGGTATACATCCATCAATACTTTTTAAATAACTTCTGTCTTGTTTAACCCCATGAATCTTTATCACAATAAAGAATTGGTTTTTGAGTTACAGTTTTTGTCTAACAAATAGGGTGTTTGTGAGTCATGAAGAATTTTCTTATAATTACAATAGTATGGATGACATTATTATTTTTAGAATAATATTATATTGCTGATTCATATATATGGTGCATATTATATTTGCATTAATGGTAAAATAAGTTAAAGTTTATTATCTAAACAATAATTAGTTTGTAGAACGTAACAATTAAATGAATTGTGTAATTTAATGTCAAAAATAATAATAATTATATTTTGGATTCACCTCACATGATCTAAGAGTATTTAATTAGTGTGTATTGTAGTTAATATCATTTTGATATTTTACAAAATCGAGTACTAATTATCAAATAAAGATAATTAAACATTACAAAACTAGGAATTTTTATATAATAAATATCCCACGTCTTAAACAATGATCAGAGTTGTTCTATTATATTGTTTATTTGCTTAAGTATGTAAATTATTTTAGACGTTTCTTCTTTTAAATCTCCAATTAAGTTTTACATTATGTAAGACAATATACTGCCTCCGTTCCTTAAATTTTTGCCAAACTTGACCGGCACGGAGAATAATAAAGTAAAAACTGTGTGGTTGAGATTTGTGCAGTAGAGAGAAATAACAGAAACCACAAAATAATTAATTAAAAGGGAAAGTGCCAAAGTTTTTTGGGACGTCCCAAAAGGAAAGATGATAAAAGTTGTAAGGGACGGAGGGAGTATTATTTTTGAAAACTAAAAGTTAAGGGGGGCGGGCAAATATATATCTAATTAAAATATGAAAAATTTTATAAAAATATTACATATATAATGGAAAATTTTAAAAGTCGAAGGGGGCGAGCCCTCCCTAAATCCATCCTTGGATGTGATGGTAAAATACTCAAATGGTATTAAATAAATAAATAAATAAATAAATAAATAAATAAATAAATAAATAAATAAACCGTTGAACAATGAAGGAAAAGTCGGATAATGGCATGAATGGCACCACAAGTGAAAGCTCCATATACTTTTCCAAAAAAAAGTACTCCGACTCTGGAAAGTAATCAAATAATAATCGCATATCATAGTTAGCAAATAGCAAGATCAATCCTCATTAATCTGACCGACTCTGGAAAACCAAACATGTAGTTAATCTAAACACAATGGGGGCAAGTGCCCCCCATTAGTTAATCGTACCACTCCAAATTTTAATAAATACGAGCATGCATGAGTACGTTCGTATTAACTTTACATTATTGCCTCTCCGGTCAGGAATTCCCGCATTCTCTAAGGCTAGAATGTCACGCACCCGAGAATTAATCTCAAAAGATCTCAAAAGATTTTAAGGTTAGCTAACATGAAACGATCAATGATATCGATGACAAAACAAGAAGATAGATCAGAAGAAAAATATGATAAGACGAATAAGATAAAGATAAATAAATACTACTTCCGTTCTCTTTTAATTGCAACATTGAACTTCTTGCATTATTCGCACATTCTACTTTGACTATATTTTGTATTATAAATTACTACGTAAATTTTTAAAAAATATTCTTAAATTCTTCTCACTTTAAATTTTCAAAATCTGAATTTTTAATTTTTTATTAATAAGGAATGAGAGATATTAATGGTCAAATTTGTGCATTGACAAACGTGAAAAGTGGACTATTGCAATTAAAAAAACGGAGGAAGTAATACGTATAAGATAACAATAACATAAGAACTTTTCCCTTGAAAAGTAAACTTTCCGTCAATAGCATACAGGAAAAGATGTCGCCGGCGTCGAACTTTTCCGCCGGAAAGTGTACTTTCCGGTGGGAAAGTCTTTAAATTACAAAGATTTATTAGTTACAGGACCAAACTTGCTAGTGCTTAAAGTTACAGGACCAAAAACGATAACAGCCGAAAGTTACAGGACTAGAATTGCAAATCTCCCTGTATAAATATATGATAATCAGATACTTAAATAGAAGAACGGTAAAAGTTAGTAAAAAGAATAAAATTGGAATATTCCCTTTTTGTGATTAAAATGATGTAAACTGTTAGATAAAAATATTATATGATGTGATGTTTACATCATTTAATATACAAAATGATGTAAACGGTGGAGATGCTCATCAAAGCCGGAGAGGAAAGCATGATTTCCGAACGTTCCACTCTCAAAAAAGTTGACACGTATTGGATAGAAGAATCAGTAAAGAAGATGCATACATGGCAGTGACGTGGCAGACGGTGCCGTTATCAGCAGAGCAATCGCAGGTGACGGTGGTTTCAAAGCTTTTTCTCTGAATCGCCGGACTCCAACTGTCACTCCCATTGCAGGGATCCTTCAAGAAATCCCAGTCGGTCTTCCCCAATTTCTTGGCGATCTCCTGTAGTGCTATTACTGCAACCAAACAAGATCCTCACTTTCTTTTCTTTCTTGAAATTAAGAAGAAATAGAGAGTAATTGATCTGCAGAAAGTATACTCAGAAAAAGATTCTTGTTTTTTCGAGATTGAAATTGCGCGCCGCCGTACCTTCCGGTGGGTGGAGCTTGGGAGTTGGAGCCGCTAAAAGAGAGGGTGAGAGGAGAATGAGGTGAAGAGAGCAGAGTATGGATAAAAATGGAAGCTCTTTAAAGAGAAGAAGAAAAGATTGGGTCTTTTTTGTGTTTTCCATTTCTGCAGGTAGCTATTTCGGAAGGTTGAGTGTGAGCTGACCAGTCCTTCCTCCTCCTCACCTCACCGCTGATTGGGTTTGTTAATAAAGTTACGTACTCCGTAGTATTTATTTGTTGATTATTCACATGTGAAAATCAGAAATGGATGCGAGGCTTTATTACTCATTTAGAGGAAACCTTAACGCGTTAGATAGGGAGATGAATTGACCCTACGCCTCATTTTTTTGTTAATTACTAAAGGTTGGTATGTGTAAATGTTCAATCATCATATCAAAATATTAAAAAAATGGTACTCGTTAAGTTGAAATTTAAAAAATTGATTTGGTTTGATCAGATTAAATATTTGATTTGATCATATTTAGTTATATGTTTTTCATTTGAAATGTTTTATATCTCATCGAAAAGGTTTTATTGAGTTCTAAAATGTGTATTCGGACTTCATTTTTAAAATACTCCGTATTAAAGAATTGATACGTATGACGTTAAAAATCAAAAACATTACTGTGTTAACTCTGATCAAACTCGATACGGAGTATATTATTTGATCATACCTTATTTTATGTTCCATTTCAAGTGTTTTATATATCGTTAGAAAGATCATAGTGATCTAATTTGTGAGTGTTTTATGCATCATACTTTATATGTTCCATTTCGATGATCAAACTCTTGATGAGGGTTTTTTCAATGAATCAAAATTTTCTAGTCTAACTTGATCTAATCTAATTTGATATATTTAAGTCTGGTTTATTATAGTGTGATCGAATGATGCAACCATGTATTTTACAATTATCGAATTATCATCTTATTTATTTAAGTGTGATCTGTCCGATTCGATTTGATCTGATGTAGTCTAGGTCCTTACGACTAAAGTTAAATCATCCTAAGAGCATCTTTAATGTTAAAGTGTTAACATTGAATACATTTTGACACATGACAATCAATAAATGGAATGTTCATCCCCATCATATAAATAGACGACGGAATCCAAAAATCTTGTCCAATGCTCTATGTTAAAAATCACCTAACTGCACGTCAAACCACTTCCATGTTCGGCTTGCATGTTCAATAAAAAAGAATGAATTAACAAGCGGCAGAGATAGAAAGATCAGAACATCTGATTCTGAAATTCATTTTAGAAATGAAAAAGTAATTTTAAGATAGAAAATTGGGAAAACATTCTTGGTAGGCGTGAACTATTTTGTGGATACGGAAAACATATATACAAGAAATTAAAATTTTGTCCCAACTCCCAACACAAATCTGCTACGTTGTAACCTGGGACTAGAAGTGCTCCACTCTTGATAGGCGTAAACTATTTTGTGGAAGAGAAGTGAAACCCACTACGTGTTGGAGTTTTTGGGCATATATGCCGTGGGTGGCTGATTTGGTTCATAGTTTTTTCTACAGGCATTTCTCTAACAAAATATGATGAGTCAACATGTCAAGGACCATGTTATCCCAAGACAATCACGGTAACAATGTCTTTGACAAATCAACATTCTATGAATTCGCACGTATGGCATTGGAGGCGTACATAATAGAAGCAATGTTGATATTTATGATGTGACGGTTTTTATTAATGTGAACGTACTCCCATTGGAGATGCTCTAAGTCTAGGTTAGAACCGTTTTTATTAATTAATTAAATAATTAAACACGATATTAGAGACATGCTTCTTATTTACTTCTTATTAGTTAACTAATGTTGCTTTTTTTAATTTAAAATACTTATGTCAAGTATTTTATGATCTGATAACATCACTGTGACACTTTCAAAGAGGAGGTCATAGGTTCGAATCTCATTCCAGTTCAAGGATGTTGACCTTAATAAAAGAGATATTATAATAGGTTAAAAAGTTTTGCCAAAATAAAAACAAAAATTAAAATACATGTTTATTTTGGGGGTTCGGATTAAAAAATGAGGATGTCAAATCAGCTAATGTTATTAAATTTGATAATAATTGTCGTCAAATCTAGTGTTAATTATTGACAATATATGCTTGTACTTTCCCATTAATCATTTTCGTCCTTCCTCATAAAAATCGTTTATTCGGTTCTTCCAAATAAATAAAAATATTACTCCCTCCAATTGCTAAACAAGTTCCACATTTGACTTCACACATATTAAGAAAATAAATTTGACTTTACTGTGGAGTGCATTGTTTGGCACTGTTTGAACACTGTTGACACTGTTTGACACTGTTTGACACTGTTTTGATGTAGATAATAAGGAAATGTTTGAAAGTGGAACTTAATTTTGAATCTGCCCGAAAAGGAAAAGTGGAACTTGTTTCAGAAACGGAGGGAGTATTTATTTGGTAATTTACCTGAAATAGGACTAAAACAGTTTAAAAATTCTAAAATATGACTGTCATGTTTTTTATTCCAAAAATAGGACTAATTACTGTCATGTTTAGAAAATACTGTCATGTTTGAAGTCAGGTACTACCAAAACATGACAGTAATAAGTCCTATTTTAGGAATAAAAATATGACAGTCCTATTTTGGAATTTTTAAACTGTTTTAGTCCTATTTCGGGAACTTTCCCTATTTATTTTTTATTTTATTTGTTCTTGAAACTTTATTAATTTTATTTCAAATTAATTATTTTTTAGTTTTATTTATTTCTCTCTTCTCCACATATCACAACTGTAGCCAAATAATTCTTACTTTTGTTAGTTCGCACCCAATACAAATTTGAAAATATCTAATGGATAGAAGTAATGTGAAACATTTGATCTGTAATGTATAAATAAATTATAGAGAAAAGGGAGAGGTAAAGTTTAGAGAAAGAAAGGTTTGATATAAATGAAGTTCGAATCATTTATAACTTCCCCCAAGGGGAGTACTTATAGTAGTAATAAATGAAGCGGTACATTAAATGCATTACACGTGTCGACTAATTTATGGATCGATTTATCTCTGATACCATATTAAGATTCCGAGTTCCATCTATCTTAAAAAGTTAACCTGATAGGAGTTGCTCGAAGATAATTTATTAATTCATATGTTGAAGAGAAATACATTTTGTTAACAAAAACTCTCATGCACTCCTTTTTGTATCAACTACTCCTAAAATTGAATGCAAAAGTTATAAGGAAATTAAATAAGAAGAAAAGTATAAAGAAGCTTTGGACGAAGCAACTAGCTTAGTTGGTTGTGGAGTCACCCGGGGTTATCCTGGAGGTCAGGAGTTCAATTTCCGTTGGGAGCAGTTTGAACTCTTGTATCACTACAAAAAAACAGCCCGTTTGTCACAGATTTTTGTCATGGATTCCGTCCGTGACAAAGTTGTCACGGTCTTTGTCACGGAAACTGTTGTCACGGATATTTCCGTGACAAAGTACTCACGGACGGATTCCGTGACAAAAATCCGTGACAAAAATCCGTGACAAACGACCTCTGGTGGCCGGTAATTTACTCCGGCCAAAATTTATTATGTCCGGGCACTTTGTCACGGATGGATCCGTGACAAAATTCAAAAAATATTTGTCACGGATGCATCCGTGACAAGTTCCGTGACAAACCCCAATAATTGATTTTCCAGCGGCCATCTAATTAATTTTGTACGAAAAGTTTTTGTCACGGATATTTCCGTGACAAAATCCGTGACAAAAAAATCTACATATACCACAGCATGGTTTCATTCGAGATACATCGGTTTGAATTTCATCACAGTATAATACAATATTTGTTGAATGATTGAAGGATGTAATCTATCAGTTTATCATTTTCCCTATTTATGCAAATAAGGTATGACATTTGAATCATGTATTTTTTTTATTAAGTATTAATTTTTTCATTTTAAATAAATAAAATTGTGAAATTAGTGAGGTTGTTAATTTATTAACAATGTATTTAACCATAAACGTAATTTAGTTAAATTTAAATATACATTAATTGAAAATGGATTACAAAATTATTAGGTTTGGTTTTTTTGACTAGTTATTAGGTTTGTTTATTATATTAGCAATTACTTTTAATGCCTAATTTAGGATTTATATATAGTGATTTAAGTTTGGATTGAAGCATTAGTTTAGTGTGAATTATTAGTTAATTAAAATGAGTTTGAATTGATAATATTATTAGGTAATACCGTTAATTTAGGATTTGAATTGATAATTTTATTAAGTATTAATTTTTCCATTTTAAATAATTAAAATTTTGAAATTAGTGAGGTTGTTAATTTATTAACAATGTATTTAACCATAAACGTAATTTAGTTAAATTTAAATATACGTTAATTGAAAATGGATTACAAAATTATTAGGTTTGATTTTTTGACTAGTTATTAGGTTTGTTTATTATATTAGCAATTACTTTTAATGCCTAATTAAGGATTTATATACAGTGATTTAAGTTTGGATTGAAGCATTAGTTTAGTGTGAATTATTAGTTAATTGAAATGAGTTTGAATTGATAATATTATTAGGTAATACCGTTAATTTAGGATTTGAATTGATAATTTTATTAAGTATTAATTTTTCCATTTTAAATAATTAAAATTTTGAAATTAGTGAGGTTGTTAATTTATTAACAATGTATTTAACCATAAACGTAATTTAGTTAAATTTAAATATACGTTAATTGAAAATGGATTACAAAATTATTAGGTTTGGTTTTTTGACTAGTTATTAGGTTTGTTTATTATATTAGCAATTACTTTTAATGCCTAATTTAGGATTTATATATAGTGATTTAAGTTTGGATTGAAGCATTAGTTTAGTGTGAATTATTAGTTAATTGAAATGAGTTTGAATTGATAATATTATTAGGTAATACCGTTAATTTAGGATTTGAATTGATAATTTTATTAAGTATTAATTTTTCCATTTTAAATAATTAAAATTTTGAAATTAGTGAGGTTGTGAATTTATTAACAATGTATTTAACAATAAACGTAATTTAGTTAAATTTAAATATACGTTAATTGAAAATGGATTACAAAATTATTAGGTTTGGTTTTTTGACTAGTTATTAAGTTTGTTTATTATATTAGCAATTACTTTTAATGCCTAATTTAGGATTTATATATAGTGATTTAAGTTTGGATTGAAGCATTAGTTTAGTGTGAATTATTATGTGATAGATTATATATCTAGAGAGAAGTGAGAGCTAGAGAGAGAAGTAGTATAATTACTTTGTATTAATGAATTGTGAACCCTTACAACTACTCCCAGAGGGAGTATTTATAGGAAAAATTAGGGCTGAGCTCCCAAGTCTTGGGCTTGGGAGGCCCATTTACAACATGGCCTCTAATGGGCCGAATACAAAGTGTACGGAGATGACTAAGTATAAAATCATGTTCTAGAGGCTATCTATGGCCGACGAGGGCATGGCCGATGAGGGCATGGCCGATGAGGGCATGGCCGATGAGGGCATGGCCGATGAGGGCATGGCCGATGAGGTCACCTGGTTCTCCTGGCTTCTGGATCATATTCTGAGTAGACTTCTTTGTGGCCGATGGAGGTCATCCGACCGACGGGGGTCCCGCCAGGTGATCATGGTACCTTCTGTTCTTCTGAGTATGTGGGTCATGGGGTCTGGACCCATACACTCCATCAGGAGTCCCCCACTCTTTGAGCTGAGATGCAGACGAAGTGAAAGGGAGTAGATTCCCGTTGTCCTGACGCTTTGGCCGACGGAGGGTTACCTGGGAATTGTAGTGTTCCTGGCCGAGGCGGTGCCGTAATTGTTGGCTGCCTTGTCCTTCATTTCGAGGACGGTGAATGTCATTTATTTTGAGGACGATGAATGTCCTTCATTTTGAGGATGCTGAATGTCCTTCGTTTTGAGGACGATGAGTGTCCTTCATCTTGAGGACGATGGATGTCCTTCATTTTGAGGATGATGAATGTCCTTCGTTTTGAGGACGGTGGATGTCCTTCACCTTGAGGACGATGAGTGTCCTTCGTTTCGAGGATGATGGACGTCCTTCACTTTGAGGACGATGAGCGTCCTTCGTTTCGAGGACGATGGATGTCCTTCACTTTGAGGACGATGAATGTCCTCCATTTCGAGGACGATGGATGTCCTTCACTTTGAGGATGATGAGCGTCCTTCGTTTCGAGGACGATGGATGTCCTTCACTTTGAGGACGATGAGGGTCCTAGACCAGAGGATGTTGTTCGCCCTTGGCTCTGTGGAGGAAGAATGTACTGTCCTTGTGGTTTTGACTTTAGTTGATGAATCTTACGCTTGCGGACGTTCGTGGCGCGTTCGTTTTGTTCGTGATATGGACGATGAATGTCATAGTCCCGGAGACGATGCGTGTCATTGGTCTTGAGGATGAGGAGTGTCCTTGGCTTCGAGGACGATATGTGCCCTTGATCTTTAGGACGATTTGTGTCCATGACATTAAGGACGATGTGCGTCCTGCTTTGCGCTTCGGCATGGCTGAGGGGTGAACACATGGTTGTTGGACGTTGAGGTACCATTGTCATGGGCTTGTGTTCGTTGGATTTTGAACTTGTTTATCTTTGCGCTGGAGGCCGATGTAGTGCCCCCAGACCTTCTTCTGGCCGATGGAGACATGGCCGACGGAGGTACCACTTGGTAGTCCTTGCTCGTTATTGCTTTCTGGATGTTTTCATGTATGTGGAGGCCGATGTAGTCCCCCAATCCCCCACTCCTCGAGGCTCATGTAGTGAGGTGAAGAGGAGTAGAGCAATACACGTCTTCAATAGGGGGCCGAGGGTCGACACCTTTTGATCCACAATGGGGCGATGCCTTGTTAAAAACCTCATTAGGAAAAACCCTGTGGGAAAAAATCCTAATGAAGGAAAAAGAGCACACCGGATCCCCCAAAATGAACTCCAAGGGTTGAACCCTTTGGTCTAGGTGTGGAGCTGTAGCGGTGTCCGCCTAGTGGTGAGGACGACGGCGCTGATGAGCCGGTCCGAATATGAGGATGAGGCGATAGATGCCTGTCTGAATATGAGGACGATGGTGGTAATGAGCCGTGCATCATATGAAGGCGATGGCCGCTATCCAGGAAGGGAATGGCGAGCCCGGTCACTATAACAGTACCTCTTCGTTGGGAGACGGTCCCAAGATATGAGGACGACGACAATGAGGGGCCGGTCCAAAATCCATGCAACGGTCGCCATCCGGTAAAGGAATGGCTAAGACCGACCTTTGAGATGTAGGATCACGTAGAGGCTGGGAGGCCGTTCGTGATCTGGGGACGAGGCGATGATGAAACCGTTCGTCAGCTAGAGACGACGATCCCCATCCTGTAAGGGATGGAGAGCCCGATCGTTGGCTCGAGACACTCGGCGCTGAGGAGGTCGGCCTTGAGATGAAGGATCACGTTGAGACCGAGGGGTCTGCTGTGAACTGAGGACGAGGGTGCTGATGAATCCGCTCATCGCATGAAGGCGAGGGTCGCAATCCAGGAAGGGAATGGCGAGCCCGCTTGCTAGCTCAAGACCCTCGGCGTTGAGGAGGCCGGTCTTGAGATAGATAATGACGCCTTGTCCGAGGGGCCGGTTGTGATGTGATGAAGGGCAAGGCGTTGACGCCAGACTGAACATGACATCGGCGAAGCCGTTCTGATGATGAGGGACGGCGCTGGGCGCTCGTCTGAATGTGAGGGACGGCGTTGGGCGCTCGTCTGAAGATGAGGACGGTGTTGGACGCACGTCCCTTGATGGTGAAGGAATTGATGAAGCACTTCACCGTGTAGACTCAAGGCTCTCGACGCTGAGGAGGTCGGCCTTGAGATAAATAATCACGCCGAGGTCGAGGGACCGGGCGTGGTTTGAGGATGACGGCGATGATGAAGCCGGTTTAAATAAATGATGAAGAGGCATTGATGAAGCCGTTCGTCATGTAATCTTAAGGCTCTCGCCGCTGAGGATGCCGGCCTTGAGATAAAGGATCAAGCCAAGGCTGTGGAGCCGTTCATGATCTGAGGACGACGAGGATGATGAAGCCGATCGTCATACAAGATCAAGACTCTCGGCGTTGAGGAAGCCGGTCTTGAGGTAGATGATCACGCTGAGGCCGAGGTGCCGTTCATTTTGAGGACGAGGGTCGCCATCCAGGAAGGGAATGGTGAGCCCGCTCGCTAGCTCAAGATGCTCGGCGCTGAGGAGGCCGGTCTTGAGATGAAGGATCACGTTGAGACCGAGGGGTGTGCCGTGATTTGAGGATGACAGCGCTGATGAAGCCGCTCGTCGTATGAAGGTTAGTGTTGCTGTCCATGAAGGGAATGGCGAGCCCGCTCGCTGGCCCAAGACGCTCGGCGTTGAGGAGGCCGGTCTTGAGATGAAGGATCATGTTGAGACCGGGGGTCTGCCGTGATCTGAGGACGACAGCGCTGATGAAGCCGCTCCTCGTATGAAGGTGAGGGTCGTCATCTAGGAAGGGAATTGCGAGCCCGCTCGCTGGCTCAAGATGTTCGGCGCTGAGGAGGCCGATCTTGAGATGAAGGGTCACGTTGAGACTGGGGGTCTGTCGTGATCGGAGGTCAATGGCGCTGATGAAGCCGCTCCTCGTATGAAGGCGAGGGTCGTCATCCAGGAAAGGAATGGTGAGCCCGCTCACTGGCTCAAGACGCTCGGTGCTGAGGAGGCCGGTCTTGAGATGAAGGATCACGTTGAGACTGGGGGGTCTGCCGTGATCTGAGGACGACAGCGATGATGAAGCCGCTCCTCGTATGAAGGCGAGGGTCATCATCCAGGAAGGGAATGGCGAGCCCGCTCGCTGGCTCAAGACACTCGGCACTGGGGAGGCCGGTCTTGAGATGAAGGATCACGTTGAGACTGGGGGGTCTGCCGTGATCTGAGGATGATGACGCTGATGAAGCCAGTCGTCTGAAGATGAAGGGCGGCGGAGTCGGTCCTATGATGAGGACGGTGAAGCCGTACCTATGATGAAGGATGACGTTGGGCGCTCGTCTGATCCGCATGTATGGTCTTGCTTCGTCCATAATGCATAGTATTAGCCTGATATGTACTTAGCCAAATATGTGGCTTGATTTGTGGGGATTTTATTTTTATTGCTCGAGGCCGGCGAGTGCTCGGTCCTTCGGTTGTCCCTCTTTTATTTGTGGGGATTTTGCTCGAGGCAGGCTAGTGTGCGGTCCTTCGGCTGTCCCTCTTTTATTTTTGGGGATTTCGCCGAGGCCAGCGAGTGCATGGTCCTTCGATTGTCCCTCTTTTATTTGTGGGGATTTCGCCGAGGCCGGCGAGTGCACGGTCCTTCGGCTGTCCCTCTTTTATTTCTTCCTCTACTGCTTTGAGCGAGGAGTGGGGATCCTTCTTTCAGGCTCGACCGAGGGGGTTGCTATTCCCTCGTCCGATAAGGAGTCCAGGAGGGCAACTGTCCGGCCTTTGGCGCTGGATCGTCCCTTGATCTTGGGGGGTCCCGTCGTCTAATTACGGCGCGGGCTAGGCTTTTGGTCGGTTACCGACGGCTGCCGTTTCCCAACCCCAAGTGTGGGGATTTTGTAACCTCAGCCATTCTTTGAAGCTTGTCGTAATGCGATTTAGCGCGAGGGCGTCGCGATGAGCTTCCCGTTTCAAGACGTGGGACATTTGTGGGCCCCTCGTCCTGGGACGTCGTCGGCCATACCTGAGCGTTTCCTCGAAGGGGCCATAATGACATTCTTTGTTGTGTGGCGTCGTCGGCCATACCTGAGCGTTTCGCTCGAAGGGCCCGATGTGACGTGCTTTGTTGTGTGACATCCTTTACTTAAACTTTACAAGAAATAAGCGGAACACAATAGGTGCGTTGTTTATGGCAACGACTTTTATTAGGGTCAGTGGCTCGAGGCTGAGGGGGGTAACCTTCTGAACAACTCGTACAAGAGTTAGCTTCTCAATGAGTTTCTGACCTTGGGGTGGGGGCTCTGTCGTCTGCACCCTCTTCGGATTGCTGGTAGAACTTCACCGAGATGTAGGGCCCTTCGTATTTTGAGGGATAAGCCTTCTGTCGGCTTGCTGGTAGAACTTCACCATGGAGGCCCAGTTGTCAGCCGTGCATCCCTTCGAAGAAGGACACAGTCAGCGGATGTGACGTTTCTTCAGCTGGGGCTCCTCGAAGTCCTCGTCGTCGCTGAGCCTCCCAATTTCATGCTTCTTTGTCGAGGTGTCCCATTCTTGATTACCGGTGGAGTTCTTGGGGTACCTTTGATAAATCGGCGGAGTTCACCCTGTTGAATCAAGCGCTCAATGGCTTTCTTCAGCGCGACGCAGTCGTTTGTATTGTGGGAGGTATTCTTGTGGTAACGACAATACGTGTCGCCCTGGTGGACGGCGTAGACTTCTGTGGCCGACCGGGGATCTCTGGAGATGAAACCTTGCTCCTCCGCATAGTCGAGGATGGTATCCACCGAGTGCGTGAGTGGAGTCCTTGGGACGTCCATCCTTGGCTGCCATGGGCGTTTTTTTTGTTCTGGCGGGCATGGCCTCTGGCCAAGGATGCGCTTGGAGCCGACACATTGTTCGTCTTCTTTGATGGCTGGCCACCATCCTTCTTGCGGGAGTGGAGCTCATCGGCATCAGCGTACAAGCTCCCTCGCTGGAGTGCCTTGGTGTATGACCTCGGCGGGTCAGTGATGAGGCTCCTCGCGTAGGGGCTGTTGCGGAGAACGCCTTGGAAGAGGACGAGGAGGGTGCGCTCATCGGCACCTTTGACCTCATCTGTCTCCTTCTACCATCGGTCGATGAAAGACCGAAGTGATTCATCGTGTTGCTGTCTGATGGAGAGGAGATGGGAGAAATGTTTCTTCATGCGCTTCCTTCCGGCGAAGTGGGTGAGGAAGCGTTGGGCAAGATCTTGCCATGAGTCCACGCTTCCTTCCGGCAGCACGTTGAACCACTCGTACGCTGGTCCCTCAAGGGTGGAAAGGAACCAACGGCCGAGGTATTCGTCAGACGCATTTACCATCAGCATGTTGTTCTGATAGCGGCTGAAATGCTCTTGGGAGTCGGTGCGGCCGTCATAAGGCTTGATGGCATTCCCTCGGTACTTCTCGGGTATTGGGGCCGAGAGCACCCTCGTGGTGAAGGGAGTTTTTGTTCTTATTTGGATGATGGGGTCACCACATCCGTCGGCCAGCTCCCTCTCTAGGGCGCAGACCTTAAGCATGAGCGCGTGGTAACCAGGATCTCCGGATGTGTTGGCCGTAGGGATGGTGGCCGATTTTCTGGCTTCCATCTGGTCCAGTCTCCTTTCCAGATGGGTGATGACCTCATCCCGAGGGTCCTTGGCGGCCGTAGCGGCGCCTTGCTGGTTGCGCACGCGGGCTTCTTGAGCCGTGTTGATTCGATGGCGCGTATCGTCCTCGTGCAATTTTCCTTTTCCTTGGTCTAGGCGGGTCTGATCCGTTGTCCGGGATACCGACCCCAAGCTTTCCCTGGGTGAGCCAGGCTCACGCTGACCAATCTGCCCCGCCATCCTCTCCGAAGCGGGCCGACGGCACGTGTCACCTAGCCTGTTAAAGGCTGAGGCTTTTCCACGCGCTGGGGTTGGTCCAGCTCGAAGCGGGGAAGCAGGGTGGGAGTGGGACGATGTTGTGTCCTGGGGCACCACTCCCTCATCGTTGCCTAGCCTAACGGCCAATGGCTGGGGTTGAGGAGGCGGCGTCGTGTTCTCCCCCGTCCTTGGCATGAGTGCACTGAGGACTGTGGGGTTCTGGGCCAAACTGGCGATGCTGGCCGAGAGGGCGGCGTGAAGCTGAGGGTCAACAGCAGGAGAGGCCGGTTGCGCCGAGGCATTGTCGCCTTTTTCCGTGCGCTTCTTGTCCAAGCCGATGCGGACGTCTGGGTTGCCGCCGTTGAGCTTGTTGCGCAGGTCAGCCGTGAGGTCGATGGCTTCCTGGAAGACATCCCCCCGGCGGCCTGGTCGGCCGTAGCATCCTCCTCGTGTTCCTGGTTCTCTTGGGCCTCAGGGATGGCCTTGCCGAGGAGGTTGTGGTTAGACTTAGTTCTTCCCATTGTCAGTTAATAGTGCTTGGTAGCGACGAAGGAGGCTAACTTGATTGTTCTAGCTCTCAATGAAAGCACCAAATGATAGATTATATATCTAGAGAGAAGTGAGAGGTAGAGAGAGAAGTATTATAATTGCTTTTTATTAATGAATTGTGAACCCTTACAACTACTCCCAGAGGGAGTATTTATAGGGAAAATTAGGACTGGGCTCCCAAGTCATGGGCTTGGGAGGCCCATTTACAGCAGGGCCTCTAATGGGCCGAATACAAAGTGTAGAGAGATGACTAAGTATAAAATCCTGTTCTAGAGGCTATCTATGGCCGACGAGGGCATGACCGATGAGGGCATGGCCGATGAGGGCATGGCCGATGAGGTCACCTGGTTCTCCTGACTTCAGGATCATATTCTGAGTAGACTTCTTTCTGACCGATGGAGGTCATCCGGCCGACGGGGGTCCCGCCAGGTGATCGTGGTACCTTCTGTTCTTCTGAGTATGTGGGTCATGGGGTCTGGACCCATATACTCCATCATTAAGTAATTGAAATTAGTTTGAATTGATAATATTATTAGGTAATACCGTTAATTTAGGATTTGAATTGATAATTTTATTAAGTATTAATTTTTTCATTTTAAATAATTAAACTTTTGAAATTAGTGAGGTTGTTAAGTTATTAACAATGTATTTAACCATAAACGTAATTTAGTTAAATTTAAATATATGTTAATTGAAAATGGATTACAAGATTATTAGGTTTGGTTTTTTTGACTAGTTATTATTAGGTTTGTTTATTATATTAGCAATTACTTTTAATGCCTACTTTTGGATTTATATATAGTGATTTAAGTTTGGATTGAAGCATTAGTTTAGTGTGAATTATTGGTTAATTGAAATGAGTTTGAATTGATAATATTATTAGGTAATACCGTTAATTTAGGATTTGAATTGATAATTTTATTAAGTATTAATTTTTTCATTTTAAATAATTAAAATTTTGAAATTAGTGAGGTTGTTAATTTATTAACAATGTATTTAACCATAAACGTAATTTAGTTAAATTTAAATATACGTTAATTGAAAATGGATTACAAAATTATTAGGTTTGGTATTTTTGACTAGTTATTATTAGGTTTGTTTATTAGGCTAAAGGGTCAAATAGGTACATGAACTAACTTAAAGTGTTCAATTAGACCCTTATATAAGAGGTTCTGCCCGGCCATCGCCAATTGGAGCGGTTCTCGATGAATTTTTTTGATGAAGTTTTTGGAGCATCTTCTTCATTAAGTCTAGTTTACCCATACCAAATTTCAGCTAAAAATTCAACCGGGAAGGTAGCCAAATGATTTTTTGAAGATAACTGTGCAGTTAAACAGCGCAGTACATTTCGGAAAATCATTTGACTGCCTTCCGATTTAATTTTTAGCTGAAATTTGGTATGGATAAACTAAAATTAATGAAGAACATGCTCAAAAAATTTCATCAAAAAATTCCACCGGGAACCGCCCCAATTGGCGACGGTCGGACAGAACCTCCTATATAAGGGTCTAATTGAACACTTTAAATTAGTTCATGTACCTATTTGACCCTTTAGCCTTGTTTATTATATTAGCAATTACTTTAAATGCCTAATTTAGGATTTATATATAGTGATTTAAGTTAGGATTGAAGCATTAGTTTAGTGTGAATTATTAGTTAATTGAATTGAGTTTGAATTGATAATATTATTAGGTAATACCGTTAAATGAGCTAGTGAACTTTAGTGAAATGTAATATATTAATGTTCGTAAATGTTAATTAATTATGATTCAAAAGTTAGTTAGTTGAAATGATTAATGTCACAAACATATTGCTTTTAGTTATGATTACTTATTGTTTATAATTTGTAGTTTTTATAATATTAAATTAATATTTTTTGATTATAATATTCAAGCATTATATATAGACAAAATAGAAGTTGGATGTATGATAAACATGGCGAAAAAAGAGGAATGCGACCTCAATATTTTGAAGGAATTCAAGAGTTTATTAAATTTGCACTTGAACATAAGGATCATATGGATGGTGATAGAATCAGATGTCCATGTGTCAAGTGTAAAAATCTCAAATTTAAAGACCCCGATGAGGTTGTGTGAGATTTGTACGAAAAAGGTTTCGTTGACAATTATTACAATTGGACTTCTCATGGCGAACCTTTTGATCCATCACTTTTACCACAACCAGTAGGTTCGTCTCGTAACGTTCCTAACGAGATGAGTGGATGGGGAGATTATGCTCAAATGAATTGGGACCAAAGAATGGTATATGATGTATACGGTGCCTTGACGTCTCAGTTTAACCCTCCACAACCATTTAACGATCCTCCTAAAGCCTCGACCTCGTATCAATCATATGCGGATGAAAATCTGAATTCTCATGTCCCTCATATTGAAGGTTTATCTGAGATATTTCAAGATGTTCTAAAAGCTGCCGATAAACCTCTGTATGCTGATTGTGAGGGATACTCTCAGCTATCCGCCGTTTCGGAGTTGATGAACATTAAAGCTGAGTACAGTCTTCCAGAAACCTGCATGTCTAGGCTGTTGCAAACAATTGGAGGAATGCTACCGCGTGACCATAATCTTCCCGATTCATATTACCACATGAAGCAATTAATTTCTCAGTTAGGGCTTCCTTGTATAGAAATTGATGTGTGCCCTAACGGATGTATGTTGTTCTGGAAGGATGATGAGACACTTGAGAGCTGCAAGTTCTGTGGTGGAGAGAGATACAAACCTGTTCCTCTAAAGAAAAAAAAACACGATATCGGTCTGCATTGTCTAAGTTGTTTTACCTCCCACTAGCTCCACGTCTAAAGAGGATATATGCTTCAAATGCTACTGCGAGACACATGACATGACATGTTGAGCACGAAACCAAAGAGGGTTTGATGTTTCACCCTTCTGACTGTGAAGCTTGGAGACACTTTGACTGCTGTCATCCTCAGTTTGCAATGGAGCCACGGAATGTGCGACTGGGATTGTGTTCAGACGGATTCGCTCCTTTTGGAAATTTTGGGAAGCAATTTTCATGTTGGCCAGTCATGTTAACTCCCTACAATCTACCTCCCGACATGTGCATGAAAAGTCATTTCATATTTTTGACTTTAATTTGTCCAGGTCCCTCGGATCCTAAAAAAAGGATAGACATCTATCTCCAACCCCTTATCGAGGAGATGAAAGAACTTTGTGCCATTGGGACACCAATTTATGATGTTTCAAGAGATGAGATGTTTATCATGAAAGCTGCCATCATTTGGACCATTAGCGACTTCCCTGCATATGGTGTGCTTTCAGGATGGAGCACACACGGTCTTCTGGGATGTCCGATATGTATGGAGAAATCAGGTGCTAGCTGGCTCAAATTCAGCGGGAAACCAAGTTACTTTGATTGTCACCGCAAATTCCTCTCGGCAAACCATCGATATCGAAGGGACACAAAATCTTTCATTAAAGGAAGAGTGGTACAAGATCCCCCACCTCCGAGACTTATAGGCGAACAAATTTTGAACAGGGTTCGACGTATTCCTTCGGCAGTGCAAGAGCCACACAAAGACCCACGTGGGTATTGTATTACCCATAAGTGGACAAAGAGGAGTATATTTTGGAAGTTGCCATATTGGAAAGAACTTCTCATTCGCCACAACTTAGATGTCATGCACATTGAGAAGAACGTCTTTGACAATATATTTAACACGGTGATGGATTTCAAAGCCAAAACCAAAGACGGGCTTGCATCTAGAAAAGACATGACAATGTGGTGTGATAGACCGGAACTTTCTGTTGCTCTAGAACATACTGGTAATGTTCCAAAAGTAGTCTATCAACTCACAGAAGCACAAAAGCAATCAATCTTAGAGTGGCTTGTGTCTCTAAAGTTTCCAGATGGCTATTGTTCTAGTATGTCCAGGTGCGTGGACGGACAAACAAACCATGACGTCGAGCATGAAAACTCATGATGCTCATGTAATCATGCAAAGACTTCTGCCGATTGCACTTAAAGAGATGCTTCCTGCAGACGTATGGGACTGTATTACCGAAATCAGTCTATTGTTTTAGTCAATATGTTCCACTGTTTTGGATGATGAATCCCTCCGGAGACTAGAAGACTCTGTGCCCATTCTGATGTGTAATTTGGAAAAAATACTGCCTCCATCATTTTTCGATGTAACGGAACATCTTATAATACATCTTCCGTATGAGGCTTTGAATGGAGGACCCGTCTTCTATCGTTGGATGTACATATTTGAAAGGTTAGTCACCATTTCATTTATATTTGAAGATTTTTTAATAAGAACATTTGTTTGTTTACATTTTTCATTTTGCATGACAGATTCCTGGGAGAGCTGAAAAAGAAAGTGACCAACAAGGCACACGTTGAGGCTTCAATTTGTCAAGCATACATTCAACAAGAAATCTCAACGTTTTCATCTTTTTACTTTGAGCGTGAAATCATCACTAAAAGAAAGAGGCTTGCCCGCGATGACATTGGTGAGGATGCATATGACAAAGTAGTTTCCATTTTCAACTACCTAGGTAGAGGTAAAGGAGCTGGGACTCACCGTTAAATCGTGGGTGGAGGACTTCAAATTGCACACACTTACATCCTGATGAATTGTCCAGAAATCATACCGTTTTATAAGTAAGTAAAATTTATTATTATATTTTTAATAAAGCCATAACTTTCACTAAGAGTATTATAATATCTTTACGTTTGAATTCACAGTGAATTTAGAGCGTCTTTATCAGCATTTTCTGATGATGCAATTGATGCATTGGTGGACTCTGATTTTATTGCATGATACAAATATCAGGTATATATATACATTATATATACTATTAGCTAATAATTTTTAATAATTACCTAATGCTATCATGTTTTGATTTACAGATCAACTGCCGTGGAATTGACGACCCTCTGTTAGTATCATTAATGTGGGGTCCTTCTTCCTATGCAAAAGTTTGACATTCCTATGTGATAAATGGTTACACCTATCACAGTATCACACAGTCGAATATGGACAAGACAGACCAACAATGAACAGTGGGATATGTGTCCCAACCATCGGTTCAGATATCTCGGAAACCAATTTTTATGGTTTGTTGCACGAGATTCTCGAACTTCAATTGCCTTCTGGTGCACAAGAATTGAAATGCATTTTGTTCCGCTGTAAATGGGTCGATCCTACACGTGGTGTGAGAAAAAATTCAAAGTATAATATAATTGACGTCAACCACTCTCGCGTGTATCGGAAAAATGAACCTTTTATACTCGCTCAACAAGCAGCTCAGGTTTATTATGCAGAGTATCCTTCAACCAGGCACACACCGAGTCCTTGGGTGTGTGCATGTACTGTCCGTTCGAGCAAAATTGGATCACAGACTCAACACAAGGATGTTGATCTTGATGCTTTTCAGCAAGATTTTTTCCAACCTCCTCCTATTGCTGAGACGGTCAAGCATTACATTGAGTTATGTGATCCAAATGGCCAACATATTGAAGTGATGCCACAAGCAAACCTTCCGCCCCCAGAACCTCAATCTGAACGCGAAATTGTTGAAATGTATGAACAACAACAAGACTCTGAACAGGAGGAAGAAGAAGAATGGATAGATAATAATGAAGATACAGAAGAAGAAATTTACTATGAAGAAAATACCAATTCCGATAGCGATTAATTGTATTGTTAATTTGTGTAATCAATGTATCACTTTTAATTAAATTGTTTTAGTTTGAATTTTTTAAATTTATTTTTTCATCATTTAAATAATTATCACATACTGTATTAATTATTTAATAAAATTGTGGACGAAATTATGTTCAAATAATTACAACTACGGATTTTTTAATAATTCGAAAATTGAAAAATAATTAAATTCTAATAATTTGTTTTTTAACATTATTCATTCAAAAATAATAATAATTCGAATTTTCATTATATTTAACAAGTAACATTAATAATAAATAAGCAAACACAAAATTATTCATCATTTAACAAGTAACATTATTGATAAACAAATAAACACAAATTTAGTCAAATCGTTCATCAAGAGGCATAGCGAACATCTCGTTAATTCTCTGTGCAGCTTCTGCGTTTATTGGTACCATACATTCTAAACATTCTTCCAGACAAATAAGATGCCTAAGAAAGGTTTTTTTTCTTGAAACGTGGTATGAGTCTGATTCATAGTCTACAATGTTGCCAAAACTTTCAACAGGTGTAGCCATCAACTCACGGATCATCAACACTGATTCATCATCTGTGGGCCTCATCAACTGTGTAACTAGTTTCAATCGGTGCACACTTCTGCACAAGTACTTCCAGTTAAGTCTTTGTGGAGTAGTCATTATTTTGCATTTAGAAATTGGGCCGGATAATACATATTTATAGCATCATTAGTCACGGATTTGTCACGGAAAATCCGTGACAAAACCGAATTGATTCCTCTGCCACACTGCCGCACTGACGCACTGACAAAGCGACGGACTGCCCGAGAAACCTTCCCGGCGGCTTGTCACGGAAATATCTGTGACAGATCCGTGACAAAATTCAAAATTTGAACTTTGTCACGAATTTGTCACGGATTTTTCCGTGACAAGCCGCCGGTCAACTAGCCGTCGAATGTATGTTCTACTTCTTATAAATGCATACCCTAAATATTAATTGTTCATTTATATGTTTATATGATTATATTCATTCAATATGTTTCTATGTTTACATGAATCTATACTCAAATGCATGTTATTATACTTAAATCATTTTATTTGCATTCTCATTTTCGGACATTTATATATAAATGCATGTTGTACGTGTTATATTTTTATATATCAAAATGTATGCTGATTTTCGGACATATAGGAATATTTCGGATATTTTCGGAAATTTTGAGACATTAATTAGGACTATTAATTTGCACCCCTCATGTTAAACATTGAAAAAGTTTAACATGTTTAGTTTAAAAAAATCATATTTAATAATAAACTGTATACGTTTTTTTGGAACTTATAATAAGCACAAACTGTTTGTATATATTACTATATATAACATACAAAATTAACAAACTGTTTTTATGTATTAATATAAAAAAGTGACTTTATAAGGTTAATATAAAATAAACTGATTTTATAATAAAATTATCCTATTTTTCAAAACACAAATTCATTCATCATCGCCCTCATGTTAAACTTTCAACAAGTTTAACATGTTCAATTTAAAAAAATCATATTTAATAATTAACTGTATAAGTTTTTTTTGGAACTTATAATATACACAAACTGTTTTTATAAATTAATATAAATAACACAAAAAAGTACTAAACTGTTTTTATGAATTAATTACCTGTAGTTTTAAAATAAAATTACATTGTTTTTCAAAATTAATTTACAAAACTAAAAAAATTAAGAAACTGCTTTTTAATTACCTGTTTTTCGAAATTAATAAATTGTTTAATTAATACAACTGTTCATACACAACAAAAATAACAAAAAAAAGTTAATACCACAACTAAATAAACTGTTTTTTATAAAATGTACACAATAAACTGTTTTATTAAAAATTATTAACTATTCCAATGCCATTTATGAGAAAAATGCTAATATAATTTGAATTTTAAAATATACTATTTTTTATTAGTACAAAACTGTTTTTCTAAAATAAGAGTAAAAATAGTACAAAAATGTATTTTTTAAAGTTATAAACAAATTATTTTAAAAAATTTATACCCCTCATATTAAACTCATTCACAGTTTAATATGTTATATTATTTCCAAAAACAAACTTTTTTAGTGAACATGAACGTCGTCGTTCCACCTCTTCCCGTCATGGTGCCTCCAACTCACGACGCAACTCGAATGCTCAAATTGATTTCAATGTTGACACCAATGAAGATGAGAGACATGTGCAAACCCCTCCGTCTGAACAGTCTGATGCACATGCGGTCACCTCGCAAGGCGGAGCATCAACCTCTCGTGGAGGTTCATCTCGCCCGGTGTATGCCCCCCCCCCCACTTAAGCCGAGCGCAACAATAACAATGCGCATCGGGTGACATCTCTATCGATTCATAGGTAATTAATTACTAATTCTCTCTAATTAGAAAGAACGGAATTCATTTTTCTGTAACTTGTTATAAATATTTTTATCAATTGTGAATTTTTTGAAGCGATAATGAGGTGTTGTAAAGAATCAAAGCTATAGTTACCGGTCATTACACCGGTCCTTGGTCGACCTACCTAGAGGTTCCAGCCAACGTCCGTGAGTTTTGGTGGCGGATGTTCAAGGTAAAAATAAGTGATATTTCTCACATTTTAGAAACTTAAATTTAACAATTGATATCAATTTTTTTAATGAAGGCCCAACATCGATGGCATCCATCCCAAGATGTCGCTGTTCTAAAAGAGTACAAATCTAGAGTCTCGGGGTGGTTGAGACCCACTTTTAGGACTGCCCGGAGTAAGTGCAAAAAGCCGGGATTCCTTGGTGATGATGTCTGGAAGGACCTCGTTCATCATTGGTCTATGGATCCGGAGTTTTTGAAGAGAAGCGAAGCCGGCAAAGCAAACCAGAACTCGGAGAGAGCCAAAGAGCCACAATGGCACGGGGGCCGCAAACCTCAAGTTCAACATAAAAAAGATCTTGTAAATTCTTCTTCCTGAAAATTATTTCCATTACACCCCCTCATATGTAAATATCTATTTCTTTTTAAATAACTTAAAATCTGTGTAGCAAGGACCTGGACCCCAGAAAAAGAGGGTGACGCCATGGAAACTTATGAGAAGTTGTTGGAATCCGCACGGGTCTGAGTCATCGTCGTTGCCACCTCGCCTCTCCGAAATTGAAGTAAATAACTCGACTTCAATTATCAATAAATTTCGTTTTTTATCTTGATTATAATAAAATTTTGAACTTGTAGAGAAAGTATGAGGAAGAGCGAGGAAAGAAGGTCATGGAGCGTGGTGATGATTCTGATGTTGATCTTGATGAGTTTGACGATGATGATGCCATTTTGGCGGCCACTGGAGTTTACAAGGGCCGAGTGCCCTTTTTGGGGTCTGAAGGCATACGACTCTTGCAAAACTCCAGAGGAGAAAACTCGTCTTCTCATCAAGTGAATGATGAACGGGATGAACAGATTGCCCGCTTGGAGCAAGAAATAGCTCAGCAACGGGCGGACCGGGAGGAAGAGGAACCGAGAACTAGAGAACGGATGGCTGAGTTTGAACGTCAAATGAAACGTTTCAACGCCACCTATTGCCCTACCATGCACATTCAGCATCCCGAGATGACCCCTCAAGTTCCCTTCATGGGCAGCATGAGCGGTATGGCGTTTGGCAATTATAGCCATCTGTCCCCAAATTTTCCATATTCATATTATGGTCAACCACATCCAACTCCCGGAGGCCGAAGCAGTTGAGGGGGCAGCCGAGGAGGTGCTCGTGGCAACAGGGAACCCGAACAGCCCAGACAGCTTGTTGATGATGACAATGATGATGATGACAATGATGATGCCTAATTGGGGTTGTAATAATTAGTTTAAATGTAATTGATATTGAATTTTTATTATTTTAAATTATTTTTATTGAATGAATTTCAAATGATTATTGTTATTAATGTTTGTTTAATCATTATGTGATTGTATGAATTGTTTTTAAAGTATTTAATTATTAAACGAAGTTTTTAAATTTGAATTTTTATTAAAAAGTGCGCAATTTTTTTTAATTTTTTTTAAATATAAAAAATTTGTCACGTATTCGGGCCGTGACAAATTTTCAACTTTTCCAAGAATAATTTCAATAATTGTGCGCAAAAATATTTTTTTTTATTATTCCAAAAATATTTGTCACGGATAAATCCATGACAAAGTAAAAAAATTTGAATTCAAAAAAACTCAAGTTTCCCGCCAAGCCGATTTCGGATATTTCAAAAAAACAATTCAAAAAATCGAAAATTTTTTTGTCACGGATAAATCCGTGACAAAGTAAAAAAATTTGAATTCAAAAAAACAATTCAAAACAATAAAAATTTTTTGTCACGGATGTTATAAACACCGGTGTTGCTCCGGTGACTTGTTTTGTCACGGATTGTTGCCGTGACAAGACCGTGACAAACTGTTGTCACGGAATATTGGCCGTGACTAAAATTTTTGTCACGCAAATGTTGTCACGGATAAATCCGTGACAAAATTTTTTGACACGGTTTTTTTGAACTGGGATCCGTGAAAAAATCCGTGACAAGGTCCCTGAGACCCCCAACCCCCTCCCCTGACCCCAGGGGCGCCCCGACCCCCTACAAAAAGCATACAGAAGCTTTGAAGAAAAGAAACAAATATCGAAGAAAATAACGTATTTTTTCAAATTAATAAATCAATACTCCCATCCAATCATCCAATGTCTCGCATGAAATTCTCATTAATGTCTCTCATCCAATACATTAAATGAATATTTCTTAACTAAATTCTCACTTTTATTTTAGAAAAGAATCTAATTAAATTATTTCACTATCATATCCTTTTTCATCCAGTCATTTATCCTGATCCCAGCTCGTTCCACTCTTTAATGAACTTTAATTACCTTCCCGTCTCAATCTCGTCCTTTCATTTTCTTGACTCGTTTTTATCAGGATTTCAGATGAAAAGGGAAATGGGGCAGATGAAATTTTTGGGATTGACATTGCTTATATTACTTAATTAGAGGTGGACTGTGGTAGGACCGTCCGGGCTTCGAGATGGGACTGGGCGGGCTTCAGACTTAAGGATTTCAGGCCCGGTACCAGGTCGAGCCGGGTTACCCGGTCAGGCTACGTCCGGGCCCGGGTTGGGACATGCCTATTTTTTTTTAAGGATTTAAAGCAATTTTGGCTTGGTACCGCCGTACCGGTTCCGGACAATCAGGCTATTCCTGGCCTAAACTGTGTCGGGTCGAGTTGGACAATGGGTCGAGTAGGCCCGTCCCAATCCATCCCTAGCTTTAATCTTCTGCCATATGGATTAAACATGCTCACAAAGCTTTAAATACGATGTCATCAATACGTAAGTATGAGTGCCCCACATCTTAATAGTTTAGGGTTTTATCTTGAGTTTTTTCCCGGAGGAAAGGTAATTTCAAAACTTATTTCCCAACTAAGGGTACTTTTAAATCAACTTATTTTTCAAACTAGGGTATTTTGCTTCCACAGTTCCACATCACCCAACCTGCAATACCATATGCCACTTCACCTATTCCACATCATTCCCTAGTCAGTTCTTGAATCTATAAAATTTTGATTTATATTAATTCTATATGCCAGTTTGTTGAGTGGATAGAACAGTGCGGATTCTCATAACCAGAAAAATAATAAAAAGAATAGTAGTACAGATGAAGCAGCAGTGAAGAATAATGCAGAAAAGGGAAAAGGGGCAGATGAAATGCTGTTAATAATATGAGACTGGGCAGTGGTGAAAGTGTACAAGAGCTGATTCCAAGAATCCGGGACACCGGGAAGACACCAGTGAGTGCAATCAGGGCTGAGGTGTCCCCCGACACCGTAAACGGAAGGGTGGCCGTCCGGTCGGTATTGCGACATCCTCGTAATGTCCAGCAGGTACACTGGTTTCGACATGTTTTTCAGAACCTCCTTCAGCACCTCCTCTCCTGGATGTCCCCTTCTCTCAGCATTGCTTGGTTTGATTGCTCCTTCACAGGTCCTTGCTTTGGATCCCCCAGCATTACTTTGGAAAAGCATAATTTGTGTAGTGTCAAGTGGTGTTTTAAATTGCTTTCAAAAGGAGTGTTTTTCAGCTTTTACCTTTAGAAGATTTAAAAACAGTGATCCAAAAACCTACATATTTTAAAATTAAATACTTTAAAGATGAACACCGGATAGATTGAGACGGCTTTGAATTAATTTTCACTTTTGTGATTACACAAAAAGTATTTTTTATCAAATATTTCAATTTTACTTTTATACTCAAATACTGTCAACTTTTACTCCACTTCTCGCTAAATGTGACATCAACTTTTACATAAATATATAACTTTGATTTATTTTTTGGACATCGCTGGTGAAGTTAAAATAAATTTAACTAAAGCCAAAAGACTCATTAGTCATGGGTGTTTCATTGTTGAACAAAGATTGCTTAGGCGGTGAATGCCTAAAAATAAAAACAACAGAAAACTGGATGCAAACCATAAATAATACGGAGTACTACGTATTTTTAAAAATATTAAAAAGAAAAATATGATAAAAACATGTTTAAGTTCTTTGTTATTGTAATGATAACAACAATTATGGTTATAACATTTGACTAATAGTGTTAGTAAATGTAAAAGTATTAATTATTGTTTCTTCATAAAATTATATATATATACACACACTCCGTATTATTAAAAGTTATCAAAAAAGCATCATAATATTAATATATTTTATTATTTCATGTTTGCTCAGATCTAGTCTGGTTAAGGATGAATGTAAACTAAAAAGAAAATGTCATATCGAAATTATCATTATTCACACAATATATATATATATATATATATATATATATATATATATATATATATATATATATATATATATATATATATATATATATATATATATATTACTCATCATTATCCCAGTGCCGCAAAGGCTCCCACCTACGGTGGGGTAAAAAGGGTCGGATGTACGCAGTCTTATCCTTGTACTAAAGCACAGAGACATTATTTTCGAATGACCCAAAGGCAATTATATATTACTATAGAGAGAAAAAGAAACTTACTCCATCCAATGGTCGGGAGATACTCCCTGGAAGAATACTTTAGTCTTTGTTGTGTCTACCTCTGATTCAACCCATTTTGCCCAAGTCTTAAGTGCTTTTGAATATAGAACTAATCGATTTGCATCTTTGTATGTAATATTTCCCTCTTGCACAAAATCCCATCTGCATAGAAACCATTTCATTTTTTCGAAGAAAATCAAATCATGTTTCAGAACAATGCATGCACTTCAATGCAAGTATATAGATGCTACTCCGTAGTAAAAAATGTGACCAAAGTTGCATGTTTTTTAAACATGTGATTTTCAATTTCATTTACATTTTAATGGTCTTGTTGGTATTTTTACATTAACTCCAACAATCACACACGCACACACATATATATATATATATATATATATATATATATATATATATATGTGTGTGTGTGTGTGTGTGTGTGTGTGTGTAATCTCGTAAAAACTTACGCTTGTTTCCTCCCAATATGAAACCACCAATGCCAGGTGTCGAAGATGAGCACATCCATCTGCTTCCACCATACATTTTCACTTATGGAGTCTACCTTCAATGTTCTATTGTCAAGATCCACAACATACATACGCCGGTGATACAAGATAGAAACATTGTATACCTTCATTGCATATTTAGTCTCTTGAATATTATTGATTAAATTGCTAATTTGCAACAAAAATTTGCACATAACACACAATGTCTAAATCTTACTTGGAATGTGAAATTAGAGATCTCTCCAGCTCTTTGTAATGTATAGTTAGAGTTTGGGTTAGCTACATGGAGCAGACATGTCAGAGACTGCCACTGATTGTTGGATAGTGAATCTCCTACAAACATCACCTTCTTGCCCTTTAATCTCATCATGAATTCTTTACCATCAAACCTGCAATATTCCATAATAAAACTAAGGATTGCATATTCTTTTAATCTCTCCGAAAATAGATTTATGCGTTTTAGCAAAATACTTAAAAATTACTTTCAGAGTCATTCAGAGCTCCATGAACATGTGAATAATTAGTTTTGTTTAGAATTATTAACTCATCTTATGGTTTTACAAAGTTATAAAAAGTTCATTCGAAAAGTCCAGAGTGAAGTTATATATCATTATTAAAAGAGAAGAGATCAGAGAATATTGGAAGGATTGGAATAAATATTATGTAAAACAAAAAATAATCCACTTAGAGTTGCTAAATTATACTGCTTCCGTCCCGAAAAGAGTCACCAAATTGACTTTTCTCGATCAATGTCAATCAACTTTACCAATTATATTTTTTAATACGGAATTATTTTGAATATGAAAGTTATGTCAAAATGTTCCTTATTCGAAATATTTTCATAAAAGTATAAAGTTTATAAATTATATATAAATATAATAATTAAAATCATTGTCTAAAGTTTGTCATCATTGACCAAGAAAGTCAATATGACAAACCTTTTTAAGACGGAAGTAGTGGTTAATTTAAAAAGTTCATACAAATTCATTGACACTTCATTCCAACACCTAAACATGGAGGTATTTTCTTGAAAAGAGCTCTCCCACAAATAGGAAAAGACGAAAGCATTACTTCTTGTCTCCAAACCATTCCAAAAAGTAGGAAGCTTGTTCTTGTTCATTATTATCGGATAAACAAGGATGCAAAATGTGTGTAGAGCCGTAGAGTTATACACTTTGAGTAAGATCGTATAGGTGAACATTATTTTTTTATAATTGAATGAGCTTGACTTGTACCGTAAGAAAAAATTCTAATCATATACATAATTGTCCTAAATCTCCGCTCCACAACTTTTTGTTATTTAGGGGAGAAAGGCTCAAAAATGACAATAAAGTTATTTACAAAGTTCGGATTTGACATTAAACTTTTAAGTAGACCAAATAAACACAAGTTATACGTTTTTATGTCATATTAGGACACTCCTTCCGTCACACTTAAATTAACTGCAGTTCTCGTCAACTATCAACTTACCATTCATCTTCGCCCAAAACCTAAATTAGCCCTAGCTCTCATTTCTTCTCCGGTAGAACACTGGACTTCATCAAACGATTCAGACCCATAGCAGCCAACTTCTGAAAACCCAAATCCCACGCATATACCTTCTCCCTATATATTCCCCCAAACCCGAGTTTTGACTATGCCGGTGGACCTACAACTCTACAAGACCCACAACTTGCACTGTAATTGGATAGAGCAATGAAAACAGTAGCAGAGGAGCAATTGACTGCCCAAATTCCTTCTCCTTTGTGATCTAATTCCACTTGGTTGGCTTAGATTGGGAAGTTCATCCTTCTGGTAATTTTTCTCCGCCCACGTTTTGAAACAACAATATATGTGAACTGATGGTCAAGCTATGACTTTCATTCATTTTGGAGGAAAATATATTGAATATAGCGTAATAGAAGAATGAAATGCCGACACACTTTCTGTCTTGGGCTCCGATTTAAGATTATTCCATGAAAGCATCTGTGGGCAGAGAAGGGTGCGACGAGGGTGGATGGAGAAGGTGAGGCTGGGACCACTTGGAGGGCTCAACAGGTACAGAGTCGAGATGTCAATTGAAAATGAAGATAGAGGGAGGATAACAAAGGTTTGGAGACAGGCCATATGCGTAGAAGAGAGGTTTGTTTGACGATGGGGAAGTGAAATAGAGATGTGGGAGGAGTTGACTAAGCACGTAAAGGATTGACAACAGGGGTATGGACCGTTAACGGTGGGTTTAACGGAGTTTTAAGTGGGTGGCCAAATAGAGTCCAAATAAGTTGATTATGAGTTTATTTGGTCTACTTGAAAGTTTAATGTCTAATTCGAAACTTCGTAAAAAACTTTAGTGTCATTTTTGAGTTTCTCCCATATTTAGGCGTCACTTAGTCCTGGCATAATGCTTTTACGAGTACCTATCCCGTCATGAGTTTTCAACCTGGTTGTTCTAATTCACTTTCTTAAGAAAAGAGTTTAATGTGTGTATGTGTTTTCTTTAGTATTTTATCATTATATCATACGGAGTATTATTTACGGAGTAATATTTACAATTTTGAGTAACGTCAGATTTTATTACAATTTTACAATGTTATGTCTATAAAGTAATTGGTACTTTTTTTATACATCATCCGTCCCTTAAAGTTTTGTCATCTTTCTTTTTTAGATGATCCAAAAAAAATTGTAACTTTCCCTTTTGATCAACTACGTATTATGTTGTAGTTCCTGTTATTTCTCACTCCTTTGCAAAAATCTCAACTACACAATTTTTACTTTGATATTCTTCGTGTCGGTCAAACTTCACAAAGTTTTAATGGGCGGAGGTAGTATAAAGTTATTGGTACTTTAAAAATTGGAATAATTACAAATACGGAATACATAACTAAAATACATGTTTTTAAGTGTAATGATTAGAGTGATAACTTTAATAATAATAATAATGTATCTTTAAATTTTTTATTTACGTGATTATGACAATATACTAGTAATAACTTTCATCGTATTTTTAATATACATATGATGGAGTATATGAGTCTGAGCCCCAGGACCCACATACTCGGAAGAACAGAAAGCACAAGACAATAGAGTGGCGCCCTCGTCGGCCAAGACGCCCCCGTCGGTCGAAAAGGGACCAACTCGGATTATGGTCCTGAGCCCAAGGAACCCGGGTGCCCTCGTCGGCCGTGCCCTCGTCGGCCGTGCCCTCGTCGGCCGCGCCCTCGTCGGCCAAGAAGACCTCCCAGAATCAGATTTTATACTTACTCATTTGTACAGCCCATTAGTGGCTTTGAATTCGGCCCAGTAGCGGTCCAGTTGTAGATGGGCCTCCCAAGCCCAAGACTTGGGAGCCCAGCCCTAATTTTCTCTATAAATACTCCCCTTGGGAGTAGTTATAGGGGTTACAAAATCATTCTATTGAAGCATATTATTGCACTTCTCTCTCTAGCTCTCACTTCTCTCTAGATATACTCTGTCATTTGGTGCTCTCGTTGAGAGCTAGAACAATCAAGTTAGCACCCTTCGTCGCTACCAAGCACAGCTAACCACTGATCATGGGGAGAACTAAGTCAAACCGCAACCTCGTCAGCAAAGCCATCCCTGAGGACCAAGAGCCCAGGGAGCACGATGAGGACGCCACGGCCGACCAGGTCGGCGGAGGGGACCTCTTCCAGGAGGCCTTCAACCTCACGACGGACCTCCGCAACCAACTCAACGGCGGCGCCCCTGATGCCCGCCTCGGCTTGGACAAGAAGCGAGCTGAAAAGACGGATCACGCCCCGGCCCAGCCTATGGCCGCGGCCTCTCCGTCCGTGGATCCACAGGTCCAGGCCGCGCTGTCGGTCATCATCGCCAGCCTAGCTCAGAACCCCATCGTCCTCAGCGCACTCTTGCCAAGGACCGGGGGAAACGTCACTCCACCTCCTCATCCCCAACCGTTGGCCGTCCAGATAGGCAACAATGAGGGGGTTGTGGCCCAGGACACGGTGTCGTCCCACTCCCACCCTGCTTCCCCTCTTCGGCCCGGGCAGACCCCAGCGCGTGGAAAAGCCAATGCCTTCAATAGGCTAGGTGACACGCGCCGTCGTCCGGTTTCGGAGAGGATGGCGGGACGGATTGGTGATCTTCGTCCAGGCTCGCCAAGGGAAAGTTTGGGGTCTGTGTCCGGGACAGCGGACCAGCCCCGCCCGGACAAGGGCAAGGGGAAGTTGCACGAGGATGACGTGCGTCACCAGATCAACGCGGCCCACAACGAGCGCCTGAGGAACCAGCCGGGCGCCGCTGCGGCCGATAGGGACCCCCGGGACGAGGTCATCGCCCAGCTGGAGAGGAGGCTGGCTCAGATGGAGGCCAAGCAGTCGGCCAACATCCCTACGGCCGGCGCCTCCAACGACCCCGTCCTCAACGCGCTCATGAACAAAGTTAGCGCCCTGGAGAGGGAGCTGGCCGAAGGGCGGGGTGACCCCATCATCCAGGTCAGGACGAGGACCCCTTTCACCAACAGGGTCCTCTCGGCCCCCATCCCTGAGAAGTACAGGGGGAACGCCATCAAGTCCTACGATGGCCGATCAGACCCCCAGGAGCACTTCAGTCGTTATCAAAACAACATGCTGATGGTGAACGCGTCCGACGAATACCTCTCCCGGTGGTTCCTCTCTACTCTCGAGGGGCCAGCGTACGAGTGGTTCAACGGACTGCCAGAAGGAAGCATTGACTCATGGCAGGATCTCGCCCAGCGCTTCCTCACTCACTTTGCCGGGAGGAAGCGCGCCAAGAAGTATTTCACCCACCTCCTCTCCGTCAAGCAGCAGCACGAGGAGTCCCTCCGGTCATTCATCGATCGGTGGACGAGGGAGACCGAGGAGGTTGAGGGGGCCGATGAGCGCACCCTCCTCGCCTTGTACCAGGGAGCCCTCCACAGCTCCCCGTACGCCAGGAGCCTCATCACTGACCCCCCGAGGTCGTACGCCAAGGCGCTCCAACGCGGAGGCTTGTATGCCGACGCCGACGAGCTCCGAAATCACAAGAGAGAGGGGGGCCATCCCCCCAAGAAGACAAATCCTTCGCCGGCCCCGGGTCCGTCCCCGGCCGGCCAGGGTGCCCAGGGCCGCCACGGCTCTGGTGGACAGAGTAAGAAAGACCGCCACTGGCGGCCGAGGCTGGAACGGCCGGGGGTAACCCTCACCCACCCGGTCGGCACCATCCTCGATTATGCCGAGAAGCACGTCCTCATCGAGCAGGCTCCTCGGCCGGCCGAGGAGATCCTTGCCATCCAGCAGGGCGGCACATACTGCCGGTTCCACAAGAACTCGTCGCACAACACCGACGATTGCATCACATTGAAGAAGGCCATCGAGCGCCTTATTCGCCAGGGGGAACTCTCCCAGTTTGTCAAAGGTGGCCCACGCAAGAACACTTGGGTAAACACCGGCAAACATGGGGGCGAACCCTCTGCGAAGAAGCGGGAGATTGGCAGACTCAGCGACGACGAGGACTTCGAGTAGCCACCGCCGAAGAAGAATCACATCCACCTCATCGTAGGTGGGAACACTGGGGGGGACTCCGCCACTCAGAGAAAGAAATGGGCCCAATCCCTTTACATTGGGGAGGTGTCCCACGTTCCCCCCCCCGGCCGAAGAAGCAGCGAACGGAGGCGATCACCTTCACCGACAAGGATCTGCCTCCAGGTACGGAGTCACACAGGGACGCCCTCGTCATCCGATGTGAGATCGGTGACTCCATCATCCACCGTACTTACATCGATACGGGGAGTTCCGTCAACGTGATGTACCTGGACACCTTCAAGCAGCTGAAGCTGGACAGAGCTTTGCTGAAGCCGATCAAGACCCCGTTATCCGGCTTCACCGGGGACTCTATCGACGCCGAGGGCACGATGGTCCTCCCCGTGGAAGTCGGTGACGGCCCCCACCACGCCAAAATTGACATGGAGTTCATGGTGGTCAACCTCCAGTGCGCCCACAACCTGATCCTGGGCCGGCCAGCGCTGGAGGACTTGGAGGCCATCATCTCCATGAAGCACTTATGTTTGAAGTTCCCCACCAATGACGGCATCGGCTACACCAGAGAAAATCAGAGGATAGCCAGAGCTTGCTACCTCAAGCTAACGAGGCCAGCCGAAAGGGAAGGACAGAGGATAGACACCATTACGGCCGCCGTCGCCATGGACGAGGAGAGGCCACATGCGGAGCCGACCGAGGAGGTCGAGGAAATCCCTCTAGATACCTCCCGGCCGGAGCGGGTTCTCAGGGTCGGAAAGCAACTCCCCCAGGACCAACGAGACGCCATCCTCCTCGTCTTACGGTCATACGCCGTTGTCTTCGCGTGGGGCCCGGACGATATGCCAGGCATCAGCCGCCAGGTGATCACTCACCGGCTGACCGTCGATCCGGCCTCCGCGCCTGTCAAACAGAAGCGGCGCTACTTGTCCGCCGACAGGCGGGACTTCGTCAAAGGGGAGGTCGCCATGCTCCTCTCAATCAGACACATCAAAGAGGTGAAGTACCCGACATGGTTGGCCAACGTCGTCCTCGCACAAAAACCGTCGACGTTCAGAATGTGTGTTGACTACACTGACCTGAACAAGGCGTGCCCCATGGACCCGTTCCCTCTCCCCAACATTGATCAGCTGGTGGACGAGACGGCGGGGTGCGAGTTGATGTCGTTCCTCGACGCTTTCAGAGGGTACCACCAAATCTCCATGCATGAAGATGACGCCGAGAAGACGGCATTCATGACCCCGGAGGGAATCTTTTTCTACCTCGTCATGGACTTCGGACTCAAAAACTCCGGCGCCACCTATACTAGGATGGTTGCCAAAATCTTCAGAGCGGTCCTTGGCCGCACGATGGAGGCGTACGTCGACGACATTATCGTCAAGAGTAGGCAGGCCATCTCCCACGCCGACGACCTCCGGGAGATCTTTGAAATCATGAAAGAGTTCAGGCTCCGCCTTAACCCCAAGAAGTGCGCCTTCGGCGTCCAGGGCGGCAAGTTCCTTGGCTACATGGTCAGCCGGAGAGGCATCGAGATAAACCCGGAGAAGACGCAGGCCATCATCAACATGGAGCCGCCCCGCAACGTCAAGGAGGTACATCGACTGACGGGGCGCCTGGCGGCCTTGAACCGGTTCCTCTCCAGGTCCGCCGAGAGGGCACTCCCCTTCTTTCAGATCATGCGAAAAGCCAACAGCTTCAAGTGGACGACGGAGTGCCAGGAAGCATTCGACGAATTGAAAAGGTACTTGTCGTCCCCGCCCGTGCTCTCCAAGCCCAGAGCCGGCGAAACCCTCTTCTTGTACTTAGGGGTGAGCACGTCGGCCGTCAGCTCCGTGCTCATCCGTGAGGACGAAGGGGTGCAGAAGGCCATCTTCTACATCAGCAAGACACTCAGGGAGGCCGAGCTCAGGTACTCCCCCATTGAGAAGACGGTGCTGGCCATCGTCCACACAGTGAAGAAGCTGGGGCACTATTTCCAAGCCCACACCGTCCATGTGCTGACCCAACAGCCTCTTGGCGCACTCATGAGGAGCCCCACAAGCTCCTCGAGGATGGTGAAATGGGCGATCTTCCTCAGCCAGTTTCAAATTGAGATCAAGCCAAGGCCATCCATCAAAGGGCAAGCCTTGGCCGACTTCGTCATTGAATGCACAGCAAGGGAGACGGTCGTCGCCAACCCCGGGCCGGAGCCGGACGACACGTGGACCCTGTTCACTGACGGCTCGTCGGCCGCGAAATCATGCGGCGGCGGCGTCGTCCTCATATCCCCTGAAGGGTTCAGAGCTTACTATGTCATCCGCTTCAACTTCAGGGTATCCAACAACGAAGCCGAGTATGAGGCCCTCCTCAGCGGTCTCAGACTCGCCGCCGGCCTCAAGGCCAAGCACCTCAAGATCAAGTGCGACTCCAAACTGGTAGTGGGCCAGGTGGAGGGATCGTACGAGGCAAAGGAAGGCCGGATGAAGCAGTACAAACAAGCAGCGGAGGAATTGCTGAAAGCGTTTGAAACCCACGAGATCACTCAGATCCCAAGGGCCGAGAACGCTGAAGCCGACATCCTCTCCAAGCTCAGCTCGGACACCCCGGAGCACATCTCCCAGTTGGCCAAGATCGAGGAGTTGAGCATGTCCAGCATCCATGCCAGCCCCGTCTTGTGCGTCCAACAGCGACCAGAGGACTGGATCTCCGTCATCGCCACCTTCATCACAACGGGGGAGCTGCCCCCGAACGAGGAGAGGGCCAAACTTGCCAAGCTCAGGGCCCCAAGCTACACCATCGAAGATGGCAAACTCTACAAACGGTCCTATAATGGCACCCTCCTCCGGTGCCTGCACCAGGACGAGGCCGACACAGCCATGGAAGAAGTTCATTGTGGCGTCTGTTCCTCACACCAGGGCCCTTTCAGCATGTCCCGGCGTCTCTTCGTCCAGGGCTTCTTCTGGCCGACGATGGCACGCGACTGCGCTGATCTGGCCAGAAAGTGCACCACATGCCAGGTGCTCCAGAAGGCCCCTGGTCGGCCAGCTGTTAACTACGCCCCCGTCAGCACCGCAATTCCATTCTCCAGATGGGGGATCAACCTGGTCGGCCCCCTGCCCAGAGCCGCCGGGAATAATCGCTACATCATCGTCGCCGTCGACTACTTCACCAAGTGGGTCGAGGCGGAACCCTTGGCCAGCATCACGGGGGCCAGATGCCAAAGATTTGTTTACAAGAACATCATCACACGCTTTGGCGTCCCCCAGGAGATTATATCAGACAACGGCACCCAGTTCGAGGCAGCCCCTTTTCAAGAACTCCTCCGGGAGTTTGGGGTAAAGCATCGTTTCTCCTCCGTTGCCTACCCTCAGGGCAATGGGCAGGTCGAGAACGCCAACAGAACAATCATGGAGGGGCTGAAGAAGAAACTTCAGGCCGCAGGAGGTAGTTGGGTCGACGAGCTCCCCAACATCCTGTGGTGCTACAGGACCACGCCGAGGAGGGCGACAGGTGAAACGCCTTTCGCCCTGTGCTACGGCTTTGAAGCAAAGGCGCCTACGGAAGTTGCCATCCCCAGCCGACGGGTGGAACAATATGAGCCTGACACCAACGAAGAGAACATGAAGATTGACCTACACCTGGTTGATGAGAGGCGTGAACAAGCTTACGTCCGAGCAGAGAACTACCGGCGTCAAGTAAAATCATACTATGACGCCAAGGTACGTTCCCGGGAATTTCAGGTGGGGGACTACGTCCTCCGCCGGAGGGAAGCAAGCCAGCCGACAGAGGGTGGCAAGCTAGCATTGAAGTACGAAGGTCCCTACATCGTCAGTGCCGTGGTCAAACCCGGCACCTACAAGCTTAAACGCCCGAATGGGTCCAATGTACCACGAACATGGAATGTACACCATCTGGTGAAGTTTTATCAGTAATCCGAAGGAGGTGTAGACGGCGAAGCCCTCACCCCTTAACGGGTTACTGATTGAACGCCACCCTCGGCCTCGAGCCACTTATGAATAAAATCATGTTCTGATTTTTTCTCTGGAAATTCAAAGTAAAACATTAGCAGGTGCCCTCGTCGGCCACCTTAGAGCGAAAGGCTCAGGTCTGGCCGACATGGCCCCTTGCATTCGCAGCCTACGAAGCGACAAGCTCAGGCACTCCATTGTATTTTGTATCAGCAAAGGGCTCAGGCCTAGCTGAGAGAGCACATCGTCCTGGCCCCGTAAGCCTAGAAGTGAAACACTCAGGTATGGCCGACGATGTCCCCAGGACGAGGGGCCCGCAAACGGCCCACGTCTTGAAACGGGAAGCTCACCGCATCGTCCACGCGCCAGAACGCAGGACGACAGGCCTGAAATCATGGCCGAGGTGACAAAATCCCAAAACTCAGGGATGGGCAACGACAGCCGTTGGAAACCGACCAAAAGTCTAGCCCGCGTCATAAATAGGCGACGGGACCCGCCCTGAGACCACGGACGTTATAAACGAAGTCCGAACCGGCCGAAGGACGAGCACACCCCTCGGCCGAAGCCTGAAAGAAGGATACCCCCCGAAACGAAAAAAAAAACATACAAGGGAAAAAGAGGGAAGCCGACGGCCGCGCACACTTGCCGGCCTCGAGCAATGAAAAAATAAAATCCCCACAACTCAGGCCCAACTAGGCCAAGTACATATCAATTGAACACAAGTGTAGTACCACTGACAGGCAACATGGACGACACGTCCACACACTACAAGGGAATAATCAAGACCGACACACGCCTATAAAACCCTAACCGCATCGGTTGGGTGACACGCAAGAGGTGACCTTCATCGGCCACAGTCCTTTGAAGCACCAACGCTTGGTATGAAACAAAGAATCACAATCCTGAGGATGACCAGGACGAAGCGGGCACTGCACACACCCGCGGAAGGATCAAGCAATCAGGAAACAATCCTTACCGGCCACAGCAGCCAGGATAGCCGATACAGGCACTGGAACCAAGGCTGCTGGCCAAGTGAAAGTTCTCTGGGAATTGGTTCAAGTGTTTACCAAACACTTAGAAAAAATCCTGAGAAAAAAGAAAAGAGGATTCCTCAACAAGGAACCATGGCTGGCCGACGAAGGTAGGACCACCTCCTTGGCCGACAGCGGTACCGCAAAGAAGTAAATGCCCAGCATTTACACTTGGAAAATTCTCTAAGTACTCAAGTGGAAGAACTCTGGACGAAGCGGGTACATATATATTCCAAGGCCGTTAGCTACCTACGCCTTGCATATGTACTTGAAAAAAATTCAAAGTCCAAATGACTAAGGTGAAGGTGCCCTTATCGGCCACAACACAGGAATGCAGGCCGACAATGACACTGGTTCAACACTTGGCAAATCACCCAAACCATTTGCCAATAATGGGGAGAGACTAAACCCCATGGACGTAGCGGACACCACGATCAAGGGTAAAAGGAAAGCACCTAAGTGAACCCAAAAACACTTAGGAAATTTTTGATAAAAGCCTAAGTGTTATGATGACAGCAAAGGAGCACCGGTCAGGCCGACAACGCCTCCAGGCCGGAAAGAAAGCAACTTCGTGGACCCAAATCCTAAGTGTTATGGTAGCCCAGGACCACCGGTCAAGCCGACAAGGCCACCATGCCACAAGGAAGCAACTGTAAAAACCCAAAAACACTTAGGAAATTTTTCGAAAGAATCCTAAGTGTTATGATACTACATCAACACCGGTTAGGCCGACAAGGCCACCAGGCCGGAAGGGAAGCAACTACAAGAATCCAAAACACTTAGGAAATTTTTGGAAAAAATCCTAAGTGTTATGATAGTTAAGCAACGACGAACAAGCCGACCAGGCCACCGGACAGGGTGGACTACCCCATGGACGTAGCGTGCACTCGCGAGGTGACCCCAGTTGTGACCTTGACACTTAGAAAAAATTTCAACAAACGACAAAAAGCAAACAAGCATACAAGGGATTCAAAGCCGAAAAGGACATCAAAAATTTCTTCAATTGATAGTGAGTTCATTACAATTGGGGGCACTTCGGCCGTTACATCATTTGGCAAAAAATGAAAAGCTAATTACAACAGGGAATAGCTGATCAAGCCTCCGAGGCATCTTCATCCGCGGCTGGCTCTTCAACCTCGTCGGCTCCCTCCTCGGCGGCCTCTTCGGCCTCGTCAACTCCCTCCTCGGCGGCGGCCGCAGCGCTAGTGGCATCGTCCAGGAAGTCGAATTCAGTGTAGTCCGGCTCGCCGAGGCCGGAGCTTTCTATGGGGGCTCTCGCTCCGACAGCGGAAGCTTGGCCTGCTCTTCTGGATCCTTCATCAGCTTCGGCAGCTTCAGGTTCCGTCTAGCCCACCCAGACGTGTAATTCATGGCCTTCAACGCCCGGGATAGCCGCCGACACAGGAGCCTTTGCTTCCGCTCCTGGCCCAGGTTATAATACACAGACATCTCTCGGCTGAAATACTCCTGGCCGGCGGGGGAGTTCATCCCCCAACTCTCAAGCCTGGCGGCCACCACCTCGTAGCACCAGGGGAGCCTCTCATCGGCCTTCCACCCCTCGGTCAGGAACTTCTCGACGGCCTCATCGGCAGCCCTCACGACAGCGGCCTCGGCCTCAGCCTTCGCCTTGACGGCCTCCTCGCTCTTGCGCCTCTCGGCCTCAAGCGCCCTGTGGGACTCCTCGAGTTCCCTTTTGCTTTCCTCGAGCTTGGCCAGGGCATCGTCCCTGGCTGCGGCGGCTTCTTCAGCCCTTGCCTGCAACGCCTTGGCATCCTCCCAGAGCCGATCAAGGCAAGCTACCGCCTCATCGGCTGAGGCAGCCTTCTGCTCCAGCTCTTTCAAGCGAGCTATCTCCCAATACTGCCTCTTATGGCTTTCCATAAGCATAAAGGCACTCTGCAGAAGGAAAACAAAGGTCAGGCAAAAGACTCTACACAGACGAAGAGAAAGACAAAAACATAAGGACAGTAACTTACTTGGACGAGGAGGTCCATGCCGCCCTCGTAAATCTTCGCTTCCCCGAGCTTCTTCAAGTAAGCCCGATCTTTGGCGGGCATGGCCTGGGCCAGGACGACGTGGCCAGGGACGAGATCATTAAACACGCCCCCGCCGACGGGGTATTCTACCACCTTCTGGTAGGTGGCACCGGCAATCTCCTTGCCGGCCCTCTTCGTCCGTGGTTCCTGGACGAGAGGCAGTGATGGAGCAGCATCACCAGCAGCAGTAAGGTCCACGACAGGACCACTATCGTCCACGCTGGGGACAGTCAGAGTACCGGCCTCAGTAGCCGGAGAAGGGGAAGGAGCCCTCTTCGTCTTCTTCGAGATGCTCAGGCCAGCCTCGGTTAACTTTTTCTGGCCGTCAGTGGCCGGCCTTTTCTTCTTCGATGGAGCAAGCTTTGGGACCGCATCAGCAGTAGCCCCGCTCCCACCGGCCGCGGCACGTCTGGCCGCCTCGGCCGCCTTAGCAGCCAGCTCCTCGGCCGCTTTGTCCTTGGCAATAGCCATCATAGAACATCGGTCCATGGCAAAATCTACAAAGGAAAAAACACAACAGATTAGTAAGGCAAAGGACAGAACATAAAGACAGAAAGCCGAAGAAAGAATTACCATCGGCCTCAGCAGGAATGCCCAAATCCGGGCCGTCGGCCTCCTCGAAGGTGGTGGTCATCCTCGGCCAGAGTTGGAGGTCATCCTCCTTGTCACCATAGACATAGTACCTCACGAAGCCGAGGGCGGCCATCTTGTATTCAGTAATGTAATCCTTCACGCTCCTCGGGCCCCCTTCCAAGAAAGCCTCCACCTGAGCGTCCAGAATAGAGCTCTTCGGCGGGTCGTGCAGGTTAAACCTCCCGGTATGGCCGAGGGAGGGAAACTCGGTGCCACTCTCACCAATGGACACAAACACGAACTTGCTCTTCCACCCATGAATGGACGTAGGCAAATCCGTGAAACTCCTCTTCTTCGGCAGCTGCTGAAGAGTAGCATAGGCCGCACAGTTCTTGTGACTTCCTCGGCCGATCTGGTACAGATTCATGAATAGTGCCGTCGTCGGCCTGTAGCCCAACTCCTCACACCGGAGCAAAAACCCCACCATCAGGGAGTAGCTGTTCGGCGTCAGCAGGGCCGGGGGAAGCCCTACCATGTCCAGGTACTCAGTAATGAAAGGGTGAAGGGGGAACCTCAACCCCTTAGCAAAACTCATCGGGTATACTCCAAAGTATCCCGGTGGCGGAAGAAGAACATGATCCGTCGGCCTGGGTGCCCTAACCCGCCCGAACGGCCCCACGTACATCTGAGCAACAAGATAGTTGGCCGCACTGCTTTCCAGCTTGATCAGGAAGATGTTGGTGAGATCCAATTGGGAGGTGCCCGGCCCACTCTTCGGCCTCCTCACTCTCTTCGGCTTAGCTGCTCCCTTCACGGCAGACACCGGCCTCGGGCACGGAATGACAGCAGAAGTGGACGCCCCGTCCACCACTCGGGACGCACCTACGTCCTCACCCTTTGAAGAGGAGGCGGACTCCTCGTCCTCGCCTTCCTCGTCCACTGGCTCTCCGGATTTGTATGGACTTAAACGCTCTATCTCCTCCTCAAACTCCTCGAGCACCTCGTAGTCAAGCGACCTCGTGGAGGGCTGGTCGTCGTAGGGGTAGTAGTCGTCGTTCAAGCTCTTCATAACTACTACTACGGGCCTAAGGAGATTTAACTTAAGATCTAAGGGTGTTCAAACACCTAACACTAGATCACTAGTCTAGGAAGCAAAATATGAAAAGTGAGGAAGATCATGATGAACACTAACCTTGAACAACGACGAACACGAAGAACAAGCTTGGGAGTTTATCTCTCTAGAAAAATGGGCAGCACTTCGACAATTCAGAATGCAAATGTGATTCCTCGTCGGAGGGGAAGGGGTATTTATAGACCCCTCCACCCAACGGTCACTACACGTGGCACTCTCCCAATGGCCACATCAACGGCCACCAACGGGAGGCCACCACGTCACCAACGGGCCAGGCCCAACCCACATCAACAACCCACTGGCAAACCAGACTCCAACGGCCTACACACTTGTCGGCTTTACAAGTACCAGCAAGCGCCCACAACGTCCCACTTGCTCGCCAAGATCACAACTGCCAAACAATAAGGAGACGGCAACGGCCAGGAACGTAACAAACACCCATAACGGCCACAGAACAAAATGAACAAAGAAGCCCACAGCCATCGGCTCCTCGTACTAACCCTTGATGATAACTCTCTACAAGCGATCTGCGCACAAGGGTTCTCCCACAGGGTTACCTTGGCCAGAAAATCACCATGAGGGTTGGATTCAGGGGGACTACGGAGAGACCGCTTCGGCCAGGGACTCATGCAACTCCTTCACCCCTCACACTACATCGGCCTGAAGCAGTGGGGGACTGGGGGACTACATCGGCCTCAACGAAACAAAAAGCAACAATGCAAAGAACATGAATGCAACCACAAAGCATGGCCACATCGTCCACGCATCACAATGGACACATCGGCCAGAGGCTTAGACATCATCAACAACGGCCAAAAGGAGTGCACGAGCACCCTCATCGGCCACCCAAAGGAAAGGACGCCATCGTCCTCGAAGCAAGGATCAACCTCAACGGCCTCACCGGCCCAAACATGAACTTCAACCACCAACGTCCAGGAAAGGGAAAGCGCGCCTTCAACGGCCGACATTGAAACAAGACAGTCATCATCCTCAAACACGTCAAGGAAGCAAACGGCCTCCCCGCCCACAGCGAGGAACAGGTAACGGCCAAAGCACAGAACAGGATCACCAAAGAGGAAACAACGCCAACGCCGCAACGGCTAACGGCCCGGGGATGCCCGCATTGGCCAAGGACAACAAAGCACAGGAATCTACTCTCCTTCGCTTCGTCTACGTCTCAGCTTAGAGAGTGGGGGACTCCTGATGGAGTATATGGGTCTGAGCCCCAGGACCCACATACTCGGAAGAACAGAAAGCACAAGACAACAGAGTGGCGCCCTCGTCGGCCAAGACGCCCCCGTCGGCCGAAAAGGGGCCAACTCGGATTATGGTCCTGAGCCCAAGGAACCCGGGTGCCCTCGTCGGCCGTGCCCTCGTCGGTCGTGCCCTCGTCGGCCGCGCCCTCGTCGGCCAAGAAGACCTCCCAGAATCAGATTTTATACTTACTCATTTGTACAGCCCATTAGTGGCTTTGAATTCGGCCCAGTAGCGGTCCAGTTGTAGATGGGCCTCCCAAGCCCAAGACTTGGGAGCCCAGCCCTAATTTTCTCTATAAATACTCCCCTTGGGAGTAGTTATAGGGGTTACGAAATCATTCTATTGAAGCATATTATTGCACTTCTCTCTCTAGCTGTCACTTCTCTCTAGATATACTCTATCAACATATTTTTAATTTTTTATAAACAACCGTATTGGATCCCACGGTAGGAGGAGGTTTGTGGAGTTCCTATATCCTACATCCGGGTGTACATCCATCCGGTCCAATTAAGAAAGACATCTCATTTCACTAAAATAGCCTAATTTTTTTTGGTTTGATTTTTGTAATTTAAGCGAAAAATCATAGCTTTCGCTAAATGCGCATTAGTGTACTTTTAGTGAGCATTTCACATATTCTACTTAGTATTAGGAGACTAACAATGAACATCACGATCTCTGCTTCATATCTTCTAATTCAATTTTTTTCTTTTATCAGATACTTGTGGTTGTACAAAAAAGGTACTTGTGGTTGTGCTCGTTTTCAGATAGGGTCATGTGTTTCATTCTTTATCAAAGTAGTTCATGTGTTTGAATTCCGTTATCACTAGAGGGTCATGTGTTTGAATTCCGTTATCACTCTGATTTTCAAAAGTGCCCGAAAAAATAAAAGAAAAATACTGAAAAAGTGTGCCTCGTCAAGATAACCTCCAAACCACCTTCGCCTTTTGATTTTTCAGATCAGTTTAAATTATTTTTTAAAAATGATTTCGCTAATATCACTTTTCCGATGAACTTTCCGGTGACAAGGGTGACTGAAAACAAAAAAGAAAGATGGCCTAGCGGTCCTCTTATTGAGCCGCACCTTCCAGTATTTTTCTTTTAATTTTTTGGGCACTTTTGAAAATCGGAGTTACTTTTAACGGCCTTTTTCAGACGTTTTTAAAGGCATGTCCCTCTTGTGATAACGAAATTCAAACACATGAACCACTTTGATAAAGAGTGAAACACATGACCCTATCTGAAAACAAGCACAACCACAAGTATCTTTTGTATAACTGCAAGTATGTGATAAAAGAAAAAAATTAAATTAGTCTCCTAATACTCAAAAACCCTGATATATCTGTACACCACGGTTTATGTTATACCGGTGGCATTTGAAAAAGACTTCCAAAAAGTAATGCCTATTTCTAAAATACCTACTCCGTAGTCCGTACTACACACGCTATTATAGTCATAGAGTGTCCACCACGTAATTTACAGTCCATTTGTAGCTAAGTAATTAATTAAATGTTTTCAGAAAAAAAAATTTGATTAAATTGATTGAAATCATGGGTAAAAGAGTTGAATTGCTGGAATCTTTTGATAAATTAAGAATATATATCTAAAATGTAACCTATTAATAAAATCAAGAAATACTTTTTTTTAGTAAAATGAAATTATCCTCTTCAATAAATTGAATTATAAAAGTAACTATAATCTTATTTATTTTGATTATATGTGCAAAATTAAAAGCTTAATTCTTGAATAGAAAAAATGTTTTTCTAGTTTTTGCTTAATTAAACGGGCTTTTAATATTTTTAAATCCATGAAGATCCACTCTAGTTTTTTCTCAAAGGTAAGAGTTCTTAGTATTGCAAAAAGCTTCAATGTAGGATTTATCTACATCTTTAATTTTGTCATTTTTGGTATATGACCATTGATTATCTTATCCACTTGTGATCTTTCCTTCTGTGTTCTGTGTTAAAGGTGCTTAAATACCTTTGAGTGGTACATAAAATTTAGTTGGAAGATAACGAGTGGATAAGAAATTATGTTCACATACTCGTACACCAAGCATGAGACATAATGAATGTGTTAGTAGAAATGATTTTTGTAATAGAAATGATTTCATGGAAATAAAAATGATTTTTTTTAAATGGGAGATGCAATTTGATCTGGCCAACTTTAAGAACACCTCATTGTTGTATTTATTACTCCGTAATTAATTAATTAATCAATACTACATCAACCAACTAAAATGAGGAGCAGGTGTATCAACCAACCATTCCAGCTCACTGGGTGGAAGGTTACCGTGTCCTAGCGGAGGTCTCGGGTTCGAATCTCGCTAGGCACATTTAGGGGAGAGGAGGGAGGTCTTGCTCCCAATGATTTTTCTAACCTTCACGGAGTTGCTCAGCGGCTGAGAAGGGAGAGGATGGTAATGAAAGTAGCGGGTTCGTGTGGTGGGAGGAGCAGCCTGAAAGGTGATGTAAGTCCTGCTAGATTCGTCCTTTGGAGCCAGTACTGACGAGGCTGACTGTGATCAGATCTGGACTTAACTATCTAGGGGCTTTGGAGAGTAGTTCATAGACTCCAGGATTATGGGAGCGTAAGCCCCGACACCTGATTATAAAAAAAAAGGAGTAGGTGTATCAAACATGATGAGAAGTACGATAGAGGTGCAAAGTACAAAGAAACTGTAGCTAGAATATTTGGTGGGAGTTCAATGGGTTGAGTGGGAAAGTTGGATCATCTACCATCATTCGACCAACGGAGCACCGTCACGTGCAACCTCCCAAAAGTCTTGTCTGATCGAGACATGGGGACTTTGAGATTGAGAATTCAACCTTTTGGAAGATTCATAAAAAATATGTGGTTCTTATCAAATAAAATTGTGTCAAAGAAAAACAAGACATCAATATGAAACAAAGATAGTATAAAATTTGGTTCAAAATTATACTACCTCCGTTCTTTTTTAGTTGCAACGATCAACATTTGACATTTGACAACGCACGTCTTTGACCGTAATTATATCTATATTCTATTAGTAAAAAATATTAAAAATCAGATTTTGCATATTTGTAATGAGATGAATTGAACAATATTTTTAAAAAAAAAATAATTTTCATAAAATAATAGCGTAAAATGTAGTCAAAGTAAAACATGTGAATAGTGTAAAAATCAACATGTTGCGATTGAAACGGAACAGATGATAGTATAATCCTTTTATATTTTTAATTCGCTACTCTCTATTCCTTCTAGAAGGTTTTTTATTACTCCGGTTTTTAGTGTCCAAATTTTAACAAGATAACATTTTTATTTTCATTTTGGGACTAAGATTTGAATGTTGTTATTGTTGTTGTTTATTGGTGTATTTCTTACATTGAGGCAAATGAGAGTACGACTTTGAAAAGAACGAAATGGATGGAATCGTGTGGAAGATTAATTTGTTAGACTCTCTTTCTCATCATAATCATCATCATCACCACAGTGTCGCAAAGGCTCCCACTTACAGTGGGGTAAGGAGGGTCGGATGTACACTGTCTTACCCCTGTACTAAAGCACAAAAAGATTGCTTCTGGATGACCCATAGCAAAAATTGTGTCAAAAATTGCATGGACTGACTGCTACTTCACAACAAAAAAACACAAACAATTTAGCGAACCATTTTGCTTTATCACATTTCCCAAGTCAAAATATAGTGAATCTTTTACACCATTGCAAATGATGGAAATTTGTTAGACTCTCATTCTCCCTATATTTATTATTTTTAAAGATTAATTCATTATTAAGCAATCCTAAACTCTTTTAGATTAAGGCTTGAAGTTTATTCACATCTATCTTTTTCTGTACATTCCACTATGATTAACTCATACCAATTTTAGTAAAGAATTTGTGATTACGAATCAATCTTACTTTAATTTTACTTTATCTATTTAATATAAATCACATAAACTCATCTATTATTTTATATAGTAAAACATAGTTATTAATCGCTAACATGTCATTCTCCTATTGGTTAACACAAAACTGTATATTATCATTATTATTAATAAAACACTTAATTAGAGCGCTTGAAGGAAAAGCCAAGAGATGAAAACGTGTAAAGGGGAAACACTAGGAGAAAAACTAGGATAAAAAACCTAGAGATAGCAATGGAAAAACTTGAGTCCACGCATTAAAATATTTGTTTAAAATAATTATTAATTCCAAAAAAAGCTAAAAGGGTTAATGGAAAAAGCACAAGGAGAAAAAGGTAGAGAAAATACAACATGTTTGTGCATATCCACCGAAATATCATTATCTTTTCATCTTTAATAATCTTCATTGTTCATATACATGATCTAATTCTCTTTTAATTAATCTTTGATTTTAGGTATTAAATGTTTACCTCATTTCAATTTAGAGTCCGTTTGGTATTTCTGTTTTGTGGCTTATCAGACTTATCAACCAACTTTTTCATCAAACACGTCATTTTTGATTTCGTATGCTGAATTGTGTAATAATAAAAAAAGGTTGATGTTAATTTTTTGACTGTGTCGGCTGAATTAGCTAATACAACCAATTTAGACATTATCAACTATTGCATAATTGTATCATCAAATGCTTTGCATAGTATGGACGTTCTTCAATTAATGTGCTCAGAAATGGAGTATAAAAATAATAGTAAGTCTAAGACCAATATAATAATAAAATATACCGTATTAGTGTATATATTCTTTTTTCAACAAAAAAGGTTATTTGCAAGTTCGGTAAAAATTAAAAACCTCGATTAATATTTAATATTATAATTTGCATTAACATACCGGGGCATGCCCCGGGTGTTACACTTGTTTTTCTTATAATCGCATCACCTCTCATGTCTCAATGTTAGTGGAATGAAGGTAGTACTATTTTATTCAAGTTTCATAAAGAAGACACAATATAAATGGGAGATTTAATCAAATAGGGACAAAACAAAACTAGTTTCCTAATTATGACTTTTTATTTATGACTGGACAAAATTAGCCTCATAGGATAGAGCATTGCAGCCCTCAGGTCATCGGACCGTCGCGGCCAGTTGTTGGACTGCCCCCTCCAACCCACATAAATCCCCCCCCCACCGCCCCCCCCGCCCCCCGCCCCTCATTACTACCGCCTATCTGCCAGAATTTCACCGTTCACCGCGCGCCACCAGGTGACCCGTCACCAATGGACTAACATTGGTTATGCAGAGGAACTAGGGAGGACGATTAATAAGATTAATTAATCAAGAGTAGAAATGTTATGATCAGACTTATTTAGTAAAAAATAAGCATATGATCATATGTTTGAAAAAATGTTACTCCTTCCATCCCTTAAAATTTTGACAACTTTTCTTTTTTGAATGTCTCACTGATTATGCTACTTTTTCTTTTAAGTTAATAATTTGTGGTTGCAGACTTGCAGTTAATTATCTCTCCTCTGCACAGACCTCAATCTCACAGTTTTTACTTTATTAATCTCTATGTCGGTCAAATTTGGCAAAGTTTTAAAAGATAGAGGGACTTCATACGACAGTACTCCCTCCGTTCCGTAAAACTTGGCCAAAATTGACTTGCACATGGATTAATAAAATAAAAATTATTTTGTTAAAATTTGTGCAGAGAAGAGAAAATTAATTTTAGCCACATATTTCTTACTTTAAATGACAATGACAAAGTTTTTTAGGATGGCCAAGAAAAGGAAATTTAAACCAAATTTTATAGGACCCAGAAAGTATATTTTAGTCCTCCAAAGGCTACAATGACCAATTTCCTTTGGGGAGTGGGTCCTAGAGTCGTGGTCATGACCATAGCGGGAGGGCCACAAAACTCAAGCTAGTGTGGTACTGTCGCAGAGCCTGCCTTATTGTCTATAAATAAAAAGAATAATGTAGTAATTGAAGTTGAAGAATTATTAATACATACTTCCTCCGTCCCGAAATAATTGTTCTGTTTTACTTTTCGGTCCGTCCCGAAATAATTGTCTCGTTTCTTTATTTGGTAAACAAATCTATACAAAACAGTGTCAAACAGTGCAAAACAGTGCCAAACAATGTCGCTACAGTGCCAAACAGTGTCGCTACAGTGCCAAACAGTGTCACTACGGTGCCAAACAGTGTCGCTACAGTGTAAAATCAACATTATTTCTTAATCTGTGTGAAGGTCAAAACAGGACAATTATTTCGGGACGGAGGGAGTAGTAATAATTAATTACCTGGATATATTACAGCCATGGGGTTGCCATCTGTATTTGGTATAGTTTTTATCCGCCCTTCCGTTGTGTAGACAATCAAACTGCTTCTGTATGAAGGGGCATTGAGATGAATCATAGAGGGGGTAAGATTCATCATAAACCCAACTTCCTTGGAACAGATCGCAGCTACTGGTTTTTGTTGACCGGTCAACCACGTTGATTAGCTTCCCCTCTGCTTGGCTCAAAACACAGATTAGAACTACCACTGCATTATCCAAAGAGCTGCTCATCAGATCAGGAGATGCGGAGTGGCAGATAGAAAATGAAGAAGAAGAAGAAAGAAGAATGAGTTGCTACTCATCACTCAAATAGCGTGTGGAATTTAATTTTAAAGTTTTTTTTGTCATTTAAGGTAATAAATAAATTAATGAGGCGCAGCCTAAAGAAGAAAGAACGTGAGTTGGAAAGTTTTTGACTTTTGTGTTTCCTTTAAAATTGAGAGTGGTTTTAGTAGCACCGGAATCGGTTGAATACGTTGAAAATTGATGAAATTCAGATTGAAACGACTGAATGATGTAAAAAAATTGACTAATAAAACTCATAAATTGGCTAGAGCTGCTTGTTCTTTGTCTAATTATGTTTGTTGGATTGGTTCTACTCCTAGATTTATTTATCATGTACTAAACATTGATTCTATGAATGAAAGTTAATCCTTTTCCTTTCAAAAAAAATCATAAGGTGAAAATATGATTATCAAGTGATCGAGCTCCAAGATTATGATTATGCTTCAAGTACAAATAAACTAACAAAAAATTTACAAACAAGTGATGTGGTTATTATAAATATATCTTTGATGTATAAGTGATGTGAAGTGTTAACCATTATGATATATCGATATTGTATTATTGTCACACGACTTTTTTGCAAGAGTGTATATATCTTTTGTATGTCAATCTTGAGATTATCATGATTTGCATACACCTTGGTCCAAAAGGTGGAATCTCCCACCCCAGGAGCCCCCCATACCCCGACCCGACAGAATTTTTGGGAGGATGTTAATCACGGTGACTCAGTCGGCCCAATGATGGTAGGCCTTTTTCCCGTGCGCACCAGAGGCCCAACCTTATTTCAGGTTCTGTGACCTCCACACGGCCGCTGCGGGTTTCGAACCTTGATCACTTGATCCAAATTTCCCATCACTGAACCAACTGAGCTACCCGTGCGGGTTGATTTGCATACACCAAATATACGTAGTGGGTGTGATCGGGTGCATAAATAAATATTTCATCCACTCCAAATTGATTTGTAAGTTACGATTCTTAATGTTGGTCGACAACGATAATGTTAATTCCACCTTAAATAATCGCAAATCCACTCCAAATTGATGTGTAATTTACAATTCTTAATGTTGGTCGATCATGATAATGTTAATTCCTTACAAGTAGTTAAATCAGTTTTAAATAATCGAAAGACCGAATTACTATAATGAGAGGTGAGTGGTGTAGTGTTGCAAAATCCAATTTAAAGTATGATAAAAAGTTGATATCTGAAATAAGTAAATAAAGCCAACACAATTACGGAGTACTACGTATGTTATAATGTTATATAGACCCTTCCGCGGAAAGCAAAGAGATTAAGATTAGGAAGAGATATGATGATTACAAGTCAAGCAATTGCATTGATGTCCACTGTTGCAGGATTGCTCCATTCAGATAATTAGGACTGAGATACCTGGATTAAACAATTAGAAAAACTATTCAGTATATTAGTGCACTTTTATGAATAAGTTATTAAGAGAGATAACTCCGATCCATTGAATTAGAATCGGAATTTACAGAATTTTTGAGGTTTGGAACTTCGCAAATTCATGCAATGCTTCCTTTGTAGTAGTTCTGTTATTACTTCAGATCCCTGCAGGTAATTATTTCCCCCATCGGTTAAGGCATGGAAAACCAGCAAAGGGTTTTAAGATAATTACTATGTTTGACGACTTATAAGTCGTCATTCCATTTAGCGATTTTGTCTAACCCGGATTAAGACCAGCAGTATATTCGTAAATAGTTTCAACCCGACAATATTTATGTAAATATGTTACTAAGAGCAATAGCATCGACAATAAACTACTCCCTCCGTCCAAAAAAAACGTCCTGCTTTGACTTCACATAGATTAAGGAAATGAATTTGACTTCACACTATAGCGACACTGTTTGGCACTGTAGCGACACTGTTTGGCACTGTAGTGACACTGTTCTGCATTGTTAGACATTATTTGGTATAGATTTGTTTACCAAATAAGGAAAGTAAAAAAGCGGGACATGTATTTTGGGACATCCATTTCGGGAAAGCAGGACATTTATTTCGGGACAGAGGGAGTATGTGTTAAGATTTGGGGTTCCATCCTAAAAGGTCAACCTGATAGGAGAAGGAGTCCAAATCTTAATATAGTGTTTAATTACTTTAAAGATATCCGATATGGGACAATAACCCCCCTCCTCACGACCATATATTTTGTCTCGATCGTACCATCATTCATTTTTCATCAGTTCGTCATTGTCAAAAAAAATATAATCGTGTAATCATTTTTTCATAGGGGGCCCACAACATGGATTGATTTGACACTGATGTCATGTTAAGGTTTGAGGTTCCATCCTAAAAGGTCAACCTGATAGAAGGAGCCCAAATCTTAATACTCCGTATATTGTTTAATTGCTTTAAAGATATCTGATGTAGGACAATAACACTATGTCACGGTACTTTATAGTGTTAACATTAACAAGTTGTATACCCAACAAAGTCACTAACAATGGAAATAACATAGTTCTCCGACTATTATGTTACTGAATACTGATATTTTTGGTACTCCATTTTAAACTTTTTTACTTTTAGTCATTCAACTCTTGGGAAAGACACTTTTAATATCCGTCTTTAGAAAATTTCATCTTTAATACTTTGACTTTTAAAAGTGATATTTTTAATCTTTCAACTATTATTAAATAAGAACAATGCATAACCTTTATTGGTCCAATTTTGATGTTTATCGTGTTACCTCGTCAATTGTAGTGATAACTGTCACTTTCTAAAGTCTACTAATTACTTCACGTCAAACCATAACCCTGATTTCTATAACCCTTGATTAAACAATTAGGAAAGCTATTCAGTATACCAGTGCACTTTTATGAAGAAGTTATCAAGAGAGATAACTCCATTGAATTAGAATCTGTATTTACAAAAATTTTTAGGTTTGGAACTTCGCAAATTCATCCAACGCTTCCTTTGTAGTAGTTTTGTAATTATTTCCATCATATTGGTTAAGGCATGAAAAACCAACAAAGGGTTTTAAGATAAAGAAAAATTGACAAGAATAATCCCACCTTTCACTGATCTTTTCATAATAATCTCACCTTTAAATAATCCCAAAATAATCTCACCTTTACATCATCTTCTTTCATTGGACCCTGACCAAGTTTTTTTACCTTTTTTAAAAATCTTATATAAATAATCTCACATTTATAAGGATATAATTAAAAAGTGAAAGGTGAGATTATTTATATAATTTTCAAAGAAAGAGTAAAAAACATGATCAGGATCCAATGAAAGAAGATGAGGTGCAAAGGTGGGATTATTTTGGGATTATTTAAAGGTGGGATTATTACGAGAAGACCGGTGAAAGGTGGAATTATTCTTGTCAATTTTTCCTTAAGATAGTTACTTGTGTGGTGATTTGTAAGTCGACATTCCATTTAACGGTTTTAACCTGGGTTAAGTCCAACAATATATTCGTAAATAGTTTTAGTCCGGCCCTATTTATGTAAATATGTTGCTAAGAGCAAAAGCATCGGCAATAAACTATGTCACGGTACTTTATAGTGTTAACTTTAACAAGTTGTATACCCAACAAAGTTACTGACATTGGAAATAACATAGGTCTCCGACTATTATGTCACTGATATTTTTCGTACTCAATATTAAGCTTTTTTACTTCTAGCCATTCAACTCTTGTGTGAAAGATACTTGAGAAAAGTACGGAAAAAGTATTTGTGGTTGGACCCGTTTTCAGATAGGATCATGTGTTTCATTTTTTATCAAAGTTGTTCATGTGTTTCGATTTCTTTATCACAATAGGGTCCTGGCACCTGATGCCGTTAGAAATCGCTGGGGGGAGACGATGAACAGTAACTTCGACTTTCAAAAGTGCCCGAAAAACAAAAGAGAAATACCGGAAGGTGCGCCATCTTTCTTTTTTGTTTCTAGCCACCCTTATCACTGGTAAGTTCACCGGAAAAGTGATATTAGTGAATTCATATTTAAAAACTAATCCAAATAGATCCGAAAAATCCAAATACAAAGATGGTTTGGAGATCATCTTGATAAGGTGCACCTTCCGATATTTTTCTTTTAATTTTTCAGGAACTTTTGGAAATCGGAGTTACTATCCATCATATTTTTCAGGCGTTTTTAACAGCGTGATCCTCTTGTGATTACAGAATTCAAACACATTAACCACTTTGATAAAAATTGAAACATGTGACCCTATCTGAAAACGGATTCGTCTTTAAAAAAATTATCTTTAATACTTTGACTTTTTTAAAAGTGATACTTTTAATCTTTCAACTATTATCAGAGCGTTTATAAAAAAATGCATAACCCTCATGACCTCATTGGTCCAATTTTGATGTTTATCGTGTTACGTCGTCAATTGTAGTGCTAACTGTCACTTTCTAAAGTCTACTAGTTACTTGACAAATGATTTCCATTACCCTGATGACCTCATTAACTTGCTAAAGCAATTGGTTTTAAATTCACGTAAATTTAAGGTTATTAAAGATGTTTTCTTTTGGCTTGATATGTTGCTTCCTATGCGGTCGTCTTCCTCAGCGTAGGGTTTAGTAACGCCGCAGGTTGCGGATCTTCTTCGGCAAAGCACGCAGAGAGGCGATTGAAATAGTGCTTCTCTCTTGTAGGTTTGTTTTCATTCTGCTTTTACACCCTTCGTTGATAAAGTGAATCACGCAGACCCCTCTTGCTCGGACGAGAATCAAAGCAGTTGGGTGGGATGGAGGATATCGCGGACAAATACAACCACATGGCCATAGGTGGAGCCGAGGACGAGATTGTTTTTGACGAGGAAATAGCCGGCGAGGGAGAGACATCGGAGCGTAGCGCTACCTTCCCGGTTGTGGGTACTCTACTCACGGATAGAATGGTGAAATTTCTGGTGTTTAGGGACCTCATGGCTTCTCTATGGCGTCCTGGAAAAGGGATCTCAATCAAAGAGATCGGTGAAAAAAGATATCTATTCACTTTTTATCATATTATTGACATGGAACGTGTGCTTGGAAGTGGTCCGTGGCTTTTTGAATAGAACTTGCTGGTACTAAGGGCATTAAAGCCGGGAGACATTCCCCTTCGGGTTCCTCTAAATGAGGCAGATTTCTGGGTGCAGGTACATAATGTACCTTGCAATTTTATGAATTTAGGTGTGGCTAGGAGAGTTGGCAATTTTATTGGTAAGTTTATTAGTTTTGATGAAAGTTAGTTTGAGGAGGGGTGGAACTCTTACATGAGAATTAGAGTTTGTATGGACGTTGGAAAAGCTTTGAAAGTGGGTACGATGCTTAGGAAAGGACGGGGTATAGGCCATTGGGTGGATTTTAAATACGAGAAACTTCCTAGTTTCTGTTTTGCTTGTGGTATCATTTGTCATGCTGACAGATTTTGCCCTCTGGCTTATGAGTGTGAGAGCAAAGAAACGAACAAACCCTATGGGGTTAGTCTCCGTGCTGGAGGGGGGAGGAAAATCTCACCTAATGGGGGCCAACAAGTGGTTGGTCCTTGAAGGTTCGTCAGTTGAGAGGGGCTCAACTCGGCAGGACATTCATCAGGCAAAAGAGAAGGACAGAGAAGAATGAGGCGGGGAAGCAGGGCAGAAATGGACTCTCACCGTGGTGGACGCTAGAAAAGCTAAAGATGAGACGGATGGAGCAGCAGCTACAGAAGGAATCCCGAGAGAGCAGAAACGCAAAAGGATGTGGGAGGAAGCACAACACGAGGATAGTGAGGGGGAAAACATGACACTGGATCTCCCAAAAAACGGAGAGGGGGCGGGTCTGGTTCCCGACGCTCCAGCTCAGGGGAGAACAGGAGAAGGCCTTCGGGATTGTCAAAGTGCAGATAAAGTTCCACTTTTATGCTTTCTATTTTATTTTTTACTTTCATCAGATTGTTTTTGTTGTTGCCATTTACTTTTATTTCTGTCAGACTCTTGCATTAAGATTGGGTGATAAGGGTTCTATTTTAACCGCGTTAGGCTCATTCAGACCCATTATAGGATCAGCGAGCCATATTTCTTTTTACAGGGTGATTGGCTCCAAGTCTGGTTCGAGGGTCGGCGGTTGGAAGTGTTCCTTTTATCTTCTTGTTCCCTTTCTGAATGATGTGATATCAATTTAAGTCGCCTTCTTCCAAAAAAAGGATGTTTTCTTTTGGACTTTAATTTTTTGATCTGGTCTGATCTGAAAGTCCGATCTGATAAATGTCTCGTGTATGTGTATTATTTTATAACTGTCCAAGTCTAGTCTGATCTGGTCTGTTCAAGTCTGGTATGATCTGGTTTGATGGTAAATGTCTGATCTATGTATATTTTATAACTGGTCAAGTTTGGTCTGGTCTAATCATAAGTAAGATTGTTTAAGCATTTTTTTTAAATGGTACAATTAGGAAACAAATAAATGCACTTAAATTATCAGTTTTGTTTTTAAAAAATTTAAAGTATCAAAATGGATCAAAACAAATATTAATGTTACCATTTACACATTTACTCAGTATTGAAAAAAGAGGTCTAACAAACGGGATCATAAAGTGATTCTCATAGTTGAGTGGTAATTGAAATGATCCCATCAGGAAGGGAAGATATGAAAACATGAATTGATTAAACAGTAAAGGTTCCACTGGAAAAAATGGACACGTATTCGGACAGAAGAATCAGTAAAGAAGGGCGTGAAGATGCATACATGGCGGTGACGTGGCAGACGGTGCCGTTACAGCAGAGCAATCGCACGTGACGGTGAAATAGATCAGTTGATCTGTGGAATGAAATGGCGCGCCGCCGTACCTTCTGGTGGGTGGAGCTCAGGATTGGAAGCTGCTGAAAGAGAGGGTGAGAGGAGAATGAGGCGAAGAGAGGAAAATATGTATAAAAAAGGAAGCTTTTTAGAGAGAAGCAGAAAAGATTGGGTTTTTGTGTTTTCCATTTCTACTGCTAGATATTTTGGAAGGTTGAATGAGCTGCTGATTAGTCAGTCCTCTCTTCGCTTGAAGGAAACATTGACGCGTTAGACAGGGAGAGGAATTGACCGATTTTTTTCGATGAGCACATTAGAGACGTCTGTATTAATTACTACCTTTACGGCTCCACCGTTAGAGACGTAGAGGCAACGATGCAATTATTGAAAAAGTGAAACTGTACAATGGCTACTCCATATTTTTTCCCTAGTATAAAGTATGACTAAATTAAACATGAATCGTCATTATTCAGGCAAACTGTCAAATAAATTCACGTACTATTATGAAAAAGTCATTTAAGTCTTCCATCTCTCAAATTTTAACCAATCTTTCCATTTAAGCGGAAGTGGAAGCCACCTAGACATTTTTGAATTGTTTTCTTTTTTCCTTTATTTTTCCCCTTTTCTCTTAATTTCTTTCCCGTCCTCTTTCTTTGGTTCGTGACTTAGGCCTTGTTTCTTCCCCCTTACTTCTTCCTCTTCTTCCCTCTTTTTATTCTTCTCTTTTTATTTTACTTTTCTGTCTACTGCTTCTTTCCCATCTCTCCCTGCGCCATGAGATGGGAGACCTCCCCCACCCCTTCCCCCCTCTCTCCCTGCAACACTTCCTCTTCTTTTTTCGTTTTTTGTTTTTCCTCCTCCTCCATTCCCCCTCTATCATGTGGTGCTTTCATTGAGAGCTAGATCAATCAAGTTAGCATCCTTCGGCGCTACCAAGCATAACTAACTGATCATGGGAAGAACTAAGTCCAACCGCAACCTCGTCGGCAAGACCGTCCTTGAGACTCAGGAGAACAGGGAACACGAGGAGGAAGCAACGGCCGACAAGGCCGCAGGGGGAGATGTCTTCCAGGAAGCCATCGACCTCACAACTGACCTGCGCCATAAGCTCAACGGCGGCGACCCAGACACCCGCATCGGCTTGGACAAGAAGCGCGCAGAAAAGGGCGACAATGCCTCGGTGCAACCGGCCTCTCCTGCCGTTGACCCTCAGGTCTAGGCCGCACTCTCGGCCATCATCGTCAGCCTGGCCCAAAATCCCACCGTCCTTAGTGCACTCATACCTAGGACTGTGGAGAACACTACACCGCCCCCTCAACCCCAGCCGTTAGCCATCAGGATTGGCAACGACGAAGGGGTGCAGCCTCAGGACACGTCGTCATCCCGCTCTCACCCTGCTTCCCCGCTTCGAGTTGTGTAATACCCGAGATTAATTTAAGAGGATTAATAGTACTACTCATACCAACAGAGGTGCATCTCCTTTTAAGGGAGCTCATCACCCAAGAACTCCAAAGTTAAGCGTGCTTGCACGGGAGTAGTCTTGGGATGGGTGACCCCCTGGGAAGTTTATCAGGGCGCACATGAGTGAGGACAAAGTGTGCGGTAAAGGCTCGTGGTGGTTTGTGGGGACAGTACTAGATGTCTAGAGTAACTACCTCGGGTCCACGTGGGGCCCCGGGGTGTTACAGGTGGTATCAGAGCAACCCTGCGACAGTGTGTTGACCCGTTGGATATCGGGCAGGGCACTTAGCGGGGTAAGATTCTGGGGTTCGATTGAGATTGTTAAGGGCGCAACGAGGACGTTGCGATCCTAAGTTGGGGGTGATTGTAATACCCGAGATCAATTTAAGAGGATTAATAGTACTACTCATACCAACAGAGGTGCATCTCCTTTTAAGGGAGCTCATCACCCAAGAACTCCAAAGTTAAGCGTGCTTGCACGGGAGTACACTTGGGATGGGTGTCCTCCTGGGAAGTTTCTCAGGGCGCCCATGAGTGAGGACAAAGTGCGCGGTAAAGGCTCGTGGTGGTTTGTGGGGACAGTATTAGATGTCTAGAGTAACTACCTCGGGTCCATGTGGGGCCCCGGGGTGTTACAAGCTGGACCGGCCCCAGCGCGTGGAAAAGCCTCAGCCTTCAATAGGCTAGGTGACACGCGCCGTCGGCCAGCAACAGAGAGGATGGCGGGACGGATCGGCGAGCGTGAGCCTGACTCACCTAGGGAATGCTTGGGGTCCGTGTCCCAGACAGCGGATCGGCCCTGCCTGGACAAGGGAAAAGGGAAACTACACGAGGATGACGTGTGCCACTAGATCAACACGGCTCACGCAACCCGTGTGCGTAACCAGCAGGGCGCCACTGCGGCCTCCAAAGATCCTCGGGACGAAGTCATCGCCCAGCTGGAAAGGAGACTGGCCTAGATGGAGGCCAGACAATCGACCAACATCCCTACGGCCAGCACGTCCGGAGATCCCGGTTACCACGCGCTCATGCATAAGGTCAGCGCTCTGGAAAGGGAGCTCGCTAAGGGCGAGGTGACCCCGTCATCCAGGTCAGGACCCTGACCCCCTTCACTACAAGGGTACTTTCAGCTCCTATTCCCGAGAAGTACCAGGGAAACGCCATCAAATCCTACGACGGCCGCACCGACCCTCAGGAGCACTTCAGCCGCTATCAGAACAACATGCTAATGGTGAATGCATCGGATGAATACCTCTGCCGCTGGTTCCTCTCCACTCTTGAAGGGCCAGTGTATGAGTGGTTCAATGCGCTCCCCGAAGGAAGCATAGACTCCTGGCAGGATCTTGCACAGCGCTTCCTCACACCCTTTGCCGGGAGGAAGCGCGCGAAGAAATATTTCACCCATCTCCTTTCCGTCAAAGAGGAGCACGACGAATCACTCCGGTCATTCATAGATCGGTGGACGAAGGAGACCAACGAGGTCAAGGGGGCCGATGAGCGCACCCTCCTCGTCCTTTACCAGGGAGCCCTCCGCAGCACCCCATACGCGAGGAGCCTCATCACTGACCCGCCGAGGTCATACGCAAAGGCGCTTTAGCGAGAGAATCTGTATGCTGACACCGACGAGCTCCATAGACACAAGAAGGAGGGAGGACACCCCTCCAGGAAGACGAATCCTGCACCTACCCCCGGCGCACCCTCGGCCGGTCAGGGCAGATAGAACCGCCACGGGTCTGGCGGACAGAACAAGAAGGATCGCCCGTGGCGGCCAAGGATGGAAAGGCCGAGGACCCCTCTCACACACTCGGTCAACACCATCCTCGATTACGCCGAGAAACATGATCTTATTGAACGGGATCCTCGGCCAGCGAAGGAAATCTATGCCATTCACCAGGGCGGCACCTACTGTCGTTTCCACCGAAACACCTCCCACAACACTGACGACTGCGTCACGTTGAAGAAAGCCATCGAACGCCTGATTCGGCAGGGGGGACTCTCCCAATTTGTTAAAGGTGGCCCGCGCAAAAATACGTTGGTAAACACCGGAAAATCTGGGGGAGAACCCTCTACAAAGAAACGGGAAATCGGTAGGATGAGCGATGACGACGAAGATTTCGAGGAGCCTCCGCCGAAGAAGAACCACATTCACCTCATTGTGGGAGGAAACACTGGGGGGACTCTGCCACCCAGAGAAAAAAATGGGCTCAGTCCCTTTACATCGGCGAGGTATTTCACGTTCCCCCTCAGCCGAAGAAGCAGCAGACGGAGGCAATCACCTTCACCGATAAGGATTTGCCTCCGGGTACCGAATCATACAGAACGCCCTCGTCATCCGATGTGAGATAAGCAATTCTATCATTCACCGCACTTACATCGATACAGGGAGCTCTGTCAATGTTATGTACATTGACACCTTCAAACAGCTGAAGTTGGACATGGCACTGCTTAAGCCGATCCGAACGCCGCTGTCCGGCTTCACCGGGGACTCTATCGATGCCGAGGGCACGATAGTCCTTCCCGTGGAGGTCGGCGACGGCTCCCATCGCACCAAATAGACATGGAGTTCATGGTGGTCAACCTTCAATGCGCCCACAACTTGATCTTGGGGTGGGCGGCGTTGGAGGATTTGGAGGCCATCATCTCCATGAAGCACCTATGCTTGAAGTTCCCTACCAGTGGCGGGATCGGCTACGCCAGGGGAAACCAGAAGATAGCCAGGGCATGCTACTTGAAATTAACAAAGCCGGCTGCAGATGCCGGGCAGAGGATAGACACAATCACCGCCACCGTTGCTAAGGACGAAGAGAGGCCACATGCTGAGCCAGCCGAAGAGGTCGAGGAAGTCCCCTTAGATGCCTCCCGGCCGGAGCGAGTCTTGAAAATTGGGAAGCAACTCCCACAGGACCAGCGCGACGGCATCCTCCTGGTCCTACGGTCGTACGCGATTATCTTTGCTTGGGGGCCGGATGATATGCCAGGCATCAGCCGGAAGGTGATCACTCACCGGCTGTCAGTCATTCCGGCTTCCACGCCAGTCAAGCAAAAGTGGCGCTATCTTTCGGCCGACAGACGGGACTTCGTCAAGGGGGAGGTCACCATGCTCCTCTCCATCAGCCACATCAAGGAGGTGAAGTACCCGACGTGGCTGGCCAACGTCATCCTCGTCCAAAAGCCGCCGACGTTCAGAATGTGCGTTGATTACACTGACCTGAACCGGTTTTACTCGTCCACCAAAAGAAAGAAAAGAAAAAAGAAAAAAGGCCACATGTACCTCACCATCATAAAGTACCGGTTTTACTCCTCCACCCACCGGCTAAAAAGCCTAATTGACTCATTTTTAATAGTTAGTGAACTTAATTGATTCATTTCAATGTATGTGGACTCAATTGACTTTTTCTAAATAGTATCGTAATTATTTGACAGTTTTTCCAATATTTTTCAAATAATCTTTCCATTTTAATTTATTTATTTCATTTACTTTTTTGAATTGTTCCAAAAATAATGTCACATTTCTTTTTATCGGAAAAAATATATGATCTATAACATGTCATTTTATTATGTTCAAATCTCAATCATAACGTTTACTTTTTCAATTTCTTTATTAATAATTATGTCAAACCAAGTATGACTCATAAAATGGGACAAAGGTAGTATGATACAAGACAAATTTAATGAGACAGACCAAAAAGATAAAGTGAGACAAAGATTAGGGAAGAGGGTAATTAATTAAACTCAAGATCAGAAACATAATTAGTAATTCCTCCGTTCTTTAATAGTTCCAACATTTTGAGTTTTGCACTATTTACACAATTTACTTTGATCATGATTTTTTAATAATATATATAATCAAATTATTAAGTATTAAATTTCTAATAATATGAATTTCCAAAATATTAAGTTATTATTATTTTTACTAATACATATTTAAATACAATTACAGTGAAAATTGTAATTAAAAAAGAACGAATGTAGTATTTATTAATTAACTAATGGTAATTTTTTTATTCAAATAACCTGTATGACAAATTTAACACTATTCTGAAGGGGTGAGAATAGGCTAGGCCGTTTATCAAGAAGCCTGCAATCAGGCATGTGTAATGACTAGCCCGGCGTGTTTAATAAACAAACTAGGTTTGAACTTTAAGAAAAGTCTATTTATCTAAATTGGTCAGTCTTACACACACACACTGATTCATGTGAGAAATGCACCTAATGTGAGAAGTGAGAATGAAGCTCAACGGTTAGCTTTACGATATTACACTAAAAATAACTTCATGTTGCAGTAAGCATGGGCGGATCCAGGAATGAAGGGTGAGGTGGGCTAAGCAGTAAAAAAAATTGTTACCGCACACAAATATTTAGCTTAGGGTTGTTATCGAAGTGAGCTTTTTCCGAACTACTAGAGTTCGAGCGTGATTTCGAATTTAATTTAATGACCCGAGCTTAACAAGCTTCGAACTAAAAAACGAGCTACATTTTGAGTTTGAATAGTTATTCAAGCCGAGTTCGAGCTTAGTGATGTTCGGTTTGATCTGGGCTCGAGTCTATCGATAACTTATACATTATAGGAATAAAGTATACGTAGTATATAACTAAAAATTTAAACGTTTTTAGTGTGATTTTATAAATTAATTAACGATTATTAAAGATTTTAGTTTTGAAAATTCAATTGATATTTGAATTCTTTCTTACATAAACACACAATAATTAAATCATTCTCCGATCTTTAATTCTATCTTTAATCATTATAACTTTATAATGGATAAACACTATTTCTTCTCAATTGTGTAATAAATAAATCATTCTCTCATTGTTAATTCTATCTATAATCATTATAAATTTATAATGGATAAACACTATTTTATTATGTACTGAAAAATTCAATTAAAAAACTAAAAATACAATGTTTAACAAATAAAACACAATGAGACAATTGCTCAAGGCCCTAGGTCTTAATCAAATATACAAATTGATTGACAATGTTTCTCAAAATAATACTCCATGTAGTACAATGTATAACAAATAATACATTATTTAAATCAAGAAAAACAAAGTGTAAGAGACTATTAGAATTTAGAGCATACTTGGAGCTGGAGGCAGAGCTGCATTCCGCAGAGGGCAAAGTCGGACTCCGAGAAGGAAGAAGGCCGACGCAAGACCCTGCACACATGGATGTCGGACAGCGGCGAATATGGTGGCCTAGGTCGGATGGTGTCTGTGTCCGGTGTCTCCGTCGCAGCTTCGCTACTCCCTCTTCGACCTCATGCTTCGCACTTCACAATTTGATTGAATGGGATAGTTGGTAATGGGTTTGGGCTAGGCTGGGATTAACATGAGAACCATCAGGGCCCATCTTGGGTACGGTCCAACATAAGGCTTGATAGACGCTCGTTGTGGTGGACCACAGGTGTCACGCCCCAGACCGTATCTAAGCACGTGTACAACCGCCGTATGACCAAGTGACGTCACTCACAAGTCAACGTGACTTAATCATACAAGGTGTCCATGAACATAGTCCATATCATCCCTCAGTAAGTAAACATACATAACAACATCACAATTTAGATTAAATGAATAGCGGAAATATTCATTAGTAAATCATGGGCCACACATGACCAATACATCAACTCACAGGTCCAAAATAGTTTATAGTAATTCAATTATCCCTGAGAAAGTGTTTATAGTTTGAAAACAATAAGGAAGCACGGACCACGTCTTCCCGAATTTGACTTCACTCGTCTGAGAGGCGCAAGTAGCAAGCCCTAGCTTCAACTTGAAATGGTGCCCCCCGAAGGGGTCAGTACGCAAATACCGAGCGTAGCAGGCTAAATGTAGAATAACTAACGTTTCAAATATAAGACCCAAACATAGGGTGATACATACACGTATAATCCTTTCCCCATAAGTTATGAAATACATATCAGTATATATATATACACTTGGAAATACCCTACCCGTATGTCATTGTTTATTTGGGAAAACAGTAGTAGTCAATATCTTTGACTTAAATCCCAACCCACCCATATACCTATGAGTGTATAGGACTCTTCTTGGTCCAAGTCAATTCCTATTCCGAGTTTTGAGGACAGTACCGTCGTCCCTGGGTTATCCACCATTTACACATATGAGTTTTAAGGACAGTACCGTCATCCTTAGGTCTCCACCGTTTATATACCGATGTTTGAGGACTGTACCGTCGTCCTTGGGTCTCCACCGTTTATATACGGAGGTGTGAGGACAGTACTGTCGTCATTGGGTCTCCACCATTTATATACCAAGGTTTGAGGACAGTACCGTCGTCCTTGGGTCTCCACCGTTTATATACCGAGGTTTGAGGACAATACCGTCGTCCTTGGGTCTTCACTGTTTTATATTCACTCCTATGATCTACCACATATCATACGTACATAGATAGGGTCTATATCATAATCATTTATCAAGACTAAACCAAGTCTTATAGCCTAAACATAACAATCCATGCAAACCCATGCACGTTGTTGGGATATTGACCTAGAGGCCCAATACCCGGATCAAGAAGGCCCAAGATACCCGGCCCAAGCAACGGGCCCATCACTCTATGATGAGATAATCAAGGTAGAATTAATGCCGAACGAGATTCGGCCCAAATAAGGGTTGGCCAGTAAGAAGACATATCGAACGGAGTTCGGACTATATATTATACTTGGGCCAATTTGACAGCATCTTCAGCATAGCCCAACATCCCGTTCGAGCAACGGCCAACCGGCAAGTGGCCAGGTGCAATTAATGCCAGATTGTGACATCAACAAGTGGAAACATGGGTGACCAAGTCGGTGGAACAACGGCCAATCAGCATAGGGCAGCCCATGCTCTCCATTAGTATAAATAGAAGGTTTTAAGTCATTGTAAGGGTTAGCATTTCAATACTCAGGCTCTAGAATAACATCATTGCTCTTATTTCTTGTATTAAAGCATTGTTTCCGACCTACCGATCAGGAAATTCCTTGTAATCAGACTGGTTAGTTAATACAAGTGATCTTTCGAGTATTAGTGAGTTCATATTTTATATTTTGTTTATACACTTTATTCTGTGCCATTCCTGACATATCCAAAGTTCGTGTTGGGCTTTCGGATCTACGGGATTTACCCTCAACATTGGCGCCGTCTGTGGGAAACTTACAAAAAGTTTCACATTCAAATCATCCAAAAAACCACTATTTTCAAAAATTGTCAGAATCAGTTCCTATCATACAAACGACGGTTCACGCCGTCACGGAAGGAGTCACACCCCGGGGAGTCAAAACCCTCAGGGACAATCCAGTCGAGGATCGTATCCTCGTTTTGATGGGGATTTTGTGATTCCCAAATCCCTGAGAAGAAATCCTCAGGCCATGCGAGACATGGCCCAGGTCATGCAGCATATGGCGAACGAAGAGGAAGGAGGGTACAGCTGTACAGGGGAGACTCCACGCACGGAAACAACCACATCGTCATCCCGTTCGCATGCCCATCGGGATAATCGACGTAGCGCCCCACCAACAGCGCACCACAGTCCCAGTGACCGAACCCCGATCGGGTCACAAGCTAGAGGACCAACTCCCATTGGTCATCATTTCCAGTATGCCGAGCGGGAGAATACCAGGGCCCCTCAACGGCATTGGGACCGGGACTATACGGACATGAGGGCTCCACCACCGCCCCCTTTGACGGCCCAGGAGGAAGAAATGGCCGAAATGAGGAGGCAGATGAATGAGATGCGGGACCAGATGAACAGGGCGCCTCTACAACCTGCCCATGTTCAGCTGGGAATTACTTCCCCTTTCACCAGGGAACTCATGTATGAAGACATCCAAGGGGGTGCCAAGCCGCCGACCGGCCAAATCTATGATGGGGTGGGAGATCCCCATGTGCATTTGAGGAGTTACCAAGGGGGACTCATGCTGCTAGGAGCACCCGAGGCCGCTATTTGCCGGTTGTTTTTTAGTACGCTCAGGGGGCCTGCCCAGGAGTGGTTCGGGACACTGCAGTCCGGGTCAATCAACAGCTTTGCCGAGTTATCGACATTATTCTTGGCCCAGTTTGCTTCCAGTGCCAATCCCAAACGGCACTTCAGCTATTTAACCAGCGTGAAGCAAAACGCCAAAGAGACCCTCAATCAATTTCTGAAAAGATGGAGGGATGAAACTTTAACGGTGGGAAACATGACGGATGATACCGCCATTACCCTATTCACGAATGCTCTCCGAACGGGGGAGTTGTACAAGGAGTTAAAGAAAAATCCGGGTACGGTGTACGCCGAGGTATTAGACAGGGCTCGCAAGCATGCCGCCCTAGAAGAGGAGATAATGATCAGGGATAAGGTCATTGCGCCTGCTGCCCCGATCAGAATGGTCGATCGGCTGGGTCCTAGCCCAGTGGCCGCTATACCTCCCAAGAAAGGGAGATTTACTCCCCTGGTACTATCAGTAGCAACCATTTATCAGCACGAGAGGGACAACATTCCCCTCCCGACTGATTCTGGGCAGTTTATGGGAGCGGATGACAATGCTTTCTGTAAATACCACAACAGGAAGGGTCATGCCACCAATGCCTGCAGGGCCCTACAAACAGCCATTGAGGATTTGATCCGAAAAAGTCACCTGGGCAAATATGTGAATAAGGATCCAAACGCTGTGGGCACATTGAAACCAATCAGGAAACCTAATAGCTGGCGCCGGGATGCCCAACGTGATGCCCAGCCTCAAAATGACGTATATGTTCCCCCCAGGGATGAACCAGAGGGCTCGGGAGGCCCTGGAAAGAAACTGCGAATGGAGGTCAAGGTTATATTCAGGGGCGGGGAGACAGGGGATTCGAACGCCGAACGGAAAAGGTTCGAGCGAAGTCTTTATGTGGGATCCATCTCCGCTCCCCCCAGAAGAAAGGAAGGACGGACCCGATCACGTTCGGGCTAGCTGATTTACCCAACTCTCCAAGCCCGCACAGGGATGAACTGGTGGTGAGCATGTGTATTGACAATGCTTTGATCCGCCGAGTACTGGTCGATACCGGGAGCAGTGTGAATGTATTGTATCTACAATCATTCGAAAAAATGGGTCTACAAAGAAGTCAACTGACCCACCTACGGACCCCACTAGCAAGTTTCACCGGTAATTGCATTGAGGCTGAGGGTACCATCCAATTGATGGTTGAAATTGGGGATGAAACACACAAAGCGTCACTCCGAATGACGTTCGTGGTGGTAGATATAAAGTGTGCCCACAATGCCATATTGGGCCGACCGGGATTGGAAGATCTGGAGGCAATAGCCTCTGTCCGCCACTCATGCATCAAATTCCCTACTGACACCGGGGTTGGGGTGGCCAGAACTGATCCGACGACAGCCCCGACATGTTATCAAGAGGCCCTAAAACAGATGAACACTCGGGGGATGCGGGTTAATACAATTGAGGTGGAAACCCACCGAACGGAGTTCGAGGCGCACCCAGAACCCGCCACTCTTCTTGAACAAATCGACCTCGATTTCCCCCCGAACCGTAAGGTGGCTATCGGGGTAGATCTGGAGGCTAATATCCGGGATGGCGTGATTGCCGTCCTAAAAAGGTTTCAGGTGCTGTTTGCCCGGGAGCCAGAAGATATGCCCGGTATTGATCCGAAGATAATATGTCACAAACTTGTCGTTCGGCCTGATGCAAAACCAGTCCAGCAGAAGAAACGATATCAGGCAACCGAACGACGAGAATTCACAAAGCGGGAGGTGGCCACCTTGCTGAAAATAAAGCACATCCGTCCAGTGATCCACGTAGAATGGCTATCCAATGTGGTTCTAGCCCCAAAACAATCTACTTGGAGAATGTGCGTGGATTACTCGGACCTGAATAAAGCTTGCCCCATGGATCCCTATCCAGTGCCAAGGATCGATCTGCTAGTAGATGAAACTGCCGGATGTGAATTGCTGAGCTTCATGGATGCTTTCCGGGGTTACCATCAGATATTCATGCACCTGACTGATGCAGAGAAAACGGCGTTCGTTACTTCGGATGGTGTGTTTTGCTATATCGTCATGCCATTCGGATTAAAGAACGCAATGGCAACTTTTCAAAGGATGATCGGGATGTTGTTCAAAGAAGTGCTGGGGGTCACAATGGAAGCTTATGTTGATGACATCCTGATCAAAAGCAGGAAGAAGGAAAACCACGTCCTGGACATAGAAAAGGTGTTCGGGATAATGCAGAAAGCAAATATGAGGCTGAATCCCAAAAAATGTGCTTTTGCTGTAAGAGGGGGCAAATTTTTGGGATACATGATGAGCGAAAAGGGGATTGAGCCCAATCCTGAAAAAGTAAAGGCAATTGTGGATATGGAGGCTCCAAGAAATCTCAAAGAAGTGCAGAGATTGACCGGTCGGTTAGCAGCCCTGAGCAGATTCCTATCCAAACTGGCTGATCGAGCTATTCCGTTCTTCCAGATCATGAAGAAAGCCAACCCCTTTGAATGGACGGCCGAATGCTAAACGGCCTTTGAAGATTTCAAGACGTATCTGTCTTCCCCCTGGTCTTGACAAAACCCGAACCAGGGGAACATCTGTATATGTACCTTGCTGTAGCTGACCTGGCCGTGAGCACAATACTGTTGAGAGAAGAAGATGGCGTTCAAAGGCCAAACTATTTTGTAAGCAAGACTTTGAATGGCCCGGAAACCAGGTACACCTTGCTAGAGAAAACTGTACTGGCCCTGATAGCTGCCATTTAACGTCTGGCACCATATTTCCAGACTCACCCGGTAACTGTGTATACTACTCAGCCACTAGCCACCATCTTGAGAAATCCTATGGCAAGTGGACGCATTACCAAGTGGAGCCTCCTGATCGGGCAATATGAGGTGGATTTCAAGCCTCGACCTACTATCAAAGGACAGGCCCTGGCAGATTTCATTGCAGAATGTACTGCCCGGCCCTCAGAAACAGACTCAGAGAACAATGGGCTGGATAACTGGTGGGAAATGTATGTGGATGATGCAGCTAGTGCCAAGGGTTGTGGGGCTGGAGTTGTGATTACATCGTCCGAGGGGTTCAAAGCATATTATTCTATACATTTTGACTTCAAGGTAACCAACAATGAGGCTGAATATGAGGCTCTCATTACTGGTTTAAAATATGCAAAGGCCCTGGGTGCCGATCGGTTAAAAGTCCGGTCGGATAGTCAGTTGGTAGTACATCAAGTAAACGGCACTGCTGAGGCTAAAGAAGAGAGAATGAAGGCCTACAAGGAGATAGTTGAGGAGCAGATAAGTAAATTTGAACAGGTGGTGCTCGACCAAATATCCAGGATTGAAAATACTGAAACAGATATCCTATCCAAGTTAGAAAATGCAGCGTTCGACGATCGGGCACAGGAGATCCCGGCTCATATCCAACGTTTTGCCCATCGGGAAACATTGGCGACCCCAGAAATCATGGTGCTCCAGATCGAGGCCATATCTTATGCCATCCCTAGCTGGGTCATAGATATGACCAACTACCTGAAAGACGGAACCCTCCCACAAGATAAAAATCCTGCTTATCAGATAAAATGCATCCAGAGGAGGGCTTCCATGTTCGAATTGGTAGACGGGCAGCTGTACAAAAAGACATTTGGTGGGCCGTATCTGAAATGCCTCCCACCCGATCTAGCGGCGGCTGTAATGGAAGAAATTAATGAAGGTATCTGTTCCAGCCACCAAGGGCCCAAGACACTGGCCAGAAAAATCATCCTACAAGGGTATTACTGGCCGACTATCCAACAGGACTGCTTTGCACATACTAGGAAATGTAAGGTATGCCAACTGTACGCACCGGTCCCCGGACGGCCTGCCACTTTCTACACTCCAATGACGGTGGCCCTTCCATTCGCAAGATGGGGAATAGACCTGTTAGGTCCTCTACATACGGCCCCTGGAAACAACAAGTATATCATCATGGGGATAGATTACTTTACCAAATGGGTAGAGGCCGAGCCACTGGCCAGCATCACAGATGTTAAGTGTCAAAAGTTTGTCTGGAAGAATATCATTTGCCGTTTCGGAATTCCAGAGCAGATTGTAACGGATAATGGAAGGCAGTTCGTGAGCCGAAATTTTGAGAACTACCTGGTCAAATGGGGAATCAAGCATTCCAGAGCATCCGTGGCGTACCCTCAGGCGAATGGCCAAGTAGAGAATATGAACCGTACTATCATGGATGGTATGAAGAAGAAGCTGGAAGAATACTCCTCATCATGGCCTGATCAGTTAAACTATATTCTATGGACTTACAGGACCACACCCCGAACGGCCACGGGAGAAACTCCATTTGCCCTCGCCTATGGTTTCCAGGCCAAAGTACCAACGGAGATCCTAGTTCCCACACACCGAACGGTGCATTACAGCCCAGAACAGAATGAGGACAACTTACGGGCCGAATTTCATTTCATAGAAGAAAGAAGGGATCTGGCAGCTGCACGAATGGAAGAGTATCACAGAGCCACAAGAAGATATTTTGATAAGCAAGTTAAAGTTCGTTCAATCGAGGTAGGGGACCTGGTGCTAAGGAAGCGAGAAAAAAGCAAACCTCTCGAAGGTGGAAAAATGGCACAAAATTGGGAAGGCCCCTACCAAATATGTAAGAAGTATGCTTCAGGAACGTTTGGCCTACAGAATACCGAAGGTCGACCGGCAGGTACATGGAATGTGGAACATCTACGGAGATTTTATTAGTAAAAACGGTTGTTGCCACCTCTAAAAAAATGTATAGAGAGGGAGACATAACTTCCACATAAACACAGCCCATGGTTAACACGATCATTCTGGATGACCGAATGAGGAACGGGTTAACAACATGGAAGGAAAATCAATTCTCAGCTAAGGGAGTTTTTGACCCTAGATTTATGAACGAATAAAGGGATAAAAAACGGCTTGAAGAATTGAGGCTCAGAAAATCGGTGCCCATGGTTAACACGATCATTCCGGATGACCGAATGACGAACGCGTTAACAACATGGAAGGAAAGTCATTCTCAGCCAACGGCTTGGAGTTTGACACTCAGATAGTCTCACCTCAGTGGTTAATATGAGAATCGTTCTGGAGAACCGAATGATGAACATATTAGCAGTTTGGAGGGAGCCATTATTTCAGCAAGAGTTTTGACCCTGTAATTACGCATTGATGAAGGGATCAAAATGGCCTGGAGTTCGAGGACAATGATTCTCACCTCAGCTTTTTAACACGCAAAATCATTCCGGATGACCGAATGACGAACGGGTTAACAGTTTGGAGGGAGCTGAGTCGTCAACTTAGCCAAAGTCGACCCTGTAATTACGTATGGGCAAAGGGATCAAAATGGCTTGGAGATGGTGTCAAGACTGTAAGATATGGATTGACCGAGCGACGTTCGGATAAAGTACGGATAGTCGCCCGGGGAATCGGAACTATGGTTTTGAAAAAGCTCGCCTCAATCATGAACTTGATTCGGAAGCGAGTCGCCCTTTTAGCTATAAGTAAGGAATGACCCAATTCGGTGATCTTGCTTACAGTTCGAAAAGGGTTACCTCAGACCCCTAATATGGATGATACGAGCCAGAGAGAATAGTTCGGAATGCATCGGAATTATGAGTTTGGAAGGGAGATAGTCTCACCTCAGCTGTTAACACATGAGATCATTCCGGATGACCGAATGACGAACGGGTTAACGGTTTGGAGGGAGCCCCTGTCCCAGCTGAGAGTTTGACCCTGTGGTCACGATCAAAACGGCTTGGAGGAATTCACCTCAGCTAAGAGTTTTGAACCCGTGCGTCACAAACGGAAAAGGGATCAAAACGGGCTCGGGAAAGGTGTCAGAACAATTGTGAAGGGATAGCCTCACCTCAGCTTGTTAACACATGGGATCATTCCGGATGACCGAATGACGAACGGGTTAACAGTTTGGAGGGAGCCCCTGTCCCAGCTGAGAGTTTGACCCTGTGGCCACGATCAAAACGGCTTGGAGGAATTCACGTCAGCTAAGAGTTTTGAACCCGTGTGTCACGAACGGAAAAGGGATCAAAACGGGCTCGGGAAAGGTGTCAGACATAAAGATACATGAGCCGAGTGATGTTCGGCCAGATAGAAAGGTTTGTGAACGAAACATCAAAGGAAAAATAGAAAAAAGACATCAACAGATAAAGAGAGAAGTCTAGTTTATTCTTCGGCATTACTAGCCGGAATATACAAGAAGAACAAAGGACAAAAAATCAAAAATTACAAGTCTATGCTATTGAAGGATTGCCGTTTGGGGAAGGTGAAGGTTGAGAGCTCCCTTCCTGCACTGCATCACCAGGTGCTGCTTTGGACCTTTTCTCCATGATACGGTCATATGTATTCCCGAACAGGTCGTCAAAGCCTAATTCGTCAGGATCGAACGGTTTGGGGAAATGCTCTAGGATCAAGTCAAGGTTCCTATCCAGAAGCAGGTCCTGACTTTGCTTCACAGTTTTCTCGATCAGGTCATCCAAGAAAGATTTCCCTTCCGGCGTGCTGTCCAGGAGATCGATCCCTGCCTTGATGGGATCTTCGCTTTCACGTAAGAATTGGCCAAGGTGAGGACCCAGGAACTGCCGGGCCGTGTTCTCCAGAGCGACGTTCAGCCCCTTGCCCCGTTGAAAATCCACTATCGATTGATGAGCAATCTGGGAAGTGTTGACCGTGTAAGGTTCGGGCAGATGGTCGCCAACGGCTTTATCAAATTTGATCCCAGCAGATTCAACAGCTCGCACCTTGGCCCGGAGTTCTTTAATCTCTCGGTCGCGACGACGGGATTTCTCCTGCATCTCAGCCAGAGCAGCTTTTGCCTTCTCACCCTCCTTGGCCTGCTCTTGGAGATCGGCCGCCAACTTCCGAGCGGCAGAAAGAAGGACCTGGCTGTCATCCCGATCGCTGGCCAGGGCCTTCATTTCCTTTTCGGCCGCAAGGAAGGCCTTGTGATAGTATACACCAGCCTGAAAACAAGATTGCAATAAAGGTCAGATAAGATAAAACATGAAGAATAGAAAGGCATGGATCAGAATGAGGTGTACCTTGAGTGCTTCCTGGTGACCTGCTTCGAAAAGATCCGACCAGTGGGTCAAGTTCATGAAGCTCGGGGGAACCTTGATCGCAGTATGACACCACATAGAAGATGGCATCAGCCCGAACAGATATCTCCCTTCTGATCTGGGCCCCATGTTTGAAAATTCGACAAACATCCGATCATCGATCGGTGCGTCAGAAAGAGCCGGAGTTGATGTTTTGGCAGGCGCCGATCTTTTGGGTTTAGCCTCCGGCCCGGTCAAGTCAACCACATGATCGATCGGGATCAATTGATTGCCATCATTTCCCTTGCGTTTCTTCCGGTGTTGCTCCACAGAGGCATGGTCGGCTACCATTTTCTCCTTGCCTTTACCAGAAGAAGCCGTCAGGGTAGCGGAAGAGATAGAACGCCGGACGGGTATGGGGGATATCACACCTGCAAGAATGAGGAATAAGAGATAAGAAGCTGAATTATAAGAAGGAAGGACGATCGGATTAAAACCCTGCTATGCTTACCAATTCCGGCAGATAACATGTTTGAAGTAGTGACAAAACTTCGGAGACTTCGGGTTCCTCCCATCCGCAAAGACTCAGCTTGGGAGCGTAGAACGGCATCTACCCTAGGCTGAGAATCCCGAACGGGGTAGGCGTTCCACCTATCCGGAAATGGCAGGGAATCACCAACCCGAACGAACAAAAAACGCTCCTCCCAGTCAGCCGGCGGGGTGAGATTTTCTGTGAACAGCTGACGATCAGAACGAGCTACCAGCTTCAGGTATCCGGTCGTCCAGTAAGGCTGATAGCAGTAATGGTGAAGGAACATGTCGACGCTTGGAGTGATCCTCAACTCGTGGCATCGAATAATGAAGCCTGTAAGAATGCGGTAAGTGCTGGGCACGAACTGAGCGGGTAGTACAGAAACCCGGTGTAAGAACTCCACAATGAATGAATGGAGAGGGAAGCGAAGCCCAGCAGTCAGAGCGTCGAGGTGCACTAGCACGTGCCCCGGTCGGTGCCTCATCGGGTGCCGAATGAATCCAGCATAGTATTCCCTTGGTGGGGGCAATAACTGGCTAAGTTGCCGTTCGATATCTTCTGGGAGGCGTTGTTTTTGTTTGCGGATACGAGTGAAGTGTAGGGGAATGCGGGGTGGCCGCTCGGGCATCCCCTTGTTATAGACCTGGACGTCATCACCTGATAGGCATCCATCATCTTGTGGCTGTTCGGTGTGTTTGCCTACCTGGGGATTGCCTGGTTTAGGTATTTGGGAAGAAAAGCCTTCGACCTTGTTACCAACGGATGTCTTACTTGTGCGAATCAACGGCATCTCTTCAGATTCTGAGCTAGAGGGGTAATACATAAAAACACTGGAGAAATTCTGGGAATTCTAGAGAGAGAAAGCTTGAAAGTACGCAAGAGAATTCTGGGAATTCTAGAGAGAGAAAGCTTGAAAGAAAAGTGAGGAAACAACAGGAGAAATTAGGGGAAGCACCTCTCTATAAATAGGGAAAGTGCCGCACAAAACCCTAATCCATGAGCAACATGTGGCATTAAGTGGTTACGATTAATCAGGGGCATTTATGGTTCATTTTTGTGCACGTACCCCGAACGGGCTTACAGAGGATCAGTAAAGATCATCGCTTACCGAGTGACGAACGGGCTTACAGAGGATTAGCAAAGATCACAGGGACTTGCTGGTTAGAAAAACTGCTAAGTCCTAAGAATTGATCTGAAGCCCGAACGGCTACCAACTTACGAAGAAGCCCAACTGCGAAGGAAACCAGAATGTGCTAAGTCCTAAAAAATGATATGAAGCCCGAACGGCTGAATCCCAGAAAGAAGGGGTTTTTTCCATGATAAATTATCAGAACCCTCCAATGCCCGGACGGCGATCAACGGCATTATGAGTATTAAGTAAGAAATAAAGTCAGGAAATTGGTTAAGTCCTACAAAACGGGCCGAATCCCGAATGGTGAGTAAGCATTCAATAAACGCAAAAAAGACAGTAAGAGGTGTTTTGTGCAAAACAAAGGATCTGTATTCATCGGTTCTACTGACCGGAAAGTACAAGCTGCTTGAAGAAAAGAGAATTACAACGATTAATTAAAAGTAACCATCAAAATTATTGGCCAGGGGCCATTTTTTCTCCATCTTCATCCTCGTCTTCATCATCATCAGACGGGGGTTCAGGCTCTCTCCCAGCAGCCCGATCAGCTTCCCGTTGCTGATCTCGCTGAAATTTCTCAAATTGAGCTTGTATAATGTCATCCTGGGGAAGATCAGAAGCCTGAACCGGCCTCCCAAGATTGTTTTGAAGTTGAGCGACAAAGGGACGCAGCAGGACCTGGCCGATCTTGGCATAAAGATCTGTAACGATGGAGTCAGTCCATTTCTTGGCCTCAGGATCCTTGTCCAAAAGAGCCACCCCTGCCGAGAGCCGACCAGCACCTTTAGGAAAACCCTTCAGGTACGCTCCAAAGGCGAACGGGATTTGCGTCCTTGCATGATCGTCCTTGATGATGGAGAATTCATCAGAGGATTTAAATGTTTCCCGGACAGCGGATAGATCCACATTCACTTCATAGGGGCCGTCCGGGATGCTGGAAGGCATCTCCTCAAACTTGATCTGTGCGGCCTCGACAGCAATGACCTTTGCTTGGGAAGCAGCAAGTTGGACCCGAAGGGTACCAAGCTCAGCATCCAGCCTTTGTTTTTCCTCCGCAGAAGCCTTCCGTTCGGCTTCCAGGGAGGTAATGGCGGCGGCAGCGGTTTGCTCAGCAGAAGATTGAGCAACAATTAGTTCCAGTTCCTTGGCCAGACGGGCTTCCCACATTTGCAGGGTGTACAAACCCATCTATAAAGCACCGTTCGAGAGTTAGTACTGATTACAGAGTAAAATAAAAACAGAGTGCAAAAGATAATATACCTTCAGAGCGGTCAAGGCCAGGCATTCTTCAGATTGCTCGACCGACAACTGGGGAAGGGAGAAATTGTTGAACCAGGAGGATGTCGACCAGATCTGGCTCGCGGTAGAACCAACCCTTTCTAACACCTCGTGAACAGGATCCGATAAAGAGATCCGCTCGACCTGACCAGTGATATGGTCGGTATGAGTCCCACCTACATTCGAGGGTTCCCCCTGAACGGAGTCGAAGTGTTGGAAGAACTGATGCAGTTGATCTGAACCAAAGCGGTCATCGATCATCATGGCATCATAATGATCCTGACCGGAGAATTGCTGAATAGGCTCCGGTTGCTGAACGGTCGGTGCCAGTTCGGATTGAGGAGCAGTAGTGGTGGGTGAATCAACTTTTGGATTCCTCTTCATCTTCTTCTTCCTTTTCCCGATCCCACCGGTAAGGAGCACACGGCTGTCATCCATAGAAGCGTCTGGATTGGGAGCTGAAAAATGACAAAGGGAAATGTTAGTACCGAGCGGCCTTTAGCATGAGAGAAACTAGTAATAAGAAGGGAACGTTTCTCGCACGGGAAGGAGCGCCCGGACTATGGCACTTGATTCTCAAAACAAGTAAACCCAAGAGAACGGGCAGTACCTATCCCGGCTTTAACCAGCCGATCGGGAGTCAAGTAGGTCATGATATCACAACACTTGTCCTTCTCCACAGCAAGAACGTCCTTATAAATTTCTTCAGTGAGAACTGGGTCGGGAGTCTTGCGGGGAAAGGCGTTCCATTTATGAGGGATCAACCCGTCCGGGATAGACATGAAGAAAAATCTATCTTTCCATCCCTTGATTGAGGTTGGATTGCCTTTGAATAAGATGTGGCCCGTTCGGGAACTAGCAGCTAGGTACCCGTGAGTTTGTTGAGGGGCTACTTTGAAAAATTGATGAAATAAATCTAAGGTCGGCGAAGCACCGACATCTTTACAACGACAGATGAAGCCCGCCATTGCCCGATAGGAGTTCGGCATGACTTGGGTAGGTACAATTTCATAAAAATTAAAAAATGAAATAAAAAAGGGGTGTAACGGGAATCTAAGCCCAGCCCTCACTGAATCGAAGTGGACCACGGTCATCCCAGGGGCGTGACGTAGGGGATGAAGCCCAGCGTGCAATCGAAAGTCCACTGGGTCTGGGATTAGGGCCGGGATTTCGGCCCTATTATTGGCGGTCAATTTCTGCCGTCTTGCCCTAATTAAGCCTATGTCGAGGGAATGAAGGGGAACATCTTTTGGCCGTCCAGCCGCCATTAAGGCCATTTCATCCTCAGATTTGGTGTCATCAGAACTTTCACCAGAGGAAGATGAAGTGCTAGGAAGGTCCTCCGCCTCAGCCCTGGTATTCGTCGCCGTTTCAGTAGAACCACCGGCGAATGGGACTGTGATGACATCCACAATAGCAGCGTCACGGTCATCTCCATGGGAGGCCATCTCCGAATCAGAAGAATGCTGTTTGGGACTCATCTCGGTCGAGCCAAAAATGAAGATAAGGAACAGAGGGAGGAAAGGTACCTGAGCGATGGAAGCTGGGAGAAAATTACAGGGGAATCAACAAGACGCAGAGAATTGCAGAATCGAAACCCGGATTTGAGAAGTTAAAGGCTAATTTATAGCCTTGAAACCGCCGTGTCAAGAACCAACCAGGGAGCGACACGTCACTAGAAGCATTTAAGCTAAACGCGTGTCTAATGAAAAGACTAAACGACGGTTACCATAATGAATATGGGGAAATGAAGCGGCAGCCGTCAAATCACAGCATGGGGAACTGATTACTTTTGTACCCCGATCGCCATTCGGCGGATTGCAACATTGGTATTCATACTTCCTAATGCACTCACTGTTGTTCGAGACATCGGAAGTGGGGGACTTGTGTTGGGATATTGACCTAGAGGCCCAATACCCGGATCAAGAAGGCCTAAGATACCCGGCCCAAGCAACGGGCCCATCACTCTATGATGAGATAATCAAGGTAGAATTAATGCCGAATGAGATTCGGCCCAAATAAGGGTTGGCCAGTAAGAAGACATATCGAACGGAGTTCGGACTATATATTATATTTGGGCCAATTTGACAGCATCTTCAGCATAGCCCAACATCCCGTTCGAGCAACGGCCAACCGGCAAGTGGCCAGGTGCAATTAATGCCAGATTGTGACATCAGCAAGTGGAAACATGGGTGACCAAGTCGGTGGAACAACGGCCAATCAGCATAGGGCAGCCCATGCTCTCCATTAGTATAAATAGAAGGTTTTAAGTCATTGTAAGGGTTAGCATTTCAATACTCAGGCTCTAGAATAGCATCATTGCTCTTATTTCTTGTATTAAAGCATTGTTTCCGACCTACCGATCGGGAAATTCCTTGTAATCAGACTGGTTAGTTAATACAAGTGAGCTTTCGAGTATTAGTGAGTTCATATTTTATATTTTGTTTATACACTTTGATTCTTTGATTCTGTGCCATTCCTGACATATCCAAAGTTCGTGTTGGGCTTTCGGATCTACGGGATTTACCCTCAACACACGTAAATCAACATATAGGCAAAACAGGATCAAACCGACACCGGTTCACATTTAATTTTAATATTTGGGGTTGCCCCGTACTCAAACCGGCACCGGTTATAGCCCAAACCGGCGCCGGTCCATTGTCTTCTTTGCGGTCAATGGCCCGTTGACCGCCCGAACCGACTCCGATTGATCCGAAACTTAACCCAAACATGAATTAAGTCTTAAATCAATATTTGCCATTTTGGCCATCCAAAACATCACACATGTTTTTATATCATTTTCATATCATTTCTCATGCATAATCATTATGGTTCATTTCATATAAGCCTAGTCATCTTGCTAATCACATGCTTAAACCATTTTAAACATCACCATCAACACATATAACATTTACTTAGGTAATCTCATACTTAACCAAAGAGTTACAAGATATTATGCCATCCACTCACCTCGAATGAGCTTTAAGAAGTTCTACCCTTCTCGATTAAACTCCGGCGAACTTTGTTGAACTCCGGCGAAAACTCTGGAAACTCTTTCAACTCCGTGAAAGTGCTAGGAACACCTTAGACAAGTGCCTAACAAGGTTTTATCATCACAAAACTCATATCAATACAAATAACCTCTAAAAGATTATTTTCCGGCGAACTTGTCACTTTGGCTTCTAAGTCCGTTCTTGGACTTAGAACTACCTTCCCACTCATCTTTCTACACTTCTAAACATGTAGAACAATCTTATGGGTTCCTCACATGCTATAAAAGTTATATGAGTGCTAAGGAAAAAAGAAAAAGTTGTTATAAGGTCATTACCTTAATCCACCACACTTTTCCTCTCTTTCCTTCTTTAAACTTTCTCCTTGGACCTCCTTGAGCTTGAGCTATGTCCTTGGCTATGGAGGAAGTAATTTGCAGAGGTTTTCTTCCTCTATTTGAGAGCTTGGCCGAAATTATGGATGCAAGAGGTAGGAATGTCCTTTCTTTGTCTTACTTGACAATAATGGGAGGGAGTGAGGTATACGGACCCTTATTCTGCTTAGCAATAGCAATTATCTCAACTCTTGGTATCGAGATAGACGAACGGCCTCGGGACTAGTAGTTGAAGCATGTTGTATACGGACCCTTATTATCATTTAATAAAATACGACCCGTTTACTACTTTTCGTTTGACCCATCTTTGTTTGTCTACACCTTAATCCACTAAAACTTAATCCACTAAAACTATCCACTCGAAATCCAAGGGAAACGTGTTGGACCTTTGGGTTGAATGAATAAACCTTGATATATATATATATATATATATATTTGAAGGGACCGACCAAAACCGAACCAAAAAACTATCGTTCGGTTCAATTTTTAAAATTCGATTTCAGCTTTTCGCGCTTAGTTTACTTAGATTGTGATTGTTTTTTTTTTCTAATTCGGTTTTTAGTTTTCGTTTTTCCGGACTCAATCCTTATGTCCACGAGTGCGCTTGTAAACAAAGGAATAAGAATATAAGGGGTTGTTTACTTTCAACTTATTGAATTTAATGACAATGACGACTTAATCATTCAGTCATTAAGTCATGTTTACTTACGACTTTATTGGAAGCATGACTTAATCATTCAGTAAAAAATTGACCTAATCATTAAGTTGGAAAATAGGAGTCCTTCCCATTAAGACGTCTATTAAGACGATTTTTCCTGTCAAAATTTTCAAATTAATTGTGGAATAGATTTATATTAATTAATAAATGAAGTGTTTCATTGTCATTATAGTTTAAGAGTGATATTAAATTGATTACTCGATTTTGACTATTTATTCAACATACAAAATATATAGCCTAGTATACAAATATCATTTAATCCAAACAGACGTCTTAATTCAGATAGACGTTTAATTCAAACTAGAGCAACAAAAGATGGAACAATAGTAATTGAAGAGTTGGCAAAAAGATTAGAGCCAGTTTGATGACTATTTTTTCCGACTTATCAGGCTTGTCAACCACTTTTTTCACCAAACACATAGCTTTTAATTTCACGAGCTGGATTATGTAATAATAAGAAAAAATAAGGTTGAAGTTACTTTTCTAGGTGTGTTGGCTGAAGTTAGTGAAATGATCATTTTAGTTATTTTTTCATGTAATCTTTTCTTTATTTTATTAATAAAATATATTTTAAATATAATTTTTCATAAATCAGCAAAATCAGTCAATCCAGTTACTTCAGTCAGATCTTTTTAAATTTCAGTAAAATCTACCGAAGAAGTCAATTTCAATATTATCAAATGAGCTCTTAATCTTTTGTCCGAACCAAAAGGACAAGTTGTTCTTGTTGTCCGGATACCAGTAGTGGAAGCAAGGCACGGCTTCTAGAGTTCTAGATCTTGAAGAAGGAAAAAATAAACCCTCGAAAGTCATGCTCTTGATTATAACGAAAGAAAGGGATGCGAGTCTAATGGGTGCAAAGATGTTTTTACTTGTTCTATTTTCAGTACGTATCAGACTAGATCAGATCAGAGCACACCAGTCCAGACTTGAACATACACATATGAGACTAGACCAAACTTTCATAATTATAAAATATACAAAGATTAGACTTTTATCAAACCAGACCACACCAGACCAGACCAATTCAGATTAAACCGGATTCACAGACAAAAAAAAAAGCTTCACAAGCATGGTGTGTATAAGGTGTGTACAAGGGTGTGTACATCAAGCATGCTTGAAAGAAATAACAGATCGACAAAGATAAGTTTGGAAGAGAGATCGATTGGCAAATTCGTTGAAGCTAGGCGTCTACTTGTAGGGCATGATGGACCAGACTTCCATGTGCGTCGGCAGAGAAGGTTGGCCACTTTAGAGTGCAGGACACACCGATACGTTTTGTTCGGGTTCAAAGTGATGGAAATATGATGGAAAATAAAATAAAATTATATTTTGAGTGGTCTCAATTTTGGGTCCAGAGATATATGTGTAATATAAACATATGTAATGGGAGTGACTTATTATAAAAGTACAACTTTTATACTAGGATTTATTTCATTTGATGATTAGAATCCATATGTTTATACTATCGGATTATGTAGTTTTATAGCAGTACATCATGGATATGTATGAGGATTGTACTACAAGTGTTCGTACTAGTGTAGGGAGGACTGAAGAGTTCCCTATTACTATCGGAGTGCACCAAGGATCGGCCTTGAGTCCTTTCTTATTTGCCATAGTCATGGATGAACTTACGAAGTCAATTCAAGATGATATACCGTGGTGCATGATGTTTGCCGACGATATTGTATTGATTGATGAGACGCAATCATGTCTTAAAGCAAAGTTGGAAGTATGGCGACAAACATTGGAGAATAAGGGTTTCAAACTAAGTCGGAGCAAGACAGAGTACATGGAGTGCAAGTTTGGTGGAGGTAGAAGTAATGGTAATAGCGGAATTACTCTGGATGGTAAGGAGATACCAGTCAGCGATATGTTCCGTTACTTGGGCTCCATAATTCAGAAGGATGGTGAGTTAGATGGAGATGTATCTCATAGAATCAGAACAGGGTGGATGAAGTGGAAGAGTGCGTCAGGATTTCTATGCGACCGAGGTATGCCGACTAGACTGAAGGGTAAATTTTATAGGACAGCAATTAGGCCTGCATTACTGTATGGCGTAGATTGTTGGGCGGTGAAACAATGTCACATTCAAAAGATGAGTGTGGCAGAGATGCGCATGCTGCGTTGGATGTGTGGGCATACTAGGAAGGACCGCGTGAGGAATGAGACAATCAGACAAAGGGTGGGAGTAGCACCTATTGAAGACAAGATGCGGGAGTCGCGCCTACGGTGGTTTGGTCATGTGCGTAGAAGACCGAGTGATGCACCTGTTAGGCGAGTTGAGATGTGTGGAGAAGAGGCAGGGAAGAGAGGGAGAGGAAGACCCAAACAGACGTGGGTTAGGGGAGTTCGAAGTGATATGCTTCTTCTGGGGTTAGATGAGGGCATGACTTTGGAGAGAACTAAGTGGAGGGCGGGTATTCACGTGAATGAGTGATCTTGATAATCTTTTTCCCTCATCTTATTTTTTTCCCTAGTTTTTTTTATCCTTATATATATAAGCATTATTTGCAGCCTTTTTATTTTATCATTTTTATATATATTCATCTTTTTTTATATTATCTTTTCATAATAGCTTATCTTTTTATCTTTATTCCTTCTTTTCCTTTTGGTTGTGATATCATGTATCGATTCATGTTAGCCGACCCCAATATCTTTTGGGACTAAGGCTTGGATGTTGTTGTTGTTGATGATTAGAATCCATAGTTGTAAAAGTTTTAAAGTGAAATATTAAAACAGTGAATTATTGTCTTATATCATAAATAGATGGTCTATTAATAAAATATTACGTAGTATGTGATAAGGAATATCATTCAAGTATCATGTAAGGTAGCTTGAAATATTATTCCATACGCTCAGACCCACTCGGAATGATCTAAAAGTGTATTGGAAAATATTTCAAATTAAAAGGCCATTTTATTTTTGGACAATAATTTTGAAATGTGTTATTATTATCTTAATAATGACAATAAAACAGTAGCTTTTAAGCTCAACTCGAACGTTTCAAATTGTTGAATTTGAATGGCCGAGTGGATATTTAATAATTTAATAATAAGCACGGTCAAGAGTTATTAAGGATCATTAAAATTATGATCATGAATAACCGTTACTTCCCATTCGTATGATTGTATTGTTTTTCTGATTTCTAAAAAGAGTAGTGCGCTGCTCATGATCAATTCTCCCGAAGCCATAAATATACCCTTTAAAAGGAGAGCACTTACTCCTTGTTTTTCTCCTCTTCTACGTGCTCACAAAAGTCACAAGAGAAACAATCTCTTTTCTTTACCAATACGTGTGCTTGTCTGTAGGAGTGTTTTTTCTTTTCAAGTGGAAAAGCAAAGGTCTATCTACTTCATAATCTATATTCCTTCTTTTTCGGGCTCATCATTTTTTCAAGGCATTTTGGTCAACCGTCGAGGTTTCAGTCAAGGTAGCTACGAGTCTGAAACGTGGTAGGATTATCCTGGGAGCGAGGTAGCCAGACCCGTTCGAATAGCTATCATGATACGGGGGCTATCTTTCTTCAAGGTCAGTTCGTTTTAACGGGCGATCCTGTGATAAGTCTTCTTATCCTTTCTATTATTTCATTTCAATTTATTCTAATTATTATTATTATTGTTTTCTTTCCTTGCATTTGGCGGTTTGCCTGATGATTTGTTTAAACTCGGGATATATATCTGGTTAAATTCATAATTTTGATATCAATTTTCTAACACATAGCACACAACCAAGGCACACCCACTCTGGACATAGGGGTCGAGTGGGAGGAATAGAAATTCACTAGAGCAGTTGGCTGGTTTTCCTTGTTGGAACCGATGAAGAAGGTCACCCGAGACCATGAGCTTTTCATATTGGAGAGTGTGTGTATGTCATTTAAAGTCTCTAGTTCAGACAAAGGTGTAGATAGGGGGCCAACCTAGGTCCTAACTCACCCCAAATTTCAAATTTGTTTAAATTATTTCAAAAACTTTTTTGTACCGCCCCATCCCAATATGCCGCACTACCTCTGCCACTGAGTCTAGATAAGGATAATATTGAGATTTATTAAGGAGACGAGTTGATGAACCGAGAGAGATAGGCAAGGAAGGAGAACCATTGTGGTTCAAGTATAGTAAGAATAGAGATAAAGTCCATTAAACTCTAAATAATTTTATGATTTTGAAATCCATACAATTCCATAATAAAATTCATGGGATTTGTAGAGTTCTATTTAAATCCACAATCTTTAACAATCCACAATCTCGAAAATTTGTTCATTATTTTTGTGATTTCATTAAAAGATTTTTTTTTAAAATATTACTTCTTCATTCAACATGTATATGTTGTTGCTTTTGTTCTTGAAATATTTTTAGTAATCATTTTTCTATGTACAGAACCCTGTTGATAATCAAGCACATTTCAACGAGTGCAGTAATTTATTTTATAATTTATTTAATAAGTTTCATGCACAATATGCTAGTGTACTCCCTCCCCCGAAACAACTTGCTTCTTCATCTAAAGGAGATGACCTTTTTGAATCAACAATATCAAATCTTTTTAAAAAGAACTACATCAACTATTAACGTTGCACAAAACTCGATTAACAAACTTTTTTTATATCTAACGTGTGCATGGAGTCTCCTACGTGTGCATGTATTTAATTATTGTAGGAGTCTTTTCTTTATTATTTTATTGGTTATTAGCGGGCAGCTTTATCTCTTATTTGTAACCGAACTTGTAGCGCTGTATAGCTATGGAGTATTTTCATTTGTTACGTAGACTAGCAAATTAATTGTATATAACACAGATGTATCCTTTTTCTCCATTATCGAATAAACCAAGTTTATTTCGCATCAGATTTTTTCATATCAGAGCGGGTTTATCGACTCCTGAACCTTTGAACGACGAAAACATTGAACGTGAGTATTCCTAGAGAATACTCCTTCCGAAATTATGACGAATGGAATTAAAGGCAGCAGTGATCCGAAAGAAGATGGACGAATTCTGGGCTTCACAGATGAGCAGTGGCAAGGCCTCATCAAGTTTCTCGAGAAGAGTAAGATATCCGCACCCACCGAAAAATTGACGGGTAAGAACTCCAATATTAGTTGGCCTCTGGATTCCGGTGCATCATATCATATGACAGGTTGTGGACAATTATTATTGCATAAAGAAACATTGCCACCCGTGGCAGTGATATTACCAAACGGCGATATTATTCATGCGACTAGTATGGGAGATGTGAAATTAAGTTCACTTGTTACACTTAGGAAGGTTTTGTTGGTGCCCGTTTGATTGGTGACCAGAAATGTGATGTATATTTTAAATCAGTTATGTGTGATACAGGACCTGCCTACGAGGATGCTGATTGGAGCGGGTAGACGATAAGGCGGAGTATATTATTTTCACGGTTTTGATCAAATAGCGGCGCCGCACCAAATACGGATGCATGACTCAAGCAATTTGTGGCACTCCCGATTAGGAAACCCATCATCAAAAGTGTTACGTTGTTTAAATAAATTTGAGTTTGTAGATGAGTTGAACAAAACATGTGATGCTTGTTTAAGAGGGAAACAGACTCGTGAAGTATTTCAAATTAAAAATGCTAAAGGAGTTGAACCTTTTGAGTTAGTGCATTGTGATGTGTGGGGTCCTTATAGGGCCCCGTCTTCATTTGGGTGCACTTGATGAAATCCAAAGATGAAGTGACAAACATTTTCAAACAATTCTGTGCCATGACCAAACGTCAATTTGATAAAAATGTGAAGGTTGTGAGAACTGATAATGGAACAGAATTTTTGAAGTTGAAAAATTATTTTCTTGACAATGGTATAATTCATCAAACATCTTGTGTGTATACCCATCAACAAAATGGAAGGGTGGAAAGGAAACACAGACATATTTTGGAAATGGCACGTACCCTACGGTTCCATGCCAATCTACCTCTTGATTTTTGGGATGAGTGTGTATTGGCAGCCGGTCATTTAATTAATCGTTTGCCTACCCCATTACTTTGCCCACAAGAGTCCATATGAGACGTTGTATAAGAAAGCACCACTTTATGATCATTTGAGAGTTTTTGGGTGTTTATCTTACGCTCATACAACAAATGCACGTGATAAATTTGGACCAAGAAGTGTACGGTGTGTTTTTCTTGATTATGCTCATTCCCAAAAGGGTTGGAAAATGTTTGATTTGGACAACAATCATCATTTTGTTTCTCCTGACGTACAATTTGTGGAAACTAAGTTTCCATATAAAGAAAAGCCGAGTTCGTGTGAAAATATATATTGTGCAAACTGGGATACCTATTTTGGATGCTGAGGCAGACCATACATCATGGGATTTGAGTATTGCCACCAATACTCCTAGTGCTGGTGGATCCCACGAAGACACTCAGACAGATGGCGCCACACATGCCGGACACAAGGAGGCCAATTCGAGAAATGACTCACGTACCTGTGTATCTGAACATGCAGCGGACCAACCCCATGCTTCTCCAGGGCATGTGTGTAAACTTCTTCGATCTCTTTATGGACTCCGACAGCCGCCCCACTGTTGGTTTTCTAAACTAACTACGGCTTTGCGCTCTTATGGTTTTAATCAGTCTCATGCTGATTATTCTCTTTTTACTTTACGTCGGGCTGACAAAATACTATGTGTTTTGGTGTATGTGGATCATCTTCTTATTACAGGAAATTGTCATGACATGATTATTCACTTCAAACTTTTTCTAGCCACTTTCATTCCAATCAAGAATTTGGGTATGATGACATATTTTTTGGGAATTGAGGTGGCCAGAAATTCCAGTGGCATTTTCTTGTGTCAATGTAAGTATGTGTTGGATATATTAGCTGAAACCGGCTTAAGTGGAGCCAAACCGGTAACATTTCCTATGGTGCAGAACCACTCCTTACAATGTGACACAGGGCCTTTTTTTCTGATCCTGAACGGTACCGAAGGCTTGTCGGGAAGCTAATTTATCTAACACTCACGCGACCCGATATTAGTTATTCCGTACATATTTTATCCCAATTTATGCAAGAACCGCGTGTCGCACATTGGGAAGCTGTGATACGGGTCTTAAGATATCTCAAGGGGCATCCTGGACAGGGTATTCTTCTTCGGAGCGACTCTTCTCTACACTTAGAGGGCTATTGTGATTCAGGTTGGGTCAGCTGTCCTCTCACACGTCGCTCCACCTCTGGATACTTCGTCATGCTAGGTGGGTCTCCTACTTCGTGGCGCACAAAGAAACAACTCACTGTTTCACGATCCTCAGCCGAAGCTGAGTATCGGTCTATGGCTTCTCTAACTTGTGAGTTGATTTGGCTCAAGAGCTTACTTTCTTCATTGGGCGTTACTCTGGCACAACCTATCCCATTATTTTGTGACAATCAAGATGCACTACATATTGCTTCGAATCCCGTATTTCATGAGCGGACCAAGCATATTGAAATTGATTGTCACTTCTTACGGGACCACGTTCATGATGGTACCATTAGACCACTTCATTGTTCCACTACTGAGCAATTGGTTGATCTTCCTCCAATGGTGCAAGGACAAAGAGGCGATGTTTCATATTTTATCAACAATGGCGAACCAAGTTCTATCCATGCCGATTTTAACAATTGATATGGAAAAAGGGTTTAGTAAAGTCGACAACATCGTGATCGATTATAGAACGAGATTGAGCCAATCTCTTGAGATGCTCATATGTTTCCACGATTGGTTGAAGGTCCACTGGCGAACTAAACATAGCACTGACCCGCCATTTCATAGAGGAAACAAAAATTGATTAAGGAAGCGGGAGTTCTGAAGAGTAGGAGATTCGTAAATACTTATTGTTTACATATTTTTAGTAATTACTTATGAACACACATAATTAGGCCCCTTAGTTATTCGTAATGTTCAATTCACCCCCTGAATTAAAAAAACTCCAATTGTCACCCTGAACTGGATAAAGAGATTCAAACTTGACTATTTTCGGGTTACCATCAGGGCATCACCACGTAATCAGGTAATGTGTCAAATGTACATCTAAGGTGGCAACTCAAGGGGTCAAATAAGCTCTTGAACCTAAACGAATTAATCTATTCACCCCCTCAACCATTAAAAAATGTCAAAATTACAAAAAATAGAAATATAAAATATAAAATATAAAATAAGAAATATAAAATAAAACACAAGTCAAAATATAAACTATAACTATGAAAAATTTATATTTTGCAGAAAATTCATAACAGAATATAAAATATAAGCTTAAATAAATTCTTTAACTTTATTTCCATATTTTATATCTATATTTTATATAAGAAAACAAACAATATATTTTCACCAACTATATTTAAATTTGTATTTTATGTAATATATCTAATTTTTTTAATATAAACACATTTTCAGGTGTTTGGTTTGATAATTTATTTTTTGTTTATATTTTCCATTTGTATTTTTTCATTTCATATTTTTAGTTTGTTTAAAAAATAGATTAAAAATATATTATTTTTGTATACTTATATATTAAAAGTATTTTATTATGATAAAGTTATATTTTTTAAAGTAAAGTAATTAGACTTTTTTAAATTTATAGAAGTAAAAAAGACTGATGGATCGCCGACATCGGGGTAGCCGGAATCCGAGAAAAATAGTAGAAAAGATCGGAAAAGTTTAGGTGAGATCAAGTAAATATTTTAGAAGAGTAACAACACGTGAATTCTATTGTGAATTCCTTTCCCCAGGCCGGAAGGTGATATTTATACTTAAAAGAGTAATACTTGGTGCCCAAGTAAAAAAAATGTTATTCTATTATGGAGGGGACGCGTGTCTCGCATGTCTAACAGACTAAACAGACTAATCTAATGAGGTGTTGTCACGTGTAAAGGTGATTGGAGATTTAAATGGGACAACTGGCTGATTAGAACTGCCTGTAACAAACTAATACTGGGCTACACGTGTGGGCTACACGTGTATTATCCAGAATATTCTTCTTTCTATCTGCTGGGAGCAATGTTCTAAAAGGCGCTAGGCGCTAGTCGGGTGCCAGCCTAGCGCCTAGCACCTAGGCGGTTAGGCGGCGCCTAGTCAGGGACTAGTCGGAGACAGAAATTTCATTTTTATCTATATTTTTGCATAAATATGTTAAGTAATATTGTATTTTGTGTGTGTATAAAATACATATATACACATACATTAACAGACATGAATGATAAAATTATCACACTTAACTAATCACTTAACTTCATTATGGTATAAATATAAATAATAATAATAAAATTCAGGTATATACACAAACATATAGAGTTTTTGTCTTAATTTACAACTTCATTTCTTTATATTTGTGGCTAAATTTAAAGTACTTATATCGCTTAGAAAAAATAAAATAAAAGGTAAAGTAGTGTTTGGCGAATCTAGACGGCCTAGGCGGACGATTTAATTTGACGCTCTGGGCAGGCAACTAGGCGCCATAGGCGGCCGACTAATTCACTTAGACGGCAAATCAATTAGCCGGAGCGCCTAGCTAGACGAAAATCGGGACACCCGTCCACCGCCTAGCCTAGGCGGGGACTAGTCGGACACCTAGAACGATTTTTAGAACAGAGGCTGGGAGTGACGTGGCACCTCTTAGGGTGTTGATGATGTGGCGGTTTCTTTGTGCAGCCTTTGCTTCCGTGAATTACTTAAGTACATAATGCTTAATGAGACCCCGAGCTCCCTGGGGTCAGAACTCGGATGCTCGTGCTCATTGCCAGAGGATGTATCTTTAAACTTCGGTCTTGTCCTGTAACACTCACTCTCTTGTTTGACTTCGGTTGACCTTGCATTAGTGCCCAAGGTCAGAGCTGGTACCGAGCTAGGTGTGCCCGAGGTCAGCCTCATATTTTGTCTTGTCAGGCCGAGCTTGGTGTTTCCGCCGACCTCGGTGGTCGAGGTCGGTCTCGACTGGTCTTTTGTCCTTTGTCAATTCGTCGCTTTGTGATTGTTCCCGACCTTGCTGGGTCAAGGTCGGGGTCGAGCTCTGTCGAAAGTCTGGTGCTTCAACTATTTTGAGATGTGTTTGTGGCCCTTGACCGACGATTATGATAGCTGTGGGATATATGAGAATATACTCCATCAAAGACATATAGAAGTTTTATGTACTAATAATTTAGACCATATTTTTTAATACTATATGAGAAGTAAAATATAAAATTGTAGTCATATATTTTTATTATTCATTTAATATATATATTTATATACTACCTCCATCCCAAATTGATTTGCAAAATTGACTTTTCTTGGTCAACCCGTTTCATTTTATTCGCTTAATTAGGATGTCAATTTTTAATTACATTCTAATTTGGAGTTTAGAACTTTGAAGAACACTACCAAAAAAACTCGTAATAGCCACGGATTTAGGCACGTAATATATCCTAGACAATTTTGGCTCGGATATTGGCCCGGAAAGCCAAAAATGTCGGTTTTTTTCGCCTCTGGTGTAACACCGTCCCCAAATGTATTTATCTTTAAGAAAATAATTTATTGAACCCTATGAAATTTTAGTGAATTTACGAGGTTGTGAATTTGTATTTATTTTTTCGCATGAATAGTAAAATGCACGTGGGGCCCACATCGGGAGTGGGGACCGCCCGATATTATCGGGACCACATATTATATTCATCTGGGTCATGGAAAGGCCCAGAGTTGACCGATTGGTCAATAGAGGCCCAAATACCGGTATCGATAAATTTATCAGATAAAAGCCCGAAATTGGATTTTGGAGACTTATAAATTAAAGTTGGGGAATGCATATTCGTTCTAAATGTTATAATGATTAAGAACACGTAATATATTTATTTAACCCGATAAAATAAAATATATCTAAAACAGTCCAGAAAATACAACTTTCGGGGCGAATTGTACACTTTGGGACAAATTAGGATGACCTACCACATGGGTGGGGGCCACCCCACGAATTTGTCAACCCTTGGGGGCTGGATGAGTGCTAAGTTGGCTGAATAACAATTGATAGGATGGGGGAGACACCCTTTGACATTTAGTATACCCCATCCCTTCACTCATTTGTCTAAATGAGACAAAAACCACCCCTCTCACCTCACCCCCTCCACCCACTCGTGGCAACACCCAAGGATAGCAAGGAGGAGCTCTGAAATTCACCATTTTCACACCCAAATTCGAGCTCAAGGTGGAGGATCCAAGGAGGAGTGTTTGGAGAAGGAAAAAGGTGTAGGAAAGTGTGGAAATTGAGGTAATCACCTTGCCATAGCTTTCCCTTTATTCTTCTTCTACCATGATGAATATTTATTATATGAAGAACCCTTGGGAGGGTTCTCCATGCTCTAAGTATGGATTTATGGGTTGGAAAGTGGTTCTATATCCAAGAACGGACTTAGAAGCCAAATTGACCGGTTTGCCGGAAAATAACCTTTTATAGGTTATTTGTGTTGATATGGGTTTTGTGATGATAAAACCTTGTTAGGAACTTGATTTAAAGTATTTTTGAGCTTCGCCAGAGTTTCGTCGGAGTTGGTCAAAGTTCGCCGGAGTTGGTCAAAGTTCAATCGAGAAACGTAGAACGCGCTTAAGCTTAATTAAGGTGAGGATGACCGACTATGTTGCTTATAATCTTTGGGTTAATTTCATGGGATTCCCTAAGTGAATACAAATGTGATGTGCATGGGTTGTTAATGGTTAATAATGCCTAAATAAAACTACTATTGATTATAAGTATAGTATGCATGATATACAAAATTTATGAATAAATTGTGTATGTTTAGATGTCATGAATATGAGTGTATGATGGTTGTACCAACCATGAATTTCATTTGAGATAGTATACTTTGATACCATGAGGAGAAGCCATAAAGGTATAAAAGTGATACTTGATATTAAGGCCAATCATGCATGAAGGAAGAATTATATTGAAATAAATAAATAACTAGCATTGAAATATTAGTTGGAAATGTTAGTTGAGAAATGGATGAATTAGATCCTAAGAATTTGAATTATAAAGAATCGGTGATTTTGAGCCGGGCTCGAGACCGATGTAGATAACGGTGATTATGGGCTGGGCTCTAGACCGTAGTAGATGACGGTGATTATGAGCTGGGCTCTAGACCGTGGTAGATGACGGTGATTATGAGCGGGGCTCTAGACCGTAGTAGATAACGGTGATTATGAGATGGGCTCTAGACCGTAGTAAATAATGATGAATTGATACTAAATGAACGGATTAACTATAATGTAATAATGCTCTAGATTGAGGGCCTCAGAGATTTAAACTTCGATTATACTTAGTATAGTTGTCATTGTACTTGTCAAATGCTTCCAAGTACTGACCTCCCCTTCACGGGGGAGGCCACCTCACAGTTTCAGGTAGAACTTGAAGGTTGCTACTACCAGCCGCTGTCTCGGGAAGTTTCTGAGAAGAAGACTTGGTTCGTGCTTCTTCCGTTCTTGTTTTGAAAACAATGTGAATAATGCTCATGGATATTATTTTCTGAATATACATTTCGGGGGTTTGTATACCCATGTTCGCCAAGTGTGGCTTGAACACTTGTAATGTTGTTTCCGCTGTTTTAAATGAATGATTTACATTATGTTTGTTTATGGGTGTACTATGTGTGAATGATATTCATGACGCCTTGTATAGTATGGAAGAGTTGGACTGCGGTTGGCTATTCGTATTGTACGGCGGGTTGTTGACGTGTCCGGCTAGGTCCGGGGCGTGACAATTTAATTGGTATCAGAGCCTTAGTCCGTAAACATCATAATGAAGCTTCAAAATTCTTTTGAAAGTGAAATTGAAAAACCATGAGCATAAAGTTTTGTACTTATAGAACTTTTGGTACTTGAGTTGCAATGCCTCTAATTGTTAAGTTGGTACCCTTAACAATTGGTATGGTGGTGATTTGAGTCAAATGATGTCTTTAAGTACCCGTCTGTCATTTGACATTCGATACGAGTCTAATGACTCATTCTAATTTCTTTCAGAAATGGAACCAGTTGGAAGGATCACTAGAAGGAACCCGTTGGGCCGTGCACCGGGTGGGTCCGAGCGCGGTAGTCGGGGGTCCTCTAGGGGATCAAGAGGAAGGGGCCGTGGAGGCCAACGTCAAACCGTGAGCGATGGCCACGTCGATACCGAAAGTGAGACCTATTGGTCCTATGAGGACTCAACCTACCAGCCGGGGACTGAGCCAGTTGAGACCCCTTACGAAGGGAATGATGATGATGTGAGTGATGAGGAGGAAAGTGGCTCCTTGGCCAGGATCGAAGCGCTGCTCCAACAGTATCATCGGGAGCGCGAAGAAAGGAGGGCACGCCGAAGGCACCGTGCAGGGCAACCTTCGGGCGGGGCTCCAAGAGGGAGGAGCTATTGCGATTCGAGAACCCATGTGGAAGCGCATGGAAGTCGGGGCGATGGAGGTCCAACCATAAGGATCTCCAAATACATCAAAGAGGCGAGGGACTTAGGGTGCAAACCGTTCGATGGGACGGGAGACATCTCGGTTGCCGCATAGTGGATCAAGAGGCTGAACGAGGCAGCCCTTGACATGCAGCTCACCCCCGATTTTAAACTGAGAATCGCGGTAAGGTTACTCGAAGGGTTGGCATCCGAATGGTGGGATGGAACCAAGGGTAAGTATGGCGGAATTGTTACATGGGAGGATTTTCGACAAGAATTCTTTGCCCAGTACTACTCTGACTTCGAAGTAAACGCCAAGGTGAGGGAATACACTCTCCTAACCCAAGGTGGTAACATGTCGGTGAAAGAACTTGAGAACAAGTTCAGAGACCTTGCTGATCACATACCGGAGTATGCTTGTGATGAAAACCGAATGGTGAATCATTTTTGGGAGGCCTTGGACTTGGAGATACGCGACAGGGCAACTCAATTGCCCAACATGACTTTCAGCCAAGTGGTCACCCAAGGGTTGAAAGGAGAAAAGCAATGGGAGGAGAGGAAGAAGAGAGATGCCAAAGAGGCTAAGAAAAGAAAGTGGGAGAGCCATGGCCCCCAAGGTCCCAACAAGAAGGGGAACCATGGGGGAGGTGGATCGTTCAGGGCACCGGCAGCAGCATCCAAGGGAAACCCGGCCACAAGCGGGCACTACTTGGGCTCACAAGCCCCAACGACGCCCAGGTGCAGGAATTGCAACAGGAATCACGCCGGTAAGTGTCGTGATCCACCACGGTGCTACCAATGCGGGAGTACAGGGCATATTAAGCCAAATTGCCCTCAACTTCGTGGGGACCGGGGGTCAGGACCAAGCGGCGCTACCACGGCAAGTAGGAACCGGGCCGGAGCATTTCATGCCAGTGTGGGCCAGGGGGAGCGAGCACGAGCAATGCGCCGTCCGTGAATCAAGGAAGAACTCAAGCTAGAGTTTATGCGATGACGGAAGCGGATGCTCGAGCTAACCCGGACTCCGTCGCAGGTAATACACTTATTTTCTGTGTTCCAAGCATTTGTTTGAACATATAAGTCGTAGGGATCGAGTGCGGGCCGCCCCGGGGTCAAACCGGGGGGGGGGGGGATCAGGCTTAAACCGGCTGAAACAAGGGACGCACGATCGTGCGTCCAACCCCACGCACGATCGTGCGTAGGGGGCAGTGACTCCGGGGTCAGTTTTACGCAAAACGCACGACCACGCGCGCCGGTACGCACGATCGTGCGTGTCCGGGTACGCACGATCGTGCATAGTCGGCAGTGGCTGGATCCGAGTATTTCACGCACGCACGACCGTGTGTGCCCCACGCACGATCGTGCGTAGACCCCCGTCGCCCGAAAAAACGATTTTTCGCTCCGTTCTTCTACGATCGGACCCCCGTTTGATTCCAAATATTAATGTAAACCTAATAACCTCTGAAAAGGGCCCCAAAAACATTTGAAGGTGTATCTTACATGGTGAATAAATGTAGGGACATTAAAGGTCAACGGTAGGAGTGCGAGGATCCTCATCGATACCGGGGCACAACGCTCATTTGTGAGTGAGGCGTTCGCCGAAGGTCTTGACGTGCCATCGACACCAATGACACAAACTTTGTTAGTCTCCACACCATTGGGAGATGACATGGAGAGGAATCATTACTATCCATCATGCGAGGTGGAAGTGACGGGTCAACTTTTGACTTGTGATTTCATACCTTTAGGTATGTTGGAGTTCGATGCAATCATAGGGATGAATTGGCTCGAGAAGCACCGTGCCCGAGTAGATTGTTACACCAAAATACTAGAGCTTGAAGATGATGAAGGAAACCCGTTACGCCTTGAGGGAGATCGTGGAAAATCTCAAGCTTGTATCATATCCGTGATGAGGGCACGGAAGATGATAAAGAAGGGATGCCACGCATACCTCGCGTATGTGGTGGACGACACAAAGAAAGAAGTTGACATCAATGATGTACGTGTCGTGTGCAACTATCCGGACGTTTTTCCAAAGGACTTACCGGGGCTTGCACCCGATAGAGAGATCGAATTCGTGATTGAAGTTGAGCCGGGAACCAAACCCATTTCGATTCCTCCTTATCGAATGGCACCGGCCGAGCTTCAAGAGTTGAAGGTTCAACTTCAAGAGCTATTGGACAACGGGTTCATTAGACCCAGTCATTCACCGTGGGGAGGACCGTACTCTTCGTAAAGAAGAAAGATGGTACAATAAGAATGTGTATAGACTATCGACAGTTGAACAAGGTCACAATTAAGAACAGATATCCTTTACCGAGGATTGATGACTTGTTTGATCAACTTCGAGGGGCAATGGTATTCTCAAAGGTCGATTTGAGGTCGGGGTATCATCAGTTGAAGATCAAGGAGAGTGACATACCAAAGAGTGCATTTCGTACTAGGTATGGTCACTACGAGTTTTTGGTGATGTCATTTGGTCTAACCAACGCACCGGCGGCATTCATGGACATGATGAACCGTGTGTTCAGTGAATACTTAGATCAATTCGTGATAGTATTCATTGACGATATTTTGATATACTCCAAGAGTGAGGAGGAGCATGAAGATCATTTGAGACTTGTACTTGAACGGCTAAGGGAAAAACAACTCTTTGCCAAGTTCTCTAAATGCGAGTTTTGGCTCAAAGAGATCGGGTTCCTCGGGCATGTCGTGTCAGGTTCGGGCATTGCGGTGGATAAAGCCAAGATAGAAGCCATTATGAATTGGGAGAGACCCAAAAACGTGAAAGAAATACGTAGTTTCCTCGGCTTAGCAGGATATTATCGTAAGTTTGTTGAAAAATTTTCTGTATTGGCGTCTCCATTGACAAAGCTCACAAAGAAAGGGGCCAAGTTCATATGGGACGACAATTGTGAGAAAGGGTTTCTCGAACTAAAGAAACGGCTTACAGAAGCACCAGTCCTCGCTCTACCCACACAAGGGATAGGGTACGACATATACAGTGACGCTAGCATCCAAGGGCTTGGATGTGTTCTAATGCAAAACGTTCGGGTGATTGCCTATGCTTCAAGGCAATTGAAGAAACACGAGGCAAACTACCCTACCCACGATCTAGAGTTGGGAGCGGTAGTGTTTGCACTGAAGATTTGGCGGCATTATCTCTATGGGGAGACGTGTCACATTTTCACCGATCATAAAAGCTTGAAGTATGTATTCACTCAAAAAGAGTTGAATATGAGACAAAGGAGATGGATGGAGTTGATCAAGGACTATGACTTGATCATCGACTATCATCCCGGGAAGGCCAATGTAGTAGCCGATGCACTGAGCAGGAAGAGTACATCGGGGACGTTACTCGCATGTCTACGCTCACTAAGGGCACAAGTGGAGGTGTCCACGAGTGGGGTCCTCATTGCTAGATTCGAGGTTAGGCCTACATTGCTGAATGAGATCAGTAGATGTCAGGCTACTGATGAAGAATGTCAGAAGATCCGTGAACGGATCCTTGAGGGACCTGTTGAGAACTTTCAGGTACGTGATGACGGTCTTTTATTGTTTAAAGGCCGTGTATGCATACCAAGGAATGAGGAGCTCCAAAAGTCTATACTGGAGGAGGCTCATTCTTCGGCGTATGCCATGCATCCAGGAGGTACTAAAATGTACCGAGACTTGAAGGAAAGTTACTGGTGGTCGGGTATGAAGAGGGACATCGCAGAGTACGTGAGTCGGTGCCTTACTTGCCAACAAGTCAAGGCGGAACATCAGCACCCGGCGGGACTTTTGCAACCACTTACCATTCCAGAATGGAAGTGGGAGCACGTGACCATGGACTTCGTGGTGGGGCTACCACGAACAGTGAACAACTATGATGCAGTATGGGTAGTGGTTGATAGGCTCACCAAGAGTGCACACTTTTTGCCTATCAACATTACTTATCCTCTTGAAAGATTGGCAAAGCTATACACGGAGGAGATTGTGAGACTACATGGAGTTCCGATATCCATTGTCTCGGATAGGGACCCACGTTTCACATCCCGATTTTGGCCAAAAATTTCAAGCATCTTTGGGTACGAAGCTAAAGTTTAGCACAACCTTTCACCCACAGACGGATGGGCAATCCGAGAGGGTGATACAGATTCTGGAAGATATGCTTAGGGCATGTGCTCAGGAGTTCCAAGGGAGTTGGGACAAGCATTTGGCTCTGGTCGAGTTCGCCTATAACAACAATTATCAGGCGAGTATTGGCATGCCTCTATACGAGGCATTGTATGGGAGGAAATGTAGAACACTGTTGTGTTGGGACGAGGTTGGCGAAGCCAAGCTCGAGGGGATTGAACTTGTCGAAATCACCAAGGCCAAGGTGAAAGTCATTCAGGATAGACTCAAGGCTGCCCAAGATCGGCAAAAGAGTTATGCTGACAAACGACGCAGGCCATTGGAGTTTGAGGTCGGTGATAAGGTCTTTCTAAGGATTTCTCCTTGGAAAGGTATCATCAGATTTATATCGAGGGGAAAGCTTAACCTCCGATACATTGGCACATTTGAAATCCTTGAAAGGATAGGGGCCGTGGCTTACCGTATCAAATTGACACCAGAACTTGAGAAGATACACGACGTGTTCCATGTATCGATGCTCAAGAAATACGTGCGAGATCCGTCTCATATCCTTGAGAAACCACCGGTAGAGATACGTGAAGACCTACAATATGCGGTGGAACCGGTGAAGATTGTGGGTCAACAGGTAAAGAAACTGAGGAACAAGGAGATTCCTATGGTAAAGGTCCTTTGGAGGAGTGATCGAGTCGAAGAAGAAACCTGGGAGACTGAGGTCTCAATGAGGGAGCAGTACCCTTTCCTTTTCGATTAGACACGCGGATTTCGGGGACGAAATCCCAAATAAGGGGGGGTGAACTTGTAACACCGTCCCCAAATATATTTATCTTTAAGCAAATAATTTATTGAACCCTATGAAATTTTAGTGAATTTACGAGGTTGTGAATTTGTATTAATTTTTTCGCGTGAATAGTAAAATGCATGTGGGGCCCACATCGGGAGTGAGGACCGCCCGATATTATCGGGACCACATATTATATTCATCTGGGTCTAGAAAATATTTTTAGCTGGTGGATACTTCATTTGGGTCATGGAAAGGCCCAGAGTTGACCGATTGGTCAATAGAGGCCCAAATACCGGTATCGATAAATTTATCAGATAAAAGCCCGAAATTGGATTTTGGAGACTTATAAATTAAAGTTGGGGAATGCATATTCGTTCTAAATGTTATAATGATTAAGAACACGTAATATATTTATTTAACCCGATAAAATAAAATATATCTAAAACAGTCCGGAAAATACAACTTTGCCTGAAAATAACCTTTTATAGGTTATTTGTGTTGATATGGGTTTTGTGATGATAAAACCTTGTTAGGAACTTGATTTAAAGTATTTTTGAGCTTCGACGGAGTTTCGTCGGAGTTGGTCAAAGTTCGCCGGAGTTGGTCAAAGTTCGCCAGAGTTGGTCAAAGTTCGCCGGAGTTGGTCAAAGTTCAATCGAGAAACGTAGAACGCGCTTAAGCTTAATTAAGGTGAGGATGACCGACTATGTTGCTTATAATCTTTGGGTTAATTTCATGGGATTCCCTAAGTGAATACAAATGTGATGTGCATGGGTTGTTAATGGTTAATAATGCCTAAATAAAACTACTATTGATTATAAGTATAGTATGCATGATATACAAAATTTATGAATAAATTGTGTATGTTTAGATGTCATGAATATGAGTGTATGATGGTTGTACCAACCATGAATTTCATTTGAGATAGTATACTTTGATACCATGAGGAGAAGCCATGAAGGTATAAAAGTGATACTTGATATTAAGGCCAATCATGCATGAAGGAAGAACTATATTGAAATAAATAAATAACTAGCATTGAAATATTAGTTGGAAATGTTAGTTGAGAATGGATGAATTAGATCCTAAGAATTTGAATTATAAAGAATCGGTGATTTTGAGCCGGGCTCGAGACCGATGTAGATAACGGTGATTATGGGCTGGGCTCTAGACCGTAGTAGATGACGGTGATTATGAGCTGGGCTCTAGACCGTGGTAGATGACGGTGATTATGAGCGGGGCTCTAGACAGTAGTAGGTAACGGTGATTATGAGCTGGGCTCTAGACCGTAGTAAATAATGATGAATTGATACTAAATGAACGGATTAACTATAATGTAATAATGCTCTAGATTGAGGGCCTCAGAGATTTAAACTTCGATTATACTTAGTATAGTTGTCATTGTACTTGTCAAATGCTTCCAAGTACTGACCTCCCCTTCACGGGGGAGGCCACCTCATGGTTTCGGGTAGAACTTGAAGGTTGCTACTACCAGCCGCTGTCTCGGGAAGTTTCTGAGAAGAAGACTTGGTTCGTGCTTCTTCCGTTCTTGTTTTGAAAATAATATGAATAATGCTCATGGATATTATTTTCTGAATATACATTTCGGGGGTTTGTATACCCATGTTTGCCAAGTATGGCTTGAACACTTGTAATGTTGTTTCCGCTGTTTTAAATGAATGATTTACATTATGTTTGTTTATGGGTGTACTATGTGTGAATGATATTCATGACGCCTTGTATAGTATGGAAGAGTTGGACTGCGGTTGGCTATTCGTACTGTACGGCGGGTTGTTGACGTGTCCGGCTAGGTCCGGGGCGTGACATCTGGCACGGATAAATCCTTTCCACCTAGGTTGTCTCGGAATTTCCAAGCCTACTTCCGTGCCAAGACCGAAAAAACTTCAAATCCGTTGGCTTGTGGTTATATCCTTCGCAATTTCCGAGACAGTTTGGCAGGGAACTATGTCCGACCCAAATGGTGACGATTTTTCTTTTTAGGTTGGCGCGGATCTATTCTGTGCCAAAAGTTTCCGTGCCTACATCCGCGCCAACGCCGCATCAAATTCAGCTCACCCCTTTCCGTCCTTATATCCGTGCCAAAATGTAGCCGTTACGTTTGGCTGGCGGATATCGGACCCAAATTCCATGCCAAAATATAACCGTTAATTTGCCAATCCCAAGTTCTGCCTTAATGTTTTTCCGTGCCAATATCCTAGACAATGAAGGCCATTTGTACGTTTCGGCTGGGGTATTTCCGTCCCAAAATCCGTGCCTACTAATTCTAAAAATACATGTATGGTGTGTGAAACATACTACATCTCTCAAAATGATCTCTTTAATATTTGTGTATGATAATTTCTGGATAGAAGTTGGAAGTAATATTACTTGATATCCGGAGGTTTCTATTTGGATTTCTTACTCTATACTCGTATTACTTGGTATCGTCGTTGTACTTAAGGTATGTAAATTTCGACCATTCTGTTTTTAAATGAATTTGATCATATTCATATTACGAGTTGTTATGAGTAGTATTTGTCTTAATTATATTGATACAATGTGAGACGTTAATTTGTAAATTTAATAAATTAATTTCGTTAAGATATACTGTCAAAAAAATCATTAAGATATTTTTTTAAATATTCAGGCACAATGTATAGACAAACTAGAAGTTGGATGTATGACCGCTACAAGGAAAATGGTAGAGGATTGAAAAAATAGTTCGAAAATGGAGTTAACGAATTTATTAGATTCGCACAAGGGCAAACACGCTATATGGATGGAGTGAAAATAAGATGTCCTTGTACAGTGTGTAAAAATAACAAATTTGTTGAAGGTGGGGAGGTTTGTTGGCATTTATATACACATGGTTTTGTTGAAAACTATTACAACTGGACTTCTCAAGGAGAACCAATTGAGCCTGAGTTGTTGCCGCAAAACGTAGGAACATCGAGGTATGTTCCCGACGAGATGGCTAATTGGGGAAATTATGAAGAAATGGTATGGGAGCAAAAAATGCTTTATGATTTGGTTGGTCTTTCTACGTTTCCCAATATCCACACGGATAGTGAATTCAATGCACACAATAATGTGAACGAAGGACCAAGTTCATCATATTATGATGTGGATGTGTTAGGCACTAGATTTCAAGAAGTGCTCAAAAGTGCCGATCAGCCTTTATATTCTGATTGTTATGATCATTCCCAATTATCAGCAGTTTCTGAATTTCTTAACATAAAGTCAGAATATAACCTATCTGAGAGCTGCATGTCCAAAATATTAGACTGAGTTGGTAGTATGTTACCTCGTGACCATTGTCTTCCCGATACTTACTACAACATGAAAAAGTTTGTTTCTGAGTTAGGTCTCCCTATGATAAAAATCCATGCATGCCTTGGAGGTTGTATGTTGTTCTGGAAGAACGCCGAAACATTGAGCCGGTGTAAGTTTTGTAATGCGGATAGGTACAAGCCCATATCAGGTATGGGTCGAAAAGAACGAAAAAGATCTGCAGCATCTAAGTTGATATATCTTCCTTTAACACCACATTTGCAGAGATTATATGCCTCGAGCGCTACCGCTAAGCACATGATGTGGCGTGTAGAGCATGACACTGAAGAAGGGTTAATGTGTCATCCATCAGATTCCGCAGCGTGGAAGCATTTTGACAGGTGTTATCCTCAATTTGCTTTTGAGCCGCGCAACGTGAGACTTGGGTTATGTTCTGATGGTTTTGCTCCGTACGGTCAATTTAGAGGCCAATTCTCATGTTGGCCAATTATCATTACACCATATAACTTCCCCCCCGGACATGTGTATGAAAAGTCATTTTATGTTTTTATCATTGATGTGTCCAGGTCCTGGTAATCCAAAAAAAAGAATTGATGTGTATTTGCAGCCATTGATCGAAGAGCTGAAACATTTGTGGGAAGTTGGTGTTCCTACATATGATGTTTCGAGGGATCAAATATTTAATATGAAAGTTGCGATTATGTGGACCATTAGTGATTTTCCAGCATACGGAATGCTCTCTGGATGGAGTACTGCAGGGCTTATGGGTTGCCCCGTTTGTATGGAAAACTCAAATGCATTTTGGCTAAAGAATAGTCGAAAAACATCCTACTTTGATTATCACAGGAAATTTCTCCCACCTAATCATCCGTATCGAAAGGATAAGAAGTCATTCATCAAGGGTCGCAAGGACCACGATCCTCCACCTCCGATTTTAACAGGATATCAGATTTATGATCGTGTTCGAAACATCCATTCTGCCATTGACGAACCTCTTAAGTATCCAGATGGATATCGCATTTATCATAAGTGGACAAAGAAAAGCATTTTCTGGGATTTGCCATATTGGAAGGATCTTCTGATTAAGCATAATTATATTTGGATGTAATGCATATTGAGAAAAATGTTTTCGATAACATTTTTAACACGGTTATGAACTTCAAGGGAAAGACTAAGGATGACCTTTCATCAAGGAAAGATGTAGCTCTGTTTTGTGATAGACCGGAAATTGCTATGGGCCCTGAGTATGTTGGTCCATTCAAGAAAGCAGTTTATCAGCTCACGGACGAGCAGAAGAAATGCATATTGGAGTGGCTCATCATGCTACGATTCCCTGATGGATACACTTCTAACTTTAATAGATGTGTTGACTTAGAAAATTTGGTAATGAAGAACATGAAGAGTCACGACTGCCATGTGATGATGCAACGCCTCCTTCCAATTGCATTGAAGGAAAATCTCCCGAATAATGTGTGGGCATCTATTTGTGATGTTTCTCAATGATTTCAGTTGTTATGCTCACCGGTGCTAGACATACAAGCAATTCAGGAGCTGCACCGTAACGTTCCCACTATTTTGTGTAATTTGGAAAAGATCTTTCCTCCATCCTTTTTCGATGGAATGGAGCATCTACTTGTCCATCTTCCATTTGAAGCAATGGAAGCAGGGCCAAGTTGGTATAGATGGATGTACGGGTTTGAGAGGTAAATTTTTTATGCATTTTGTAAATGTTTTCATATACAATATAAAATAATTTTTTAATATTGTCCTGAAATGTCTTAGGTTTTTGCGAGAACTGAAAAAAAGGTGACAAACAAAGCACACGTTGGAGCATCTATATGCCAAGCATACCTTACAGAAGAAGTTTTCACATTCTCTTCCTTCTATTTTGAAAGAGATATCATGACTAAGCGAAAAAGGCCTATCAGAAATGATAATGTTGATCCAGCATTGTATGAGCAAACGGTTTCCATCTTCAACTATCCGGGTAAAGGATATGGTAGAAGGACACACCGTCGTGTTGTTGGAGACGAGTTTCAAACTGCACAAACTTACATTCTGATGAACTGCCCGGAAGTTATTCCGTATTACACGTAAGTCAATATTAACTAACATCGTAATAAGTTATTTTCCACAAACACTCTAACCATTTTATTTTCTTATAAAAAAATGTAGTGATTACAGAGAAATGCTTTCTCTAGTTGGTTATTCCAATGAGGTCATTGATGCGACGATAGACACTGAATTTGCAGGATGGTTCAAAACTACGGTAAATCAATAAGGTTTTTTAATTGCAAGTATCAATTTTATAGTATTCATTACTGAACAACTAAATGACATTTGCAGATACTCCGTGAAGCTGAAAATTCTTGCGTTGATCCTTTCTTGGAGTCATTAGCATGGGGTCCTGAAACACTAGTGAGGTGTTGGTCTATATATTTTGTCAATGACTCAAATATCATACACGAGCTTACGGAGACAATAAACCCACTATGAACAGTGGTGTGAGCGTGTCGACTTGTAGTTATGACAATTCAGAGACTAGTTTTTTTGGATATGTGGATGAAATACTGGAAATGAAGTTCACTGGCCACAACAAGTTATCGTGTGTATTATTCAAATGCACTTGGGTGGATCCAGTGAGGGGGTGAAAAAGGATCACAAACATAACTTGGTGGATGTTAATCACAGGTGTGTGTACCCGAAAAATGAACCTTTCATATTAGCTCAACAGGCTGCCCAAGTGTATTACGCGGAATATCTGTCGACGTGCATCAATCGCACTGGTTGGGTAAGTGCATGCACTATTAGACCGAGGAAAGTTGTTTCTCACGCGGTACAAAAAAACATTGACATTGATGTTTACCAACAAGAGTTTTTTCAACCCCCAGTTCCTTACATTATTGAGGAGGATATTTTTTTGAATGATTGTACTGGAGCAGAAATAGAGTTTGACCCCAACGACGCCAACGATGGTCCGGACGAGGGAACTGATCAATATGAAGAAGAAGAATGGAACTTTCAAACAGAAGATACTGATGATGATGATGATGATGAGTACGTTGACCATATTGACTCCGAAGATGAAGAAGAATAAATTGTTTTATTTCAACTTTTTTTATTTCTTGTCACGACTGTTTCCGAATAATTCAATTCGTAGTCTACACTGTTTCTGAGTTATTTTCTCGTCTATTTAATCAAATTTGGTAGATAATTTCTCGTCTATTTAACGAATTTAAATAGTTCAAATGCACATTTTTAAACGTAAACCGATTTTATTACGCCAAAAGCGAACGTTTTTATTACATTAATTTTAGTCAAAACAGACTAAAATTACTGAAAACTCAAACGACACACGATAATAAGAATTACATAAGCAAACCATACATGATAATGATAATAACAGTACATAGTAAAATGATACACTTATTTGATTCTTCATAGTGTCTTCCGACCATCGTCTTCACTTTTAGCCTTCACTTCACTTCCCCTTTTCAATAACTGATTAATTTTTTCAGTTGCAGCATCATCAACATGCTTCATTAACTTAAGTATTTCCCCTATCTGATCAATTTTTTTCCCAACTTATCAAAATCACATCCCCATATTTTTTTCCCACTTGAACCTTCAGATATTTCCATAATAAAGTTTTTCTAATTTCTCACTTTTTAACTATTTTTACCCTATTATATGAAGCCATATTTATAGTAGAGCTGAACAATTGGCAAGGACTTGGCTGGAATAATTCCGTCTCAAAACATTATATCCGCTAAAATGTATTCAATTGGCACGGACTTGGCTGGAATAAATCCGTCTCAGAACATTATATCCGCTGAAATGTATGCAATTGGCAGGGAATAATCCCTGCCAAATCCGAGCCAATCCTGGTCTGACATAATAATTACTGACTGCACAGAGTTTCAGGCGACTTTTCAGTTTGGCACGGATTTTTGAAAATTTAAACCGCTCGTTTTTTTTTCGCGCAATTGGGACGGATTTGTCCGCGCCAACTCGCAGCCAAGAGCGAACACTAATCCGGAAGGGTCTAGAACGGTTTTGGCAGTGCTCTTGCGACGGATATTTCCGAGCCAACGCCGGAAGTATATAAACTGTCCTTAATGCATTCCGTTCAAACCGCAGCTCATTCAATTCGTACAAACCCTAGCACCGCTCTGTACATACTCCCCCATACCCAGCCACCGCCTACTCCTCCGGCTACCCCTCCGGCTACCCTCCAGCTACCCCTCCGGCTTCCTACTCCGGTGACTACGTACTCTGCCTCCCTTCTGTTTCAAGCCGCCTCCGAAGGTTGGCGTGTTTCGAGCCACTCCGACGCTTGCAGTCTTTCAAGCCGCTGCGACGCTTGCCCTCCGCTTTTAGCCGGCCATTTGCAGGCATTTTCAAATAAACTCATTATGTATAATAAATGAAGTATTATAATCTAGAAACAATTTTTTTTAAATACTTTATTGTTTATATTTTCTATTAGAAGCGTAATATTATGGGCACCTTAAAAAATGTTGCTAGTATTTATAATTTATTTATAAATTTTTAGACGAAGTATTATAATGATTTTTTTTATTAATACTTTTTTAAAAACGAAGTATTATAATCAACTTATTACAATATATTTATGAAGTATCTCTAAATTTATAAACGGATTATTTAAAAACGAAGTATATAAATTCTTAAATTCATAATTTTATATACGAATGTAAGTATATTTTTTAAGTTGTTTATAACCTTTTTTTTATATTACTTGGTGTAACCTAATTTTTTCAAACGAATTTCATAATTTTTTGATAATATTTGGTTATAACCTAATTGTTTCACTGGTCACATTCTATAATATTGCTATTAGCTTCGATAGAATGTCTTCTCGTAGAGGTTCATTTACTTCCTCCCGCGGAGGTCGTGGAGGTAGAGGTAGCCCACCCATTGTCCAGAATGAGCAGAACTCCCCTCTAGGTCATTCGCATGAGTCTGTCCAATCTCGACACCCTACTGATGATCATTTAAGTGGTTTTGATTCTTCGACCCCTGATGAATCTGTTCAGCAAAAGACTTTCATTTCATCCTTTGAAATGAGAAGGTAATGTAAAACTTCACAAGGCATTTTTTATATAATAAATTCGTATCTATACATTACACTTATATGTTCTTTTTTGATGAAGCAATCCTACTGTCCTCAACAACATCATTTCAATGCTCACTAACAATTTCCACGGGCCATGGCGTTCTTATATGCATGCGGACGCTGATCAATGCAACCGTTGGTGGAAACTGTTTCAGGTATGTTATAGGTACTTACTTTTAGTTTTTATTTGACAGATTCTGAGTTATGAGGTTGATGAAGTCTTTTTTGTATTTTTAGAGAAAGTATGAGTGGGATCCCTGCTTTGATACCAAAATGAAAAAGAAGTTCAAGTCTCGGGCCTCTAAATGGTTGAGCAAAAATATTGGCCGAGCTAGGCGGGAGAACAAGAAGCCGGACTGGATTGGAGATGGAGATTGGAAGCTGTTGCAAGAATATTGGGCCTCTGATGCTTTTAAGAAAAAGAGCCAAGTTGGAAAGAAGAACAAGAACTCTAAAACTGGGAAGGAATCACAATATCGCGGTGGCAGGATACCGGTGACTACGCATGTTGAAAGGCTGGTGAGTTTAATTGAACTGTATTCAACTGCATTTTACCTTTTATTGATCTCCTATCTTTAATTCTGTAGACGAAGGAGTTGAATAGGCCCCCCTTGAAGATTGAAGTGTTTGACAAGGTTTATGTCCCGAAATCGGGTGACCCCCAGCACGTGTAGTTGAAACCAAGGTAAATTCTATATATATAAAAAGTATATGTCTTAGTAATCTAGAATGAATATATTTGAACCTCCTTTCTTCTGATTGTGCAGCAAAAATACAATGAGATGAAAGCCCAAGCTGAATCGCAAGGGAAGTCTTACGAAGAGGATGATTCTGAGCTGTTTTGCGCGGTGGTCCCGCTGTACAAAGGCAGGCGGTTTGGGATGGGATCTGAAGCTGAAGCCTTGTCTGACCTTGAATGCACCAGCAGGATATCGGAACCGACTCAAGTAGAAATCGATTCCCGCATCAAGGAGCAGCTCGAAGCCCGGTTTGCGCAGCAGGAAAATCAGTGGCAAACTCAGATGGCGAACATGACTTCTGCTTTTACGGCGTACATGGAGCATGATAGTCCCTGTTTTCTATTACAGCAATGAATAACAGTATAACAAAAAGAAGATTAACAGTAAGGATGAACACAGATAGATCGATGTAAACCTTCCTTGATATACCGTGAACTCGTACAGAGAAGTATTTGCGCTAAGGCTATTTGGAGCGAGTACGAAAGTTAACGCAGACCTGAATCCTCGGCTCCCTTTTATAGGCGAGGTTCAGGTATGCGTATAAGGCTTTTAGCCTTTTGTATGGGCCTAACACTTGGCCCATATTAAATACTATTCTAAGAGATACAGTATATCAGTGCAGAATGAAATAGTAAACTGGATTATTACAGACAAAACTGACAGACTTGATTCAAAATAAAATTATCTTCAACAATCTCCCCCTTTGTGATCAAGTGTTGTCTTCTCTTCCTTCTGAGCTTGGTAGTAATGTTTTCTTATGTTAAGAGCATGCTCGTATTGCCTAAGGATGTTCCTCTTGTCAAGGCGATCGTCAATTGCCTTTAGAATGGTTGTCAATGTTGCGTGCTCCTTCTGAGTGTATGACGATGCGTCTGCAAGCTTTTTGTCCAGCTTTTCTTTTAGTTTCAGCAGCTGTCTTTGATGATCTTCAGAGTTCCATCACAATACTTTGCAATTTCGTTGACCATCATCAAGCGTTTTTCATTTTTGTGATTCAAATACGTGACTGCTGGGGGACTGAAGAATATGTGATAAGCTGGGAAGTCATTGATCTCTGGACCTTGAAGTCGTGGTTGTGCAAGATTTGTCTTTGGCAAGTTATTTTCTATAGCCATCTGAAGGTCGTGGGTGGAATGAACTCGGACTTGTCAGAGCATGAATCGTTTGATGGCTTCAAAACCTTCGCTGTAAGTTCTACTCTTCCTGATTGGAAGGTATCTGTATGCCATGAACATTTGATATATGTCATCTGGTTTCATCATGATGAAGTCATTCTCTTGGCATGTAAATATGCTTCCGTCTGTGCGCCTCAGCTTATAGGAGTAGAACCTGATTGTGTTATGATCTTCAGCTTTGACTTCCAGGATATCATGAACCGGATGTATGCTGGATCTCAGATCTTTTTCAAGGGAAGCTCTTTGAGGTCCGGATGATCGATGCATCAGCATATGTAGATGGCCTCCTGCTTGTTTCCCTTTGAGGTGTGTGAGACTTCGAAGCTTTAGCTCATTCAGGGGCTTGATTTTGTCCGGTCTACGCCAGATGCGCTCTCTGATTTCCTCTTGGAAGGGGGCTCTTATCCTGACATTCTTCCAGGGTTTTTCGGCCTTGGGAAGTCGTCCCGCCGTTTGTCTTACTGCAGATTCAAGTGCCCTATGGGTTTCTTTGCAGTTCTCCCCTTCCTTGATTTCATCTTCCTCGAGCCTGACAATGTCTTCAGCGCATTTGGTCAGTAGTTCTCGAAGCCACCAGTTTCTCTGCATGTCATCTATCTCAGCCTCACTGCGGAGATCATCCCATTCTGTCCATTTTCTTAGCCATTTATCATGTATCACCGCATCCTCCAGTGCGTCGTGGATGTCCTTGCCTGGGGGAATGTATGGAACTCTTTGCTGCTGTTGGAGCGGTGATTGTTCTTGGGTAGCACAACCGGGTTCACTTGGATTGCTCGTTGACATCAGCTTAGAACTGGGTTCTGACTGATGGCCTGATTTTGAGGATGTACTTGCAGTAGCATCACCAGGACTTCCATCCCCTCCTCGAACAGTATCTCTGGGAGATAAGTCTCAGGATGTTTTCATCAGCTTCGACACAGGTTTTGACTGATGGCCTGAGCTTATTGATGTACCAAGGGTAGCATCGTCAGGACTTCCATCCCCTCCTCGGACAATATCTCTAGGAGATAAGCCTCGGGATGTTTCGTCTAGCTCGACCACGCTAGAGAGATGGGCTTGGTTTTGGCTAGAGGAAGGTGGTGGTTGGTTAGTGGAAGTCTCGGGTTGTTCGGTTTGGGAGGTGTGAGTGGTAGAGGCACCTTGCTCGAGTATCCGTGGCCTCTTGTTCTCCCCCTCATGAGGTTCCGGATCGTCGGGATCCTCATGTGAACGTTTGCGACCACGGGGACTTTCACGGCAGGTGCTCTTGGTGTCCGGATCAGAGAGAAGGGCAGTAAGGACGCCTTGCTGGTAGGGAGTGAAGTCGGTGTGGGGTATGTTAAGGAGATGATCCAGCAAGGCTGATGCCAGGACCTCGAAGGGTTGGGAAAGTAGTTCAATGGGAGGTGTGGTCGGGTGTGGGGATGATACTTGGTTTGTATCATGGGTTCCCCGAGAAGATGTAGGGCTATGGGCTTTGGTGGAGGTGGCGGAGATGACTGGAGAGGGTTGAGATGTGGAGTGAGAAGGTGATGGGTGTGGTTCAGGCTGGCTGTGTTCACTATGCACCGCCGGGGTGGTCTTGGATTCTTGTGCCCAAGCGGTAAATGCTTGTTGCACCCATGGCTTAATGGTGGAATCCATGAAACGGTGCATAAGAACGGTGACGTCTTCGGTAGTGAGGTGTTCAGTTACAGGGGTTGTAACTGTTGTCACAGCATCAGTGAAGAGAGCTGATGTGTGGCCTGCATTCAATGATGGAGTCATTGTGGGCGTAGCAGGGCTTCCGACCGTCATCGTTGGCACTCTGGTCGTTGCTTCCAGGGTTCGTGCACCTGTATGTGCGGTGAATAGTGTAGGTGTCCTAGAAAAATTAGAAAATGTGGGGAGTGTGACACCTAGACTCGATGTGCTCAAGGAAGTGGTGGTGGCCTCGGGCTGTTGGCCACTAATTCGCTCAACTGGTTCGGAGGGAACCAGAGAGGTGGGTGAGTCCCGCTGTTTTGAAACGTTAGCCTGTTGGGAGGCTAACGAGTGTCTAGGTGAGGGTGGTGCATGCGCAGTTGAGCCTGATGCTGCGGCTTCTACTTGGAAACCGAAAAGATCGGCTCCTGTACTTAAGGATTCAGCTCGCCTTATATTGATGAAGGGTTGACAATCGGCGAATATATAAAGGTCGTCCTCGTCAACTAGGTTTCTTTTGACGAGGCGCCGCTTCTTTGGGTTGAGTGACTGGGGAGCATCATTTTTAGCTTTGATGCGTTGCTCCCTGACGATGCCGGTAGCACTTGCTATAGTATGACCGGCCCCCACGGTCTTGATGACGAGCTCTTTGGGGTGTGTAGCAATGATGGGGGCTGCATCCTCAGCGGTGATTTTCTTTGGAGGAGATTCAATAGGCAGCTTACCCTTTTGGATGAGAGCAAAGGTGTGCTCAACATCGTCGATATCATCGTCATCATCATCATCATCGTCATTGTCACTTCTGGCCACTCTATCGGAAGCCTCGTCGTCAGCCTCTTTGTGGGCCGGGCTGAGCGAGTCATCAGCAGGTTCCTCAGCGTTCGTCGGTTTGCCCTCAGTCGTCCGAGTCCTCTCGAGAGATTCATCGGACTCTCCTTCATCGGGCCGACGTGCCACTGGCTTCTGTGGCTTTGGGGCTCTCTTGGGACCCTTACTTACACTCGGCTTAGTCCCCGAGGTAGGTCAAGCTGGGTTTTGCTGAACCATAGGGACTGTTCTCTCAAGGTTCTCCTTGTATTTGACAATGGTTGGATTGGACTGATTTGCTAGATTGAGCAGATCATCTGGAATCCACAGTCCCTGAGCCGCTTTCTTATCAGCTTTGAAGTATTGGAGCTTTGGAGCTGTGAAGTGTGGATCATCACTGCGTCTAGGAATGGAGGTGTTCTCTATCATGCAGTCATGGATAATCAGCCCCAGCCACCTAGCGTATGGGATGGTGCCTGACCTGTTTTTCTCCTTTGCTTTCACCAGGTCCATGAGCTCTCAGAAGAAGAGCTGAGCCATGTCATATTTCTTGTTGTATGCAATGCCGTGGAAGACGCAGAGGATCTGCTTGTTGCACTTGTCAAGCCCGGCATGCTTTGGGGATAGGCACTTGTTGACTAGCCCGAACAGGCTCTTCCAAGGACGATGTAGGTAGGCTCCATTGAAGTTTGACAGTTTCGGTAGTAGAGAGGCATAACCCAGAGCCGCGACATCTTTGAGAAGGTCCGGAATAGGTGGTAGAGGATCGTAGTTGTCATGTGCCGGGAGCGCCAGTGTAGAGCGTAGAGTTGCTGGAGTCAGGACTATCCTCATGTTGTTGAGCTTTGTGAGGATTTTGGATCGGTCTTTTGTTGACTCGGTGCGCATATGTCCCCATAGTTGTTGGAGGTAGATTTCTGGCACTGACTTAGATTTGTGGAGGGCAGTCCAGAATCCCGGGGATGACCGGATCCTGACACTTGAAAACAGTCAGGTCCAGCTGAAAGTTGTTGTCCAGCACCTTGACCCACCTATCTTGTGGATAGATGGCGTCGTCAATGTTATGTCTCTTTTGTGTGCCTGCCATAATGAGCTGTGGAAAACATGGGTCAGTGCAAAAGTCCATTATTATTTTTGTGGTTTCCTGATATTTTATGAACTGTTGTTTGGTTTTGTTTTGAAAAGTGGAGTGCAGGTGGTGGTCAAAATCGACTAAGGCAAATGCTCGAAAACCGTGTCTCGAGGTTTAAATCTCGAGATCTCAATCTCGAGGTTTAAAACGCGATATCTCAATCTCGAGATATAAATCTCGAGATCTCAATCTCGAGTTTTAAATCTCGAGATCTCAATCTCGAGTTTTAAATCTCGAGATCTCAATCTCGAGTTTTAAATCTCGAGATCTCAATCTCGAGTTTTAAATCTCGAGATCTCAATCTCGAGATCTCAATCTCGAGTTTTAAATCTCGAGATCTAGATCGCGAGATTTAAATCTCGAGATCTCGTCACGAAGTTCAAACGACGAGAGCGAGATCCTGAGGTTTAAAACTGGAGATATCGAGACGTTTTGCCTTTCGACGACCTATGACGAAGCCACCTGCAAACATACAAAGCACAGATATACAAAGAAAAGAGTACACAGTTCCGAGTTCGTCGTTCGTGTGCGAGATTTCGCAAAACAGAATCGAGTGTTTCTTTATGTTTTTTATTTGAGAAGAGGTTCGAAAACCATGAAGAAGTTTGATGAATCGTTGGACTACCTTAGCTTTGAAGGCGAGAAGAGGGAGAAGGATTTGAGAGAGAAAGGTTCCGAGAGCTCTGTGAGGTTGGGACGGAAATGAGAGAACAAAAAGACTCAGGTTCTCGAGAACCTTTTATATGCGAAAAACAGGCTTTTTGTGATTTGGGCTGAAGACAGAGAGTTGGGCTCAAAAGACGTTTGAAAAGAGTTTGGCCCAAAAGACTAACCAAATTCTCCCCCTCATTTTGGTCACAAGATAAAGTTAACAAAAAGATGTACACATGCAAGTCACGCTATGTACAGGATACGACGCACACACACTATATTTTTTTTTGTTCTTTTTCAGATTTTCTCCCCCTCAACACATGCAACGCACACACACTATTTTTTGTTCTTTTTCAGATTTTCTCCCCCTCAACACATGCAACGCACACACACTATTTTTTGTTCTTTTTCATATTTTCTCCCCCTCAACACATGCAACGCACACACACTATTTACAGATCACACCCACACACGCTTTTTACAAGTCCCACACACAAACAATATTCAGACCAGTGGAGACGAAATTTAAACAGGCTCGAGGTTCAACATGCCCAACTTGGAGACTAGGAACTGGAATCTTTTTTCATCCAATGCCTTAGTAAACAAGTCAGCCAGTTGAAGCTCTGAGCTTACAAAGTACATATCAATGTCTCCTTTCTCCACGTGATCCTTGATGAAATGATAGCGCAGATCAATGTGTTTGGTGCGGGAGTGGTGAACAGGATTGCTGGTGATGGCGATGGCGCTTTGAGAGTCACTGTAGATCGGGATATGGTGGAATGTGTAACCGTAGTCTTTGAGCTGAGTCTTCATCCATAATATTTGTGAACAACAACTAGCAGTCGCGACGTATTCAGCCTCAGCTATAGATGTTGACACACAATTCCGCTTTTTGGAAGACCAGCAAACTAACTTCTCGCCCAAGAACCGGACGGCTCCCGATGTACTTTTGCGGTCCATCCGGCAACCTGCAAAATCAGCGTCCGAGTATCCGACTAGGTCAAACCCTGAATGCTTGGGATACCAAAGGCCTAGATTCACAGTGCCTTTAAGGTATCTTAAAATTCGACGTACAACGGTCAGATGGGATTCCTTCGGATTGGCTTGAAATCGAGCACATAAGCATGTGGAGAAGACAACGTCAGGCCTGCTTGACATGAGATACAACAAAGATCCAATGATGGCCCTGTAATTTGTAGCATCAACTGGCTTCCCGGAGGGATCTGAGTCCAGTTTATTGTTTGGGGACATAGGGGTCGTCATGGAAGATTTGCCTTCAATGTTGAATCTCTTTAGCATATCCAGAATATATTTTGACTGGTTGATGAAAATGCCATCAGAGAGTTGTCTTACTTGCAGGCCTAAGAAGAAGTTAAGTTCACCCATCATGCTCATCTCGAACTTTGTTTTCATCAGTTTCTCGAAATGTTGGCATAGACGCGGATTGGATGAGGCAAAGATGATGTCATCGACATAGATCTGAATCAGAATGATGTCAGATTTCTGTCGCTTTATAAACAAAGTAGTATCAATCTTTCGTTTGGAGAAACCTGAATCAATCAGAAATTCGGTCAAGGCATCGTACCAAGCTCTGGGTGCCTGTTTCAGCCCATAGAGAGCTTTCTTGAGCTTGTATACATGGTCTGGGAATTTTGGATCTATAAATCCTTCAGGTTGAGCAACATAGACTTCTTCTTCTAAAGTCCCATTTAGAAAAGCTGTTTTCACGTCCATCTGAAAGACGGTGAAGTTTTTGTGCGCCGCGTACGCAAGAAAGAGGCGGATTGCTTCAATTCTAGCTACGGGCGCAAACGTTTCATCATAGTCTATGTCTTCATGTTGATTATATCCCTTTGCAACCAGCCTTGCCTTGTTTCTTACAACTGTCCCTTCTTCATCCCTTTTATTTTTGAATATCCACTTCGTGCCAATGATAGTCTTTTTCTGAGGCTTGGGTACCAGTGACCATACATCCAGTCTGTCAAATTGATTGAGTTCATCTTGCATCGGAATCACCCAATCTGGATCAAGTAGTGCATCGGAGACCTGTGATGGTTCTGACTGGCTTAGGAAACAGGCGAAGTGGCATTCATTCATCGTGGCAGATCTTGTGCGCACACCTTGACTCGGATCACCTATAATTTGATCAACGGGATGTGCTTTTGTCCATTTCCTCTCATGAGCCAGAGGAGTTGGAGTAATGATTGGTTGATCCGAGTCCTGATAGGTGTTTGAGGGCTCTGGAGCAGCTGTGGTGTGCAGTGGAGATGATTCTGGACTTGTAGCAAAGCCATGATCATCCACTCCTCTGTGATTGGATTGAGGGGTTGAAGGCGTGGATGGTACATCACCTGGATCTGTGAGGAGCGGAATCTCTGCTATTGGAATTGATGTTGAAGCTGGTGTGCATGGAGGAGGAGATGAAGATTGTGAATTCTCGTAGAAGTTTCTGAAAAGAGAATTAAGAATCACATCTTCGTGTTCTAAGTTCGGATCAGCTTTATCAGATACCACTGGTTCAGCCTGTGATGGATCAGCCTGTAGATGTTCGATTGCGAAGTCTGCCATTTCATAGAATGTAACATTTACACTCTCGATGACAGTGCGTTTGTCTCTTAGATAGACTCTGTAATCTTTGGACTGCAGTGAGTAGCCGATAAACACGCCTTCTCTGTCTTTGGGGTCCAGCTTACTTCTTTCAGTCCGATCATTCAGTATGAAGCACTTGCAGCCAAAAATCTTGAAGAAAGAGATGTCGGGAGTTCTGTCGAAGAGAATTTCATACGGAGTCTTGTTGAAGCGTTTATGAATGGATGTTCTGTTTTGGGTGAAGCACGCAATATTGATTGCCTCTGCCCACATGAAGTGAGGCAGTCTGGATTGGATTAACATGGTGCGTGCTGCTTCAACAAGAGTCATGTTCTTTCTCTCAACAACTCCGTTCTGTTGGGGAGTTTTATCTGCTGCAAATTGCTGAGTGATACCGAGAGACTCATAGAAATCAGTGAGAGTTTGATTTTTGAACTCGGTACCATTGTCAGTTCTTACTATTCGAACGTTGTGCTGTAGCAGTTTCTGGATGGTTCTGATAAAGGTCATAATGTTTTCTGCTGCCTCGTCCTTTGAACGGGGAAATTTTGTCCATGTGTACCTAGAGAAGTCATCAACGATCACCAGAGTGTATTTGCGACCGTTGATGCTTTGGACTCTCATAGGTCCACACAGATCCATGTGAATTAACTGCAGCTGGTGAGTAGATGATGGTACTGTTTTTGACTTGTGGGAGCTTCGCGTCATTTTGCCCATTTTGCAGGCACTACAATGATTTTCAGCGGAAGACTTTAACAGAGGATGCCCCTTCACAAGTTTCTTGGAGGACAGGATTGATAGATGCTTGAAGTTCAGATGGGAAAGACGTCTGTGCCAAAGGTTGTTCTGTTCTGTTGATGCTTTGGACAACAGACAGATGGAAGTGGTGGATTGTACGCTTTTCAGATCAATAGTGTACAGATTTGAAGTTCTGTAACACGTTAATAATGTATTCCCCATGCTGTCTAGAACACAGCATTGTCTTGCAAAGAACCTCACTTCCATCCCGCTGTAACAGAATTGCCCTATGCTCAGTAAATTGTGTTTGATCCCTTTGACAAAAGAAACATCTTTGATAGTGACACTGGCACAGATGACGTCCCCATATCCAAGAATAGGAGATGAGGCGTCATTCCCAAATCTGACATTGCCTCCGTAACAGTTGGTGTAGTTGCTCAATAGGAGTTTTATTCCGGTCATGTGGGTTGAGCATCCTAAATCTAAGTGCCACACATGACCGTCCTGCAAAACAATTAAACAGGTTTAGGTACCCATCTTGGAATGGGTCCTTCCTTATCAACAAAAACACCTTTTTAAATCTTGCTTTTAGCTGTGATCCAAGGTCCGCAGCTTTCTCAACAAAAGATCTTCCTCTCGCGGGCTCTCTAATAGCCAGATCTGCTTTTGCAGTGGGTCTGGTTTTTGGAGCCCACTTATGTGACACCCTAAAATTTTAAAATAAAGATAATAATAAAATAAAAATAAAGCAGATAAATTTTATCTCATAAAAATAAATGAGATATCAATTATGGATGTAAAAATAAAGTAGAAATAAAATAAAGCTTTAATTATTTTTGTTGTTGTTTGAAAGCAAAAAAATATGAAATGGTGATTCGAATAATCACCATACATGATACATGATACATAACTATTCTACCTACATACATATTACTACGTACATAATTTTATATATAACATACTCCGTATGTCATATGCACATGTCTTTAATAGGAAACGGCCGAAACGATAATCACACATAAAATCCTAGGCCTAGAATCATTGGTTACATGGAAACATTGGTAATGGAAATAAATGGAAAATATTTCTAACAAATGAAACGGAAATTCTAGAATCGCCGGTTAGGTGTTTTTACATACTTCGTATATGGTAATACATTTATGGTCATACATATTACGCACGTTGCTACCGATTCATACGCTGAAAATACATGCCAAAAATACTTAAGCCGTTAGTCTAGAATCCTCAGGGGTATATCTTGCGTAGAAATATATACACCTACGAATATACATACATCAACACTTATACAATAGTATTAGTTATATACGCCGTAACCCTAAGGGGTTTATGTTCGGCTGCAACGAGTTAAAGAAACAACGCAGAAGAGCCGTCGGAGTACTGTTGAAGATCGCCGAGGAAGAGTAGCATGCCCGGTTGTCACTGCAGAATTTAAGAACCAGTTGCCGGAGAAGAAAATAACCTCACCGGAGAGAAAGAAAACTATCAGCCGAAGTTGCCACCAACCTACTGTGGTCCCGACCCCTTCTTTATCAGAATCGTCGGAGTAATAATAGCACGCTGTAGTGCCGCTTCAGAAGTCCCATGCTGCAGAAAAAGAAGAAGCCGGAGACAGAGGATCGAGCGAGGGGCTGCGTTCGCACCGGAGGAAAAAGAAGTCTCCGGACAAGGTTGTCTTCGTCGCTTGCCTGGAACATCATCATCACTGCCGGAGGAGAAGATCACCGCTAACCGATCGCCGGACTGAACGACTCTGCTCGCTGATACTCTTGGAAGAAGATGACGGCTGCCATGTGTGTACGTAACTCATACATTCTGTATTACGTTTATGTTCTTGGGGTGGACTGACTTTATATGGGCCGATCATTTAGCAGTGCTTGTTTGTAGCAAATTCAAATCTAAGTGGTCTAATTAATAACGTACATGGTTGAAAATAATAATTGTAACAATAATAATAATAATAATAATAATAATGATAGTAACACTAATAACATTAGCAAAAATAATGGGATTAATTATTAAATCATACTTGAGTTAAAATAGTTATTAATTAAAGCATTTTTATATATTCTTAGAAGGTGAATTTGGAGAAGGTCGATATAGAAGCTTCGGTTAGGACTTATCGCGATTTAAGGTAAGTTTCATTGTAACCAAAATTATATCTTTTGCCTCGTAATTATTTTGAATGTTTTAATGTACAATTCGAGTAATGTATTGTGTGTATTAAATTTGAGTAAATTGAAGTTGTTTGTACTTGTTATATTGGTTTGTTATTATTGGACTTTGATACAAGTTATTGTATATGATTTTTGGGAGATTTTCTAATGGTGAATATTTTGGTGGTGTCGTGAGTAAATTGGATTTTGAGAAAAATATATGGGAATTTTAGCGTATTTTGAAAGATATGAACTTTTGATTGGAATTTGAGAAAACAAAGGAAAGTTAATATTTTTAATGGTGACACTAATGTCTATAAGACATAAATATTGAGTTTTGAAAAGAGAAGATAAAAAACTGTTTTCATAATTGGGGCACCGCGGGAGAAATCCACAGGTGTCGGGCCACCTTCACGTCCGTTAATGGTGAGGGAGGGTTAGGACTACTACTACTTGAATTGAGAGGTGTGAAACAAATTAAATGAATTTTGGAGGGTTCGGTAACCACCCCGAACAACTGGGCATCAGATCCCTTTTTATTAGAGTAGTAGTAGTAGTACCTATTCTCTTAAGGGTCTTTGAACCTAGAACTTAGGGAGTATATCCCATTTGGAGTAGGGAGACGTTGACGTCAGAACTACTTAGACTTCATACTACTCGGAGGGCTTGGAATCCCTTTAGGGGGTGTGCACACTTAAAGTAGAAGTCTAGATTCTAATAGAGGAGATGTGGTACCGAGAGCAGATCGGAGTGACCGTACAAAACAACGGATCACTGGGCTCAAGAATCGAGATAACGCTTGAGCACCGCCCTTCTAAATGAACTAGGAGAATTAGCTATAAAGCTAATTTGAGGTAAATCAAATGTTTTGGTATTTTACTCTTAAAGAGTTGGGTTAAAGAGTTGACTAAATACTTAATCATTTTATTAATTGTGAAATTCTAAAGTACAAATACTTGTGATATCGGTTTGGAAAATATATTTGTGGACATTGATTATGTGTTTTTAAGGATTTTGATAAAGTGCTTAAGTGAGTTTTGAGATTAATATTTGGAGTTGTGTAAATGTTATATGCTTTGGAATATTTATGAGAATTTTTATTACATTTTCTAATGATTGGAATTATTATGATTTGGAATATTATTATTTTACATATGAATTGAGTTATGAGAATTTATTATAAATATTGTTTTACTTATGAGTGATATGAATGTTTTGAAAAGATTTTTCCTCCAAATGGTTTTACAAAAACCTATATATGTACTAAACCTGATTATTTTACGGGGTTGGGTGGGACTTACTTAGCATTTCCGGCTAATTTTTGTCTCTTTGCTTTTCTTTTCTTTCTGTACTTTATTTGTGCAGGAGATAAGACTTGAGTATCTATTTGATGACGATGTTGATTCAAGAGAGATTCCGCTAGAACGCCTAATTAGTAAATCATTGTAACTTATACTTTCAAGATCTTTAGTGACTAATTATTTTGGAGCTTAAATTGTTTTGGAGGTGATTAGCCTGTGCACTCGGTTAGGTTAGAACCGAGTGTGGCGGTAATGCCCCTATTTCCCTTTTGATTTCCGCTGCACAATTCTGATGTTTTCAAATAAAGATAATAAATAATGTTTTATTTAAAGGTATTTTTGAGTGGGAAATTTGGAGGTGTTACAAGTTGGTATCAGAGCTTTTGAGACTCGGGTTGCAAAGTCTCTGGTTGTTAAGATGGTATCCTTAGCAACTGGTATGGCGGCAACTAGAATCAAAAGTATCTAAACAAAAAAAATTAAACAAATATTTTTAAAGGTTTTCTAAGGTTTTCTAAAGAGGGTTTCAAAACATTCTTTTTAACAATTTTCAAGGGAGTTTTCAATATTATCTTTTTCTAAAATATTTGAAGAATGATTAAGAATTTCTAGGACTGAAATAAAATTTTAGGCCGCGGTGAGATTGTGAGATTTTGATTTTTGGTTTTGGTTGAGTATGTGGTTCTTTTAAATTGATTGAGGTATTCTTTTGATTTTGGATATATCCTTGGTGACTTATTTAAGGATAATTTTCGACTTATAAAAGAACATTTGAGATTATGTGATTAGTGAGTTATTGGATAGGATAATACGTTTATGGATACCATTTAATAGATTTCTTATACGCTATCCTTTTCAAGGAGATAATGACATCCATGAGTAACAACATCGAGGACAACGACGTTACACCGACGAATGCGGAGTTGGCTCAAAATCTCGAGCAACTAACTCAACTCATCCAGACAGTCGCGAATGTGTTACTTCAGAACCAACACCAACAACGTCTCAACAACCGCAATGATGTAGCGAAACTCATAGCGAAGCGCAATTCCACTATTCATGAAGACCAAGAAGATCCTCTCGTCCTCGAGGAATGAATTCGCACTTTCGACAAACTCTTCTACGCTATAAATTGTCCCGCTCACGGATCTACAAATTGATATAGTTTCATACTACCTACGTCAAGAGGCGAATAAATGGTGGGCCACGACCGAACCAACATTTCATCAATAATCTGATTTTTTTTAGACATTTACGAAGCCAAGCGAGGACGACCTACCGAGGGCACGTCAAAGCTATAAAGTACGAAGATGACTGTGGAGATGACTATGCAAGAGTACTACCTGAAGCAAGTGGAGATGACTGTGCAAGAGTACTACGCCCAACTCTTGGAGCTCGCACGATTTGCATCTGTGTTAGTTCCTGACGAAATTAGTAAATCTAGGAAGTTCATAAGCGGTATGGATTTCGAAACTCAGGAGACTATTTGCGTTTTGAGATATCAAACTCTGAACGAGATCTACGCCAAAGTTGCAAACCACGATCGAGTACGACGACGCTAGAAGGATACAACAAAGAAGCTAAGCCATGCAAGAAGAGCACCCAAGAAGAAACCAAATGAGGAGAAAAACGACACAAGCTAAATCAGTGAGAGGAGATTCAGAATGAGAACAAACAACAATCAAGAAAAGAAAAGAAAAAGTAAGTAGAAGAATTCCGCTAATGAAGTGCACTTTTATTGCTCAAAGTGTGGAAAAGATTAGCGCCGTGACAGAATGCTCATACGACGTTTTCACTATGACAAGCTCATACGGTATTCGACGCGAGAAGATTCTGGAGTAAGTAACTGCTTCGGGGACGAAGCATATTTTTAAGGGGGGTAGAATGTGACACCCTAAAATTTTAAAATAAATATAATAATAAAATAAAAATAAAGCAGATAAATTTTATCTCATAAAAATAAATGAGATATCAATTATGGATGTAAAAATAAAGTAGAAATAAAATAAAGCTTTAATTATTTTTGTTGTTGTTTGAAAGCAAAAAAAACATGAAATGGTGATTCGAATAATCACCATACATGATACATGATACGTAACTATTCTACCTACATACATATTACTACGTACATAATATTATATATAACATACTCCGTATGTCATATGCACATGTCTTTAATAGGAAACGGCCGAAACGATAATCACACATAAAATCCTAGGCCTAGAATCATTGGTTACATGGAAACATTGGTAATGGAAATAAATGGAAAATATTTCTAACAAATGAAACGGAAATTCTAGAATCGCCGGTTAGGTGTTTTTACATACTTCGTATATGGTAATACATTTATGGTTATACATATTACGCACGTTGCTACCGATTCATACGCTTAAAATACATGCCAAAAATACTTGAGCCGTTAAACAGTCTAGAATCCTCAGGGGTATATCTTGCGTAGAAATATATACACCTACGAATATACATACATCAACACTTATACAATAGTATTAGTTATATACGTCGTAACCCTAAGGGGTTTATGTTCGGCTGCAACGAGTTAAAGAAACAACGCAGAAGAGCCGTCGGAGTACTGTTGAAGATCGCCGAGGAAGAGTAGCATGCCCGGTTGTCACTGCAGAATTTAAGAACCAGTCACCGGAGAAGAAAATAACCTCACCGGAGAGAAAGAAAACTATCAGCCGAAGTTGCCACCAACCTACTGTGGTCCCGACCCCTTCTTTATCAGAATCGTCGGAGTAATAATAGCACGCCGTAGTGCCGCTTCAGAAGTCCCATGCTGCAGAAATAGAAGAAGCCGGAGACAGAGGATCGAGCGAGGGGCTACGTTCGCACCGGAGGAAAAAGAAGTCTCCGGACAAGGTTGTCTTCGTCGCTTGCCTGGAACATCATCATCACTGCCGGAGGAGAAGATCGCCGCTAACCGATCGCCGGACTGAACGACTCTGCTCGCTGATACTCTTGGAAGAAGATGACGGCTGCCATGTGTGTACGTAACTCATACATTCCGTATTACGTTTATGTTCTTGGGGTGGACTGACTTTATATGGGCCGATCATTTAGCAGGGCTTGTTTGGAGCAAATTCAAATCTAAGTGGTCTAATTAATAACGTACATGGTTGAAAATAATAATTGTAACAATAAAAATAATAATGATAATAATGATAGTAACACTAATAACATTAGCAAAAATAATGGGATTAATTATTAAATCATACTTGAGTTAGAATAGTTATTAATTAAAGCATTTTTATATATTCTTAGAAGGTGAATTTGGAGAAGGTCGATATAGAAGCTTCGGTTAGGACTTATCGCGATTTAAGGTAAGTTTCATTGTAACCAAAATTATACCTTTTGCCTCGTAATTATTTTGAATGTTTTAATGTACAATTCGAGTAATGTATTGTGTGTATTAAATTTGAGTAAATTGAAGTTGTTTGTACTTGTTATATTGGTTTGTTATTATTGGACTTTGATACAAGTTATTGTATATGATTTTTGGGAGATTTTCTAATGGTGAATATTTTGGTGGTGTCGTGAGTAAATTGGATTTTGAGAAAAATATATGGGAATTTTAGCGTATTTTGAAAGATATGAACTTTTGATTGGAATTTGAGAAAACAAAGGAAAGTTAATATTTTTAATGGTGACACTAATGTCTATAAGACATAAATATTGAGTTTTGAAAAGAGAAGATAAAAAACTGTTTTCATAATTGGGGCACCGCGGGAGAAATCCACAGGTGTCGGGCCACCTTCACGTCCGTTAATGGTGAGGGAGGGTTAGGACTACTACTACTTGAATTGAGAGGTGTGAAACAAATTAAATGAATTTTGGAGGGTTCGGTAACCACCCCGAACAACTGGGCATCAGATCCCTTTTTATTAGAGTAGTAGTAGTAGTACCTATTCTCTTAAGGGTCTTTGAACCTAGAACTTAGGGAGTATATCCCATTTGGAGTAGGGAGACGTTGACGTCAGAACTACTTAGACTTCATACTACTCGGAGGGCTTGGAATCCCTTTAGGGGGTGTGCACACTTAAAGTAGAAGTCTAGATTCTAATAGAGGAGATGTGGTACCGAGAGCAGATCGGAGTGACCGTACAAAACAACGGATCACTGGGCTCAAGAATCGAGATAACGCTTGAGCACCGCCCTTCTAAATGAACTAGGAGAATTAGCTATAAAGCTAATTTGAGGTAAATCAAATGTTTTGGTATTTTACTCTTAAAGAGTTGGGTTAAAGAGTTGACTAAATACTTAATCATTTTATTAATTGTGAAATTCTAAAGTACAAATACTTGTGATATCGGTTTGGAAAACATATTTGTGGACATTGATTATGTGTTTTTAAGGATTTTGATAAAGTGCTTAAGTGAGTTTTGAGATTAATATTTGGAGTTGTGTAAATGTTATATGCTTTGGAATATTTATGAGAATTTTTATTACATTTTCTAATGATTGGAATTATTATGATTTGGAATATTATTATTTTACATATGAATTGAGTTATGAGAATTTATTATAAATATTGTTTTACTTATGAGTGATATGAATGTTTTGAAAAGATTTTTCCTCCAAATGGTTTTACAAAAACCTATATATGTACCAAACCTGATTATTTTACGGGGTTGGGTGGGACTTACTTAGCATTTCCGGCTAATTTTTGTCTCTTTGCTTTTCTTTTCTTTCTGTACTTTATTTGTGCAGGAGATAAGACTTGAGTATCTATTTGATGACGATGTTGATTCAAGAGAGATTCCGCTAGAACGCCTAATTAGTAAATCATTGTAACTTATACTTTCAAGATCTTTAGTGACTAATTATTTTGGAGCTTAAATTGTTTTGGAGGTGATTAGCCTGTGCACTCGGTTAGGTTAGAACCGAGTGTGGCGGTAATGCCCCTATTTCCCTTTTGATTTCCGCTGCACAATTCTGATGTTTTCAAATAAAGATAATAAATAATGTTTTATTTAAAGGTATTTTTGAGTGGGAAATTTGGAGGTGTTACAAGTTGGTATCAGAGCTTTTGAGACTCGGGTTGCAAAGTCTCTGGTTGTTAAGATGGTATCCTTAGCAACTGGTATGGCGGCAACTAGAATCAAAAGTATCTAAACAAAAAAAATTAAACAAATATTTTTAAAGGTTTTCTAAGGTTTTCTAAAGAGGGTTTCAAAACATTCTTTTTAACAATTTTCAAGGGAGTTTTCAATATTATCTTTTTCTAAAATATTTGAAGAATGATTAAGAATTTCTAGGACTGAAATAAAATTTTAGGCCGCGGTGAGATTGTGAGATTTTGATTTTTGGTTTTGGTTGAGTATGTGGTTCTTTTAAATTGATTGAGGTATTCTTTTGATTTTGGATATATCCTTGGTGACTTATTTAAGGATAATTTTCGACTTATAAAAGAACATTTGAGATTATGTGATTAGTGAGTTATTGGATAGGATAATACGTTTATGGATACCATTTAATAGATTTCTTATACGCTATCCTTTTCAAGGAGATAATGACATCCATGAGTAACAACATCGAGGACAACGACGTTACACCGACGAATGCGGAGTTGGCTCAAAATCTCGAGCAACTAACTCAACTCATCCAGACAGTCGCGAATGTGTTACTTCAGAACCAACACCAACAACGTCTCAACAACCGCAATGATGTAGCGAAACTCATAGCGAAGCGCAATTCCACTATTCATGAAGACCAAGAAGATCCTCTCGTCCTCGAGGAATGAATTCGCACTTTCGACAAACTCTTCTACGCTATAAATTGTCCCGCTCACGGATCTACAAATTGATATAGTTTCATACTACCTACGTCAAGAGGCGAATAAATGGTGGGCCACGACCGAACCAACATTTCATCAATAATCTGATTTTTTTTAGACATTTACGAAGCCAAGCGAGGACGACCTACCGAGGGCACGTCAAAGCTATAAAGTACGAAGATGACTGTGGAGATGACTATGCAAGAGTACTACCTGAAGCAAGTGGAGATGACTGTGCAAGAGTACTACGCCCAACTCTTGGAGCTCGCACGATTTGCATCTGTGTTAGTTCCTGACGAAATTAGTAAATCTAGGAAGTTCATAAGCGGTATGGATTTCGAAACTCAGGAGACTATTTGCGTTTTGAGATATCAAACTCTGAACGAGATCTACGCCAAAGTTGCAAACCACGATCGAGTACGACGACGCTAGAAGGATACAACAAAGAAGCTAAGCCATGCAAGAAGAGCACCCAAGAAGAAACCAAATGAGGAGAAAAACGACACAAGCTAAATCAGTGAGAGGAGATTCAGAATGAGAACAAACAACAATCAAGAAAAGAAAAGAAAAAGTAAGTAGAAGAATTCCGCTAATGAAGTGCACTTTTATTGCTCAAAGTGTGGAAAAGATTAGCGCCGTGACAGAATGCTCATACGACGTTTTCACTATGACAAGCTCATACGGTATTCGACGCGAGAAGATTCTGGAGTAAGTAACTGCTTCGGGGACGAAGCATATTTTTAAGGGGGGTAGAATGTGACACCCTAAAATTTTAAAATAAAGATAATAATAAAATAAAAATAAAGCAGATAAATTTTATCTCATAAAAATAAATGAGATATCAATTATGGATGTAAAAATAAAGTAGAAATAAAATAAAGCTTTAATTATTTTTGTTGTTGTTTGAAAGCAAAAAAAAACATGAAATGGTGATTCGAATAATCACCATACATGATACATGATACATAACTATTCTACCTACATACATATTACTACGTACATAATATTATATATAACATACTCCGTATGTCATATGCACATGTCTTTAATAGGAAACGGCCGAAACGATAATCACACATAAAATCCTAGGCCTAGAATCATTGGTTACATGGAAACATTGGTAATGGAAATAAATGGAAAATATTTCTAACAAATGAAACGGAAATTCTAGAATCGCCGGTTAGGTGTTTTTACATACTTCGTATATGGTAATACATTTATGGTTATACATATTACGCACGTTGCTACCGATTCATACGCTTAAAATACATGCCAAAAATACTTGAGCCGTTAAACAGTCTAGAATCCTCAGGGGTATATCTTGCGTAGAAATATATACACCTACGAATATACATACATCAACACTTATACAATAGTATTAGTTATATACGTCGTAACCCTAAGGGGTTTATGTTCGGCTGCAACGAGTTAAAGAAACAACGCAGAAGAGCCGTCGGAGTACTGTTGAAGATCGCCGAGGAAGAGTAGCATGCCCGGTTGTCACTGCAGAATTTAAGAACCAGTCACCGGAGAAGAAAATAACCTCACCGGAGAGAAAGAAAACTATCAGCCGAAGTTGCCACCAACCTACTGTGGTCCCGACCCCTTCTTTATCAGAATCGTCGGAGTAATAATAGCACGCCGTAGTGCCGCTTCAGAAGTCCCATGCTGCAGAAATAGAAGAAGCCGGAGACAGAGGATCGAGCGAGGGGCTACGTTCGCACCGGAGGAAAAAGAAGTCTCCGGACAAGGTTGTCTTCGTCGCTTGCCTGGAACATCATCATCACTGCCGGAGGAGAAGATCGCCGCTAACCGATCGCCGGACTGAACGACTCTGCTCGCTGATACTCTTGGAAGAAGATGACGGCTGCCATGTGTGTACGTAACTCATACATTCTGTATTACGTTTATGTTCTTGGGGTGGACTGACTTTATATGGGCCGATCATTTAGCAGGGCTTGTTTGGAGCAAATTCAAATCTAAGTGGTCTAATTAATAACGTACATGGTTGAAAATAATAATTGTAACAATAAAAATAATAATGATAATAATGATAGTAACACTAATAACATTAGCAAAAATAATGGGATTAATTATTAAATCATACTTGAGTTAGAATAGTTATTAATTAAAGCATTTTTATATATTCTTAGAAGGTGAATTTGGAGAAGGTCGATATAGAAGCTTCGGTTAGGACTTATCGCGATTTAAGGTAAGTTTCATTGTAACCAAAATTATACCTTTTGCCTCGTAATTATTTTGAATGTTTTAATGTACAATTCGAGTAATGTATTGTGTGTATTAAATTTGAGTAAATTGAAGTTGTTTGTACTTGTTATATTGGTTTGTTATTATTGGACTTTGATACAAGTTATTGTATATGATTTTTGGGAGATTTTCTAATGGTGAATATTTTGGTGGTGTCGTGAGTAAATTGGATTTTGAGAAAAATATATGGGAATTTTAGCGTATTTTGAAAGATATGAACTTTTGATTGGAATTTGAGAAAACAAAGGAAAGTTAATATTTTTAATGGTGACACTAATGTCTATAAGACATAAATATTGAGTTTTGAAAAGAGAAGATAAAAAACTGTTTTCATAATTGGGGCACCGCGGGAGAAATCCACAGGTGTCGGGCCACCTTCACGTCCGTTAATGGTGAGGGAGGGTTAGGACTACTACTACTTGAATTGAGAGGTGTGAAACAAATTAAATGAATTTTGGAGGGTTCGGTAACCACCCCGAACAACTGGGCATCAGATCCCTTTTTATTAGAGTAGTAGTAGTAGTACCTATTCTCTTAAGGGTCTTTGAACCTAGAACTTAGGGAGTATATCCCATTTGGAGTAGGGAGACGTTGACGTCAGAACTACTTAGACTTCATACTACTCGGATGGCTTGGAATCCCTTTAGGGGTGTGCACACTTAAAGTAGAAGTCTAGATTCTAATAGAGGAGATGTGGTACCGAGAGCAGATCGGAGTGACCGTACAAAACAACGGATCACTGGGCTCAAGAATCGAGATAACGCTTGAGCACCGCCCTTCTAAATGAACTAGGAGAATTAACTATAAAGCTAATTTGAGGTAAATCAAATGTTTTGGTATTTTACTCTTAAAGAGTTGGGTTAAAGAGTTGATTAAATACTTAATCATTTTATTAATTGTGAAATTCTAAAGTACAAATACTTGTGATATCGGTTTGGAAAACATATTTGTGGACATTGATTATGTGTTTTTAAGGATTTTGATAAAGTGCTTAAGTGAGTTTTGAGATTAATATTTGGAGTTGTGTAAATGTTATATGCTTTGGAATATTTATGAGAATTTTTATTACATTTTCTAATGATTGGAATTATTATGATTTGGAATATTATTATTTTACATATGAATTGAGTTATGAGAATTTATTATAAATATTGTTTTACTTATGAGTGATATGAATGTTTTGAAAAGATTTTTCCTCCAAATGGTTTTACAAAAACCTATATATGTACCAAACCTGATTATTTTACGGGGTTGGGTGGGACTTACTTAGCATTTCCGGCTAATTTTTGTCTCTTTGCTTTTCTTTTCTTTCTGTACTTTATTTGTGCAGGAGATAAGACTTGAGTATCTATTTGATGACGATGTTGATTCAAGAGAGATTCCGCTAGAACGCCTAATTAGTAAATCATTGTAACTTATACTTTCAAGATCTTTAGTGACTAATTATTTTGGAGCTTAAATTGTTTTGGAGGTGATTAGCCTGTGCACTCGGTTAGGTTAGAACCGAGTGTGGCGGTAATGCCCCTATTTCCCTTTTGATTTCCGCTGCACAATTCTGATGTTTTCAAATAAAGATAATAAATAATGTTTTATTTAAAGGTATTTTTGAGTGGGAAATTTGGAGGTGTTACAACTTAGCAGTTTCCATTTTGGTGGGTCTGATTTTGTGAACCCACCTTTCCGTTTTAGTCTTGGTGGGTTTGTTCATGGGAACCCACCTTTCAGTTTTAGGCTTGGTAGGTCTGATCTTGGGGACCCACCTTTCAGCTTCAGTTTTGGTGGGTCTGTTTTTGGGGACCCACCTATTATTCGTTGTGGGAGGAGAGTAGACACGTGCTTTGTGATTGAATGGTTCTTTCTTAAGTTGGGTTTTAAAAATTTCCTCCTTAGAAAGCCGATTAAGATGTTTCCTTGAATGAACTCGGAGGGGATATTGCATATCAGGTATACAAAATATTCCCTTAGAAGTTCTGTTCTCGGTTTCCCTTTTTGGTTTGAGCTTTCTGTGAGGCTTTGCTTTAACAACATTCACATCACATTCATAATTATGAGGGTCTGGAACAGAATAACCATAAGCAATACTCGAATTATGAATTGAACGATGTCCATAAGATATCTCAGAAATATTCAGCTTGGGACATAAGACTGAACTACTAGGAGTTTGTTTCTCAGAGACAGAATTACATTTAACTTTAGAATATAAAACAGAACTGGATCTAGTGCTGGCTTTATTTTCAAAAACATTCTTTTTGCCTTCTGCGATTTCCTTCCTCTTCTTCCTCCACTCGTTCTTCTCTTCTCCTTCCTTCTTCACTTCTTTTCCTGTAAGCAAAGGAGAAGAGTGATATGTGGACGAACTTTTTGAAAGCTTTGTTTTCTCAGGTGAGGTGTGAGAATTTTCAGACTTATTATTAGAAGTAGGTTGAGGGGTTGTTTTAGCATGATATTTCTCACTCAATTCATTGAATTTTTGAAGAAGTTCCTGCCCGTTGCTCTCAAAACCTCTCTTTTCTGTTTCAAATCTCTCTCTCTCTCGTTGTCAAGAGTTTCTGGAGGTTTTTGAGTTTTTGTGCCATAGGAAAAATACAGGGTTCCTCTCCCATTTTAGAGATACCTACTCTTGGGGGTGGGTCTAGAGGATGTCCTATGTGTGGAATATCTTTTGCATAAGGGTCAAGACATTACTAAAGCAGGAACTAGGTTCTTCGTGTGTGAGTTGTTTTTCATTAACAGAAGGATAATCACAAGAAATCACAGCTTTAGGGTTCTTTCTCTTTTCTTCTTCTGCTTCTGCGTTTTCTTCATCACTTCTAAAATACATTTTTCACCAAACCCTAGTCCCATGTAATCTTTGTTATAAATCTGAAGACAGTTAACTTTCTTTAGATTACATGGGTTGGTTATGCCCAGTCCTGTTCTAGGATTGTAGAACCTGTCATCCTTTATTTGATTTAGAAAAATTGTCTGTTCAGATTGACCTCTCCTAGCAGCTAGATCCTCTAGTTCTGTTATTTTGTATAAAAGTGTTCTTCTTTTATTATGCAAAAAATCACATTCAGCCTTTGCTGTGCTTTTCTCTCGTTCACTGTCCTCAAATTTCTTAGTTAATTCAGCTATCTTCAGTTCAAAACTTTCAAAATCTGAGGACACCTTTTTTACCTGTTCTTTCGCAATTTCAAGTTGAACACTTAGAGAAGACTTTTGGTCTAGATTCTGTTTCAGTACCCTGTGATTATTGTCTAATCTCTCCTTTAATTCTTTAATTAGATTGTCCTTCTCAAGTAAGGACTGATTTTGATTATTTAAAGGGAGATAAGAGGTACTTACTGAGCTTGTTGAGCATTCACTTTCGGGGATCGCAGCATCACCCTTTCTTTCATCTTCTTCCTCCACTCGTGCCATCAAGGCATAGTTTTCTTCTTCCTCCTCCTCATCAGAAGTGTCTTCTGCCCAGTGATCATTCTCAGCAAGCACTGCAGAATTTTCTTCTTCTTTCTGCACCATCATCATCTTCTGCTTATTCCACAACATCTTCTGCTTGTAGAAGTTTGCATCCCTCTTCTTTGGGAGGCGGCAGTCTTTGATGACATGTCCAGCCTTTCCACAGTTGTAGCATTTGGGGGCATCTTCAGCTGATGGTGCCTTCCAAGAAGATCATTGATCATGGTTCTTATGTTTGTAGTTTGAGGAGGAGGTTCTCAGCTTGTTTGAGAAGCTATTCTTCTTGGCAAATCGTTTGGCAAGCAGTGCCATTTTCTTCTGTAAGTCTGCAAGCTCAGCCTCCAGGTCAGATTTGTCATCATCACTCTCATCTTCATCTGATTCAACCACCACCTTCTTCTTCTTCTTTTTCAGCGGTGTGGTTGTCCTTCAGGGCTAGGCTTCCATCACTAGAGCCAGTGGATTTGAGCTGTGTTGATCCTCGGCACAAGCAACTTCATTGACAAATTGCTTTAAATGTTCATAAAGAGTGCAGAGATCAATTTCATCCAAGTCAATGCGTGATCTAACATCCTTCACTGTCTTTTCCCATGCAGGATGTAAGCTGGATAGAAATCTTATATTCAGTTCCAAGTTGGTCATGAATACTTTGATTTTCCTTAGTTCATTGACCAGTTGGACGAGTCTGTTGTAAGTCTCGTTCAATGGTTCTCCCTGGGCAGCTTTGAAGGAGTCATAAGCAATAAGGATTGTTGTCTTCTTGGTTTTAAGGCTGATGCTTGTGCCTTGGAGCAGTTTCTCAATCTCATCCCACATTTCCTTTGCCGTTTGCATGCTGTCAATGAGCTCATATACTTCATTTGGGATTGCTTGAAGGAGGTACGTCTTGGCCATGAGATCACCTCGAAGCCTGAGCTTGTCAGCTTCGGTATATTCAGATGCCACTTTTCGTCTCCTTTCTGGAGGAATAGGTGGGTTGTTTTCTGGATCTCCTCCAACTGAAATCATCAATTCAGCTGGTCCTTCAAGCAATGATTCAAGCATTGCAGCGGAGTTTTCTTTGTGCTCGAGGAAATTTAGGAATCGATTCCTCCACATCTGATATTCTCCTTTTCTAAGACTGGGAGGAGTACTGCTGTTCCCTTGAGCATTGTATTCAGAGGCCATTGCTGTATAAAACTGACCGTTCGAGATAATTGATCAAAAGATTTTCAAAGGCATAATGTCGAAATTCAGATGTCGAGATCTGAATATCGAGATCCAAGATTTCGATAAAGGAGGCCCGGTTTTGAGATTTGATATCGAGATTAGGATGTCGAGTTTTGAAATCTCGAGATTTCAAATGTCGAGAAGCAAATCTCGAGATTTGAGATGTCGAGAAATGAAACTCGAAATATTATTTCGAGATGTCAAAAGTCGAGGACCAGAAGCCGAGACCTTAAAATCGAGATTTGGATGTCGAGATCCTCAATGTCGAGATCCTACAAACTGAAAAAATCAGATAAGCAAAATCTGAGGGTAGTTTCTGGTAGAGTATGATGTCGAAATCCTCAGGTGAAGTTTTCAGCTCGAAATACTTGGCAAAACCTGTTCAAATCCTAGATGTCGACATATGGTTCTCGAGAAATCTCAAGTACAAAAATTACAGAAAAAGAAATTTGAAGTATACACCTCGATCGCTTCGAAACGACGATTCTAAGGGTATAACTTTTACAACTTTTAAACAAGAAACAAGATTACAGAGTAAGAACTCGACAGAAAAAACAACGTAAAGAAAAACAGAGGTTTTCTGCAGGCGTTCTTCTGATCAGCTCTCGATCGGCTCTGATACCATTTGATAGTCCATGTTTTCTATTACAGCAATGAATAACAGTATAACAAGAAGAAGATTAACAGTAAGGATGAACACAGATAGATCGATGTAAACCTTCCTTGATATACCGTGAACTCGTACAGAGAAGTATTTGCGCTAAGGCTATTTGGAGCGAGTACGAAAGTTAACGCAGACCTGAATCCTCGGCTCCCTTTTATAGGCGAGGTTCAGGTATGCGTATAAGGCTTTTAGCCTTTTGTATGGGCCTAACACTTGGCCCATATTAAATACTATTCTAAGAGATACAGTATATCAGTGCAGAATGAAATAGTAAACTGGATTATTACAGACAAAACTGGCAGACTTGATTCACAATAAAATTATCTTCAACAGAGCAAGTGCGAAGCTCGAACCCTTCTGTCCCGCTACCTGATTTCTCTCCTTTTCTTACCCCGACCTCCGCCCAAATGAATGGGCTACATGATTCGAATGAAGTGTGGATGTCTGATCTATTTGTGTAATGAACAAACTGTTTAATTTTCTGTACTGTTTCTGGACATCTTCTGGCAATTTATTTGCCATTTCTAATTCTATTTTGGCAGTGGTTTATCTGCCTGGACTGCTGTAACAAAATAATCTTCTATTAATTTGTGCACTTTCATTTGCTCTATAATGTGTATCTTTCATTTGCTCTATATGTTTCCCAGTTAAATGTTTTGTTTATAATGATTTGAAGGAAAAAAAAAATTGTACACCGTACATATGTACGGAATACCGTACATATGTACGGTGTACTGTTTTTTTTTTAAATTAAATTTGGCACGGATGTCGTCCGTCCCAAAATCCCGAACGGGTTTTGGTTAAAAATTTGGCACGACCTTATCCGAGCCAACAAACGGGTAAAGATTTGGGTAACCCGGTTTATTCCGTGCCAATATCCGTGCCAAGGTAAATCCGAGCCAAATTTTTTGGGGTAGTAATCGGTGTTGTTGTCTCTGAAATTCCGTGCCCCAAGCCGTGCCAAGAGTTGGCACGGATTTTTTTTCCGTGCCAAAGCATTTGGCACGAGCTAGGTGCGTCGGATTCCATATCCGTGCCTAATCCGTGCCAACATCGATAGTCTGGGATTTTTGTGAAGCGTTCTGTGCCAAAATCCGACCCAATGGCGTATTTTTTTGGTAGTGGAAATTCTAATGTAGTTTCTGAATATATAAATTTTAATTATTAAAAATTGAATTACTTATCGATAGGGAGCATTGACTTTTATTATTGTTTGACCAAAAAATGTTGACTTTGCAAAACAATTTGGGACGGAGGGAGTATAAATTAGAGTAAATTTTACATATTAGATGTACTACACAGTAATTACGGGTACTTTATATTCTATAAAGTAATGTAATACACATATGTGTGTATGTACACATAAATTTCACATTTTATATATGAAATATAAATACTTCCTCCGTTCTTTAATAGTTGCAACAGTTTGACTTTCACGTTTGCCAACACGCAACTTTGACCGTAATTATATCTAATTACGTATTAGTAAAAATTATAAAAAGTTAATATTTTGAAAATTCACATCAATATAAATTTAATAATATTTTATGCATAATAATATGATCTTATATATTAATAAAAAATCATGGTCAAAATAAGATGTGTGAATAGTGTAAAAATCCTAATGTTGCAACTTTTAAGAAACGGAGGAAGTATATGATTTTTTTAAAATAAAGTTAAAGATTTTTTTTGAATTTACTACAACATACAAATATTTTATTTTTATTTTTAACATTCTCAAATTGTATTTAATTTTATATTTGTACATTTTATTTTATGTTTGTCACATTTCAACGGGTTTAGTGGGTGAATTGAACAGTTCTGTCAGGGTCAGAGGCTTATTTGACTCCTTGAGTTGTCACCTCACATGCATAGTTGACACATTAACTAATGACGCAACACTGACCGGATTTGAATTTGAATCTTTTTATCTAGTTCAGGGTGCTAATTGGGGTTTTTTTTGTTCAGGGGCCGAATTGAGCATCACGAATGCATGTACCTATTTTACCCTTTAACCCATAATTATATGCTTTTTGTGGAATATTCTTGTAGACCTATTATAGTATCTACTCTTATTAATATCAACATCCTTGATTGAGATGCGACTCAAACCTGCGACCTTCTCTTTTAGAGATCAACAGTGATGCCATCAGACAACAAGGTACTTGGCAGCCCATAATTGTTCGGTCCTTGTTTCTACGATAGAAATGTATGAAGATGGAGCTCTAAAAGATGTAGAGGAAGTCTTCCATTGATAGAAATGAAGTTTACAAAATGATGAAGGAAATGTTAGCGTAAAACTTCTCTAGCTATCTATTCTTTGCACAAGTGTGAAATATTTCAGGTATGAAAGGCTTACCTACTCCATTTCCTTAAAGACATATTTATATCCTAAGGAATGAGTATGTCACAAATCACAATGATTGAGCCCTTAAATCAAGGAGACCTATATATTCCCTTTTGCATACTTAAGCTATTTTAGGCTATTCTATTCTATTTAATAAAATATAAAATACTACAAGAGACTATTAATAATAAACATTGATCACAACATAAAATATCTCTAACAATAATTATCTTAGTTATTGTCATAAATAGGAGTAGTGAGTCTCCAAAAAGCACAAATAGGACTACTACTTTCAGGGCCGGCCCTGGTGGTGTGCAGGGTGTCCAACCGCACAGGGCCCAAAAAATTGGAAGGGCCCAATTTTTTTTGTAGTAGTATACTACTACCTTCGTCCCGCTATGATTGTCCCATTTTACCTTATCAGTCCATCCCATTAAGATTGTCTCATACCAAATTTGGTAAAGTTTGTGTGACTCTAAATCATTCTTACTTTATCAATTCAATATCAACCACATTTTATTAATTTGCGTGTCACTCCCTCTTGTCCTAATGTTAGCGGGACGGAGGGAGTATTATTACTTAGGTGGACTAGGACAAGGCTTTGAAGCAAACCTGATTCGTCACTTAGGGGAAGGAGTAGTAAATCCTCCGTTTCCACCGGTGTGAGAATCTTAAGCTTTAGAAACAAAAAAGAAAGAAACGAGGCATGTGGAATTTGAACCCAGGTGAAAATAAAAACATGCACGCTGATTTCTAAACATCAACCACCGGGCCAAATCAACTAATTGTTGAAATATGGACGTACAAGTTTTATATTACCTATTTGTTCTACAAAATAAATAATTAAAATACCTCTTAATAAAAATCGGTTCAGTCTGGTTTGAACCGATTTTTAACTAAAAAAACCTTCATTAAACTGATTTATGTTCGAGTCCCGACTTTCGGGTACCGTTTGAGTCGGTGCGGTTTCGGTTAGGTTTTTTTAACTTGTGTTGAAACTTTGAAAAGAAGGCCCAATTATTATTTTTGCTCGGGCCTTCATTTCCTCAGGACGGGCCCTGACTACTTTTTAAATTCCCAAATTAGGACTAAACATTGATTTTCTACCCTAAATACCCCTAAGGTATAATTAATAATGAAATGTTTTAATTCATACTAAAATCATAAGAAATATTAAAAAATAGTAAAAAATAATAAAAAATCGTAAAAAATAATAAAAATAAATAAAATATTTATAAAATAAAAAGTTAATTAATATTTATTTTGTATTATAATTTTAAGAAAATGTGATACCAAGACCGTGATTGGACCGGCCACCTACTCGAACTAGGCATGACAATGGGTCGGGGCAGGGCGGGTACCGAAAGACCCAGACCCGCCCCGTGACTTGACATGGTGGGTCTGCCCCGCTCCGTGACCTCCACGGGTCCAAACTTGTTGACCCATGACCCGCCCCATGCGGGGCGGGTCCGCCGCGCCGCGCCGTAACCTAATTAGCTAGTATGTATTTTTATTTGTGAGAAGTTGTTACCAATTGAATCTACATAAAATTTATCTTTAAATAATTATTAACAACTAATATATTAAATCAAATTCACGATACGCTAGAAATTTCAAAAGTTAAGGAAAAATCACTTAGACTTGAATAGTTAATCTATTTAATTATATTAATACTTGAATATATGTATTAAAATGCTATATATAAAAAAGACATTGATAATCCGTCGTTCATCTCAATCTAATATATATATATATATATATATATATATATATATATATATATATATATATATATATATATATATATATATGGCGACGACGTCTGCATGGGCCGCTCCGGCCGCAGTGCCGGGGGCGGCAAAGAGATCTTTTGCTGAAGTGTTGGCTGCGAACAAAGAAATACCCTTGAAAACACCCTATCGGCATCGTGGAATGCCTGCCGTGCAATTCTCAGAAGAAGAAATTTCAACTCTTGCTGCTCAACATAAATTTGCATTAGTCGGATCCTTCGTTAGGGGTAGACCGTCTATGATCCTCTTACGACAAGAGTTTGATAAGATAGGGTTTCAAGGGCCGGTTTCATTGGGTCTCCTCGATCAACGCCATGTTCTGATTAAATTTTCTATGGAGGATGATTTCCAAAGATGTTGGCTTAGGCAGGTGTGGAGCATTAGGGGTTTCAAGATGAGAGTCACGCGGTGGACTCCAGACTTCAGACCGGATGTGGAATCACCAATAGTTCCAGTTTGGATCACTTTTGAAGGACTACCTTTGCATCTACAAGACAAACGTGCACTTTTTTCCATAGCGGGAATGATTGGAAAGCCCTTGAAAGTTGATGCAGCTACGGCAAACCTCACTCGTCCTTCAACGGCAAAAGTTTGTGTGGAACTAGATCTATTGCAGGAGATCCCCTCTAAGGTACTGATTATGAATGGATCGAAAGAAATTATTCAAAATGTCTTGTATGAAGATCTCCCGGTCTATTGTATGAAATGCAATAAATTGGGACACAAAAAAGGAGATTGTGGGATACCTAAACGTATGGAGATTACAAGTAAGTCACAGAACATGGGAGTGATTGGTGCCAAAAAGGATGTTGGGAGGGCTATCCAAAAGGTGAAAGATCAAAAAGTGACTGACCAATGGGTACAAATCACACGGAAAAAAATGGAAAGGAGAAGATGGATAGCTTAGTGGACAAGCCGGAATCCTCAAGGAGGGGGGAGGAGGCTGCCCGTCAAGAAACTGAGGGGAGATCTGCTCAAGAGTTTGCTCTTACGACCGCAGAGGGGATCCCAGATACTGTGATTGAAGAGGTAGATATGGTAGGTCAACCAAACCAACTAACTGTTTTAGAAGTGGAAGGGGAGGGAGATACACTGAAGAAGACTCCACCAGAGGGGGAAAATGATATAATGCAATCTTAAAAGGAGGTAGGGGAAGATGTTTCTAACAAGGCTTCAGACCTGGACCTGGTTTCACATGCTACGGATGTAACAAAACTAATTGATAGAGTATTAACTCCTAGATTCTAGAGAGAAGGGAGAGCTAGAGAGAGAAGTGAATTGTATTAATGAATTTTGTCCACCCTTACAACTACTCCCAAGGGGAGTATTTATAGAGAAAATACGGGCTGGGCTCCCAAGTCTTGGGCTTGGGAGGCCCATCTACAACTGGACCGCTATTGGGCCGAATACAAAGCCACTGGTGGGCTATACAAATGAATAAGTGTAAAATCCGGTTCTGTGAGACTTCCGTGGCCGACGAGGGCATGGCCGATGAGGGCATGGCCGATGAGGGCATGGCCGATGAGGGCATGGCCGACGAGGTCACCCAGTTCTCCGGGCTTCTGGATCATATTCTGAGTAGACCTTTTCATGGCCGATGAGGGCATGGCCGACGAGGTCACCCAGTTCTCCGGGCTTCTGGATCATATTCTGAGTAGACCTTTTCCTGGCCGATGAGGGCATGGCCGATGAGGGCATGGCCGACGAGGGGATGGCCGATGAGGGCATGGCCGACGAGGTCACCCGATTCTCCTGACTTCTGGATCATATTCTGGGTGGCCTTCTTTCTGGCCGATGAGAGCATGGCCGATGAGAGCATGGCCGATGAGGGCATGGCCGACGAGGTCACCCGATTCTCCTGACTTCTGGATCATATTCTGGGTGGCCTTCTTTCTGGCCGATGAGAGCATGGCCGATGAGAGCATGGCCGATGAGAGCATGGCCGACGAGGTCACCCGGTGATCGTAGTACCTTCTGTTCTTCTGAGTATGTGGGTCCTGGGGCCTAGACCCATATACTCCATCAGGAGTCCCCCACTCTCTAAGCTGAGATGTAGACGAAGTGAAGGAGAGTAGACTTCTGTGCTTGATGCTCTTGGCCGATGCGGGGCCACGTTGGCCGTTCCCTGTCGTGGTGTTTGGTGGCCCTATTCTGAGTTTGGCCATTACCCGTTCCTTGATGTGGATGAGGAAGGCTGTTACTCCTTTGGTGCGCTTGTTTGCGGACGATGCGTGTTCTGACATGAGTGGCCGACGAAGGTAGTGTCTACCCTTGGTCGTTGATGGTTTGAACATCCCTTTTGGGCTGATGAAGCCATTGTGGTTATCTCTTGTTTGAAGACGATGAGTGTCCTTTGTTTCGAGGAAGATGAATGTCCTTCATTTTGAGGCCGATGAACGTCCTTCATTTTGAGGACGATGAATGTCCTTCATCTTGAGGACGATGAGGGTCCTGGACCAGAGGACGTTGTGCGCCCTTGGATCTGTGGACGAAGGATTTCATGCCCTTGTGTTTTTTACTTTAATTGATGGACCTTACGCTTGCGGACATTTGTGGCGCGTTCGTTTTGTTCGTGATATGGATGATGAATGTCATAGTCCCGGAGACGATGCGTGCCATTGGTCTTGAGGACGAGGAGTGTCCTTGGCTTTGAGGGCGACACGTGCCCTGCTTTGCGCTTCGGCCTGGCCGAAGGGTGAACACATGGTTGTTGGACGTTAAGGTGCCATTGTCATGGGCTTGTGTTTGTTGGGTTTTGAATTTGTTTCTTTACGCTGGAGGCCGATGTAGTCCCCCAGACCTTCTTCTGGCCGATGGAGACATGGCCGACGGAGGTACCACTTGGTAGTCCTTGCTTTTTGTTGCTTTCTGGATGATTTCATGTATGTGGAGGCCGATGTAGTCCCCCAGTCCCCCACTCCTCGAGGCTCATGTAGTGAGGTGAAGAGGAGTAGAGCAATACACGTCTTCAATAGGGGGCCGAGGGTTGACACCTTTTTATCCACAATGGGGCGATGCCTCGTTAAAAACCTCATTAGGAAAAACCCTGTGGGAAAAAATCCTAATGAGGGAAAAAGAGCACACCGGATCCCCCAAAATGAACTCCAAGGGGTGAACCCTTCGGCCTAGGTGTGGAGCTGAAGCGGTGTCCGTCTGATGAGGGGACGCCCGCTTGGAGGTGAGGACGACGACGCTGATGAGCCGGTCCGAATATGAGGACGAGGCGATGGATGCCTGTCTGAATGTGAGGACGACAATGGTAATGATCCATGCGTCATATGAAGGCGACGGTCGCTGTCCAGGAAGGGAAATGCGAGCCCGATCGCTATAACAGTACCTCGGCGTTGGGAGCCGGTCTCGAGATATGAGGACGACGGCACTGGGGGGCCGGTCCGAAATCCATGCAACGGTCGCCATCCGGTAAAGGAATGGCTAAGACCGGTCTTAAGATAGAGCATCATACCATGGCCGAGGGGCTGGTCGGGATGTGAAGACGACGGCGATGAGGAGCCGTTCCTTCAATCCATGCAACGGTCGCCATCCGATAAAGGAATGGCTAAGACCGGTCTTGACATAGATGATCACGCCAAGGCCGAGAGACCAGGCGTGACTTGAGGATGACGGCTATGATGAAGCCGATCCAAGTAAATGATGACGAGGCGTTGGTGAAGCCGTGTGTCATGTAGTTGCGATGGTCACCATCCAGGAAGGGATGGTGAGCCCGATCGCTGGCTCAAAACTCTCGGCGCTGAGGAAGCCGGTCTTGAGATAGATGATCACGCCTTGGCCGAGGGGTCGGGCATGATTTGAGGACGACAGTGCTGATGAAGCCGGTCCAAATAAATGATGACGAAGGCATTTGATGAAGCCGTTCGTCATGTAAACTCAAGGCTCTCGGTGCCGAGGATACCGGCCTTGAGATAGATAATCACGTTGAGGCCAAGGGGCCGTTCATTTTGAGGACGAGGGTCGCCATCCAGGAAGGGAATGGCGAGCCCGCTCGCTGACCCAAGTTGTCGGCGTTGAGGAGGCCGGTGTTGAGACGAAGGATCACGTTGAGACCGGGGGGTCTGCCGTGATCTGAGGACGACGGCGCTGATGAAGCCGCTCCTCGTATGAAGGCGAGGGTCGCCATCCAGGAAGGGAATGGTGAGCCCGCTCGCTAGTTCAAGACGCCCGGCGCTGAGGAGGCCGGTCTTGAGATGAAGGATCACGTTGAGACCGGGGGGTCTGCCGTGATTTGAGGACGACGGCGCCGATGAAGCCGCTCCTCATATGAAGGACCCTCCAGAAAGGGAATGGCGAGCCCGCTCGCTAGCTCAAGACGCTCGGCGCTGAGGAGGCCGGTCTTGAGATGAAGGATCACGTTGAGACCGGGGGGTCTGCCGTGATCTGAGGACGACGGCGCCGATGAAGGCGCTCCTCGTATGAAGGCGAGGGTCGTCATCCAGGAAGGGAATGGCGAGCCCGCTCGCAAGCTCAAGACGCTCGGTGCTGAGGAGTCCGGTCTTGAGATGAAGGATCACGTTGAGACCGGGGGGTCTGCCGTGATCTGAGGACGACGGTGCTGATGAAGCCGCTCCTCGTATAGAGGCGAGGGTCGCCGTCTAGGAAGGGAACGGCGAGCTCGCTCGCTGGCTCAAGACGCTCGGCGCTGAGGAGGTTGGTCTTGAGATGAAGGATCACGTTGAGACCGGGGGGGTCTGCCGTGATCTGAGGACGACGGCGCTGATGAAGCCGCTCCTCGTATAGAGGCGAGGGTCGCCGTCCAGGAAGGGAACGGCGAGCCCGCTCGCTGGCTCAAGACGCTCGGCGCTGAGGAGGCCGATCTTGAGATGAAGGATCACGTTGAGACCGGGGGGTCTGCCGTGATCTGAGGACGACGGTGCTGATGAGGCCAGTCGTTGGAAGATAAAGAGGACGGCGAAGCCGTACCTATAATGAAGGATGACGTTGAGCGCTCGTCTAATCCGCATATATGGTCTTGCTTCGTCCATAATGCATAATATTTGCCTGATATGTACTTAGCCAAATATGTGGCTTGATTTGTGGGGATTTCATTTTTATTGCTCGAGGCCGACGAGTGCTCGGTCCTCGGCTTCCCTCTTTTGATTTGTGGGGATTTCGCTCGAGGCCGGTGAGTGCGCGGTCCTCGGCTCTCCCTCTTTTAATTTGTGGGGATTTCGCTCGAGGCCGGCGAGTGCACGGTCCTCGGCTGTCCCTCTTTTATTTCTTCCTCTACTGCTATGAGCGAGGAGTGGGGGTCCTTCTTTCAGGCTCGACCGAGGGGGTTGCTATTCCCTCGGCCGATGGGGGTCCTTGTTTGTGGTCGATGAGTGTTCTGGCATGAGTGGCCGATGAAGGTAGTGTCTATCCTTTCTTGATCGTTGATGGTTGAACTTTCCTTTTGGGCTGATGAGGCCGTTGGGGTTGCGTCTTGTTTTGAGGACGACGAACGTCCATTGTTTTGGATGGCCGGTGAGAGTGCTGTGCACTCCTTTTGGCCGTTGTTGATGACACCATGTGCCTTTTCCCGACAAGGCGCCATATTGCCCAAGGTTTTGGGGACGATAACATAGTCTGGTCAGAGATGGAGTTATGAGGACCTTGGAGCCGTTGTGGTACATGGACGATGTCGCCGCGCTTGTAGTCGCGATTGTGTACTTTGTGCATTTTCGTTTCTCATTTTGCTTGCCATTCTTGAGGCCGATGTAGTCCCCCAGTCCCCCACTGCTTCAGGCCGAAGAGTGAGTGAGGGGTGAAGGAGTAGCTTGAAAACTAGGCCGAAGCGGGATCCTCATACTGCCCTTGGATCCAACCCTTTGGCGATTTCCTGACCAAGGTAACCCTGTGGGAGAACCCTTGGACGTAGGTCACTTTCAAAGGGTTATCATCAAGGGTTTAGTGCGAGGGCCTAATGGCTGTTGGCTTCCTTTCCCTTTGGGTGTTGTGGCCATTGTAAGGCCTTTCTTTACATAATAGGCATGGCCGCTTAAATTGCCGATACGGATGCAACGCGGGTAGCCGTTGACTGTGTTGGCCGTCGTGGGTGCTATTTTCCCTTCCTTGCTCCGTAGAGCCTGCTTTTCTGGTGGGCCGCTGATCTGTGGAGGGGGCTTGGCCCATTGACAAAGTGGTGGCATCCCATTGGTGGCCGTTGGTGTGGCCACTAGGGTGATGCCACATGTAGTTACCGTTGGGAGGGGGTTATAAATACCATACCCATTCCGAAGGAAGCCTTCATTTGCATCCTGAGCAAACGAAGTGCTGCCCAAAACTCTAGAGAGATAAAGCCTTTTGCGAGTGTTCTTCACCTCCTTCAAAACTTCAAGGTCAGTTCCTTAATCTTTTCTTCGATCTCTTGCATATTTTTCTCCCTCTAGGCTTTGATCCAGTGTTAGTCACAAAAACACCTTAGATCTATAGTAGATCCCCTTAGTTCCTTAGGAGTTGTTAAGATGAAAACACTGAACGAGGAGTATGACCCGTATGACGACGAGCCCTCCGTCAAATCTCTTGACTACGACGTGATCGAAGAGTGTTCCGAGGAGATTGAACACCTGAGCCCGTATAAGTCTGAAGATCATGTGGACAAGGAGGGCGAGGACGAAGAGTCCGCCTCGTCATCTGAGGGTGAGGACGCAGGGGTCTCCCGCATAATGGGTGGGGCCGTCTGCCTCTACTACTATTCTGTGTCCGAAGCCGGTGTCTGCTGTGAAGGGGGCATCGCGGCCGAAGAGGAACAGGAGGCTGAAGAAGGCCCCGAGTTTCTCTTACTTGGACCTTACCAACATCTTTCTCATCAAGCCGGAGAGCAGCGCTGCTGATTACTTGGTCCCACAGATGTACGTGGGGCCGTTTGGGAGGGTTAGGGCGCCTAGGCTGACGGACCACGTGCTTAATCCGCCGCCGGGGTACTTCGCCAGGGGGCTAAGGTTTCTCCTTCACCCCTTCATCAATGATTACTTGGACATGGTGGGACTCTCTCCGGCCTTGTTGACCCCAAATAGCTACTCGTTGATGGTGGGTTTCCTCCTCCGCTGTGCTGAATTGGGTTACAAGCCGACGACGACCCTATTCATGAACCTTTATCAGATTGGCCGAGGGAGCCACAAAAATTGCGCCTGCTACGCCACTCTGCAGCAGCTGCCGAAGAAGAGGACTTTTACGGATTGCCTTCATCCATACATGGTTGGAAGAGCAAATTTGTCTTGTGTCCCTGGGCGAGGGTGGCACTGAATTCCCCTCTGTCGGCCACGATGGGAGGTTCAATCTTCATGACCCGCTGAAGAGCTCGATCCTAGATGCTCAGGTGGAGGCGTTCCTTGAGGGGGGGCCGAGGAGCGTGAAGGATTACATCACGGAGTACAAGATGACCGCTATCGGCTTCTTTAGATACTTCGTGTATGGTGACAAGGAGGATGACGTCCAACTGTGGCCGAGGATGACCACTACCTTTGAGGAGGCCGACGGCCCCGATCTGGGCGTCCCTGCCGAAGCTGATGGTAATACTTCCTACGGCGTCCTTGTTTCGTTTTGTTCTTTTACTTTGCTAACTTGTTTCTCTTTGTTGTGTAGACTTTGTGATGGATCGCCGGTCAGTGATGAATAAGGCCGCCGCGAAGGCGAAGGCGGAGCTGGCCGCCAAGGAGGCCACGGCGAAGGCAGCTGCAAGTGGTGATGTGCCGAAGAAGCCACCTCCCCAGCCGAAGAAAAAGCGGCCGACGGATGATTCCCAGAAGAAGCTGACTGAGGCCGGCATGCAACCCGCCAAAAAGTCCAAGAAAGCTTCGCCTTCCTCCGTTGCCGACGAGGTCGGTACTCTGACCGTCCCAATTGTGGACGAAGGGGGATCCAGTGCTGCTGCTTCCCTTGTAGATCTTACCTCCGGTCTCTCCGGGGATGTTTCTCAACTCCTCCCCCACGCTCAGGGGTCCCGGCCGAAGCGGTCCGGCAAGGAGGTGGCTACGGCCACTTACAAGATTGAGGTTAAATACCCCAAGGATGGGGGTGTCTTCAACGATGGCATTGATGGCCATAGTGTGCTCTCTTAGGCCATTCCGGCCAAGGACCGGATTTATCTTGACAAGCTCGGCGACGTCAAGATATACGACGGTGGGATGGACCTTGTCGTCCAGGTAAATCCTTTCATCTTTAGCTTTGTCGTTTTCCTTTGATATTTTTATGAACTTGTTGTCTGATAGCGTTTTGTGTTGCAGGGTGCCTTTATGCTCATGGAGAGCAACAAGAGGCAGCAACGGGAGATTGCCCGTCTGAGAGAATTTGAGCAGAAGGCAGCCTCGGCCGATGAGGCCATGAGCTGCTTGGGGAGGCTGCGAGAGGACTTTGCGGCCTTGCAGAAGAGGGCCGATGAGGCTGATGCGTCCAGGGACGAGGCCCTAGCCAAACTTGCCGAAGAGAGGGACGCCCGTGAGGCTGATCTTCGGCGGGCCGATGATGCCGAGAAAGCCAGAGCCGAAGCCGAAGCCGAGGCTGCAGCGGTGAAGGCCGTTGATGCTGCTGTGGAGAAGTTCTTGGCCGAAGGCTGGAAAGCCGACGAGCACTTGCCCTGGTGCTATGAGGTCGTGGCGGCCAAGCTCGAGGACTGGGGGCAAAACTCCCCTTCCGGCCAAGAGTATTTTGAGCACGAGATGTCCGTGGATTATAACATGGGCCAGCATCGGATGCAAAGGCTCCTCTACCGGCGACTGAGTCGTGCTTTCAGAGCCCTGAACTATACTCGGGGGTGGGCCAGGCGGAACCTACAGCTTCCTAAGCTGATGAAGGATCCGGAGGAACAGGTTAAACTTCCCCTTTGTGACAGGCGGGCTCTGATAGATAGTTCTGGCCTCGGTGAACCAAAGTATGGTGAAGATGATGTCCTGGCCGACACCGCCACTTCCGCTGTAGAGGCTGGCTTAGATGTCGATGCCGAGGATGATGCCGAGTTCATCGTTGATCAGGACGTTGCAGGTCATGCTGCCGATGAGGGCGCTCAGGAGGCTTGATCGTCCATAACTTATTTTGCTTTGTAATTAGTAGTTTTTTTTTTGTTTTTACCGTTTGAATGTAATGGCCGAAGTACCCTCCCATGTAATGACTTCATGAATGAAATGTGCAATGTTTCCGGCCTTATTCTGTCTTCTCGTCGTCTTGTCCTCCCTTTACTTTTGTTCTCAAGTTTTTCAAAATCTGTCTAAGTGTTTGGAATTGGGACTTAGGTAATTTTTCTAAGTACTAAAGTTCCAAGTGAGTGGGTGTCCGCGTCGTCTTGGTACCATGCCCCCTTTTTCTTTTGCCCGAGACTTTGGAAATTTTTCTAAGTGTTGAACCAAATACCACACTTGGTGATCTCGTCGGCCCTGTGTTCTTTTCGGTCCTTTTGTTCCCGTGCCCCCTGTTTGAACATGAAGTCACATCTGGTTTCTGTAGTCGTAGCCGATAAGGGTACCTGTCCTTTGCCGTCTGAGTGTGATGGCCGAAGCGCTCCCCTACGGGACTTGACCTTTTGATTGAATGGTAGTGCATTTGTCCCCTTCGGCTCCAAATGTTTTTGCTTGTTTCCTTCGTTATTTCAATCTTGAAATTTGTCTAAGTGTCAAACCAGATCATAGATAACTACCGCCCGTTGCTGGGGCCGAGGCGGGCATCTGCAAAAGTTTGAGTGCCCGCTTCGGCTTGAGGTTGTCCCCTCGTTATTCAATACTTTGGAGATTTCTCTAAGTGTTGGGCCATGTAGTTTTATCTGCTTAGTACCGTTGTCGGCCAATTTGGGCGGTGTGGTCGATGAAGGTACCCGTGTGTTGCGCACCCGGGTGCTCGCCTTTTCCTTCGCATTTGCTTTCTTCAAAAAATTCCCTAAGTGTTTGAAATTCACTTAGGCAACTTTCATCAAAAAAAAATTTAAGTGTTTGAAATTCACTTAGGCAATTTTCTGCAACTGGAGCAGCCGCCTAGGTTTGAGCGCCTTTAACGGCCAGCAAGAATGTTGTGGCCGGTAAGAGTTGCCGTCAGTGTGTCCAACTTTCCCGCGAGTGTTTTAGTGCCCGCCTCGTCCTGGACCTCCTTTCCGGTGTTCAACTCCAGGATTGTGTTACGTGTCAAGCTGGGACTCGGTTTGCATGCTAAGTGTTGTAACTTCAGTCGGTCATGGCCGATGAAGGCAACCACCCTCGTTTCTCCCAACCACTTGGTTAGGATTCTATAGGCGCATGCTCCGTCCTTGATAGTTTCCTCATAGCGGGTGGCCGCTTCGTCGGTGTTACCTGTTGGTAGTGTTACCTTTGTATTCAACTGGTATGTACTTAGCCAAATGTGTGGCTTGATGCGTGGGGATTTATTTTTACTGCTCGAGGCCAGCAAGTGCGCGCAGTCCTCGGCTTCCCTCTTCATTTCTTTTTTTTTCGTTCCCTATTTTGGGGAGTGTCCTTCTTTCAGGCTTCGGTCGAAGGGGTCGATAGTCCTTCGGCCGGTTTGGACTTCGTTTATAATGTCCATGGTCTCAGGACGTCTCGTCGCCTATTTATGACACGGGCTAGACTTTTGGTTGATTTCCAACGGCTGCCGTTGCCCAACCCTGAGTTTTGGGATTTTGTCACCTCGGCCATGATTTCAGGCTTGCCGTCCTGCGATCAGGCGCGTGGACGACGCGGTGAACTTCCCATTTCAAGACGCGGGCCGTTTGCGGGCCCATCGTCTTGGGGACATCGTCGGCCCTGCCTGAGCGTTTCGCTCTGAGGGGCCGGTACAACGTGCTCTTTCACCTGGGCCTAAACCTTTCGCTGATGCAAAATACAATGGAGCAGACCTGAGCCTTTCGCTCTAAGGCCGCAGATGCGAAGCGCCACATCGGCCATGCCTGAGCCTTTCGCTCTAAGGTGGCCGATGAGGGCGCCCGTTAATGTTTTACTCAAATTCCAAGAAATCAAAGGAAACATGATTTTTATTCATAAGTGGCTCAAGGCCGAGGGGGGTGTTCAATCAATAACCCGTCAAGGGGTGAGGGCTTTGCCGGCTGCACCTCCTTCGGATTATTGATAAAACTTCACCAGATGGTGTACATTCCACGTTCGTGGTACATTGGTCCCATTTGGGCGTTTAAGCTTGCAGGTGTCGGGTTTCACCACGGCACTGATGATGTAGGGACCTTTATACTTCAAGGCTAGCTTGCCCCCTTCCGTCGGCTGACTTGCTTCCCTTCGGCGGAGGACGTAGTCCCCCACTTAAAATTCCCGAGAACGTACCTTGGCGTCATAGTATGATTTCACTTGACGCCGGTAGTTCTCTGCCCGGATGAATGCTTGTTCACGTCTCTCTTCGACCAGGTGGAGGTCGATTTTCATGTTTTCCTCGTTGACCTCAGGGTCATACTGCTCCACCCGTCGGCTGGGAATGATGACTTCCGTGGGTGCCTTTGCTTCAAAGCCATAACACAGGGCAAAAGGTGTCTCACCTGTTGCCCTGCTTGGCGTAGTACGATAGCACCACAGGATGTTGGGGAGCTCGACGACCCAACTTCCTCCTGCGTCCTGTAGGTTCTTCTTCAGCCCCTCCATTATAGTTCTGTTGGCGTTCTCAACCTGCCCGTTGCCCTGAGGGTAGGCAACAAAGGAGAAACGATGCTTTATTCCCCATTCTCGAAGGAGCTCCTGAAAGGGCGCCGCTTCGAACTGGGTGCCGTTGTCGGATATGATCTCTTGGGGGACGCCAAAGTGGGTGAGAATGTTCTTGTGGACGAACTTCTGGCACCTAGCCCCCGTGATGCTAGCCAAAGGTTCCGCTTCGACCCACTTGGTGAAGTAGTCGATTGCGACGATGATGTAGCGGTTGTTGCCAGCAGCTCTGGGTAGTGGGCCGACCAGGTCAATCCTCCACCTTGAAAATGGAATGGCAGTGCTGACGGGGGCGTAGTTGACGGCTGGCCGACCAGGGGCCTTCTGGAGCACCTGACACATGGTACATTTCCTGGCAAGATCTGCACAATCCCGCGCCATCGTCGGCCAGAAATAGCCCTGGACGACGAGACGCCGGGACATACTGAAAGGGCCCTGGTGTGAGGAGCAAACACCGTAATGAACTTCCTCCATGGCCAATTCGGCCTCGTTCTGGTGAAGGCATCGGAGGAGAGTGCCGTTGTAGGATCGCTTGTAGAGATTGCAATCCTCAATAGTGTAGCTTGGAGCCCTGAGCTTGGCAAGCTTGGCCCTCTCTTCGTCCTGGGGTAGCTCCCCCGTGGTGATGAAAGTGGTGATGTCGGAGATCCAGTCCTCCGGCCACTGTTGGATGCACAAGATGGGGCTGGCATGGATGCTGGACATGCTTAGCTCCTCGATCTTGGCTAACATGGAGATGTGCTCTGGAGTATCCGAGCTGAGCTTGGAGAGGATGTCGGCCTCGGCGTTCTCGGCCCTTGGGATCTGTGTGATCTCGTGGGTTTCGAACGCTTTCAGCAACTCCTCTGCCGCCTGTTTGTACTGCTTCATCCGGCCTTCCTTTGCTTCGTAGGTACCCTCAACCTGGCCTACCACTAACTTGGAGTCGCACTTGATTCTGATGTGCTTGGCTTTTAGGCCGGTGGCGAGTCTGAGGCCGCTGGCGAGTCTGAGGCCGCTGAGGAGGGCCTCATACACGGCTTCGTTGTTGGACACCCTGAAGTTGAAACGGATGGCATAGTAAGCTCTAAATCCTTCAGGGGAGATGAGGACGACGCCGCCCCCGCATGATTTCGCGGCCGACGAGCCGTCGGTGAATAGGATCCACGTGTCATCTGGCTCTGGCCCGGGGGTAGTAATGGTCGTCTCCCTCGCCATGCATTCGGTGACAAAGTTGGCCAAGGCTTGCCCTTTGATAGATGGCCTTGGCTTGATCTCAATTTGGAATTGGCTGAGGAAGATCGCCCATTTCACCATCCTCGAGGAGCTAGTGGGGCTCCTCATGAGCGTGCCAAGGGGCTACTGGGTCAGTTCGTGGACAGCGTGGGCCTGGAAGTAGTGCCCCAGCTTTTTCACCGTGTGGACGATGGCTAGCACCGTCTTCTCAATGGGGGAGTACCTGAGCTCGGCCTCCCTGAGTGTTTTGCTGATGTAAAATATGGCCTTCTGCACCCCTTCGTCCTCGCGGATGAGCACAGAGCTGATAGCCGACGTGCTCACCCCCAAATATAAGAAGAGGGTTTCGCCGGCCTTGGGCTTGGAGAGCACTGGTGGGGACGAAAGGTACCTCTTCAGCTCTTCAAATGCTTCTTGGCACTCCGTCTTCCACTTGAAGTTGTTTGCTTTGCGCATGATCTATAAGAAAGGGAGTGACCTCTCGGCTGACTATGAGAGAAAACAGCTCAGGGCCGCCAGGCGCCCCATTAGCCGCTGTACCTACTTGACGTTGCGGGGCGGCTCCATATTGATGATAGCCTGTATCTTCTCCGAGTTTATTTCAATGCCTCTCCGGCTGACAATGTAGCCGAGGAACTTGCCGTCTTGGACGCCAAAGGCGCACTTCTTAGGGTTGAGGCGGAGTTTGAACTCCTTCATGATTTCAAAAATTTCTCGGAGATCGTCAGCATGTGTGGTGGCTCGCTTGCTTTTGACAATCATGTCATCGACGTATGCCTCCATCATCCGGCCGAGGACTGTTCCGAAGATCTTAGCCACCATCCTGGTATAGGTGGCACCGGAATTTTCGAGTCCAAATGTAATACCCCGAAAATTTGAGAGAATTTGGGAAATAATTAAAATTGTGTTTCATATTGTTTACACGGTCTTTAGGTCATTTATTATGTTTGGTTTAGTGTTTGGGACAAAGGGGAGGTCCAACTGGGGAAGAAACGGGGCAAAAAATAAGGTTTGCGGCGTCTGGGGGTCACGCACGGCGTGCGTGGAAGGTACGCACGCGTGCGTTCCTGTTGTATCCTAATGCAACTCAAACTTCGGAAATTCACTATAAATACATCCCTAATCCGATTTTCCTCATTCCAAAAACCCTAGGACCGACTCTTCAAGCTCTATCTCTTCCAGCTCTTTAATATTAACGTATCCAGCACGAAATTTTATTCCAATGATGAGATCAAACAATCCAATATTCCGGTAAGTGCGTTTGTTGCCTAATTCACGTCGTTCATCCGTTTCCTAAATTTCTTTCTTCTAAATTGAGATCCTTAGAACCTATCACTTCCTAGGTACGTGGAAATGATCCATCAAACTAGGTTTAACGTTTAGGATTCGTTGCTAGCCTCGAGGTAAGGACTATTGCAACCAAAATTACTATTTTGCCTCTATATTGTATAAACTAGGGTTTGTGCTATGATTTGAGTTTCTTTCTGAACTTTTATGAATAATTCGGCTATCATAGTATTAGTATGATGATGTATGCTTTTCTGGGAATTTATGAACGTGTGATTTTTGGTGAATTTATCAAATCAGTTTATCATGGCTAAAATTGTGATTTTTGATGATTTTTCTTTTGGGATTGGAAAATTTTTGTGATTGTTTTGGTATGAGTTGAAGTATGAGTTGAGACTATTATAACTGGACATATTGAAAATATATTATGGGTTCAGAATACTCCAATTTGATTATTTTGGTGGTAGTAGTAAATGCTACTTTTGGGAAGTGGTTGTTTGGGTTAAACCCTCTTTTTGGAAAGTGTTGTGAGATCAAATCTTTTGGGATAAATTATATATTTTTAAATGTATAATTTGGTATGAAAATTTACATATATATTCTGGAGTTATAAATATCCTTATTGGATTATTTTGAATATGTTATTAAATACTATTTTGGAACTAGTTTTGGATAAACCCTAAATTGTAAGTTTCTCTGCCGATCCAAAATGGTTTCCTCGTATTATATGCTATTATTTGATTAAAGTGTGAATTTTGAATATGTATTATTTGAAATGACATTAAATTTATAGTATTTGAGAAAGTTGAGATATTGGGGTATTAAATATTTTTAAACACCATTGAGAATATTTGGAGACTTGAGAAATATTCTGTGCTATGTGATTATTATGTGCTATGTGATTATGTATTGAGTTTTTGAATTATGTATATGTGTTATTTAAAGAGATATTTAATCTATAGTATTTGAGAAATACAAACTATGTACTTTTGGGGTATTAAATACTTTTAAACACCTTTTAGACTATTTAGAGAGTTTGGAAAATATTTTGAAGTGTATCTTGATTCAAGATGAAAATTAACATTTTCATAAGAGGTGAGCACCCCGGGAGAAATCCGTGGTGTCGGTTTTTCACATCCGGATAAATGTGGAGGATGGTTAGGGCTACTACTACTTGAAGAGAACAAGTTTAGTGGCCGTTTCGATTCAAGAGATAGTGATGGGAACTGGATTCCGAGATGAGTTCGTAAATAACAACGACTCATTGGGCTTCGGGCATAAGTATCCGAAAGTACCGCCCATCTTAAAAGAAAGTAGGAGATTTTGGTTTTGGAAAGAGGAAGACTATGGAGGTTATTTTCAAAGAGCAAATGAGTATATTTAAAAAGAGTGATTAGCTATAAATTATATTTTGAAAAGTGATACTTGTATATGAATGTGTGAGTTACTAAGAGTTTATAAATATTATTTTAAACACCAAATTAGTTTTGTGGGAAGAAAATGAATTTTTAAAGTTATAGTTATGTATAAAACTATTTTCGACAAACGTGACTATTTTACGGGGTTGGGTGGGCCTTACTTAGCTAAAAAGCTAATTTTTGTTTCCTTTTCTTTGTTTTGTTTTCTGCACTTTAATTGTGCAGGTGATGAAGGTTATGCATGATGATGAGAGCTGCGTTAGATCACGTAGTTTAGTATTTATAATCACCTAGTTATTGTTTATTTCAGTTTGAGAACATGTAGACATTTAAATTATTTTTGAAATTTTCAGTACTTAAATACTTGGATTATTTTTGGATGGTGGTTTAGCCCGTGCATTCGGTTATGTGAGAACCGAGTGTGGCGGTAACACCCATTTCCCTATTAAGACTTCCGCTGTATCTCTGATGTTTTCAAATAAAGTTGATAATTCCTTTGAATAAATCATTATTTAAATGTATTTTTGGTTGGGGAAAATGGGGGTGTTACACCAAAAGCCATGACGAGGTAGCAAAAAATTCCCTCCGGGGTCATGAAGGTCGTCTTCTCAGCGTCATCTTCATGCATGAAAATCTGGTGGTACCCTCTGAAGGCGTCAAGGAATGACATCAACTCGCATCCTGCCGTCTCGTCCACCAGTTGATCAATGTTGGGGAGAGGGAACGGGTCCATGGGGCACGCCTTGTTCAGGTCAGTGTAATCAACACACATTCTGAATGTCGGTGGTTTTTGGGCGAGGACGACGTTGGCTAGCCACGTCGGGTACTTCACCTCTTTGATGTGGTTGATTGAGAGGAGCATGGTGACCTCCCCTTTGATGAAGTCCCGCCTGTCGGCGGACAAGTAACGTCGCTTCTTCTTAACAGGTGCGGAGGCCGGATCGACGGTCAGCCGGTGGGTGATCACCTTCCGGCTGATGCCTGGCATGTCGTCCGGGCCCCACGCGAAGATGATGGCGTATGACCGTAGGACGAGGAGGATGGTGTCTCGCTGGTCCTGTGGGAGTTGCTTCCAGATTTTGAGGACCCGCTCCGGCCGAGAAGTATCTAGGGGGACCTCCTCGACCTCTTCGGCTGGTACGGCATGCGGTCTCTCCTCGTCCTTGGCAACGGTCGCCGTGATAGTGTCTATCCTTTGGCCTTCCCTTTCGGTTGGCCTCGTTAGCTTGAGGTAGCATGCCCTGGCTATCCTCTGGTTTCCTATGGCGTAGCCGATGCCACCACTGGTGGGGAACTTCAGGCATAAGTGTTTCATGGAGATGATGGCCTCCAGGTCCTCCAGTGCTGGCCGCCCCCAAATCAGGTTGTGGGCGCACTGAAGGTTGACCACCATGAACTCAATGTCAATTTTGGCGCGGTGGGTGCCGTCGCCGACTTCAACGGGGAGGACTATCGTGCCTTCAGCGTCGATAGAGTCCCTGGTGAAACCGGGCAACGACGTCTTGATTGGCTTCAACAGTGCTTTGTCCAGCTTCAGTTGATTGAAGGTGTCCAGGTACATCACGTTGACGGAACTCCCCGTGTCGATGTAAGTGCGATGGATGATGGAGTCACCGATCTCACACCGGATGACGAGGGCGTCCCTGTGTGACTCCGTACCTGGAGGAAGATCCTTCGGCTGAAGGTGATCGCCTCCGTTCGTTGCTTCTTCGGCTGGGGGGGAACGTGGGACACCTCCCCAACGTAAAGGAATTAGGCCCATTTCTTCCTCTGGGTGATGGAGTCCCCCTCGGTATTCCCACCTACGATGAGGTGAATATGGTTCTTCTTTGGTGGGGGCTCCTCAAAGTCTTTGTCGTCGCTGAGCCTACCGATCTCCCGCTACTTCATAGAGGGTTCGCCCCCAGATTTGCCGGTGTTTACCCACGTATTTTTGCGCGGGCCACCCTTGACAAATTGGGAGAGTTCCCCCTGACGAATCAGGCGCTCGATGGCTTTCTTCAGCGTGATGCAGTCGTCGGTGTTGTGTGAGGAGTTCTTGTGAAATCGGCAGTAGGTGCCGCCTTGCTGGATGGCAAGGACTTCCTCCGCCGGCCGAGGAGCTTGTTCAATGAGGCCATGCTTCTCAGCATAGTTGAGGATGGTGCTGACCGGGTGGGTGAGGGGGGCCCTCGGCCGTTCCATCCTCGGTCGCCAATGGCGGTCTTTCTTGCTTTGTCCACCAGGGCCGTGACGGCCCTGGGCACCCTGGCCGGCCGGGGATGTTCCCGGGGCCGGCGAAGGATTTGTCTTCTTGGAGGGGTGGCCTCCGTCCTTCTTGTGGTTGTGGAGCTCGTCGGCATCGGCGTACAAACTCCCGCGCTGAAGCGCCTTTGCATACGACCTCGGAGGGTCAGTGATGAGGCTCCTGGCATACGGGGAGCGGCGGAGGGCTCCCTGGTAGAGGACGAGGAGGGTGCTCTCATCGGCCCCCTCGACCTCTTCGGTCTCCCTCGTCCACCGATCAACGAATTACCGGAGGGGTTCGTCATGTTGCTGCTTGACGGAGAGGAGATGGGTGAAGTACTTCTTCGCGCGCTTCCTCCCGGCAAAGTGGGTGAGGAAGCGCTGGGCAAGGTCCTGCCATGAGTCTATACTTCCTTCGAGAAGCGCGTTGAACCACTCGTGCGCCGGCCCCTCAAGAGTGGAGAGGAACCAACGCCAGAGGTATTCATCCGATGCGTTCACCATAAGCATGTTGTTCTGGTAGCGGCTAAAGTGCTCCTGGGGGTCTGATCGGCTGTCATAGGACTTGATGGCGTTCTCCGGGATGGGAACCGAGAGCACCCTGTTAGTGAAGAGAGTCCTGGTCCTGACTTGGATGACGGGGTCGCCTCGTCCTTCAGCCAATTCCCTCTCAAGGGCGCTGACCTTGTTCATGAGTGCGTTGAGGTCAGGATCGTTGGAGGCGCCGGCCGTGGGAATGTTCACCGATTGTCTGGCCTCCATCTGGGCCAGCCTCCTCTCCAGCTGGGCGATAACCTCGTCCCGAGGGTCCCTGGCGGCCGCAGTGGCGCCCTGTTGGTTCTGCATGCGCACCTCGTGGGCCGTGTTGATGTGGTGGCGCACGTCGTCCTCGTGCAGCTTTCCTTTGCCTTTGTTCAGGTGGGGCTGGTCCGCTGTCCGGGACACAGACCCTAAGCTTTCCCTTGGCGAGCCAGGCCGGTGCTCACCAATCCGTCCCGCCATCCTGTCCGAAACCGGACGACGGCGCGTGTCACCCTGCCTATTGAAGGCAGAGGCTTTTCCACGCGCTGGGGTCTGTCCGGGCCGAAGAGGGGAAGCAGGGTGGGAGTGGGACGACGTCATGTTCTGGGCTATCACCCCCTCATCGTTACCTAGCTTGATGGCCAACGGTTGGGGTTGAGGAGGTGGAGTGGCGTTCCCCCCAGTCCTTGGCATGAGTGCGTTGAGGACGGTGGGGTTCTGAGCCAAGCTAGCGATGATGACCGACAGTGCGGCCTGCACCTGTGGATCAACAGACGGAGAAGCTGCGGCCAAAGGCTGGGCCGGGGCGTGGCCTGTCTTCTCTGCGCGCTTCTTATCCAGGCCGATGCGGGCATCAGGGGCGCCGTCGTTGAGCTGGTTGCGTAGGTCCGTCGTGAGGTTGATGGCCTCCTGGAAGATGTCCCCTCCTCCGACCTGGTCGGCCGTGGCGTCCTCCTCACGCTCCCTGGTCTACTCATCCTCAGGGATGGCCTTGCTGACGAGGTTGCGGTTTGACTTGGTTCTTCCCATGATCAGTGGTTAGTTGTGCTTGGTAGCGACAAAGGGTGCTAACTTGATTGTTCTAGCTCTCAATGAAAGCACCAAATGATAGAGTATATATCTAGAGAGAAGTGAGAGCTAGAGAGAGAAGTTCAAATAAATGCTTCAATAGAATGATTTTGTAACTCCTACAACTACTCCTAGAGGTAGTATTTATAGGGAAAATACGGGCTGGGCTCCCAAGCCTTGGGCTTGGGAGGCCCATTTACAGCTGGACCGCTATTGGGCCGAATACAATGTGTGTAGAAATGATTAAGTGTAAAATCTAGTTCTGTGAGGCTTCCGTGGCCGACGAGGGCACGACCGATGAGGGCACGGCTGACGGGGGCACCCAAGTTCCCTGGCTTCAGGATCATATTCTGAGTTGGCCCTTCTTCGGCCGACGAGGGTCCTTTGGCCGACGAGGGCACCACTTGATGGCTTGTACTTTCTTTGTTCTTCTGAGTATGTGGGTCCTGGGGCCTAGACCCATATACTCCATCACGTGCCGAAATGAGTTAACGGGAATGACCTTGGTGGCTTCTAGCTAGTTATTATTTTATTTAAGTATTTCAGATGTTATAATAAAGTGATTATTGTTACTTTATTTTATTTGAGGATTTGAAGTTTTAGTAAATTCCTGGATCCAGGAGGTTATCACATTTGTTGGTGATAACTAGATTTTATTGAGTTTTTATTTGGAGTTATATTTTAGTTATATTTGAGATTTTATCTGGGTAATTTCTTAAACAAACGACCGTTATATTGCAGCTTATTTTTAAAAGTAGTATGCTAGTGTAACGTTTCCTTTAACCCTGAGCGGGGCGTTACAGACAGGGTGGGTCTGCCCCGCTCCGTGACCTCCACGGGTCCAAACTTGTTGACCCATGACCCGCCCCATGCGGGGCAGGTCCGTCGCGCCGCGCCGTAACCTAATTAGCTTGTATGTATTTTTATTTGTGAAAAGTTGTTACTAATTGAATCTACATAAAGTTTACCTTTAAATAATTATTAAAAACTAATACTATTGTATGATAAATCAAATTCACGATACGCTAGAAATTTCAAAAGTTAAGGAAAAATCACTTAGACTTGAATAGTTAATCTATTTAATTATATTAATACTTGAATATATGTATTAAAATGCTATATATAAAGAACACATTGATAATCCGTCGTTCATCTCAATCTAATATATATATATATATATATATATATATATATATATATATATATATATATATATATATATATATATATAGAAAAGATCAGGTGAGAAGTCCCCCTTAAAATGAGAAGTGAAAATTAATCTCAGCCCTTGGATTTGCATCTAATCTTACAACGCAGTAAACTTATATACTGAATATATGAACTTATAATCAAAAAATCATCTTATAAAGCTTTCCATCATAATTACGGAAATGCCACCACGTCAAAAATTTTTTGAAGGTTTCTGGAGTTATTTTTGCGGTGGCATTTTCGTAATTACTTTCGACGGGGTCTATTAGTTATGATTTATTGGTTAAAAGTTCGTATTTTTAGTCTATTAGTTAAACTTCGCAGTTCTCAGCCTAAGAGCACTTCTCACCTGATCTCACATGGGATTATGAGACATCCGGCAGATTCTAAAGCGTGGAAAACATTAGATGAACTATATCCATCATTTGTGTCTGACTCGCGAAATGTTCGTCTTGGTTTAGCAAGTGATGGGTTTATCCCCTTCAGAAACAGACATATTACTCATAGTACATGGCCAGAAGTTCTTATCCCATATAATTTACCTCCGTGGCTTTGCATGAAACAACATTCATTAATTCTCTCCACTCTTATTCCAGGTCCTAACGGACCTAAGGATAAAATTGATGTTTATTTGCAACCTTTAATAGAGGAACTGAAGTTGCTTTGGGAAGTTGGTATTGAAACCTATGATGCTTCTAAAAAAGAGAAATTTAGAATGTTTGCTGCGGTACTATGGACAATAAGCGACTTTCCAGGATATGGTGATCTTTTGGGCTGGAGAACCAGTGGTGCTGTAGCTTGTCCTTCATGTAATAGTGAGACTGTCTCGTATAGATTGAAAAATGGATCCAAACACTGTTACATGGGGCATCGCAGATTTTTACCGGCTAATCATAAATGGAGACACGACATAAGTAGCTTTGATGAGAAGCTTGAGTTAAGGCCTGCACCTAAAGTGTTGTGTGGCGATGAAATTCTAAAGCAATTAGTTGATCTTGAAGAAGTTGTATCAACTTCAAGTAACAGTAACGCTAAGAAGAGAAAGAGAAAAACTTTGTGGAGAAAAAAGAGCTTTTTTTTTTGAACTGCCATATTGGAGTAGTGTTCCATTACGCCACAATTTAGATGTTATGCATATCGAGAAAAATATTTTTGAAGCTTTACTTGGGACGTTGCTAAATATTGATGGGAAAAGTAAGGACAATGTTAGTGCACGTCTTGATTTGGAGGAGATGAATATAAGAAAATCATTGCACCTTAAAAGGCATAATGATGGAAGTGTGGAGATGCCTGCAGCTCCCTATACCTTATCCTCTCAACAAAAAAGAAATTTTTGCAAGTTTTTGACTAGTGTGAAATTTCCTGATGGCTATGCTTCTAATATTTCACAAAATGCTTTGCTAAAAAAGAAAAAACTCTCTGGATTGAAAAGCCATGACCACCATATTATCATGAAGCATTTGTTACCTCTTGCAATACGTAGCTGGCCTAACACTTTGTCAGCACCACTTATTCAATTGAGTGCCTTTTTAGAGAGTTATGCTCTAAGACATTACAAACTGATGAGTTAGAACAACTACAGAACAACATTGTTCAAATTCTGTGTGAATTGGAAAGAATATTTCCACCTTCTTTTTTTGTGATTATGGTACACTTGCCCATTCACCTAGCAAGAGAAGCTATCATTGGTGGGACTGTTCCTTATCGCTGGATGTACCCCATTGAAAGGTAATGTAAATTTGAATTTTTTCTGTTACTTATTATCAATATTAATTTTGAATATGCTAATATTTAATAATTTAATAGGTATCTGTGTAAACTGAAAGGGTATGTGCACAAAAAAGGTCACCCTGAGGGTTCAATAACAGAAGGGTATCTTTTGGAGGAGTGTTTGACATTTTGCTCAAGATATATGGTTGATATAGAAACGAAATTCACAAAGAAAGATAGAATTCAAATAATTTTGATGTGCATTCATCTTTAGATTGTTTGTCTATTTTTATGACAAGAGGAAGAGCATTGGGAAAGGCAACTCCGAAATTAGTTACAACAAATGAATGGGAAGAAATTCACTTTTTTGTGTTAAACAATTGTGACGAAGTAAAGCCATTTATCGTGTAAGTGTTTCTCAGTGTTTTGTATAAATTAGTTAATCACTTAAAAGTATCTAAATTATATTTCATATGTTTTTTATTATAGTGATTACCAAAGTGAAGTTGCAAGTAGCACAACGATGACATCCATTTGGAAAAAGAAATTCATTCTATGGTTTAGAGATCGAGTAAGAGTCTCTATGAAAATCACATTTTCTTAATTTTTCAGTCTCTAATAATAACATTGTAATAAATACATATTTTCTGTATGTACAGGTGACAACATTGTCCAAGGAAAATAACTCGAGTGTTTCGAAACACCTACTAGCACTCGCTCATGGTCCAAATCGCGTAGTCACTTCTGTTAATGGCTACATGCTTAATGGTTCCATGTTTCGCACACTAAAATCTGAAAGGGGAAGGGAAACACAAAACAGTGGGGTTGTTGCGAAGGGTGAGAGTGGAGTGGAGAATCTTGAGTATTACGGAGTCCTGCAAGAAATCATAGAAGCTCAATATATTTGAGCGAATCGTGTGACATTGTTTAAATGCGATTGGTGGGATGTTCAAAGTCATGGCAGGGGAATAGTTACTGACCTCTATGGGTTCACTAGTATCAACACCAAAAAAGTGTTAGCTAATGATCCTTATGTTTTTGCTTCTCAAGTAGAACAAGTTTTCTATGTTGATGATGTTGTGAAATCGAATTGGAAGGTTGTAGTTAAGACTAAGCCAAGAAACTTATACGATGTTGCTGAGGAGTCAAATGGAACTGATAACATGGATGAAACATATCCATAAGCTTACCTTTCAATAGAAAATATTTAGATTTAGAGTTGACTTTTAACTAGATCCTTTCTGTTGATTTTTCATATATAAACATATAGTACTAATTATTCATGTTTTAATTTCTTTTTTATTGTTCAAAGTCTTTATATTACTGCAGTTTAACATTTCAATATATTTCTTATGCATGTGTGTTTTAGTTTTAACCCTTATTTGGCTATTCTGTAGTGTGCTTTATTTAAAAGTCATTTTTTGGCAATAGCTTTATTATGTTAAGAGTTGGAGGAAATGCACATGCTCAACCAGTTGAGATGCAACAAAATACGTATGAACAACAAAGACTCAAGAATATTCAGGCTAACAGGTTCAAAATGAAGTCTTTGGGTATCAAACATATTGCTGCATCAATGACTAGTTTGGTTGATAGCACCAAAGGAAAGAAAAGAAAAATGAAGCCTAAACATAGCATTGAGGAACATGATGATTATATTCTCAACTATGATTCTAACTATGAGAGTGAATCTAGTTTCCCTGCTGCAAGAAAGGTACTGCCAATAGTTACTATGCTTACTTTTATTGTTTTTTGTGTTAGTTATTATGTTGTTAGATGTATGATGCATCACTCACTTTTCTTTTTAACACTTCAGAGTAAAAGTATACCAGTGAAGGAGCGGGCTGAGAAAAGGAACTTCCAGACTAAAGGAGTAGCATCAGTCAAAGAGCGGGCAGAAAAGCGAAACTTCATCCCACCAGCGTCACTTGCAAAGATGTTAAGAATGAACAAAAAACATCACACAAAAGCACATGAGGAAGTTAGATCGGTATCCACTACTATTAAAGATGTTCAACAAGGTAAAATGTGTACTTCAATTATATATTTCAATTCCATAAACTTTTCAAAGCCACGAGTAATAAAGGGAAAATATATGAATCAGGACAACATCGCTTTTGATGAAGGTATGCAAATCACTATTAATTTTATTTGATGTCTTCCTCTATGATTATCTTAACTATATATTTATTGGAGACTTGTCTGGACCATTTTATGTGTCCGTGATAAATGATGATAGTCCAGATTGTTAATTTTTATTTGATGTCTTCCTCTATGATTATCTTAACTATATATTTATTGGAGGGTTGCATGATATAGATCTGGAGGACCAATGTAACAATACAGACAGCGAAGATTCTCATATGGATGAAGGTATACGGTATATAAAATATGTCGTATTATAGTTTAATTTCATTTGTTGTAGGAAACAATGCGTTATTTTGTGTATTTCCTTCTCTGTATGATATTCTAATGTATACTTAGACGACGAAGAAGATAATATCATTCTAAATAAGAGAGGACTAGCGATGATGTAGATTCACCTGATGCTAACAGGGGAACACAAGTTATTTCTCAAGGTATGACTCTCTGAATGGTACCTCTATTCTATGTTTATGATTTTAGATTTAATCTGATTTGTGCTTAATGTATTGCTTTTATTTTTCAGTAGTTTATCAAAAGAAAAAAAGTGTACAAAACAAAAACTCCTAGAGGTCCTATGAGAAATCTTCTTATAGCTAATTTGAGGCCGGATGAGAGGAAAAATGTAGATTTTAACATAAAGGGCCAATCTATCGGCATAAATAGAGCTAGCTTGGGAAGCTATTGTGGCACCCTTGTGAGAGATACTCTAAATGCGCCCCTTTATAAAGTTAAAGACTTTTCTGAAATTCCAGAAACAAATAAAGACAAGATGTGGCAGCTAATTGTGGTATCTAAATTATTTTAATCCACCTATAAAGTATTCTCTTTATATATATATTGATTCCTTTTTTCTAATAGAATCACTTGATTTTGCAAGGAAAAATTCGATATTGGTCTTGAAGATGATGAAGATGAGGTGCACCGTGAAAAGATAAAAAAAAAGAGACGTAAAACTCTAATGATATCTTTGAATAAGAAATACAAGAATTATAGAGCAAGACTGAAAAGTACTTTTTATGATACGGAAGAAACAGATGCTGAACGTTTAAAAAAAGAGAACAGGCCACCAGTAATTGAGGAAAAGGATTGGAAGTGGCTTGTCAAGTATTTTGGTTCTCCTGACTTTCAGGTAATTAAGTTCTCTCTGTTTTTTTAAACACCCTATGTTGTTGTTTTAAGTATAAGTTTGACAACTACATTTTTTAACACGCAGAATTGCATTTATGATAGTGCTCAGTTAGAGTTAGACAATTGCATTATTATTGAACTGAGGTTGCATTTATTTTTGACAATTATTGTTGTTGTTTTAACCGTTTCAATAATACGGTGATCTGACAATTGGTTTTCTGCATCTTTGGTGTAAAAACCTCTTAGCACCTATACTCAGTTGTTCATTTAGTTTCATAATAAAACACTGTTTTGTTTTACATAGCTTGAGTTACAGAATGAAACCTTGTTTTGCGTATGAGACTGTTTTATCTTGTTTGGGTTGAAGTTTATTTTTTTACAAAAACTGCAGACTGATTTACAGAATGTCATGTGGGTTGAATTTAGCTCAGTAATCAATTCACTCACAATTTTGTTTTATCTGGGTACAATTGAGAATTTTGTATATGAACAATTTATTATTTACTATATGTCATATATCTTTAACACTCTATGCTAGTAATCATTAAAATTGAAACTGGTATGGGCTTAAAATGAATCCTGAGTTGGTTTAAATGTTTTAATCAACAACTTAAAACCCTTGATCGTTTTTCACTACACAAAGTATTTCAATTTATAGCCTTAATCATTTTCCATGCTCATTTGTGTTATGCCATTTAAATATTTATCAGAAATTCATTTTAGTGATAACAATATAATTTTATTGTAATAGGAAATGAGTAAACGGAACCGTGATAACCGCTCATGCTTATACGCTGGACACACTGCAAGTTCGAAGAGTTTTGCTCAAGTTATAGAAGACATGGTAACATTAATTTCTACATTGTTATTTATTTCTATTTTTCTTCTTGTTCTTCTTCTTTTTCAGTTTTAACAATATTTCTGTCATATTAGTTCGAAAATGACCATGTAATGCCCGACATGTTGCAAGTGTACAAGAAGACTCACACTCGGCATGATGAAACTCCTGTGACTAATACTGCCAAGGAAACTATGGTAATTAATGACTATCATTCAATCACAATGACTAAATATTAATCTATGAGTTTTAAATTCGCATGTGCTTTAAACTTTTGTTAGGTCCTCTTTAATGTGTTCCATAAAAGCCAAATTTCATTAATATGGTTGTAGCATCATATAACGGTTATAGGATCCTACAATCTGGTTTCTTTAAAATGATTGCATACCTTGAATATAACGTAGGATCATACAATCTGAATTTATAACCAGATTGAAGATACCAGATCAAATTTATGTTTACCTCTTTACCTTGTCCTTGTTATTAGGTACATTGTTTACCAAATCAAATATGCTAGTTGCAGTGCTGCATATATTGTTTTCCACTTGATGCATACATTCTATTTTTTATGCAGTAAAAGTAAAAAGTTGTTACATAGATGCAAACATGAATACAACATACTTGCAAAATGTTTTAGCAAATTGAATTGGATATACTAGCTCCAATTGCAGACCTTGCCTTTTTTTTTGGTACACTTGCTGCATGGTTGCATAGATAACATCTTTTATTTGCAGTCAGAGATAGAAAAGCTTGTTGAGCAATGTGGGCTAGGAGAAATCATTATTACAGATGAAGAGATTTTTGAATCAGTTAAACCTAAAGGTAAATGTGGACGTGATCGTGGCACGAGTGTGAGTTCGTCCATTACATCATTGTTTGGACCATTTGGTGAAGGAGAGAAGTTGTGTAAAGAGACTGAAGAGGCCAAGAAAGATGCTAATGAGGCTAAGAAAGAAGCAAGTGAAGCTAACGAGAAAAATAAAACACTCACTAAGGAGTTAAACAGTTTCAAAAACGAGGTCAGAGTTATGAAGGGTGTTATGGAGAAATTTTTCAACCTTATGGGAGGTGATTTTTCTAAGTTGATTGCGAATGAGGTATTGCATCGGTTTTTATTTAATTATTTTTTGTTAATAACTTTTTAAGTTGTTTAAAATATTTATTTAGAATTTAATTGATATATGGCAGGTTCATAAGGAGCATAATAAAGAGAAAAGTGATGACGGTGATGACGATAAGGACCATGATGATGGAGAAGAAGAAGAAGAATGATCTCTCTACACAATGTGTTGTCCTTGAAGTTTTAGACCTATGTTGTTACATCTTCATGTTTTTGGACAAAATGTTTTATTAGTTTTAGACTTTGGTTAGTTTCGTTTTACACGTATTCATGGTAGACTAGATTGAACCATATTTTTTTTGTAGTTACAACATTCAGTTATTAAATGAATATTCTAATGTTAGCCTTTATTTATGTGAGGTATTTATGTTCAACAGTAGTGTATTTTTAATAGTTTAAAAATTATATGCAATTGATCATATATTGATAAAAAATTATATAATTGTCGCAAAATGTATACGGTTTGGTTCAACATATAAAGTTGCATCTAATATTTTTTAGGAGCAGCGTATAATAGTGCCTCTAAGAACATTTTGAGTCATTAATAATAGTTGCCGTTAATAATATTTTGAGGCAACATAACATGAATGCCTCCAATGACATTTTGAGGCAAAAGGTTGAGGTTGCCTCTAAATGTATCCTTTTAGAGGCATACCATTGTTTTCCTCTAAAGGCAAGCTTTCGAGGCAACCATGATTTTGCGACGGACTATTTGAAGGCAATCACCAAGTTGCCTAAAAAAAGAATTAGAGGCAATTTTCCTATTTTTAGAGGCAATTTTTTCATGCCTCTACAAGTCAATTTTATTGTAGTGCAATTACATGGAGCCTAAAATAACATGGATTAAAGACGGTTGAATGTTTGTGATTTCTTGAATATTTATAGAAACAATTTATATTTACATGATAATTTTTTTACTACCAATTAATAATATACAATAAGTCAATAATTGATATTATACCATTTAATTATGTGGGGTAGAATTAAAATTGATGGAGCATGAGAGTGAATGACTGTTGTAAGAGTGACATGTGGCAAATGCTTAAATGAATGACATCTCACAAAAGCTTCCACCAATATGACTCTTTAATGTATAATATATAGATTACATGGAGCCTAAAATAACATGGATTAAAGACGGTTGAATGTTTGTGATTTCTTGATTTATTTATAGAAACAATTTATATTTACATGATAATTTTTTTACTACCAATTAATAATATACAATAAGTCAATAATTGATATTATACCATTTAATTATGTGGGGTAGAATTAAAATTGATGGAGCATGAGAGTGAATGAGTGTTGTAAGAGTGACATGTGGCAAATGCTTAAATGAATGACATGTGGTAAAAGCTTCCACCAATATGACTCTTTAATGTATAATATATAGATTACATGGAGCCTAAAATAACATGGATTAAAGACGGTTGAATGTTTGTGATTTCTTGAATATTTATAGAAACAATTTATATTTACATGATAATTTTTTTACTACCAATTAATAATATACAATAAGTCAATATATAATAATTGATATTATACCATTTAATTATGTGGGGTAGAATTAAAATTGATGGAGCATGAGAGTGAATGAGTGTTGTAAGAGTGACATGTGGCAAATGCTTAAATGAATGACATCTCGCAAAAGCTTCCACCAATATGACTCTTTAATGTATAATATATAGATTACATGGAGCCTAAAATAACATGGATTAAAGACGGTTGAATGTTTGTAATTTCTTGAATATTTATAGAAGCAATTTATATTTACATGATATTTTTTTACTACCAATTAATAATATACAATAAGTCAATAATTGATATTATATCATTTAATTATGTGGAGTAGAATTAAAATTGATGGAGCATGAGAGTGAATGAGTGTTGTAAGAGAGACATGTGGCAAATGCTTAAATGAATGACATGTGGCAAAAGCTTCCACCCATATGACTCTTTAATGTATAATATATAGATATAAATATAGATATAAATATAGATTACATGGAGCCTAAAATAACATCGATTAAAGACGGTTAAATGTTTGTGATTTCTTAAATATTTATAGAAACAATTTATATTTAGATGATAATTTTTTACTACCAATTAATAATATACAATAAGTCAATAATTGATATTATACCATTTAATTATGTGGAGTAGAATTAAAATTGATGAAGCATGAGAGTGAATGAGTATTGTAAGAGTGACATGTGGCAAATGCTTAAATGAATGACATGTGGCAAACGCTTCCACCAATATGACTCTTAAATGTATAATATACAGATATAGATATAAATTACATGGAGCCTAAAATAACATGTATTAAAGACGGTTGAATGTTTGTGATTTCTTGAATAATTATAGAAACAATTTATATTTACATGATACTTTTTTTACTACCAATTAATAATATACAATAAGTCAATAATTGATATTATACCATTTAATTATGTGGAGTAGAATTAAAATTGATGAAGCATGAGAGTGAATGTGTTGTAAGAGTGATATATGGCAAATGCTTAAATGAATGACATGTGGCAAAAGCTTCCACCAATATGACTCTTAAATGTATAATATATAGATATAGATTACATGGAACCTAAAATAACATGGATTAAAGACGGTTGAATGTTTGTGATTTCTTGAATATTTATAGAAACTGATGGAGTATATGGGTCTAGGCCCCAGGACCCACATACTCAGAAGGACAGAAAGCACAAGCCACTACGCGGTGCCCTCGTCGGCCGAAGGACCCTCGTCGGCCGAAGAGGGACCAACTCAGAATATGATCCTGAAGCCAGGGAACCAGGGTGTCCTCGTCGGCCGTGCCCTCATCGGTCGTGCCCTCGTCGGCCAGACCCTCGTCGGCTACGGAGGACTCGCAGGACTAGATTTTATACTTATTCATTTATACAGCCCATCAGTTGCTTTGTATTCGGCCCAATAGCGGTCCAGTTGTAGATGGGCCTCCCAAGCCCAAGGCTTGGGAGCCCAGCCCGTATTTTTCCTATAAATACTTCCTCTGGAGGTAGTTATGGGGGTTAGAAAATCATTCTATTGAAGTATTACTTGCACTTCTCTCTCTAGCTCTCACCTCTCTCTAGATATATACTCGATCATTTGGTGCTTTCATTGAGAGCTAGAACAATCAAGTTAGCACCCTTCGTCGCTACCAAGCACAGCTAACTAATGATCATGGGAAGAACTAAGTCAAACCGCAACCTCGCCAGCAAGGCCATCCCTGAGGACCAGGAGACCAGGGAGCGCGAGGAGGATGCCACGGCCGACCAGGTCGGCGGAGGGGACGTCTTCCAGGAGGCCATCAACCTCACGATGGACCTCCGCAACCAACTCAACGGCGGAGCCCCTGATGCTCGCATCGGCCTGGACAAGAAACGAGCTGAGAAGACAGACCACGCCCCGACCCAGCCTATGGTCGCGACTTCTTCGTCTGTGGACCCACAGGTCCAGGCCGCGTTGTCGGTCATCATCGCCAGCTTGGCCCAGAACCCCACCGTCCTCAGCGCACTCTTGCCAAGGACTGGGGGGAACGACACTCCACCTCCTTAGCCCCAACCGTTGGTCGTCAGGTTAGGCAACGATGAGGGGGTGATGGCCAAGGACACGACGTCGTCCCACTCCCACCCCGCTTCCCCTCTTCGGCCTGGGCAGACCCCAGCGCGTGGAAAAGCCTCTACCTTCAATAGGCTAGGTGACACGCGTCGTCGTCTGGTTTCGGAGAGGATGGCAGGGCGGATTGGTGAGCGTCGGCCTGGCTCGCCAAGGGAAAGCTTGGGGTCTGTGTCCCGGACAGCGGACCAGCCCCGCCTGGACAAGGGTAAGGGAAAGTTGCACGAGGACGACGTGCGCCACCAGATCAATATGGCCCACGACGAGCGCATGAAGAACCAGCAGGGCGCCGCTGCGGTCGCCAGGGATCCCCGGGACGAGGTCATCGCCCAACTGGAAAGGAGGCTGGCCCAGATGGAGGCCAGGCAATCGGCAAATGTCCTTACGGCCGGCGCCTCCAACGACCCTGACCTTAACGCTCTCATGAACAAGGTCAACGCCCTTGAGAGGGAGTTGGCCGAAGGGCGAGGTGACCCCGTCATCCAGGTCAGGACCAGGACCCCTTTCACTAACAGGGTTCTCTCAGCCCCCATCCCGGAGAAATACAGGGGAAATGCCATCAAATCCTACAATGGCTGATCAGACCCCCAGGAGCACTTCAGCCGCTATCAGAACAACATGTTGATGGTGAACGCGTCGGATGAATATCTCTGCCATTGGTTCCTCTCTACTCTTGAGGGGCCGGCGTACGAGTGGTTCAACGCACTTCCCGAAGGAAGTATTGACTCATGGCAAGACCTTGCCCAGCGCTTCCTCACCCACTTTGCCAGAAGGAAGCGTGCGAAGAAGTATTTCACCCATCTCCTCTCCGTCAAACAGCAACATGATGAACCCCTCCGGTCATTCATTGATCGGTGGACGAGGAGACCGAAGAGGTCGAGGGGGCCGATGAGCGCACCCTCCTCTTCCTATACCAGGGAGCCCTCCGCAGCTCCCCGTACGTCAGGAGCCTCATCACCGACCCTCCAAGGTCGTATGCAAAGGCGCTTCAGCGCGGGAGCTTGTACGCCGACGCCGACGAGCTCCACAACCACAAAAAAGAGGGAGGCCATCCCTCCAAGAAGACAAATCCTTCGCCGGCCCCGGGACCATCCCCGGCCGGCCAGGGTGCCCAGGGCCGTCACGGCTCTGGTGGACAAAGCAAGAAAGACCGCCATTGGCGGCCGAGGTTGGAACGGCTGGGGGTCCCCCTCACCCACCCGGTCAGTACCATCCTCGACTACGCCGAGAAACATGGCCTCATTGAGCAAACTCCTCGGCCGGCCGAGGAGGTCCTTACCATCCAGCAAGGCGGCACATACTGCCGATTTCACAAGAACTCCTCACACAACACCGACGACTGCATCACGCTGAAGAAAGCCATCGAGCGCCTTATTCGTCAGGGGGAACTCTCCCAATTTGTTAGAGGTGGCCCTCACAAAAATACGTGGGTAAACACCGGCAAACCTGGGGGCGAACCCTCTACGAAGAAGCGGGAGATCGGCAGGCTCAGCGACGACGAGGACTTTGAAGGGCCTCCGCCAAAGAAGAACCATATTCACCTCATCGTAGTTGGGAATACCGGGGGGACTCCGTCACCCAGAGGAAGAAATGGGCCCAATCCCTTTACATTGGGGAGGTGTCCCACGTCCCCCCCCCCCCCAGCCGAAGAAGCAGCGAACGGAGGCGATCACCTTCACCGACAAAGATCTGCCTCTGGGTACGGAATCACACAGGGACGCCCTCGTCATCCGGTGTGAGATCGGTGACTCCATCATCCACCGCACTTACATCGATACGGGGAGCTCCGTCAACGTGATGTACTTGGACACCTTTAGGCAGCTGAAGCTGGACAAAGCTCTGCGGAAGCCGATCAAGACACTGTTGTCCGGCTTCACCGGGGACTCTATCGACGCCGAGGGCACGATAGTCCTCCCCGTGGAGGTCGGAGACGGCCCCCACCACGCCAAAATTGACATGGAGTTCATGGTGGTCAACCTCCAGTGCGCCCACAACCTGATCTTGGGGCGGCCAGCACTGGAGGACTTGGAGGCTATCATCTCCATGAAACACTTGTGTTTGAAATTCCCCACCAATGGCGGCATCGGCTACGCCAGAGGAAACCAGAGGATAGCCAGAGCATGCTACCTCAATCTACCGAGGCCGGCCGAGAGGGAAGGACAAAGGATAGACACCATCACGGCAGCCGCTGCCAAGGACGAGGAGAGACCGCATGCCGAACCGGCCGAGGAGGTCGAGGAAGTCCCTGTGGATACCTCCCGGCCGGAGCGGGCCCTCTAGATCGGAAAGCAAATCCCACAGAACCAGCGGGACGCCATCCTCCTCGTCCTACGGTCATACGCCATCATCTTCGCGTGGGGCCCGGACGACATGCCAGGCATCAGCCGGCAAGTGATCACCCACCGACTGACCGTCGATCCAGCCTCCGCGCCTGTCAAGCAGAAGCGGTGCTACTTATCCGCCGATAGGCGGGACTTCGTCAAAGGGGAGGTCGCCATGCTCCTCTCAATCAACCACATCAAGGAGGTGAAGTACCCGACGTGGCTAGCCAACGTCGTCCTCACCCAAAAACCGCCGACATTCAGAATGTGTTTTGACTACACTGACCTGAACAAGGCGTGCCCCATGGACCCGTTCCCTCTCCCCAACATTGATCAGTTGGTGGACGAGACGGCGAGATGCGAGTTGATGTCGTTCCTCTACGCTTTCAGAGGGTACCACCAAATTTTCATGCATGAAGATGACGTTGAGAAGACGACATTCATGACCTCGGAGGGAATATTTTCCTACCTTGTCATGGCTTTCGGACTCAAAAACTCCGGCGCCACCTATACCACGATGGTGGCCAAGATCTTTAGAGCAGTCCTCAGCCGGACGATGGAGGCATACGTCGACGACATGATTGTCAAGAGCAGGCAAGCCACCACACGTGCTGATGACCTCCGGGAAATTTTTGAAATCATGAAGGAGTTCAAACTCCTCCTCAACCCCAAGAAGTGCGCCTTTGGCGTCCAAGGCGGGAAATTCCTCGGCTACATGGTCAGCCGGAGAGGCATCGAAATAAACCCGGAGAAGATACAGGCTATCATCGACATGGAGCCGCCCCACAACGTCAAAGAGGTACAACGGATGACAGGGCGACTGGCGGCCCTAAGCCGTTTCCTCTCCAAGTCAGCCGAGAGGTCACTCCCTTTCTTCCAGATCATGTGCAAGGCAAACAGCTTCAAATGGACGACGGAGTGCCAGGAAGCATTTGAAGAGCTGAAGAGGTACCTTTCGTCCCCACCACTGCTCTCCAAGCCCAAGGCAGGCGAAACCCTCTTCTTGTACTTGGGGGTGAGCACGTCGGCCATCAGCTCCGTGCTCATCCGTGAGGACGAAGGGATGCAGAAGGCCATTTTCTACATCAGCAAGACACTTAGGGAGGCCGAGCTCAGGTACTCCCCCATTGAGAAGACGGTGCTAGCCATCGTCCATACGGTGAAAAAGCTGGGGCACTACTTCCAGGCCCATGCCGTCCATGTACTGACCCAGCAGCCCCTTGGCGCACTCATGAGGAGCCCCACTAGCTCCTCAAGGATGGTGAAATGGGCGATCTTCCTCAGCCAATTTCAGATTGAGATCAAGCCAAGGCCATCTATCAAAGGGCAAGCCTTGGCCGACTTCGTCACCGAATGCACGGCAAGGGAGACAACCGCTACCACCCCCGGCCCAGAGCCCGATGACACATGGATCCTCTTCACTGACGGCTAATCGGCCACGAAATCATGCGGCGGCGGCGTCCTCATATCCCCTGAAGGATTCAGAGCTTACTATGCCATCCGCTTCAACTTCACGGTATCCAACAATGAAGCTGAGTATGAGGCCCTCCTCAGCGGCCTCAGACTTGCCGCTGGCCTCAAAGCCAGGCACATGAGAATCAGGTGCGACTCCAAGCTGGTAGTGGGCCAGGTTGAGGGTACGTACGAAGCAAAGGAAGGCCGGATGAAGCAATACAAACAGGCGGCAGAGGAGTTGCTGAAGGCGATCGAAACCCACGAGATCACACAGATCCCAAAGGCCGAGAACGCCGAGGCCGACATCCTCTCCAAACTCAGCTCGGACACTCCGGAGCACATCTCCCAGTTAGCCAAGATCGAGGAGCTGAGCATGTCCAGCATCCATGCCAGCCCCATCTTGTGCATCTTACAGCGACCGGAGGACTGGATCTCCGACATCACCACCTTCATCACGACGGGAGAGCTACCCCAGGACGAGGAGAGGGCCAAGCTCGCCAAACTCAGGGCCCCAAGCTTCACCATTGAAGATGGCAAACTCTACAAACGATCCTATAATGGTACTCTCCTCCGATGCCTACACCAGGACGAGGCCGATGTGGCCATGGAAGAAGTTCACTGTGGTGTTTGCTCCTCGCACCAGGGCCCTTTCAGTATGTCCCGGCGTCTCATCGTCCAGGGCTTCTTCTGGCCGACGATGGCGCGGGATTGTGCAGACCTGGCCAGGAAATGTACCACGTGCCAGGTGCTCCAGAAGGCCCCTGATCGGCCAGCCGTCAACTATGCCCCCGTCAGCACTGCTATTCCATTCTCGAGATGGGGGATCGACCTGGTCGGCCCTCTACCCAGAGCTGCTGGCAACAACCGCTACATCATCGTCGTAGTCGACTACTTCACCAAGTGGGTCGAAGCAGAACCTTTGGCCAGCATCACGGGGGCCAGGTGTCAGAAGTTCATTCACAAGAACATTCTCACCCGCTTTGGTGTCCCCGAAGAGATCATATCCGACAACGACACCCAGTTCGAAGCGGCGCCCTTTCAGGAGCTCCTTCGAGAGTAGGGAATAAAGCACCGTATCTCCTCCGTTGCATACCCTCAAGGCAACGGGCAGGTTGAGAACGCCAACAGAACTATAATGGAGGGGCTGAAGAAGAACCTACAGGACGCAGGAGGGAGTTGGGTCGATGAGCTCCCCAACATCCTGTGGTGTAAGGAATATTTGTAATTAGATTTTGATGATGCTAGATTAATTAGGACTTTAGAGTACCCCTCTTTAGAATTAATGTATTCGAATTCTCATTTGTAAAGTTCTTAGTATAATCGACTACCAGAAGACCTCCTGACAGAAGATCTTTGGTTCTCTGCCTTAGAACAGAAGACCTCAGGGTCTCTGTTAACCTTTACTCTGACAGAAACCCTCCTGGTTCTCTTGTAGTTATATTCTCAACAGAAGTGCTCAAGACCTTCTCTGATCAACTCTCTGCTAAAGACACCAGAAGGCCTGACACTTAGAAGAATTCCACCAAGCCGGTAAATGAACTGATAGATTCCTTCAACGGCTAGGAGTATTGAACGGAAAAGCTACAGTGCGCGCATTAAATGCACATTTAATGCTCCCCATGCTCCGTAGAGTAATTGCAGATGATTGGCAGCAATGTCAGGATTACTTTGTCCCAAAATAGTAACCCGCCAACTTTACCGGGTCCTACTGGTCAAGTCAACTGCTCACTCATTTAATGCAGTTGTCCTCCTTCTCCTCCAACGGGAAGACAACCTCAGTATAAAAGATACACTACGAAGAACAACCGGATAACTTTGCTAACCTTTGCTACAACTCTGCATATACAAGAAATTCAAACGCTACATAGCAAAAAGCCTCCTTGTGATTAAAACTTCATCATCCTCTACAAGAGAAAACAGAAGTTGGAAAAATCCATATTTCCAACTCAAGCAAAGTTCCAAGTGTTCTTCAACTCTTCAAGCTCATTACTTACAAATCCCTTGTAACGAAGCAAGTTGGAGGAACCCCTGTTCTAAATAGAACCTCTTCTTTCACAAGAAGGACGTCCAAGTACCTGGAGCTGTGAAATGGTGATACTTCTGGGAAAGCTCAGTGAAAGGACCAGTCTTAGGGAAGCCGGAAGTGCATCCAAGAAGACATCTACACTTGAAGAAGACGTGGAGAGCTTCTTAAGTGATAGGGCTAAGGCATTGTAAACGGAAGTTTTTACGAGCTTAGTGGAACAGTGGACTAGAGGAACAAGTTGTTCCTTGAACCACTATAAAAAGCCCTGGTGTCATTTACTTACTGCTTTACATTCATAGTTTTCATTTGAACTGTCTAACTCCAAAGACTTGGTATCTGTGTTCAGCAGAATTGGTCTTGTGAGTTAACAGAAGGCCTACTACCTTTGCTTCTCTGAGGCTATTAACAGAACCCCCTACCAGAACCCCATCCGCTGCCAGTCTGTTCTGCCAACAGAACAGGCTATTCTGTTAAATCTGGTACTTAGCTTGAAAAAGTTAAAAACCAATACAGTCTATTCACCCCCCCCTCTAGACTGTATCCAGTACAACCGGGACCAACAAGTGGTATCAGAGCCTCCTTGTTCTAATAATATCTTAGGTTATTTGCTGAACAAAGATCCACTTGTTTTTCTGTTTTATCTCATTTTTATCTGATATAATGGATCACTCCTTGTCCAAGAATCTTATGTTTTCAGATCTTAAGTTTGATGACTGGAGGATCCGGATGAAGGCACATCTCTGTGCTCTTCATGATGAGATGTGGGAAGTACTTGACATTGGACCCTTCACAAGCTTCCAGAAGGTCAACCCTGAACATGCTATTGACAACACTAGACCTCAGATGATCAATAAGGCCAAATCTGAGTGGACCACTGAAGAAAGAAGGAAGTACAATCTGGACAACATTTCTAAGGATATTCTTTACAAGTCCATCGATGATAGGTACTTCAACAGAATAAAGAAGTGCAAAACAGCAAAGGAAATCTGGGATACTCTTGAGCTCATTGGAGCTGGTGATGAGCAAGAGAAGGACAACAAGCTGACAATAGCCAACAAGAAGTTTGATGACTTCAAACTTCTCCCTGGTGAAAGCATCTCCAAGATGTATGACAGGCTCCTCACTCTCACTGGAGAGATCTCTGAGCTTGGCAAGGAACTCACCACCAAGGAGATCAACCTTAAGGTGTTGAGGGGACTGCCCTCAGCATGGAAGATGAAGGTGGTTGTTGTCCAAGCCAGCAAGGATGTAAAGACTTATCCCACTGATAAGATCATTTCAGATCTCAAAGCTCATGAGTTTGAAATGATTGAAGAAAAAGAAGATGTACCAGAAGAGAGGACCACTACTGCCCTCACTGCCAGCACATCAAAGGTAAATGATTTTGACCCTTCAGTACTTTTATCTGACGAATATATGGCTGCTTTTGCTAGGAGATTCAAGAAGTTCATGAAGAATCCCAAATATGGAAGAAGTCCATCATTCAGCAGAAAGCCATTCTAGAAGGTCAAAACAACAGAAAGCAGTGGTGAGCTTCTCTGTTACAACTGCAGACAACCTGGACACTTCAAAGTAGAATGTCCACATCCAAGAGTGTCCAAGAAACAAGGGCATGATGGAGAAAAGAAGAAGTATGAAGACAACTCCAGAAGGAGAAAAGCACTTGTGACAGAACAGCTTGAGAAAGACCCTCTGTCAGAGACAGAATCCTGTTCTGACTCAGATTCTGATGAGGCCTTCTGTTGTCTTGATACTGAGACAGAAGACCTATGCCTCATGGCTCATTCTGATGATGAGGTAACCTCCACTTCTACATCTAGTTTTTCTTCGGTAGGCTTAGCTTTTGATTCTGATTCAATGTCAGAATTTTGGGAAGAGTTTAAGGCCATCCAAGCCACTTATTGCTCTGTAACAGAAGAAAACAGTAAGTTGAAAGCTGAAATTCTTGACTTGAAAAAGGAGGTTGAGATCAAAATCAATCTTCTAATTAAGGAAAGAGATCAGCTGGAGACTGAAAATGTTTCTCTTCTCAAGAGAATAAGAGAAATAGAGCCTCTCGAGATTAAGTACAAAGCTTACCAGAAGGCCCAGTCTTCCATGGAAAAGATTTTATTTGATCAACAGATTGGCACTGGCTTTGGTCTTGGTTATGGCTCAACAGAATCAGGTGAGCCTTCTGTAATGCCTAACACCAGTGTTGCTAAGGCAGATAAGGTCATAGTGCCACTGATTTCAAGCCCCATTTGTCAAGCTGGTGTATCTGGCACCAAGGTTGTTCATGAGGAAGTCAGACCAGAAAAGGGAAAGATAAAGGTTCAACAGAAACCCTTTTTGAAAAATAATGAATCTGGCAGAAAACCTAACAACATAAAAGGTTTTCAAGATAACAAAAATAAGAGACCATTCATTGACAGACAACCTCATGACAATCGTGCCAGAAATGATCACCAGAAGGGAAAATATCAAGAGAGAGTTAACTTTAGGCAGAAGAGGTTGGCTGGTCAACTTCAGAAGCCCAAAGCTAACCGTCCCTCTGCTCTTGATAGTATATGGGACTTCTTTCCAACAAAGAAACTTATGCAAAAGTATGTAAACAGGAAGCATGACCCTCACAAGCATCTGCCCAAAGTGAATCACACTTCAGTTTACTATAACTACCAGGTGGACAATGGGTACCACCCACCAAGGTTTCACCTGATGAGACCAAAATGGTACCAACTACCCAGACTTCATGACCCCCCAGGACCCAGCATTGCTTGGGTACCTAAATCTTACTTTTGATCTTGCAGGAACTGTGTGCTGGAGCTATCTCAGAGCAAGAATGGTTTATTGATAGTGGATGCTCCAGGCACATGACAGGTGACAGAAGTTGCCTAACTGAGTTCCAGAAATGCAAAGGACCAAGAGTTACCTTTGGAGGTAATGACAAAGAAGGTCAAACAAAAGGAAGAGGAAAGCTGATCAAGAACCAGATAGTCATTGATGATGTCTCATATGTCAAAGGACTGAAGTTCAACTTGCTGAGTGCTAGCCAATTATGTGACAAAGGCTACACTGTTGAATTCACAAAGGACTTCTGTTATGTGAAGCATGAGACAACAAAGGAAGTGGTTCTTACAGCATCAAGGAAGAAGAACATCTATGTGGTTGATTGGAACACAGCAAAGGATGGAGTTTGCCTGATAGCCAAGGGAGATTCAAAACTAAGCTGGGACTGGCACAAGAAGCTTAGCCATTTGAACTTCAAAACAATCAACAAACTGGCAAGAGAACACATAGTTGATGGACTGCCAGACATAGTTTACAAGAAAGAGACCCTCTGCAGTGCATGCCAGAAGGGAAAGCAACAGAAGAACTCTTTCAAACCCATTGCTGGAGATCTTTCTACAAGTCCTTTAAATCTGATTCACATGGATTTATTTGGACCTGTTGAAACTCCAAGCGTTGGTGGCAAGAAATACACCCTAGTCATGGTTGATGACTATCCCAGATATACATGGACTATCTTTCTGTCAAAGAAAAATGAAACTCTTCAGAAGTTGCCATCTCTGTTAAAGCAACTTCAGACTGAGAAGAACTTGAAGGTTAAGACACTCCGGTCTGACAGAGGAACTGAATTTGTCAACCAAGTCATAAAGGACTTCTGTGATCAAAATGGAACCTTTCATCAACTCTCTGCCGCCAGAACCCCTCAACAGAATGGCGTAGCAGAAAGGAGGAACATAACCTTAAAAGAAGCTGCAAGCACAATGATTGCAGAATCTGGTCTACCTATGAGATATTGGGCTGAAGCAATCAACACTGCATGCTATACTCAGAACAGAAGCATGGTCAACAAGAATCACCAGAAGACCCCTTATGAACTCTGGAAAGGAAGGAAACCCAACATCAACTACTTTCATGTGTTTGGATGCAAGTGCTACATTCTTAACAATGGAAAGGAGCATCTGAAAGTCTTTCAAGAGAAAGCTGATGAAGGTATCTTTATAGGCTATTCAACCACCAGTAAAGCCTATAGAGTACTCAACAGAAGGACCCTACATGTTGAAGAATCTATACATGTGAAGTTTGATGAAAGCACCCCTGTTAAAGAGGTAACAGAGATCCTCAAGGAAGTCAGCATAGAAGACAAAGCACCAGAACCAACAGAAGAGGTAGCAGACAATCCTACATTTCCAACACCTGCACCAAACCCCCTTCTGTTGATTGAAGATGAAGACTCAGAAGATGAAGAACAAGAAAGACCCAGACAACAACTGACAGAACCTGATCTGACATGGTTAAGAGACCATCCTCCTAATCAAGTTATTGGGCATATCAGAAGTGGTGTGCAGACCAGATCAGCTTCAACAAAGAGAGAAGCAATGCTTGCCTGCTATATATCTCAGATGGAACCCATGACTGTGGAAGAAGCTCTTGCAGACTCAGATTGGATCAATGCAATGCAAGAAGAGCTTACTCAATTTGAAAGGAACAAAGTATGGGAACTTGTTCCTAGGCCAAAGCACCAGAATGTCATTGGAACCAAATGGGTGTTCAAGAATAAAGCAGATGAAGATGGCAACATTGTAAGGAACAAAGCAAGGCTGGTAGCTAAAGGTTATTGCCAAGAAGAAGGAATAGATTTTGATGAGACATTTGCACCAGTTGCCAAACTGGAAGCCATCAGAATATTTCTAGCCTATGCTGCCTTCAACAACATCAAGGTCTACCAGATGGATGTCAAAAGTGCATTTCTGAATGGAGATCTTGAAGAAGAAGTTTATGTGGAACAACCACCAGGTTTTGTCATTCCTACTCACTCTTCCTGTGTCTACAAGCTTAAAAATGCCCTTTATGGTCTTAAGCAAGCTCCCAGAGCATTGTCCCTTTTCCTAGTGAACCATGGGTTTACTAAAGGAAAGGTTGACAAAACTCTATTTCAAATCTCTGTTGCTAATCATATTCTGTTAGTACAAATATATGTTGATATTATATTTGGTAGTACTAATCCAGAACTGTGCAAGAAATTCTCTCAAGTAATGCAGAGTCAATTTTAAATGAGTATGATGGGAGAACTCAGTTACTTCCTAGGACTTCAAGTCAAACAAGTTCCAGAAGGAATCTTTATCAATCAAGGGAAGTATACCAGAGACCTGATCAAGAAGTTTGGAGTGGAAGGCAAATCCTCAGTGAAGATTCCCATGAACACCTCACAAGGAATTGGTCCAGATGATGAAGGAAAGGATGTCGATGCAACAACATACAGAGGAATCATAGGATCTCTGCTGTATCTAACTGCAAGCAGACCAGACATTTCATTCTCTGTTGGAATCTGTGCCAGATATCAATCAAAGCCCAAGGAGAGCCACCTTAGTGCTGCAAAGAGAATCATCAGATATATCAAAGGAAATCCAAATGCAGGCCTATGGTATCCAAAGGGAGGTAACTTTGAACTAATTGGTTACTCTGACTCAGATTTTGCAGGTTGCAGATTAGACAGGAAGAGCACCTCTGGTCATTGCCAAATGCTAGGAGGAAGGCTTGTTTCCTGGTTTAGCAAGAAGCAGAATTCAATCTCAACAAGTACAGCAGAAGCTGAGTACATTGCAGCTGGGAGTTGTTGTGCTCAGTTACTCTGGATGAAGCAACAGTTGAAGGATTATGACATTCAAGCAAAGGAGATCAAATTGTTGTGTGACAACACCAGTGCCATTGCCATCACTCAGAATCCAGTTCTTCACTCCAGGACAAAGCACATTGAGATCAGACATCACTTCATCAGAGATCATGTTGAAAAGAAGCACATTTGCATGGAGCATGTGCCAACAGAAGACCAGCTTGCAGACATTCTGACAAAGCCTCTTCCTGAGGCTAGATTCAACAAACTGAGAGAGGAATTGGGAATGATGGATGAAATCCCAAGGGAAAGTTGAAAAGGAAGGCCCTCTGTTGCAAAATCTCTGTTAACAGAATACCTGTTGCAGAACCCCTTCTGTTAACCCCCGTCTGTTCACTACCATGGCAGAACACCTCAGCAACAGAAACCCTCTCTTCCTTCCTACAGAAAACCTCCTCTTATATCTAACAGAAATGGTTGTGGACTTACCAAAATTCTGAAAAACCGGATGACCTAGTAAATTATTAAAGGTCTTTTACCCTTTTACCCTTAAAACGGTATCCAGCCGCATAATATTTACTGCGCCCCTTTTTACATTTATTGGTACCTTGGAACCGTAAATAATCTCCAGTGTCCACTAACCCGAACCCATATATTCCCCTTTCGCAAACCTAAACCGTTACTGCCTTCATTACTCTCAAATTCTCAAACCTCCATAACTCTCAAGCTCTCTGCAACTTTTCTCTGCTCTAATGGCTTTCATCAACATCAATGACCTCACAAAGGAAGAAATCAACACCCTGGTCTCGAACATCTATACTGGGATGAACTGCGACCTCTCTGCACTCCCTGAACTCGCAGCTAATCATGAAACGATGGTGAAAATCATCAAGGGAATGGAAGACTCCCAACTCAACAAGGTAGTAGGATATCACTTTGATTCCTACAGTACGAGGGACGTGGCAGAGTTTTATCTCAACGCTAGGTACGAAGGGGAGACCATCCGGTCAAAGGTCAATGGTGAGAACATAACCCTCACTCCTGAAGTTCTCAACACCCTGTTTGGCGTAGTGGAAGACTCTCAAGAAGAAGAGACTGAAGGTTTCCTATCACTGGACAGTGTCAAGGTCACTGTGGACAACTTTGTCCAACTCTACTGCAGACCCGAAGTGGGTAGAGTTCCCAAACTGTATATGAAGAAGAACCTCCTTCAAAGTGACTATGAAAAGTTGGTGAACATCCTTCATAGGTGTGTCTGGAGCAAGAGCACCTCCACTGATGACATGAATGTGCTAAATGCAAAAGCTGTCTTTGCAGTTCATCATGGGATGAACATCAACTGGGGACAGGTAATAGTCAAATCTCTAGTTGAATTCATCAAAAAGAAGGACAAGGAGACCGGACTGTTCAAAAACCCCATGGGTTATGGCCTCTTAATCTCTGAAACCCTGCTCAAAGCAAGGATAGGGCTGAGAAACCCTATTGAGGCAGATTACACTAAACTGCTCTTCCTCAATACCTCTGGTGACCGAAAGGTTGCACTCAAGGCTGAACAGAAGAGGCTGAGGACTCTGGAGTTTAACCGGGAGAAGCTCCAATAGAAGGTCATCAAACCCAAAAAGGCTGTGAAGAAACAGCAGAAACCCTCTACACCTTCAGAATCTGAAGAAGAATAAGTTCTGATCAGAAAACCTGTGAAGAAGGTTGTTCTGCAGAAGGTTGCCCCAGCTAAAGTTCATAAGCTAGTGGCTAAGAAATCTGTTCTAAAGAGAAAGGCACCTTCCCCTGTCTCTACAGAAAGCACCCCCTCTGCCTCCCCCATTGCAAAGAAGGCAAAGGTTCTGACACCTGCAGTACAGGAGAAGCTGGAGGATTCTGTCACTTCTACCCCAGCCAACAGAAATGCTTGGCAAGGCAAGAGGATTATTTTTGACTCTAGTGACTCTGAAGAAGATGTAGCAGTACTGGATGCTACTGTTCAGGGGGAATCTCACAGATCTCCCTCTGCAACCTTGCTTGATCAACCTATGATACTTACATCATCAGAACACCATCAAGAAGACAGAACCCCTGAGCCCACAGAACCCCAGGAGCATACCCCATCTAATCTAGACAAAGTATTTATCAGGGTTCTGGCTTGGAGGAAGTGGAGAGTGGGACCTCTCCCAGAACTACTCAGATTGCTCCCCAACTTTATCACAGAGGAAGCTGAAGCTCTGAAGTGGGCTGACACAGAAGAAGTTGAGCTATGCCTCAACAAGGACTTTCTTCTATCTGTTCTTGCTGAGAAGAAAAGGGGGAATGCAAAGGCAAGAGCAAGCTCACTGATGTCATAGAAGAAGAGCATGTCAAGGCTCTGACAGAAGATGAGGTGGCAGCCTTTGATGATTGGTTGATTGAAAAGAAGAGGAAGAAATCTATGATCAAATTTCGACATAGTGCTCATGGAGAAGGGGAACCCTCCACTGCAAATGATCTATCCTTGGTCATGGAGAGGCTGGTCAAGGAGTGGAGAGATTCACAGTTCACAGAGACTCTACTTGAGGTAATTCCTGAACCTCCACTCTTACCCAAAATGCCAACTCCCTTTACCACTCCACCTCAATCTCCTCACCAGAAAACCCTTTCTGCACTTATTCCAACAGAACCTCTGATTCCATTATCCCCCTCTGTGCATACACTCCCATCCCCCCAACAGAACACCTCCTCACTTCATCAGAAACCCTCTTCTGAACAGAAAACCCCCACTCCTCAAAAGTAGACCTGTACAAACGCGGGCTCGGGCCGGGCTTTACCTAAAATTTCTGCCCACTTCAACGGGCCGGCCCGGCCCGGCCCGGATTAAACGGGCCACTTCCCTTGTCCATTCCCGCCCATACTAGCGGGCCGGATAGTCCATCGGGCCGCCCGGCCCGGGAAAATTTAGCATTGATTGATAGCATTTCTAAAATATTATCACATCTTGAAAGCAATTAATAAGCTCAATAACATTAATATGCGTTCATGGCATACACTAACTGTTTTGAGAAAAATGTTCATCCAAAACAATACCATTAATTTAAAGTCAAACCACAAATTGAAACAAAAATGTCCAATTAATAAGAAAGACTTAAAAAGTCACCCATTACCGTCATTAGAAATTTAATAAGCATAACACAAATAATGATTTAGCTCCCAGGAGCTTTAAACTTTAAAGATACATGTGTCAGGTACTTGATTCCCTTGCCTCTTCAGTCTTCAAGATACATGTGAACACAAATCATCATATTAATAATAACAAAAAACATATGGACTAATATTATATAAAAAAGCAGAAACATTGAGATCATGAAAACTATATATAATGGAAATCTTACATTATACCATTATCTCATTGTCTTCTTCATCCTCGCTATCATTCGAAGGTCCATCATCAATCTTGAACATACTTGTGGGACCTTGGAAGTTGCAAAACATACAAAATAGCAACAATTTAGCACATGTAAATTTTACACAATTCAAACCAAGTTGTAATGGAATTAACAAAGCAACTAAGAAAGGAAGAAAATAAATATGTTGTACATAATAATTTTACCCGGTTCAAATCCAGCACCACGCAACCGATCCTCATAACATGCAAGTGCTTCAACAGTTGTGGGGGACATAGAACTTCTTGTAGGAGTTATTATTTTCTTCCCCAAACTAAAGGCGGATTCGGAAGGAACCGTAGAGACGGGAAGACTTAGTATATCCCGAGCCAAAGATGAAAGAACAACAAACCTAGAAGAGTTGCGCTTCCAGAATTGCAAAACATTAACATCATCTTTCATATTAACAGGTTTTTCATCTAAATAAAGGTCCAATTCAGATTTTATTTCTGTCTTCCTTTTCTTGCTCATAAACTGATAAAGATCTTCATCATCAGATCCACTATCAAACTCGGATTGTAGCATACAAGAATTAAAATTGCTACTTGAGGTGTTCTGGCCAGATTCCCGAAGTTCAGAAAATGCAACCTTGTATTTATCTAGAAGCTCAACCTAAGTATTTCTGATTTTATCCACAAAGTCCTTAGCACTTACTTCCCCCAGTAAACGGGGATAAAAAACAGCAGCACAAGAAAGAATGAGATTGTAATCTTCCCAATATTTTGCAAATTTCAATTGCATTTCAGACACCATGTTAGATAAAATGCTGGGAGGGGCAGCTGCTGTTTTTTTCAACAATCTATGAATTTTCCACACCCCACAAAAATAAATATTAGAGGTCGGTGTCTTAGAAGCAGAAAAGTCATTTGTCACATCAAAAAATACTTGCAAGAACTTCTTCAACTGACTTACCTTTGCCCATTCCTCCTCGGTGAGACGATACCATTTCAAATCTACATTCTTTCCAACAAAGCTATCAATAGCATCCAGAAAATAAAGGAAACGATCCAACATAGTGAAAGTTGAGTTCCACCTAATAGGTGTGTCTAACCGTAGCTTCTTGGTGGTATTCAAGTTAAAAGTAGTGGAAGCTATCTCATAATTTTTTTTTTGTTTTTTGGCATGGAATGCCTCAAATGTGTTACTGTTTTCCTTATCTTAATGACAACATCATCAATGAGTTTCAGCCCCGCTTGAACCACTAGGTTAATAATGTGACAAGAACAACGGATGTGAACAAAATTCCCATTCAACAACAAGGTGTTTTTTCTTAACAGGTGCTTTTTAAGGGATGCTATCATTGTATCATTATAAGACGCATTATCAACCGTAAAACTAAACACCTTGTGACCTATTTTCCATTCACCAAAACATAAAAGAATCTCATCAGCAAGAGAAGAACCATCTAATGAAGGAGGTAAAGCCGCAAATTTTATTATTCTCTTTTGTAGCTTCCAAAATTTATCAATCCAATGAGCTGTAACACACATAAACTCATCACCCGTGTGTTCACTCCTCCAATTATCAGTAGTGAAACAAATACGACCAGGAGCGCTTTCAAGCTCTTGAGCAACAATAAGTTTATGGGATTTATAGTTACTCACAGAATCTCTTTTAACGGTCGCTCTACTAACCTGATGAAACTGAGGTGCAACAACACTCATGAAATTCTTAAAACCAGGTGCTTCAACAAGTGTAAATGGTAATGCACATGACACAAAAAGAACAGAAATAGCTTCACGAATGGCAGAAGGGCTAGGAAAAGGCCTACTTAAAGGCATGGTATTCGCAATTTTTGTGGCACATTCTATAGTAGAATCACCAACAATACAAAAGTTTCTGATGTTATTATGCTTACGTGCAGCACAATGAGACACATGTCTTTTCAAATGAGAAGTTCCACTCTTAGAATTGGCAGTAAAGATTTTCTTACAGTGCTTACATGTAGCTCGAATCACCCCATTATCCAAAACATCTCTCTCCATATCATCCCACACATCGGATTTCAGTTTTTTCCCTTTCAATGTGCACTGGTTTGTTCTACTTTGATCTCCCCCTTCACTGTCTATTGCCTCTTTTTCAATGTGATGGTCTTCCACTGATCTAGGTTAAATAAAAATCAAAATAAATAAAAAAGTACGAAGAGTGAAATCTATAATAATTTTTCCTAATTAAAATGTAAATATTCAGTGAAGTAAAATAGTAAAGTAACTCTTAAAGTTTAATTAACGGTAGGCTTGATAAATACATTAATAAAGTTGAATGATAAACTAACAAAGATCAGAAAGTGCAGTATAGGAGTAGTAATTAATAACTTGAAATAGTTTTTCAAAAAAAAACTTGAAATATTTCAAAACAAATTGAGGTTTGATGCAAGTTTGATTGATGCTTAGCTGAAATCCTATTATGTCTAATTACAGAACTATTCTACTTTTTGTCCTCCTATATCTTTAGACTACTAACCCACCCACTCAAAGTAGTCTCAAACCAATCGTACTCCTTCCGTAGCACAACTATGGTTCTCTTTTGCTTGCATAAAACTATGTCGGCTGTACATTTCTTGTTCCATCTTTTTTAGAGTTCACCAATGCTTTTTTTTTCTTCACAATTTTTAATTTTTCACTTTGCATTTAATTTCTTGTGCCTTATAGAATGACCTTTTTGTCATAAAACCGGGTTTTTCTTATTAGTCAGAGATTTCTAGTATCAGTAGTATGCAACAGATTTAAGAACGAGAAAAGAAAAAAAAGGATACCGGAATACCTCATTTGAGAAGGAGACGAATCCATGGATGGAGGTGAACTCACACCTTGATTTGGAATTATGGAAGCAATTGAATAATTGATCTGCTCTCCTGCTTGGCTGCTAGTCTGCTACTCTGCCTGAGTCGGCTGAGTGCCGAATGCCGATCTAATGGAGTTCTCTTTGCCTATTTTGTTTATGCGAAATAGGGTTTAGGGAATTGGGTTCTGCGGTTTGGAATTGGGCCGATTTCTGATGGGTATTACCGTAAGATATAAGGAGTATATCTTAATATATATTATATATTATTATATATATTATAAATTTTCGGGCCGGGCTTTTTGGCCCGAACGGGCCAGCAATTGAACCCAAACCCGCCCACATTTTTACCGGGCCCGGCCCGGCCCGGCCCGGTGGGCAAATATACATGTCCAGACCCGCCCATTTATATGGGTGGGCTGGGCGGGCCGGGCGGGCCGGCCCGTGTTTGTACAGGTCTACTCAAAAGCCCTCAATCTCCAAATCTCCATCTCCCTCTCCCTGCAAACCGTTCTCTCCTCCACAGAACAGATCCCCTTCCCCTCCCCCACCCTCTCAAAGACAAATTATTCCATATCAACCCCATCAGATCATCTCATCTTCACCACCACCTCAACAGAAATCCCCTTCACCTTCCAAGTCTGAACATCAAGTCACTCCACAAGAGTCCCTTCCACCACACCAACCTGCAGCTCGGCTAAAACCTGAATGGTTCCTTAAAGACTCTGATCCTACTACAGTCTCGCCCATCTATGCACCACAAGGTTATTCTAGGCATTCTACTGCCCCCAATCCCTCCCTCCGGAAGAAGAAGAAGGTAATCAGAAACAGAATCCCAATCTACTCCTCGTATGAAGACTCTTCTGACATGGATGGATTCATGGTCAACAAGTCCTACAAAGCTACTTCAAAGAGACAGAAGACCCCCCCTCTGACTCAACTTGAGCATGAATTTCTTGTCCAATCTCTCACCTCTGTCCAAGAGCATCACCCCTTGCCTAAGGGAAGAGGTTTAGAGCTGCCTCAATCTACTGGACAAGAGAATCAGATACCCTTCAATGTTTTTGTCACAGCAGCAGAAGATTTTGGAGGACAGATTTTAGAAGGTATGGACAAACTCATACTGATTAATGATAAACATTATGAGGGACTGCAACATATGGACGATAATGTGAAGTCTGGCTTCAAACACATGTCTGCCACTCTGACCAATGTGCTTAAGGATTTCATGACTTCATCAAATTCTAAGATTGATGCTGTCTCCAATGATGTAGACTCTATCAAGACTGTTCTGACTGCCATGAATCAGACACTGAATTCCCAACATACAACACTTCCAACCCTTTCCCAGGCAATGACATCCCTTCAAAGATCAGATTCAGTGCTTCATGCAAGGTTACAAGATCTAAACACCCCCTGCCATGATCATACTACTCAAGGACAACTCCTCCTAGTTGCAGACAAAGAAAGATATCAGAAGATGGTTCTCTTAGAAGCCAGCAACAAAGATATCATGTCTGCCATCCAGAAGCAACAGGGGCTGATTGAAGGTCTTACATCTGTAACTCAAACCTTACCAGAAACCCTGGAACAGATTGCCTCTACTCAGGCCACAGAATTCCAGAAACTTTCCCTTCTGCTTGGTGATCTCGATGATGCCAAAAAGGGGGAAGAAGACCCTCATCTGCCAAAACCCAGGACCACCAGAACCTCATCATCTGCTGAACCAGTTGTGGATCCCACGCCTTACTTTGAAGCTGCCCTCCAGAAGAAAAGGCTAACTGGTATCCCTAGACCTCCATCCCCACAGAAGAAAGGAACTAAGAAGAAGAAAGCTCTAAGCTTTAAAGAATGGAGACTGGGAGGATCTCAGGTGATGACTAAAACACAATTTGAGGAAATGAAGCAGAAGATGACCTCCACACAACAACAGAATCTTTATCTGGACCATGATGGTCATGTAAAGGTTAAACATGGTGGATCTCTGGAGGAGGCAGAATTCTGGTTTCACAACAGCATTGTACCAGGAAAAGATATTCATGAAGGTGTTCTAAACTACCTAGACTGCAAACTCTCATCTGTTTGGGCTTCTTATCAGAGAACTGGAAATCTGGTTGGAATCAGAGAAGAGGTAAATGCAGAGCTAAAGAGGCTACAAGGACTGGATGAACAAGCAAGAGCTGAAGCTGCAAAGACTATTATGTAATCAGATACTCTTGTAATCCACCTTAATAAAAGAACATCTATGCCTCACACTTTGTAAGGCAATTCCTCAATCTCTGTCTTTTCCTTGCTTTCTGTTTGTGTTTGTTTGCTTGCTCTTTGATTTATTATCTGCTATCTGAATGTACTGTACTCTTACTATCTTCCTATGCCAAGTTTCCCACCAAGATTTTAATGAAATCTTTTAAACTTTAATTCTTTATGGTGAAGGCACTTCTCTGGAAATAGTTAAAGGGTTTTGGCATCATCAAAAAGGGGGAAATTGTAAGGAATATTTGTAATTAGATTTTGATGATGCTAGATTAATTAGGACTTTAGAGTACCCCTCTTTAGAATTAATGTATTAGAATTCTCATTTGTAAAGTTCTTAGTATAATCGATTACCAGAATACCTCCTGACAGAAGATCTTTGGTTCTCTGCCTTAGAACAGAAGACCTCAGGGTCTCTGTTAACCTTTACTCTGACAGAAACCCTCCTGGTTCTCTGTTAGTTATATTCTCAACAGAAGTGTTCAAGACCTTCTCTGATCAACTCTCTGCTAAAGACACCAGAAAGCCTGACACTTAGAAGAATTCCACCACTACAAGAAAAGAGATTTTCAACGACCACCCTATAACGATGACTCTCACAAATTGTCGTTAAAAGTATTCTTTAACAATGACTAGTGAGTTCGTTGTTATTACAATTATCATTAACAACTATTTACGAAGAGTCATCGTTATTCATTAATTTTTAGTCATCGTTATTACAGAACATTTTATGAAATTATATTTCTAAAACCAAATTAGAAAAGTAAAAAATTATTCTTTTTAAGATTGTTATTATCGTAAAGATTAAGTATGGTGCCAAAATTTTCAATCTCAATTATTTTCGCTCCATAAGCGGGCCAGTAGTCCGTATACTATCAATTTTGATGAGCCGGTTAATTAACTGGGCAAAAACACCACATCGTTCAAAGACCTAATCTCTATTCTTCGCCGCGTTTATCTATTTTTCCCTAAGTTCTGGCTTCAATTCGATTAGTTGCTCATCGATCTCCGTCGCTTTGAACTAAAGCTGATCGTCTCTATGGCCGCGCTTATATGCCCTAAGGATCTTTAAAGGATTCTCAAAGAACCGCCTCGCTCGATCGGTAAGCGGCCATTGCTCCGTCTTTCTTCTCGCATAATCTTTCATGTCGTTCCATTACCTAATAAATCATCGTTGGATGGGCTAAATCTCCCATCGCTTGATCCATCTACCAGTGAACAAATTTAAGATTGTCTTTTGATTACTCCAGGTCAGTTTAGTCTTCAATATTTATTATTCTAATCATTATGTCTGGATAAGTTTTCAGCAATATAAGTCGCTGATTTTCTTGGCTGATTTGGCCAGTAGTCCGTATACTACTATCAATATTTAAGATTTTTGTTTCGTTTTTGTTTAATAACTTTAAATTTTGAGAGAGGGCGTAATTTGTTTTTGAAACACTACATGATAATGTATATAACGTGTTTGTAAAAAAGTCTAAACAAACGAGAAATTTTTTCTTCAAGCGAAATTGGATTTAATTGTGGTAATTTGTTTTTTGAAACACTACATGATATACAAAGTATTGGTTTTTTAAGTTGTTAGACACTTGCCTTCCAACACTAAAATCTTAGTCGATATATTGAAGATTTCAGGAGATATTGTATGAGGTAAAATTATAAAGGTATTCCACCACTTTTTGTTTTTTTGCTGGTTCTCGGTCTTAGTTGATCTACTATACATCTTGGGCGTGAATGAAGACCAGAAAAAGTTCATAAAACATATAGAAAAGACTAAGAAAAACTTAACGCGGAAGTTCTTATGCCCTTTTCTTAAATGATACTTGGGCCGCTTGTTACAAAATAAATATGAGGATGTATTTTTTGTTGGGGCAACTTCTATTTTCCCTTGTTAGGCATGATTGTTTTATCTTTATTATTTAAAAATGTTAGTAACCTTATCTTCTATTTTCAGGGCAAGAGTGAGAAGTGTTTAACCTCTCTTCAGGATCCACCCACTGTTGCCCGCCACCACCGACTGCCCACTGCTTCTATCTGCTCTCCATCTTCCACCATATTTCAGTAGAAATGCTTATTCTGCTACATCTTTGATATATAACCATTATAATACGTAGGGTTTGATGTTTACATAATTTTTATTCAGGCTTGATCTATGAAGTATAATCAGCGTGTTCTTTTGTTGGATTTAACTGGTGCAGGTTAACCCACTTTTATAAAGTTTATGGCTACAGATCTTGGTACAAATCTTAAATCATTAGTGTGGACCTGCTACTGCTCTAATGATGCTCAAAGAGCTAAAACTCAAAAGCCAATTAAGAAATGCACATGGATGAGAAACCCAAGATAAACCAATTGGTTGTTTATTGATTATGAAGAGTAAGGCTAAGCTTTTACTCAATTTAAACAGAACATAAAAGGGTCACATAACCATTAGCTCACTTTTCACTAGTTTTATTTTTTGAGTTGATGGAGATTGCTATATCACTAATATACTAGCATTATTAGAATGCATAGTTCTATAAGTACAAATTTCCTTTATAACTCAAAAGTGACTAAATAGCATTAATTATGTGTGTGCTCTTTTGAAGAAGCTGTAAATATAGGTGCTCAAATTTACATAATGATGATTAAAAATGGTTATTTAATACACTATTGATCAATGCAGATATATGTTGGTCGCATGGAGTCAAAGGTGAGTTTTTCTCTATATATGAATGCCCTAATAAAATATATTTTTCATACTGGAATGCCCTAATTAGATGGTCATATTGTTTTGTAGTTCACTGTTTAAACTTACATATGTTCTACCTAATTGCTCCCAGGCCTAAATATAGGTGCTTTCAAATGTCTATCACCTTCTAGGCCCATCAAAAGCATCCTTTTTCTTTTACTGAAGGCTGCTCATAGTTAACCTCATACACTTCTCTAACTTAGAATTGGTTTTCTTACTTTTCATGATCAATTGCTTTTCTATTGCCTCCTTATGAATTTAGCAACTTGTCATTTCCATAACAGACTATTATTTGGTCCTCCTAAAATTAGTTCTAGCTTTTATTGTTGATATTGTAATTCTACCTTTATTTTCCTTGCTGAATATAAAATAATATCCTTCTTTCTTCTATGGATCATTATTTATTTTGCAAGATGTTATCTTTAAAGGAATATGCACTTTGAGGTAAAAGTTTAAGAGTTTCCCATGTTTAAAAATTAGATACATCAATTAACATGTTAGATATAATTAAGCTTTATACGTATATGGTTATGTACTTATGTTCATTGTTCCATTGATGTGTACTTATGTAATTCTGTAATTAAGTTTTATATGTATATGTGTTATAAAATAACTAACGCAGTAAACTGATTTCATTAAAAACTGTTTTCTATTTAGATTGTATTATACTTTCTAAATATATACTACGTAGTAAATTCATTATTAACTTTTATTATTTCTCGTTAATAAATAGGAAGGTACCTAATCTCACTATTAAGGTGATCTTGTTATTGTTGTCATAGTGTTAAATTAGGAAGTGTTATATTGAGTTTGATTATTTGATCATGATACTTGTGTTACATGTGGTTTGTTACATGCAGTAATGTTGTTGAGAAATTGCAGCACTTCCTTTGATTAATTTGATGAATAACTGAATGAAATGGAGAGTTGCAGCAATGTCGTTAAGAAGCTGCAGCATTGCCGATGAGAAGTTGCAGCAGTGTTGATGAATTGCTAGTTTTTGATTTAGTATTGTCTTATTCATTTTGTTGATGATTCGTACATATGTTTTAGAATAAAGTATTGTTTGTTTTGTTTATGTGGATGATGATTATTGTGTCAACTTACAACAATTTTCACGTGTAAAGACATTTATTGACTATTCGATGTATTGGAACTTGGAAGATTGAAACTTTAATTTGATATATACTGCATTTTTTGTTAATATTATCAATATTATAATTTTTAAAAACTTAACATATAGTTTGTTAAAGAAATGTTTACGTGGGGTTGTGGTGGTTATTATAAAACGATTATCATTATTTACATATAATGAATGATTAAATATCTTGTCGTTATTAAGTAACGATGAGTGAATATATTGTTGTTAATAAGTAACGACGAGGTTTTATATTGTTGTTAATAACTAACGATGAGATTGTATATTGTCGTTAATTGTTAAATATTATTAACTACGAACTTGGTCGTTAAAATCAATAACGACGGAGCCTATAACAACCACTTGACGACAAAAAAAAGTGGTCGTTAAAAGCTTTAACGACCAACTTTTGAGCCTATAACGACAATATTTTTCATTGTTAAAAGCCCTTTTTCTAGTAGTGCACCAAGCCAGGAAATCAACTGATAGATTCCTTCAACGGCTAGGAGTATTGAACGGAAAAGCTACAGTGCGCGCATTAAATGCACATTTAATGCTCCCCATGCTCCGTAGAGTAATTGCAAATGATTGGCCGCAATGTCAGGATTACTTTATCCCAAAATAGTAACCCGCCAACTTTACCGGGTCCTACTGGTCAAGTCAACTGCTTGCTCATTTAATGCAGTTGTCCTCCTTCTCCTCCAACGGGAAGACAACCTCAGTATAAAAGATACACTACGAAGAACAACCGGATAACTTTGCTAACCTTTGCTACAACTCTGCATATACAAGAAATTCAAACGCTACATAGCAAAAAGCCTCCTTGTGATTAAAACTTCATCATCCTCTACAAGAGAAGGCAGAAGTTGGAAAAATCCTTATTTCCAACTCAAGCAAAGTTCCAAGTGTTCTTCAACTCTTCAAGCTCATTACTTACAAACCCCTTGTAACGAAGCAAGTTGGAGGAACCCCTGTTCTAAATAGAACCTCTTCTTTCACAAGAAGGACGTCCAAGTACCTGGAGCTGTGAAGTGGTGATACTTCTGGGAAAGCTCAGTGAAAGGACCAGTCTTAGGGAAGCCGGAAGTGCATCCAAGAAGACATCTACACTTGAAGAAGACGTGGAGAGCTTCTTAAGTGATAAGGCTAAGGCATTGTAAACGGAAGTTTTTATGAGCTTAGTGGAACAGTGGACTAGAGGAACAAGTTGTTCCTTGAACCACTATAAAAAGCCCTGGTGTCATTTACTTACTGCTTTACAGTCATAGTTTTCATTTGAACTGTCTAACTCCAAAGACTTGGTATCTGTGTTCAGCAGAACTGGTCTTGTGAGTTAACAGAAGGCCTACTGCCTTTGCTTCTCTGAGGCTATTAACAGAACCCCCTACCAGAACCCCATCCGCTGCCAGTCTGTTCTGCCAACAGAACAGGCTATTCTGTTAAATCTTGTACTTAGCTTGAAAAAGTTAAAAACCAATACAGTCTATTCACCATCCTTCCCCCTCTAGATTGTATCCAGTACAACCGGGACCAACATGTGGTGCTATCGTACTATGCCGAGGAGGCCAACGGGTGAAACACCTTTTGCCCTGTGCTATGGCTTTGAAGCAAAGGCACCCACGGAGGTCGCCATTCCCAGCCGACGGGTGGAGCAGTACGACCCTCAGGTCAACGAGGAGAACATGAAGATCGACCTCCACCTAGTCGAAGAAAGACGCGAGCAAGCATTCATCCGAGCGGAGAACTACCGGTGTCAAGTAAAATCATACTATGACGCCAAGGTACGTTCCCGAGAATTCCAAGTGGGGGACTACATCCTCCGCCGAAGGGAAGCAAGTCAGCCGACGGAAGGAGGCAAGCTAGCCTTGAAGTATGAAGGTCCCTACATCGTCAGTGCCGTGGTGAAACTCGATACCTACAAGCTTAAACGCCCCAACGGGACCAATGTACCACGAACGTGGAATGTACATCATTTGGTGAAGTTTTATCAATAATCCGAAGGAAGTGCAGCCGGCGAAGCCCTCACCCTTTGGCGGATTATTGATTGAACGACACCCTCAGCCTTGAGCCACTTTTGAATAAAAATCATGTTTCCTTTAATTTCTGGGAATTCAAGTAGCACATTAACAAGCGCCCTCATCGGCCACCTTAGAGCGAAAGGCTCAGTCATGGCCGATATGGCGCTTCGCATCTGCAGCCTTGGAGCGAAAAGCTCAGGTATGCTCCATTGTATTTTGTATCAGCAAAGGGCTCAGGACTGGCTGAGAGAGCACGTCGTATCGGCCCCTTAGAGCGAGACGCTCAGGCAGAGCCGACGACGTCCCCAGGACGAGGAGCCCGCAAATGGCCCGCGTCTTGAAATGGGAAGTTCACTGCGTCGTCCACGCGCCTGATCGCAGGACGACAGGCCTGAAATCATGGCCAAGGTGACAAAATCCCCAAACTCAGGGATGGGCAACGGCAGCCGTTGGAAACCAACCAAAAGTCTAGCCCGCGTCATAAATAGGCGACGGGACCCCCCCTGAGATCATGGACGTTATAAACGAAGTCCAAACCGGCCGGAGGACTATCGACCCCTTCGGCTGAAGCCTGAAAGAAGGACACTCCCCGAAATAGGGAACAAAAAAAAAGAGGGAAGCCGAGGACTGCGCGCTTTTGCCGGCCTCGAGCAGTAAAAATAAATCCCCACAAATCAGCCACATTTGGCTAAGTACATATCAGTTGAATACAAAGGTAACACTACCAACAGGTAACGCGGACGAAGCGGCCACCCACTACAAGCAAAGTGTTGAGGACGGAGCATGCGCCCATAAAACCCTAACCAAAGTGGTTGGGTGAAACGAGGGTGGTAACCTTCATCGGCCATAACCACCTGAAGTGCCAACACTTAGCATGAAAAAAGGAATTATAACTTCACACTTAAACACAATCTTGAAGCTGACCACCGGAAAGGAGGCCCAGGATGAAGTTAAACACGAGTGGCAACCCCTACCGGCCACAACATTCATGCTGACCGTTACAAACGCTAAAACCTAGGCGGTTGTTTAAGCTGGAAATCTTCCAAGACATTTGTCTAAGTGATTTCCAAACACTTAGAAAAATTCTGCAGAAAGTTGCCTGAGTGAACTCTAAACACTTAGATAATTTCTTGAGGAAAGCAAACGCGAAGGAAAAGGAAAACACCTGGGCACCCTCATCGGCCATAACGCCCAACTCGGGCGACGACGGTACCACACAGAAGAAACTACACTTAGAGAAATCTCCAAAGTATTGAATATCGAAGGGACAGCCTCGAGATGAAGCGGGCACCTGAATACTTGCAGGCCGGTAATTACCAAGGCAAGAAACAAAAACACTCAAGGCCGAAGGGGACAACCAACCCGTGCACTCCAAAGGCCAAGTCCCATAGAGGACCACTTCGGCCATGACACTCAGACGGCAAAGGTCACTTACCCTTGTTGGCCACAACACAGGAATCCAAGCCGACCTCCTGTTTAGATAAGGGGGATGGGAACAAAGCGGCCACAAAGAATACCAGGCCGACAAGAACACCACGCGTGGCATTTGGTTCAACACTTAGGAAATTTTCCAAAACATCGGTCAACAGTGAAAGGGGGCGTAACATCAAGACGATGAGAACACCCACCCACTTGAAGCTCGGATACTTAGAGAATTTCCTAAGTCCCATTTCCAAAACACTTAGACGAATTTTGGAAAGAACAAAAAAAAAACAGAGGAACCAAACAGAGAACAAGACGACAAAGACAGCAAGGAACTTAAAGATGTTTCATTAACATAAATCAGTACATGGTGGGCACTTCGGCCGTTACAGTCAAACGATGAAACATAAATGACAAATTATAAGTTAAAGACACTTATGGACGATCATGGCTCCGTAGCGGCCTCGTCGGCAGCGTGACCCGCAACGTCCTCCTCAGCGACAAGCTCAGCACCAACCTCGGTCTCAGCATCCAGGCCGGCCTCTACGGCGGAAGTGGCGGTGTCGTCCAAGTAATCGTCCTCTTCATACTCCGGTTCGCCACGGACGGAACTCTCTATGGGAGCTTGCCTGTCGCACAGAGGAAGGTTGACCTGCTCCTCCGGATCTTTCATTAGCCGAGGAAGCCGCAGGTTCCGCCTGGCCCAACCCCGAGTATCGTTCAGGGTCCTGAGAGCGCGACTCAGCCGTCGATAGATGAGCCTCTGCATCCGATGATGGCCCATGTTGTAGTACACGGACATTTCCCGTTCAAAATATTCTTGGCCGGCAGGGGAGTTCTGCCCCCAATCTTCAAGCTTGGCCGCTACGACCTCATAGCACCAGGGGAGGCGCTCGTCGGCCCTCCAGCCTTCGGCCAGGAACTTCGCCACAGCATCATCAGCGGCCCTCACTGTCGCAGCCTCAGCTTCGGCCTTGGCCCTCTCGGCCTCATCTGCCCGCAGACGTTCAGCCTCACGGGCACTCTTCTCCTCGGCCAGTTTGGCCAGAGCCTCTTCCTTGGCCGCATCGGCCTCATCAGCCCTTCTCTGCAAGGCTGCAAAATCTTCCCGCAGCCTCCCCAAGCAGCTCATGGCCTCATCGGCCGAGGCTGCCTTCTCCTCAAACTCCTTCAAGCGAGCAATCTCCCGCTGCTGCCTCTTATGGCTCTCCATGAGCATAAAGGCACCCTGCAATGGAAAAGGCTATCAGGAAAAAGTCAAAAATATCAAAGGAAAAACAACAAGGCTAAGGAAGAAAGGAATTACCTGGATGACAAGGTCCATACCACCGTCATATATCTTGACATCCCCTAACTTGTCAAGATATACCCGGTCCTTGGCCGGGATGGCCTGAGAGAGCACGCTGTGGCCGTCAACGCCATCATTGAAGACCCCCCGTCCTTGGGGTATTCAACTTCCAGCTTGTAAGTGGACGAAGCCACCTCCTTGCCGGACCACTTCGGCTGGGAGTCCTCAGCAAGGGAAAGGGGTTGAGAACCAACCCCGGAAAGACCAGAGCCAAGGTCCACGAGGGCAGCAGCAGTGCTGGACCCTCCTTCGTCCGCAATCGGGATGGCTAGCACGTCGGCCTCATCGGCAGTGGCAGAGGACGAAGCCTTCTTCGACTTCTTGGCAGGTTGCATACCGGCCTCAGTCAGCTTCCTCTGGGATTCCTCTGCCGGCTGTTTTTTCTTCGGTTGGGGAGGTGGCCTCTTCGTCGCATCACCACCAGCAGCGGACTTCGCCGCAGCCTCCTTGGCGGCAGCTCCGCCTTGGCCCTTGCAGTGGCCTTGTTCATCACGGAACGTCGATCCATTACGAAGTCTGCACAAAGAAACAGGTCAGCAAAATAAAAAGACAAAGCAAAATGAGGACGCCGTAGGGGGCATTACCATCAGCTTCGGCAGGAACGCCCAGATCGGGGCCATCGGCCTCCTCGAAGGTCGTGGTCATCTTCGGACATAGTTGGAGGTCGTCTTCCTTATCACCATACACGAAGTACCTAAAGAAGCCGATAGCGGTCATCTTGTACTCCGTGATGTAGTCTTTCACACTCCTCGGCCCCCCCTCCAAGAAGGCCGCCACCTGAGCATCAAGGATTGAACTCTTGGGCGGGTCATGAAGAGTAAACCTTCCATCATGGCCGACGGAGGGGAACTCCGTGCCACCCTCGCCCAGGGACACGAAGACGAACTTGCTCTTCCAACCGTGTATGGATGAAGGCAAGTCTGTGAATGTCCTCTTCTTCGACAGTTGCTGCAAAGTGGCGTAGCAGGCGCAATTCTTGTGGCTTCCTCGGCCAATCTGGTAGAGATTCATGAAGAGGGCCGTTGTCGGCCTGTAACCCAACTCCGCAGAACGGAGAAGGAACCCCACCATCAGCGAGTAACTATTAGGGGTCAGCAAGGCCGCCGGAAGCCCCACCATGTCCAAGTACTCCTGAATGAAGGGATGGAGGGGAAACCTCATCCCCTTGGCAAAGCTCATCGGATAAACCCCGAAGTATCCCGGCGGCGGATTAAGCACGTGGTCCGTCGGCCTAGGCGCCCTAACCCTCCCAAACGGCCCACATACATCTGTGTGACCAGATAATCAGCGGCACTGCTCTCCGGCTTGATGAGGAAAATGTTGGTAAGGTCCAGGTAAGAGAAACCTGACCCATTCTTCGGCCGCCTGTTCCTCTTCGGCCGCGGCAGCCCCTTCACGGCAGACACCGGCTTCGGGCACAGAATGGTAGTAGAGGCGGACGCCCCGTCCACTACGTGGGAGGCCCCTATGTCCTCACCCTCAGATGACGAAGGGGACCTTTCGTCCTCGTCCTCCTCGTCCGCCTTTTCCCCGGACTTGTACGGGCTCAGGTGCTCGATCTCTTCAGTGCACTCCTCGATCACATCATAGTCAAGAGACTTTGTGGAGGGCTCGTCGTCATACGGGTAATATTCCTCGTTTAAGGATTTCATCCTAAACAACTCTTAAGGCACTAAGGGGAACTATTTTAGATCTAAAGTGTTTTTGTGACTAACACTGGATCAAGGCCTATAAGAGCGAAATATGTAAGAAGTAGAAGAACGGATTGAAGAACTAACCTTGAAGTTTTGAAGGGGGTGAATAACACTTAGCAAGGGCTTTATCTCTCTTAATAATTTGGGCAGCACTTCGTTACTCAGAATGCAAATGAGGCCTCTCCTCGGAACGGGGAGGGTATTTATAGCCCACCCTCCCAACGGTAACTACACGTGGCATCACCTTAGTGGCCACACCAACGGCCACCAATGGGATACCACCGTTCTGTCTACAGGCCAAACCCCCTCCACAAATCAGCGGCCCACCACCGAAGCAGGCCCTACGGATCAAGAAGGGAAAAATAACACCCACAACGGCCAAGGCATCCAACGGCCAACACAGCCTACGGCTACCCAGGTAGGACTCGTATCGGCCATTCAAGGGGCCACACATCATTCAAAGGAAGGCTTTACGACGTCCACAATACCCCAAGGGAGTGGAACCCAACGGCCATGAGGCCCTTGCACTAGACCCTTGATGATAACCCTTTGAAAGCGACCTGCGTCCAAGGGTTCTCCCACAAGGTTACCTTGGTCAGGAAATCGCCAAAGGATTGGATTCAGGGGCAGTATGAGGATCCCACTTCGGCCTAAGTTTCGAACTACTCCTTCACCCCCCACTCACTCTTCGGCCTGAAGCAGTGGGGGACTGGGGGACTACACCGGCCTCAAGAATGACAGGCAAAATCAAAGAAATCCAAAAAAATATACTAAGTCCATAACTACAACATTAGACATGCACCACAACGTCCATAACATCGTGGTGCACCTTCGGCCACAGCAAAGCTTGAGATCACAGGACACTTATCAGCCTTGAAACCACACACCACTCTCAAACCAGGAATCAAGAGAAAGGTTAACATACCTAAATCACAGACGTCCATGTACCGCAACGGCCCCAAGGTCTTCACAACTTCATCTTCGGCCAGACAGTGTTATCATTCCCAAAACCTTGGGCAACATGACGCCTTGTCGTCCAAAAACACATGGCATCATCAACAACGGCCAAAAGGAATGCACAGTACCCTCACCGGCCACCCAAAACAAAGACGCAACCCCTACGGCCTCACCAGCCCAAAAGGGAAACTCACCCAATCAACAACCAAGGATATACACTACCTTCATCGGCCACTCGTGCCAGAACACTCATCATCCACAAACAAAGCGCACCAAAGGAACAATAGCCTTCCCCGTCCGCATCAGGGGGCAGGCAACGGCCAAACTCAGAACAGGGCCACCAAACGCCGCGACAGAGAACGGCCAACGTGGTCCCGCATCGGCCAAGAAGCATCAAGCATAGAAATCTACTCTCCCTCACTTCGTCTACATATCAGCTTAGAGAGTGGGGGACTCCTGATGGAGTATATGGGTCTAGGCCCCAGGACCCACATACTCAGAAGGACAGAAAGCACAAGCCACTACGCGGTGCCCTCGTCGGCCGAAGGACTCTCGTCGGCCGAAGAGGGACCAACTCAGAATATGATCCTGAAGCCAGGGAACCAGGGTGTCCTCGTCGGCTGTGCCCTCATCGGCCGTGCCCTCGTCGGCCAGACCCTCGTCGGCTACGGAGGACTCGCAGGACTAGATTTTACACTTATTCATTTATACAGCCCACCAGTTGCTTTGTATTCGGCCCAATAGCGGTCCAGTTGTAGATGGGCCTCCCAAGCCCAAGGTTTGGGAGCCCAGCCCGTATTTTCCAATAAATACTTCCTCTGGAGGTAGTTATGGGGTTAGAAAATCATTCTATTGAAGTATTACTTGCACTTCTCTCTCTAGCTCTCACCTCTCTCTAGATATATACTCGATCAGAAACAATTTATATTTACATGATAATTTTTTTACTACCAATTAATAATAGAGGAAATTCCGCAAATGGGACCAAACAAGACTGAAATTGAAAAAATAGGAGCCGAAAATAACTAAAGATTACGTGGGACTAAAAATCATGCGAATTTCCAAATTTGACCTCCATGTCCACGCGCGTAATGAAACCTCTTTAATGCCGTTTCCTGTTTGGGTTTCCGATATATTCCGTACTCAAACCTGGCGCCGGAAGTTAAGTTTCCAAAGATGGCAATCATTCAAAATAATTAAAAACTCTACGCATGCGTGAGAGAGATTTTTCAAACGGCAACTTCTACTGCAAATCGAAAGTTGGAGGCGATTATCTGTTAAGCTTCAATGGAGATTGATGATTCCGATTTCCAGAGTCAGAATGACGATTCCGACTTTCCACCGGAAATGCCAAGTTCACATGACATTAGAATCAACTCCAAAATGGTATGTATTGCTTCTATTATGTTATTTTCGTATATTATGTTGATCCTGAATGACAATATGTTGAATGAAATTGAATTAGTTGGATAAATTTGAAAGATATATGTATGGTGTTTATGTAAGTACTCTGTAATGGAATTAACATGATTAATGACGTAATTACAAATACATTTAGAACAAAACAAAGGTTTAATGGCACTTATAGTTTGCTTAGTCTCATATGTACTTTAATTTGTAATGGCATTACAGGTTTTCTATAAGCAAAATATGTAATTGTGAATTGGCAATGGGAGAATAAGAAATTCATGTGATGTTGTTATGAAATGCTAATTTGGTTGTTTGTTTGTGGTTCATGAAGAATGCGAATGCCATATATATGTTATTGTGTTGCCTCTAAATGAGAATATGTTGACTCAAATGGAATTTGTTGCATACATTTGAAAGATATATGTGTTCTATTAATGTTAGTAATCTGTAATGGCAGTAAGATGATTAATGACGTAATTAGAAACTGATTTACAACAAAGAAAAGATTTAAAGGCATTTATACTTTGCTTAGTCTCATGTGTACTTTAGTTTGTAATGGCATTACACGTTTTCTATAAGCAAAATATGTAATAGTGAATTGTCAATGGGAGAATAAGAAATTCATGTGATGTTGTTATGAAATGCTAATTTGTTTGTTTGTTTGTGGTTCATGAAGAATACGAATGCCATATATATGTTATTGTGTTGCCTCTAAATGAGAATATGTTGACTCAAATGGAATTTGTTGCATACATTTGAAAGATATATGTGTTCTATTAATGTTAGTAATCTGTAATGGCAGTAAGATGATTAATGACGTAATTAGAAACTGAATTACAACTAAGAAAAGATTTAAAGGCATTTCTACTTTGCTTAGTCTCATGTGTACTTTAGTTTGTAATGGCATTACAGGTTTTCGATAAACAAAATATGTAATAGTGAATTGGCAATGGGAGAATAAGAAATTCTTGTGATGTTGTTATGAAATGCTAATTTGTTGGTTTGTTTGTGGTTCATGAAGAATGCGGATGTCATATATATGTTATTGTGTTGCCTCTAAATGAGAATATGTTGACTCAAATGGAATTTGTTGCATACATTTGAAACATATATGTGTTAGTAATCTGTAATGGCAGTAAGATGATTAATGATGTAATTAGAAATCGATTTACAACAAAGAAAAGATTTAAAGGCATTTACACTTTGCTTATTCTCATGTGTACTTTAGTTTGTAATGGCATTACAGGTTTTCTATAAGCAAAATATGTAATATTGAAGGCATTCTTTAAAGAACTGTGAAGCTATTATTCTTTGTTTTTTGTATCCTTTTACAAAATTACAAAAACAATAAAACTGACATATTCATGGCATTCTGTAGTGCATTTTTAACAAGTGAATTTAATTGATTTCTTTTTTAATAGACAATAACAAGGTACTTCAAGAGGACAATTTTGGCAAAATTAGATGACATGTGTGTCAATTGCTACTGCAATTTGCTCAAAGTAATGGAAAGGGTAAAGAATATTCTCAGTAAAGAGGAGTTGGAGGATTTAAAAGCAAGTGTTTTTGGTTGGCTTGTAGATTTTTCTAGCATGGATTGGGTTGGTGGACAGCTACATCTTGGGTTTGTAGGAAACTATGTGCAGTATGTTAATGGGTTGATTGACAAGAATGTGATGCGATTCCATATCCGAAATAGTGTAATAAGTTTCACTAAGCAGGATTTAGCAATAGTCACTGGTTTAAAACTGAGCGGGGAGAAACCGGTAGTGTCAGAAGAGCATATTGGAGATATCTGGAATCGGTATTTGGGAGGCAAGAACACAGTTACAAGAAGTGACATTTTAAAGGCCATTAGTAGTTACAAGAGTACTGATCCAGCATGTATGAGGTATGATGGGGTCAAGCTAGCACTTCTCTATATTCATTCACATGAGTTTTTAGGAAATCAAACAGCAAAACCAATGGAGTCACACTATTTGAAGCTGGTTGATGATTTAGAAGCTTTTAAAACCTACCCATGGGGTGATGTTGTGTGGAATGAGTTGATCACTGATATGAAACAAAGTTGTGAAGCACTAGAAAACTGCAAAGGTGAAAGAGTGACATTCCCAGGTTGCATGATTGCAATACAAGTATGGGCATTTGAAACATTCCCAAGCCTGTCAAAGGGAGGTTTGTGTAAAGTGATAGAAGGGAGAGAAAATATCATCCCAAGGACATTGAAGTGGGAATTTCATAAGAAGCCTCGACCGGAAGTTTTGTGTGACCTAATCTTCTATAATGACAAGGTATATGAATACTAATTATATATTATATTATATATTCTGTGATTAATAATATATAGCGCCACCTGAGAAGGAAATGAAGAGAATTGGTGACTTTCTAAGTATTGGTCTGCTAAAGACAAAAAAAAGGTGGATGATAACAGAAAGTACAAGATGGGTGAGGAAAGGATGCATGGAATTCCAATGGTGCTGGACACGATAAAAATTGAGTCCAAGACATGGCTATACAATCTATACTTCAAAGATCAGTGGTTGCAAGACATGGTATGTAACATGAAATCTACATTTCAAAATTAATACAATATCAATTATTATTTCCACTAATGTGTGTATACAAGGATCTAATTAGCGAAAAACTAAATTGCTTATACAATTTTTTATATATAAAATATAGCATATGGAGGTGGGAATGCACTATTTGGCAGTCAAAAGAGTTCATTACAAACTCAAACAACAATATAGCACAAGTGGGCCATTTTTTATTACAATGCTGAGGACGCTACATGAGGACATAGGAAAGAACAAAGAAACTGTTCCAGAAGGGGGGATTCATTGAAAGAGATCAGACCGTTCATACATTGCATCAAGTTTTTGCTTCCAAAAATAATAGACTTCTTCAAATTGTATGAAATTAAGGGGGAGGAGCCAATGGGAGAAAGACCACTAGAAATTGAAGTTGAAGAGAACTGCCCACAACAAGATAATGCGTAAGTAAATAACAAGTTGTCAACAAAGCTAATGGTGAATTTTAAATGAAAAGGTATATATACATTATTAAAGGTGTAAGTAAAGCTAATGTAATGAATGTTTTCATTTGATTACAGGTTTGATTGTGGAATGTATGTCCTAAAGATTGCTGAATTTCTCATAATGGAAGTGACTTTTGAGTGCATCGATCCAGAACTAATGCCTATGTATAGGGAAAAAATGGCAACAGAGCTGGTTTTATACAGTGAAAGGAGGTTGGAAGAAGCAAAAGGAATGAACCCGCCAAAATTTATCAAGGATTGAAGAGAAGTGTTGATGATAAATGGAGTTTTAATGCCAATCATGTCTTGAACAAATGGTTTTAATATGTAATAAGTTTGTTTTGCTTTAAGATAAGTTCCAAAATCATCTGAATTTGTGTGAACTTGGATTGTGTGCTTTTGTTTTGCCATGGATACTGCTTATATGATATGACCGTGGTTTGTGTTTTTAAATTTGTTTGATCATTTTTGTTCTGCATTATGAAATATTGCCACAACAGTGGATGTTATGAACATGAAATGCCATTATTCTTGGGTTATTCTTAAATGACAAAGATGATGGTGAATGATTCCAGTTAGGGGTGGGAAAAACCGAACCGAAACCCGAAAACCGACCCGGGCTCGGACCGAAAAATGTCACCGGGCCGGGTTTCTTTTATTTTTGACAGGCCGGTTAAAGAACCCGGACCGAACCCGAAATTTCGAGCCCAAATCCGGTCCCTAAAAATTACAATCCGACCCAGACCGGCCAAAACCTGGCCCGAATATTTAATTATAATTTATTATAAAAAATTAAGTATATGTAATAAATAAATCAGAAAGCCAACGCTACCAACCGTGTCGACATCTTCATTAGCCGATTGGGAATCACGAAGAGAACTCAGAAGTCTAAAGGACAAACATGGGATGCCATTTAGAATTCCGAAGAGGTAAATTTATGAAACTTTCATGTTTTCAAGGAGTAATCAACCTACAAAAGCTAATCTTTGAGACTCCAGAGTTCTATACTTCTCTTCTCTGGTCTCTCCGCTTCGTTTCTTCTCATACAATCGGGTGAATCGACTACACAGCTTCTTCTATTTTTCGTGTGTTCAAGCTTCATTAGCCATTCAGGTATTTAGCAATGAACTCTTCACAACTTATTGAACATTTGAACTAATTGATTTCGGTAATACCGTATGAGCATCTACGGTTGAATTTGTGCCGTGAATGCATTCTATTAAGTATTAACATCTACAATTTGAATGGTTTATACTTTATAGTTTGGAAGGAATGTTGTGTGCTAAATTTCATTTTATTCACCCATTCTAGTTTACCTTTAATGTTGATGACTAAAAAGCCAGCTTTCAACCTTTTACAAACTAATATAGCCTATACTTTCAGAGATATACATAGTTGCATACAATTTCACGTTACTCTAAATTGACTACTAAAACTCGAGACCTGGTTCTATTGAGGAAATTGAATCATGGCTCCTTTTAAGGGTAAATTGAAGGTAAATGGTTGAATTTCTTCATTTTTTCATGAATGCTTTTTCATTTTTAACAATGATTATTAATTCATGTATCCTATTTATTGTGTTAACCTTGCTGAATGTTGAATCAATTGTGTTGAATTTTAACTATTCCAGGTTCTTTATGTATGTACTTTGTATCAAGCTTGAAGTTTGTTACTTTATTTACTTTTAAAAAACATATTTTAATGGTTTCTCATCATATATATATATATATATATATATATATATATATTGTAGATGTCTACACAGGGATTACCTTGTAGCGTTAATGAGGGATGTGATGCTAGTGTTCCACCTTCGGACAAAAAGAGAAAAGGCTCAGAGGTGTGGAACCATATGGAAAAAATAACAAAAAAATGGGAGATAAAGAAATACTTGAGGCTGCTTCGTGTAACTATTGCAAGAAAAGGCTCCAGGCATCTAGTGATGGAAATGGTACTTCCTCGCTATTGAGACACCTACAAAACCATTGTGCCCGAGCTCCTCTTGAGGCCAAACTGATCGGGAATGTGTGGTGGCTCGCTTGCTTTTGACAATCATGTCATCGACGTATGCCTCCATCGTCCGGCTGAGGACTGTTCTGAAGATCTTAGCCACCATCCTGGTATAGGTGGCGCCGGAATTTTTGAGTCCGAAAGCCATGACGAGGTAGCAAAAAATTCCCTCTGGGGTCATGAAGGCTGTCTTCTCAGCGTCATCTTCATGCATGAAAATCTGGTGGTACCCTCTGAAGGCGTCAAGGAACGACATCAACTCGCATCCCGCCGTCTCGTCCACCAGTTGATCAATGTTGGGGAGAGGGAACGGGACCATGGGGCACGCCTTGTTCAGGTCAGTGTAATCAACACACATTCTGAATGTTGGTGGTTTTTGGGCGAGGATGACGTTGGCTAGCCACGTCGGGTACTTCACCTCTTTGATGTGGTTGATTGAGAGGAGCATGGTGACCTCCCCTTTGATGAAGTCCCGCCTGTCGGCGGACAAGTAGCGTCGCTTCTGCTTAACAGGTGCGGAGGCCGGATCGACGGTCAGCCAGTGGGTGATCACCTTCCGACTGATGCCTGGCATGTCGTCCGGGCCCCACGCGAAGATGATGGCGTATGACCGTAGGACGAGGAGGATGGCGTCTCGCTGGTCCTGTGGGAGTTGCTTCCAGATTTTGAGGACCCGCTCCGGCCGAGAAGTATCTAGGGGGACCTCCTCGACCTCTTCGGCTGGTACAGCATGCGGTCTCTCCTCGTCCTTGGCAACGGTCGCCGTGATAGTGTCTATCCTTTGGCCTTCCCTTTCACCTGGCCTCGTTAGCTTGAGGTAGCATGTCCTGGCTATCCTCTGGTTTCCTCTGGTGTAGCCGATGCCGCCACTGGTGGGGAATTTCAGGCATAAGTGTTTCATGGAGATGATGGCCTCCAGGTCCTCCAGTGCTGGTCGCCCCCAAATCAGGTTGTGGGCGCACTGAAGGTTGACCACCATGAACTCCATGTCAATTTTGGCGCGGTGGGTGCCGTTGCCGACTTCAATGGGGAGGACTATGGTGCCTTCAGCGTCGATAGAGTCCCTGGTGAAACCGGACAACGATGTCTTGATTGGCTTGACCAGTGCTTTGTCCAGCTTCAGTTGATTGAAGGTGTCCAGGTACATCACGTTGACGGAACTCCCCGTATCGATGTAAGTGCGGTGGATGATGGAGTCACCGATCTCACACCGGATGACGAGGGCGTCCCTGTGTGACTCCGTACCTGGAGGCAGATCCTTCGGCTGAAGGTGATCGCCTCCGTTCGTTGCTTCTTCAGCTGGGGGGGGGGGGGGGAACGTGGGACACCTCCCCAACGTAAAGGAATTAGGCCCATTTCTTCCTCTAGGTGATGGAGTCCCCCCGGTATTCCCACCTACGATGAGGTGAATATGGTTCTTCTTTGGTGGGGGCTCCTCAAAGTCTTTGTCGTCGCTGAGCCTACCGATCTCCCGCTTCTTCATAGAGGGTTCGCCCCCAGATTTGCCGGTGTTTACCCATGTATTTTTGCACGGGCCACCCTTGACAAATTGGGAGAGTTCCCCCTGACGAATCAGGCGCTCGATGGCTTTCTTCAGTGTGATGCAGTCATCGGTGTTGTGTGAGGAGTTCTTGTGAAATCGGCAGTAGGTGCCGCCTTGCTGGATGGCAAGGACTTCCTCCGCCGGCCGAGGAGCTTGTTCAATGAGGCCATGCTTCTCGGCATAGTTGAGGATGGTGCTGACCGGGTGGGTGAGGGGGACCCCCGGCCGTTCCAACCTCGGTCGCCAATGGCGGTCTTTCTTGCTTTGTCCACCAGGGCCGTGACGGCCCTGGGCACCCTAGCCGGCCGGGGATGTTCCCGGGGCTGGCGATGTTCCCGGGGCTGGCGAAGGATTTGTCTTCTTCGAGGGGTGGCCTTCGTCCTTATTGTGGTTGTGGAGCTCGTCGGCATCGGCGTACAAACTCCCGCGCTGAAGCGTCTTTGCATACGACCTTGGAGGGTCAGTGATGAGGCTCCTGGCATACGGGGAGCTGCGGAGGGCTCCCTGGTAGAGGACGAGGAGGGTGCGCTCATCGGCCCCCTCGACCTCTTCGGTTTCCCTCGTCCACTGATCAACGAATGACCGGAGGGGTTCGTCATGTTGCTGCTTGACGGAGAGGAGATGGGTGAAGTACTTCTTCACGCGCTTCCTCCCGGCAAAGTGAGTGAGGAAGCGCTGGGCAAGGTCCTGCCATGAGTCTATACTTCCTTCGGGAAGCGCGTTGAACCACTCGTACGCCGGCCCCTCAAGAGTGGAGAGGAACCAATGGCAGAGGTATTCATCCGATGCGTTCACCATAAGCATGTTGTTCTGGTAGCGGCTGAAGTACTCCTGGGGGTCTGATCGGCTGTCATAGGACTTGATGGCGTTTCCCCTGTACTTCTCTGGGATGGGAACCGAGAGCACCCTGTTAGTTAAGAGAGTCCTGGTCCTAACCTGGATGACGGGGTCGCCTCGTCCTTCGGCCAATTCCCTCTCAAGGGCACTGACCTTGTTCATGAGTGCGTTGAGGCCAGGATCGTTGGAGGCGCCGGCCGTGGGAATGTTCGCCGATTGTCTGGCCTTCATCTGGGCCAGCCTCCTCTCCAGCTGGGCGATAACCTTGTCCCGAGGGTCCCTGGCGGCCGTAGTGGTGCCCTGTTGGTTCTGCATGTGCACCTCGTGGGCGCGTTGATCTGGTGGCGCACGTCGTCCTCGTGCAACTTTCCTCTGCCTTTGTTCAGGTGGGGCTGGTCCGCTGTCCGGGACACAGACCCCAAGGTTTCCCTTGGCGAGCCAGGCCGGCGCTCACCAATCCGTCCCGCCATCCTGTCCGAAACCGGACGACGGCGCGTGTCACCCAACCTATTGAAGACAGAGGCTTTTCCACGCGCTGGGGTCTGTCCGGGCCGAAGAGGGGAAGCAGGGTGGGAGTGGGACGACGCCGTGTTCTGGGCTATCACCCCCTCATCGTTGCCTAGCTTGACGGCCAACGGTTGGGGCTGAGGAGGTGGAGTGACTTTCCCCCCAGTCCTTGGCATGAGTGCACTGAGGACGGTGGGGTTCTGAGCCAAGCTAGCGATGATGACCGACAGTGCGGCCTGCACTTGTGGATCAACAGACGGAGAAGCCGCGGCCAAAGGCTGGGCTGGGGCGTGGTCTGTCTTCTATGCGCGCTTCTTATCCAGGCCGATGCGGGCATCAGGGTGCCGTCGTTGAGCTGGTTGCGTAGGTCCGTCGTGAGGTTGATGGCCTCCTGGAAGACGTCCCCTCCTCCGACCTGGTCGGCCATGGCGTCCTCCTCACGCTCCCTGGTCTCCTGATCCTCTGGGATGGCCTTGCTGACGAGGTTGCAGTTTGACTTGGTTCTTCCCATGATCAGTGGTTAGCTGTGCTTGGTAGTGACAAAGGGTGCTAACTTGATTGTTCTAGCTCTCAATGAAAGCACCAAATGATAGAGTATATATCTAGAGAGAAGTGAGAGCTAGAGAGAGAAGTTCAAGTAAATGCTTCAATAGAATGATTTTGTAACCCCTACAACTACTCCCAGAGGTAGTATTTATAGGGAAAATACGGGCTGGGCTCCCAAGCCTTGGGCTTGGGAGGCCCATTTACAAATGGACCGCTATTGGGCCGAATACAATGTGTGTAGAAATGATTAAGTGTAAAATCTAGTTCTGTGAGGCTTCCGTGGCCGACGAGGGCACGACCGATGAGGGCACGGCCGACGGGGCACCCAAGTTCCCTGGCTTCAGGATCATATTCTGAGTTGGCCCTTCTTCGGCCGACGAGGGTCCTTTGGCCGACGAGGGCACCACTTGATGGCTTGTACTTTCTTTGTTCTTCTGAGTATGTGGGTCCTGGGGTCTAGAACCATATACTCCATCACGTGCCGAAATGAGTTAACGGGAACGACCTTGGTGGCTTCTAGCTAGTTATTATTTTATTTAAGTATTTCAGATGTTATAATAAAGTGATTATTGTTACTTTATTTTATTTGAGGATTTGAAGTTTTAGTAAATTCGTGCAGGTGGTTATCACATTTGCTGGTGATAACTAGATTTTATTGAGTTTTTATTTGGAGTTATATTTGAGATTTTATCAGGGTAATTTCTTAAACAAACGACCGTTATATTGCAGCTTATTTTTAAAAGTAGTATGCTAGTGTAACGTTTCCTTTAACCCTGAGCGGGGCGTTACAGACAGGGTGGGTCTGCCCCGCTCCGTGACCTCCACGGGTCCAAACATGTTGACCCATGACCCGCCCCATGCGGGGCGGATCCGTCATGCCGCACCGTAACCTAACTAGCTTGTATGTATTTTTATTTGTGAAAAGTTGTTACCAATTGAATCTACATAAAGTTTATCTTTAAATAATTATTAAAAACTAATACTATCGTATGATAAATCAAATTCACGATACGCTAGAAATTTCAAAAGTTAAGGAAAAATCACTTAGACTTGAATAGTTAATCTATTTAATTATATTAATACTTGAATATATGTATTAAAATGCTATATATAAAGAAGACATTGATAATCCGTCGTTCATCTCAATCTAATATATATATATATATATATATATATATATATATATATATATATATATATATATATATAGAAAAGATCAGGTGAGAAGTCCCCCTTAAAATGAGAAGTGAAAAGTAATCTCAGCCCTTGGATTTGCATCTAATCTTACAACGCATCTAATCCAAAAATCATAACTTATAAAGCTCTCCATCATAATTACGGAAATGCCACCACGTCAAAAAAAATTTGAAGGTTTCTGGAGTTATTTTTGCGTTGGCATTTTCGTAATTATTTTCGACGGGGTCTATCAGTTATGATTTATTAGTTAAAAGTTCGTATTTTTAGTCTATTAGTTAAACTTCGCAGTTCTCAGCCTAAGAGCACTTCTCACCTGATCTCACATGGGATAATGAGACATCCGGCAGATTCTAAAGCGTGGAAAACATTAGATGAACTATATCCATCATTTGCGTCTGACTCGCGAAATGTTCATCTTGGTTTAGCAAGTGATGGGTTTAGCCCCTTCAGAAACGGACATATTACTCATAGTACATGGCCAGTAGTTCTTATCCCATATAATTTACCTCTGTGGCTTTGCATGAAACAACATTCATTAATTCTCTCCACTCTTATTCCAGGTCCTAACGGACCTAAGGATAAAATTGATGTTTATTTGCAACCTTTAATAGAGGAACTGAAGTTGCTTTGGGAAGTTGGTGTTGAAACCTATGATGCTTCTAAAAAAGAGAAATTTAGAATGTTTGTTGCGGTACTATGGACAATAAGCGACTTTCCAGGATATGGTGATCTTTTGGGCTGGAGAACCAGTGGTGCTGTAGCTTGTCCTTCATGTAATAGTGAGACTGTCTCGTATAGATTGAAAAATGGATCCAAACACTGTTACATGGGGCATCGCAGATTTTTACGAGCTAATCATAAATGGAGACACGACATAAGTAGCTTTGATGAGAAGCCTGAGTTAAGGCCTGCACCTAAAGTGTTGTCTGGCGATGAAATTCTAAAGCAATTAGTTGATCTTGAAGAAGTTGTATCAACTTCAAGTAACAGTAACGCTAAGAAGAGAAAGAGAAAAACTTTGTGGAGAAAAAAGAGCATTTTTTTGAACTGCCATATTGGAGTAGTGTTCCATTACGCCACAATTTAGATGTTATGCATATCGAGAAAAATATTTCTGAAGCTTTACTTGGGACATTTCTAAATATTGATGGGAAAAGTAAGGACAATGTTAGTGCACGTCTTGATTTGGAGGAGATGAATATAAGAAAATATTTTCTAAAGCAAAAATGGACACCATATTATCATGAAGCATTTGTTACCTCTCTAGATTGAAAAGCCATGACCACCATATTATCATGAAGCATTTGTTACATCTTGCAATACGTAGCTGGCTTAACACTTTGTCAGCATCACTTATTCAATTGAGTGCCGTTTTAGAGAGTTATGCTCTAAGACATTACAAACTGGTGAGTTAGAACAACTACAGAACAACATTGTTCAAATTCTGTGTGAAGTGGAAAGAATATTTCCACCTTCTTTTTTTGTGATTATGGTACACTTGCCCATTCACCTAGCAAGAGAAGCTATCATTGGTGGGACTGTTCCTTATCGCTGGATGTACTCCATTGAAAGGTAATGTAAATTTGAATTTTTTCTGTTACTTATTATCAATATTAATTTTGAATATGCTAATATTTAATAATTTAATAGGTATCTGTGTAAACTGAAAGGGTATGTGCACAAAAAAGGTCACCCTGAGGGTTCAATAACAGAAGGGTATCTTTTGGAGGAGTGTTTGACATTTTGCTCAAGATATATGGATGATATAGAAACAAAATTCACTAAGAAATATAGAAATCAAATAATTTTGATGTGCATTCATCTTCAGATTGTTTGTCTATTTTTATGACAAGAGGAAGAGCATTGGAAAAGGACCTTCAGTATCTTGCATGTAGTCCTTGCCTTCCAGAAGTTGCTCTTGATCAGCTTGGATGAAGTCCGGTGACGCCTCTAGAATGAATATTCTTTGGAGAAACAGGAGACGCCCATGGAATTCATCTTCAGGACACGAGTATTTGACCTCTGTCTCCTCCACAATGTAGTCTTTTTGACTATTTGGAATCAATGCTTTATAGGAGAACTTGTCGGTGGCACAACGGAACATAATGATGGTTGATTTGTGAGTGTAGCTGACCATTTGATTTGAGTTGTAGAGATAGCAGAGAAGGTGTTGATTTTTGTGATGGAGTGAAGTGTCCCAGAATGATTTTTTCAGTGTTAAAAGCATGTGGACCACTCTCCCCCTCATGACGATCCGATGAATCGGGACGTCATGCTTTTATTCTTTTATTCCGCGGAAATAAAAACATGAAAAACAAGCAGAATCTAAAAAAGATAACGTAGCCCCCCGGGGTCGTGAAGACGCCCGTTATCATCACTATACAGATAAACTCTTAAGCAATGGCCTGAAAATGTTGGTGATTCTTATGTTGCAACAGCAGGACTTCCTTCCAATTATTGGTCTACATCTGTAATAGATGAGCCCTATGGAAGTTCTCGCAAGTCTTGAAGACTAGCAACTGACTCTAAAATGTGTCTGTGTCCTAGAAAATTTCAAAACATTTGGGAAGTGAGTAACTAGACACGACGTGATCAATGAAAATTCAGTGGCATGGGGCTGAGGCCACTGTAGTCAGTATTACTTGCCTCGGAAGGAGACAGTAATGAGAGATGCGGTTCCCCGTGAACTATGATTAAACACCTGTCTGTTGGGAGACAAGTGAGTGGTCTAGGGTAGGGTTGTGCATGCGCCGTTTGGACAAAATGCAGTGACTTCTACCCGGGATCTGAATAAATTCAGTCCTGAACCTATGGGGATAGTCCAGAGTATTTTAGTGGCTAGGAGCAAATGGTCAATTCATAGCAGGCAATTGAGGTAGCAGACTCATCATTGATAATTGTTTCCTTCTCACTCGAGCCTTCTGCTTCCTAATGCTCATAATGTTCACTCACTCACTCGCTCACTTACGCACTTACGCTCGGCTTTGTCCCTTGGGTAGGCTTAGTTGGGTTTACTAAGCCATAGGGACATGTTCTCTCATTGCTTTCTCATTTTCTCTCTGTACTTCCCCTCAACTGGAGCACTCGGTATGCTTTGTCATTGTTAGGCACCGGGGAGGATAACATTGAACACTTCCCCTAAAATGTTGCATCCTTTGAGAGATTCCTTGCTTTGTAGGTGTAAGGCGCCAGGAGGAGAAAACTGAAACTCCCCCTCAGAATGTGCAAGGTTTGATTGCTCACAGCTTGTCATACCCGCCATGTGTGTGGAGCAATCTGAACATGTACCACACATGACGGTTTCCCTGAGCTCACCATGTAGAATTTCAGCATATTGAAGATGACATAATGTTGATGAGTCAGGGGAGGCTTCAGCAGTTGATTGTTGATTGTTGTAAGATGACCGTTGACGCGAGGTTGATTGAATTATCTACTATTTTCAGACCTTTACATTGAAGTTTAGAAAATGTTTGACCTCAGGGTTGACTTTGAAAGAATTTGAACAGATTTGCCTAAGTTTTGACCTGGACATCGGTGATTTACAATGTTTGTCGGAAAACTCACGTTTTGACCCTAAAAGACTGCGAGTGAGGGCGCGTGAGAATTGGTTTTGGGGCGTAGCCCCAGAATACATGTAGATCTTTTCGTTAGCTTTCCAACAAAAAAACGTTTGCTCAAATCGGATCACCGAGTCAAAAGTTATGGCCAAAACAGTGCGGTGTCGCAGAAAATCTCTAATTTTGAGTTTTTGAGGAAAATCTTCGAGGTTGAGGTTCTCGATGTTGAATTTCGAGAGCGGGTGAATTTAAACAAAATTCTAAGGCAAAAACTCGAAATCCAAATCTGGAGATTTTAATTTCGAGTTTGCCTTGAAGAGTAATGACGAAATCCACCTGCAAAACAGACCTCAGAATAACGAAATCTTCAGAATTTCAAAATGTTTGGAACCTCGAAAACTTTGGAGTTTCGAAAAATCTCATAATCTCGAAAACTTGCTGTTTGAAAAACATCAGAACATCGAAAACTCCTGAAACATTTATATAAGCAGGGAATCATTCAGAGATCCTTATAATGTAAAGCTTCGATGAACTGCAAAGGATGTCAAGATTCGAATTATGAGTTCCAAGAAACTGCAAACTTTGAAAGATTCAAAGCATCGAGAAATTCCGAAAATTCTGAAATTTTTTAGAATGTCGAAATCCAAAACATCGAGTTCCTAAAACTCGAAATAAATTCCAAAACTCGCAATTCCAAAACTCTCAAATTTTTAAAAATTCGAGGTTTAAAACTCGATGTCAGAACTCGAGGTTTAAAACTCAAGGTCAGAACTCGAGGTTTAAACTCGAGGTCAGAACTCGAGGTTTAAAACTCGAGGTCAGAACTCGAGGTTTAAACTCGAGGTCAGAACTCGAGGTTTAAACTCGAGGTCAGAACTCGAGGTTTAAAACTCGAGTTGAAGACCGCGAGTTTACAACTCGAGTTGAAGACCGTGAGTTTACGCATCGAGTTGGAGACCGCGAGTTTACACATCGAGTTGAAGACCGCGAGTTTACACATCGAGTTGAAGACCGCGAGTTTACACATCGAGTTGAAGACCGCGAGTTTACACATCGAGTTGAAGACCGCGAGTTCATGACTGCGAGTTTAAAACTCTCGATTTTTAAAACTTTCGAATTTTGAGAATCTGAAAACTGTTCTGAATAGCCCTGAAGGTCGCGATCCCTCCTGTATCTGTTTCAAGTCAAAATCGTTTCTGCAGGCATATAAAAGCATAAACTCGAGTTTCCAAGGAGAGTTTTTCGAAAATGAAAATTTGCAGAAAACGAAAAAGAAGATATGCTGTAGAATCGGTTTTGAGAGGAGATTCCAACAGTATAATTTTTACAGATTTTCGTTCACAAACAAGATTACAGGAGCAAAACTCTATATGAAGAAAAAGAGAAGAAAAGCAGAGCATTCTTCGTTAGATCCAAGAAAATCGCAAATACATTCAACCTGTTTCACGCCTCGTCTCTGATACCAATTGATAGTCCCTGAAAGAAATGGACAAGTTTATACCCAAATCTGGTATACCGTATGAAAACCGGCCGCTACTCTCCCTGGAGAAGGAGAGCAGCGGCAAACCTAAACTCTCTCTATCTTTACGCCTCTGAACTCTAAGCCTCTATCCGATCGTTAGGGTTCCCGTAAGTTAGCCTCCTTTTATAGGAGAAGTTGGCTAACTTACGGGTTACAAGGAAGCCCACGGGCTGATACACATTTGTGGCCCGTATTACACGATTAATTAATAACTACACAAATACAAAGATAACTAACTAGATCGAACACCATAAAATATTCCCAACAGTTTTTTATTATAGTGATTACCAAAGTGAAGTTGCAAGTAGCACAACGATGACATCCATTTGGAAAAAGAAATTCATTCTATGGTTTAGAGATCGAGTAAGAGTCTCTAAGAAAATCACATTTTCTTAATTTTTCAGTCTCTGATAATAACATTGTAATAAATACATATTTTCTGTATGTACAGGTGACAACATTGTCCAAGGAAAATAACTCGAGTGTTTCGAAACACCTACCAGCACTCGCTCATGGTCCAAATCGCGCAGTCACTTCTGTTAATGGCTACATGCTTAATGGTTCCATGTTTCGCACACTAAAATCTGAAAGGGGAAGGGAAACACAAAACATAGGGGTTGTTGCGAAGGGTGAGAGTGGAGTGGAGAATCTTGAGTATTACGGAGTCCTACAAGAAATCATAGAAGCTCAATATATTGGAGTGAATCGTGTGACATTGTTTAAATGCGATTGGTGGGATGTTCAAAGTCATGGCAGGGGAATAGTTACTGACCTCTATGGGTTCACTAGTATCAACACCAAAAAAGTGTTAGCTAATGATCCTTATGTTTTTGCTTCTCAAGTAGAACAAGTTTTCTATGGTTATGATGTTGTGAAATCGAATTGGAAGGTTGTAGTTAAGACTAAGCCAAGAAACTTCTACGATGTTGCTGAGGAGTCAAATGGAACTGATAACATGGATGAAACATATCCATAAGCTTACCTTTCTATAGAAAATATTTAGATTTTGAGTTGACTTTTAACTAGATCCTTTCTTTTGATTTTTCATATATAAACATATAGTACTAATTATTCAAGTTTTAATTTCTTTTTTATTGTTCAAAGTCTTTATATTACTGCAGTTTAACATTTCAATATATTTCCTATGCATGCGTGTTTTAGTTTTAACCCTTATTTGGCTATTCTGTAGTGTGCTTTATTTAAAAGTCATTTTTTGGCAATAGCTTTATTATGTTAAGAGCTGGAAGAAATGCACATGCTCAACGAGTTGAGATGCAACAAAATACGTATGAACAACAAAGACTCAAGAATATTCAGGCTAACAGGTTCAAAATGAAGTCTTTGGGTATCAAACATATTGCTGCATTAATGACTAGTTTGGTTGATAGCACCAAAGGAAATAAAAGAAAAATGAAGCCTAAACATAGCATTGAGGAACATGATGATTATATTCTCAACTATGATTCTAACTATGAGAGTGAATCTAGTTTCCCTGCTGCAAGAAAGGTACTGCCAGTAGTTACTATGCTTACTTTTATTGTTTTTTGTGTTAGTTATTATGTTGTTAGATGTATGATGCATCACTCACTTTTCTTTTTAACACTTCAGAGTAAAAGTATACCAGTGAAAGACCGGGCTGAGAAAAGGAACTTCCAGACTAAAGGAGTAGCATCAGTCAAAGAGCGGGCAGAAAAGCGAAACTTCATCCCACCAGCGTCACTTGCAAAGATGTTAAGAATGAACAAAAAACATCACACAAAAGCACATGAGGAAGTTAGATCGGTATCCACTACTATTAAAGATGTTCAACAAGGTAAAATGTGTACTTCAATTATATATTTCAATTCCATAAACTTTTCAAAGCCACGAGTAATAAAGGGAAAATATATGAATCAAGCATTAGTAGTATCGAACAACTAGAAGATTATCAAGACAACATTGCTTTTGATGAAGGTATGCAAATCACTATAAATTTTATTTGATGTCTTCCTCTATGATTATCTTAACTATATATTTATTGGAGACTTGTCTGGACCATTTTATGTGTCCGTGATAAATGATGATAGTCCAGATTGTTAAATTTTATCTGATGTCTTCCTCTATGATTCTCTTAACTATATATTTATTGGAGGCTTGCATGATATAGATCTGGAGGACCAATATAACAATACAGACAGCGAAGATTCTCATATGGATGAAGGTATACGATATATAAAAATATGTCGTATTATAGTTTAATTTCATTTGTTGTAGGAAAATATGCGTTATTTTGTGTATTTCCTTCTCTGTATGATATTCTAATGTATACTTAGACGACGAAGAAGATAATATCATTCTAAATAAGAGGACTAGTGATGATGTAGATTCACCTGATGCTAACAGGGGAACACAAGTTATTTCTCAAGGTATGACTCTCTGAATGGTACCTCTATTCTATGTTTATGATTTTAGATTTAATCTGATTTGTGCTTAATGTATTGCTTTTATTTTTCAGCAGTTAATCAAAAGAAAAAAAGTGTACAAAAAAAACTCCTAGAGGTCCTATGAGAAATCTTCTTATGGCTAATTTGAGGCCGCATGAGAGGAAAAAGGTAGATTTTAACATAAAGGGCCAATCTATCGGCATAAATAGAGCTAGCTTGGGAAGCTATTGTGGCACCCTTGTGAGAGATACTCTAAATGCGCCCCTTTATAAAGTTAAAGACTTTTCTGAAATTCCAGAAACAAATAAAGACAAGATGTGGCAGCTAATTGTGGTATCTAAATTATTTTAATCCACCTATAAAGTATTCTCTTTATATATATTGATTCCTTTTTTCTAATAGAATCACTTGATTTTGCAAGGAAAAATTCGATATTGGTCTTGAAGATGATGAAGATGAGGTGCATCGTGAAAAGATAAAAAAAGAGAGACGTAAAACTCTGATGATATCTTTGAATAAGAAATACAAGAATTATAGAGCAAGACTGAAAAGTACTTTTTATGATACGGAAGAAACAGATGCTGAACGTTTAAAAAAAGAGAACAAGCCACCATTAATTGAGGAAAAGGATTGGAAGTGGCTTGTCAAGTATTTTGGTTCTCCTGACTTTCAGGTAATTAAGTTCTCTCTGTTTTTTTAAACACCCTATGTTGTTGTTTTAAGTATAAGTTTGACAACTACATTTTTTAACACGTAGAATTGCATTTATGATAGTGCTCAGTTAGAGTTAGACAATTGCATTATTATTGAACTGAGGTTGCATTTATGTTTGACAATTATTGTTGTTGTTTTAACCGTTTCAATAATACGGTGATCTGACAATTGGTTTTCTACATCTTTGGTGTAAAAACCTCTTAGCACCTATACTCAGTTGTTCATTTAGTTTCATAATAAAACATTGTTTTGTTTTACATAGCTTGAGTTACAGAATGAAACCTTGTTTTGCGTATGAGACTGTTTTATCTTGTTTGGGTTGAAGTTTATTTTTTTACAAAAACTGCAGACTGATTCACAGAATGTCATGTGGGTTGATTTTAGCTCAGTAATCAATTCACTCACAATTTTGTTTTATCTGGGTACAATTGAGAATTTTGTATATGAACAATTTATTATTTACTATATGTCATATATCTTTAACACTCTATGCTAGTAATCATTAAAATTGAAACTGGTATGGGCTTAAAATGAATCCTGAGTTGGTTTAAATGTTTTAATCAACAACTTAAAACCCTTGATCGTTTTTCACTACACAAAGTATTTCAATTTATAGCCTTAATCATTTTCCATGCTCATTTGTGTTATGCCATTTAAATATTTATCAGAAATTCATTTTAGTGATAACAATATAATTTTATTGTAATAGGAAATGAGTAAACGGAACCGTGATAACCGTTCATGCTTATACGCTGGACACACTGCAGGTTCGAAGAGTTTTGCTCAAGTTATAGAAGACATGGTAACATTAATTTCAATATTGTTATTTATTTCTATTTTTCTTCTTGTTCTTCTTCTTTTTCAGTTTTAACAATATTTCTGTCATATTAGTTCGAAAATGACCATGTAATGCCCGACATGTTGCAAGTGTACAAGAAGACTCACACTCGGCATGATGAAACTCCTGTGACTAATACTGCCAAGGAAACTATGGTAATTAATGACTATCATTCAATCACAATGACTAAATATTAATCTATGAGTTTTAAATTCGCAGTGTGCTTTAAACTTTTGTTAGGTCCTCTTTAATGTGTTCCATAAAAGTCAAATTTCATTAATATGGTTGTAGCATCATATAATGTAGGATCCTACAATCTGGTTTCTTTAAAATGATTGCATACCTTGAATATAACGTAAGATCATACAATCTGAATTTATAACCAGATTGAAGATACCAGATCAAATTTATGTTTACCTCTTTACCTTGTCCTTGTTATTAGGTACATTGTTTACCAAATCAAATATGCTAGTTGCAGTGCTGCATATATTGTTTTCCACTTGATGCATACATTCTATTTTTTATGCAGTAAAAGTAAAAAGTTGTTACATAGCTGCAAACATGAATACAACATACTTGCAAAATGTTTTAGCAAATTGAATTGGATATACTAGCTCCAATTGCAGACCTTGCCTTTTTTTGGTACACTTGTTGCATGGTTGCATAGATAACATCTTTTATTTGTAGTCAGAGATAGAAAAGCTTGTTGAGCAACGTGAGCTAGGAGAAATCATTATTACAGATGAAGAGATTTTTGAATCAGTTAAACCTAAAGGTAAATGTGGACGTGATCGTGGCACGGGTGTGAGTCCGTCCATTACATCATTGTTTGGACCATTTAGTGAAGGAGAGAAGTTGTGTAAAGAGACTGAAGAGGCCAAGAAAGATGCTAATGAGGCTAAGAAAGAAGCAAGTGAAGCTAACGAGAAAAATAAAACACTCACTAAGGAGTTAAACAGTTTCAAAAACGAGGTCAGAGTTATGAAGGGTGTTATGGAGAAAATTTTCGACCTTATGGGAGGTGATTTTTCTAAGTTGATTGCGAATGAGGTATTGCATCGGTTTTTATTTCATTATTTTTTGTTAATAACTTTTTAAGTTGTTTAAAATATTTATTTAGAATTTAATTGCTATATGGCAGGTTCATAAGGAGCATAATAAAGAGAAAAGTGATGATGGTGATGACGATGAGGACCATGATGATGGAGAAGAAGAAGAAGAAGAATGATCTCTCTACACAATGTGTTGTCCTTGAAGTTTTAGACATATGTTGTTACATCTTCATGTTTTTGGACAAAATGTTTTATTAGTTTTAGACTTTGGTTAGTTTCGTTTTACACGTATTCATGGTAGACTAGATTGAACCATATTTGTTTTGTAGTTACAACATTCAGTTATTAAATGAATATTCTAATGTTAGCCTTTATTTATGTGAGGTATTTATGTTCAACAATAGTGTATTTTTAATAGTTTAAAAATTATATGCAATTGATCATATATTGATAAAAAATAATATAATTGTCGCAAAATATATATGGTTGGTTCAACATATAAAGTTGCATCTAATATTTTTTAGGAGCAGCGTATAATAGTGCCTCTAAGAACATTTTGAGTCATTAATAATAGTTGCCCTTAATAATATTTTGAGGCAACATAACATGAATGCCTCCAATGACATTTTGAGGCAAAAGGTTGAGGTTGCCTCTAAATGTATCCTTTTAGAGGCATACCATTGTTTGCCTCTAAAGGCAAGCTTTCGAGGCAACCATGATTTTGCGACGGACTATTTGAAGGCAATCACCAAGTTGCCTAAAAAAAGCATTTGAGGCAATTTTCCTATTTTTAGAGGCAATTTTGTCATGCCTCTACAAGTCAATTTTATTGTAGTGCAATTACATGGAGCCTAAAATAACATGGATTAAAGACGGTTGAATGTTTGTGATTTCTTGAATATTTATAGAAACAATTTATATTTACATAATAACTTTTTTACTACCAATTAATAATATACAATAAGTCAATAATTGATATTATACCATTTAATTATGTGGGGTAGAATTAAAATTGATGGAGCATGAGAGTGAATGAGTGTTGTAAGAGTGACATGTGGCAAATGCTTAAATGAATGACATCTCGCAAAAGCTTAAACCAATATGACTCTTTAATGTATAATATATAGATTACATGGAGCCTAAAATAACATGGATTAAAGACGGTTGAATGTTTGTAATTTCTTGAATATTTATAGAAACAATTTATATTTACATGATAATTTTTTTACTACCAATTAATAATATACAATAAGTCAATATATAATAATTGATATTATACCATTTAATTATGTGGAGTAGAATTAAAATTGATGGAGCATGAGAGTGAATGAGTGTTGTAAGAGTAACGTGTGACAAATGCTTAAATAGATGACATGTGGCAAAAGCTTCCACCAATATGATTCTTTAATGTATAATATATAGATTACATGGAGCCTAAAATAACATGGATTAAAGACGGTTGAATGTTTGTGATTTCTGGAATATTTATAGAAACAATTTATATTTACATGATATTTTTTTTACTACCAATTAATAATATACAATAAGTCAATAATTGATATTATATCATTTAATTATGTGGAGTAGAATTAAAATTGATGGAGCATGAGAGTGAATGAGTGTTGTAAGAGATACATGTGGCAAATGCTTAAATGAATGACATGTGGCAAAAGCTTCCACCAATATGACTCTTTAATGTATAATATATAGATATAAATATAGATATAAATATAGATTACATGGAGCCTAAAATAACATCGATTAAAGACGGTTAAATGTTTGTGAATTCTTGAATATTTATAGAAACAATTTATATTTAGATGATAATTTTTTACTACCAATTAATAATATACAATAAGTCAATAATTGATATTATACCATTTAATTATGTGGAGTAGAATTAAAATTGATGAAGCATGAGAGTGAATGAGTATTGTAAGAGTGACATGTGGCAAATGCTTAAATGAATGACATGTGGCAAAAGCTTCCACCAATATGACTCTTAAATGTATAATATATAGATATAGATATAAATTACATGGAGCCTAAATAACATGGATTAAAGACGGTTGAATGTTTGTGATTTCTTGAATAATTATAGAAACAATTTATATTTACATGATAATTTTTTACTACCAATTAATAATATACAATAAGTCAATAATTGATATTATACCATTTAATTATGTGGAGTAGAATTAAAATTGATGGAGCATGAGAGTGAATGTGTTGTAAGAGTGATATGTGGCAAATGCTTAAATGAATGACATGTGGCAAAAGCTTCCACCAATATGACTCTTAAATGTATAATATATAGATATAGATTACATTGAACCTAAAATAACATGGATTAAAGACGGTTGAATGTTTGTGATTTCTTGAATATTTATAGAAACAATTTATATTTACGTGATAATTATTTTACTACCAATTAATAATAGAGGAAATTCCGCAAATGGGACCAAATAAGACTGAAATTGAAAAAATAGGAGCCGAAAATAACTAAAGATTACGTGTGACTAAAAATCATGTGAATTTCCAAATTTGACCTCCATGTCCACGCGCGTAATGAAACCTCTTTAATGCCGTTTCCTGTTTGGGTTTCCGATATATTCCGTACTCAAACCTTGCGCCGGAAGTTAAGTTTCCAAAGATGGCAATCATTCAAAATAATTAAAAACTCTACACATGCGTGAGAGAGATTTTTCAAACGGCAACTTCTACTGCAAATCGAAAGTTGGAGGCGATTATCTGTTAAGCTTCAATGGAGATTGATGATTCCGATTTCCAGAGTCAGAATGACGATTCCGACTTTCCACCGGAAATGCCAAGTTCGCATGACATTAGAATCAACTCCAAAATGGTATGTATTGCTTCTATTATGTTATTTTCGTGTATTATGTTGATCCTGAATGACAATATGTTGAATGAAATTGAATTAGTTGGATAAATTTGAAAGATATATGTATGGTGTTTATGTAAGTACTCTGTAATGGAATTAACATGATTAATGACGTAATTACAAATACATTTAGAACAAAACAAAGGTTTAATGGCACTTATAGTTTGCTTAGTCTCATATGTACTTTAATTTGTAATGGCATTACAGGTTTTCTATAAGCAAAATATGTAATAGTGAATTGGCAATGGGAGAATAAGAAATTCATGTGATGTTGTTATGAAATGCTAATTTGTTCGTTTGTTTGTGGTTCATGAAGAATGCGAATGCCATATATATGTTATTGTGTTGCCACTAAATGAGAATATGTTGACTCAAATGGAATTTGTTGCATACATTTGAAAGATATATGTGTTCTATTAATGTTAGTAATCTGTAATGGCAGTAAGATGATTAATGACGGAATTAGAAACTGATTTACAACAAAGAAAAGATTTAAAGGCATTTATACTTTGCTTAGTCTCATGTGTACATTAGTTTGTAATGGCATTACAGGTTTTCTATAAGCAAAATATGTAATAGTGAATTGTCAATGGGAGAATAAGAAATTCATGTGATGTTGTTATGAAATGCTAATTTGTTGGTTTGTTTTTGGTTCATGAAGAATGCGGATGCCATATATATGTTATTGTGGTGCCTCTAAATGAGAATATGTTGACTCAAATGGAATTTGTTGCATACATTTGAAAGATATATGTGTTCTATTAATGTTAGTAATCTGTAATGGAAGTAAGATGATTAATGATGTAATTAGAAACTGATTTACAACAAAGAAAAGATTTAAAGGCATTTATACTTTGCTTAATCTCATGTGTACTTTAGTTTGTAATGACATTACAGGTTTTCTATAAGCAAAATATGTAATAGTGAATTGTCAATGGGAGAATAAGAAATTCATGTGATGTTGTTATGAAATGCTAATTTGTTGGTTTGTTTGTGGTTCATGAAGAATGTGAATGCCATATACTACAAAAACATAATGAAGTAAATGTTATTGTGTTGCCTCTAAATGAGAATATGTTGACTTAAATGGAATTTTTTGTATACATTTGAAAGATATATGTATTCTATTAATGTAAGTAATTACAAACTTATTTAGAACAAAGCAAAGGATTAAAGGCATTTATATATTTTGCTTGGTCTGATTTCTAATTTAGTTGAAAATGGCATTATTAGTGGATTTTCAATGGGAGAGATAAGCATTTGTAGAGGATATTTTTGATATCATATGATATAATTCTGTGTTTTGAATTTTTTTGGAAATGTTTATTTTTAGTTTTGATGTAATTCTATTTTAGTGGAAGTTATGAGAATTAAAAGCCATTATTTTATTTTTCTTCACAAGACTGACATTATGGTGAATGATGTACACATACACATATCAAACAAAAAAAATTAATATTGAAGGCATTCTTTAAAGAACTGTGAAGCTATTATTCTATGTTTTTTGTATCCTTTTACAAAATTACAAAAACAATAAAATTGACATATTCATGGCATTCTGTAGTGCATTTTTAACAAGTGAATTTAATTGATTTCTTTTTTAATAGACAATAACAAGGTACTTCAAGAGGACAATTTTGGCAAAATTAGATGACATGTGTGTCAATTGCTACTGCAATCTGCTCAAAGTAATGGAAAGGGTAAAGAATATTCTCAGTAAAGAGGAGTTGGAGGATTTAAAAGCAAGTGTTTTTGGTTGGCTTGTAGATTTTTCTAGCATGGATTGGGTTAGTGGACAGCTACAGCTTGGGTTTGTAGGAAACTATGTGTCACGCCCCGGACCTAGCCGGACACGTCAACAACCCGCCGTACAATATGAATAGTCAACCACAGTCCAACTCATCCATACTATACAAGGCGTCATGAATATCATTCACACATAGTACATCCATAAACAAACATAATGTAAAACATGCATTTAAAACAACGGAAGCATTAATACAATTGTTCAAGCCACACTTGGCGTAACTAGGCATACAAGCCCCCAAAGTAATTATTAAGAAAATAGTATCCATGAGCATTAACTTAATTGTTTTTAAAACAGAACGGAAGAAGAACGAACCACGTCTTCCTCCCTTGAGCCTCCCGAAGCAACGGGCAATGGTAGCAACTTCAAGTTCTACCTGAAACTGTTAGGTGGCCTCCCCCGTGAAGGGGAGGTCAGTACTTGGAAATATTTTACAAGTACAATAGCAACTATACTAAGTATAATCAACGTTGTAACTTCCAAGACCCTCACAATAGGGTGATATCATAATATAAATAATAATTTATATTTCCCACTTATTATCTTTATAATAAGTAAATTCATTTATTTGTCGGCACACGGCCCTTCTTATTTATTCCCTTTCATTTATCATTTGCACAACCCAACCCTTGGGTCTTATTATTTCTACGGGACTTGCTACCGCTGTCCGAGACCTCATGAGGCTCCCGGTTCGGACTCCAACATCCCGCCCCTGGACTCGTACCCATCATCCCGTAGGAAGGTAAGGCCCTTCGGGGTCCTATCTTATGTGTTACCGCTACCGGAACCTAGTTAGGTCTCCGATTCGGATTCCACCCTAACCCGTGATCACGATGTAAGTCCATGTTATCCAACCCCGCTCTCTAGAGTCGGGAAGGGCCATGGTCCTTACTTATTTCCATAATTCAACCGGCTATCCCCAAGGACTACCGAACACACCCGTAGGCCAATCCTATACCTAGGATCAATTTATTACTTACTTTATCTTGGGTATCCCTTAAGGCCTACCCCTAGTATAACTTAGAGTTCATACTTTCCTACCTTAAAGCATCTCTTAAGACTACTTATGGCATAACATTTCACAATCCAATCTTAGGATAATCTTAACAACATTTCATCTTAATGTCCAACTAGTATCTTAATACTAGTTGAATTAATACCAACAAAACAAGTTCTCAACTCATAGTCATATAGATAATTCCAACTTATTTTCCTTTGAAAATATCATTTATCTCAATATTCAAAATATCACTTTTAATCACTCATATATTCTAATATGAAGAAAAAGTATATTTCAACATATGTTTCATAATTAATTCCACTTTCAAGTCAACTTATTCATAACACATGATCATACACAATTTACTCTTAAATTTGTATATCATGCTCTTTTTCCTTTAGACATTTGTCTTTTCACTTTTTAGGCATTATTAATCATTAATAATCCATAAAAAACACATTTAATTACCTTCGGTAATCTCATGAAATTAACTCACTAATTATAAGCAATATAGTCAGCCATCCTCACCTTATGATGTGCTGAAATAGTTGCCTTTGTTGAGCTCCCCGATAAATCCTCGTTTTAAACCGATGAAAAGGCAAAACTGGACTGCCTGGGCAAAAGACGGGCGGCTTTCACGAAAGCCGGGCGGCTTTCGTGTTCTGCAGATACGAGCAGCTCCCTTAAAGTGGCGGTTTCCGGCGATTTCGACTCCTATCGATTCACCAACTCTTCTAAGTTAAATATCACCACTTTATAACAATATTCTACACTTTTAAACGTGTAGAACATCATGTTTAATCCACTGTATGATTTCTTACAAATCATACATGATAAAACTAGTTAATGCATACAAGTTGGACTCTTACCTCAATTCTTAGCTTTTCTTCTTGGATCCTTCTCTCCTCTTGGTTTCTCCAGCTCGAGAACCTTGAGAGACTTTTTTCCCTGGACCTTATCTCTCTTGTGATGGCTGAATTATTGTAAGATGGGTAGGGGAGAGGTTCATCTCAACCAACACCATCATATTATGGGGGATATGACATGAGGGGTGTGGGTTTTGTCTCAATTGAGGCTTCCCATTTCCATCATCCGTCCTTCCCATGTTATCTGGTCAATCAGCACCCCTAAAAACGTGGGGTGGCCCCCACTTATGTGGGAGGTCATCCCATTATGTCCCGGTATGTACAATCGGCCCCGAAAGTTGTATTTTTCGGACTATTTTAGTCATATTTTATTTTATCGGGCAGGATAAATTATATCACGCGTTCCTAATAATTATGGGCCTTTAGAATAGATGTATATTCCCCAACATTATTGTAGGAGTCTCCGAAACTCATTTCGGGCTGTTATCCGCTAAATTACCAATACCGGTAATTGGGCCCCGTTTGACCAACCCGGTCAGCTCCATGCCTGTTCCATGGCCCAAATAAAATATCCACCACCATATACATATTATCTAGACCAAGATGAATATGATATGTGGTTCAAGAATTATCGGGCGGCCCCCGGTTCCGGCGTGGGCCCCACATGCAATTTACTATTTACGTAAAAGAAATAATAAAAATTTACAATTACGCAAATTCATAAATCATCTTTCAAGGTTTATTACATAATTTACTAAAAGTAAATATGCTCGGGGTCGGTGTTACAAGTTCACCCCCCCTTAACGGGAATTTCATCCCCGAAATTCACAATGCTCATTCAAACAAAAACGCGTATTGCTCCTTCATCAAAGCCTCCGTTTCCCAAGTTTCCTCCTCAACTCGGTCACTTTTCCAAAGGATTTTAACCATTGGAACTTTCTTGCTTCTCAATTTCTTGACTTGCCTGTCAAGTATCTTCACCGGTTGCACGGCATAATTCAAGTCTTCCCGTATTTCCACGAGTGGTTTTTCTAATACATGAGATGGATCCGGCATATACTTCTTAAGCATGGACACGTGGAATACGTTATGTATCTTCTCCAATTCCGGAGTCAGCTGTAATCGGTATGCCACGGCCCCAATCCTCTCAAGAACCACGAATGGCCCTATGTATCATGGGTTAAGTTTCCCTCGACTCTGAAATCGGATGATTCGCTTCCAAGGTGAAACTTTCAAAAATACTTCATCTCCCACCTTAAACTCCAAGGCTCTTCGGCGCTTATCGGCATAACTTTTCTGTCTATCCAGGGCTGCCTTAAGTCTCTCACGAATTATCTTCAACTTAGACTTGGTGATCTCCACCAATTCCGTGCTCTCGAGTTTGGCCATGCCAACCTCATCCCAACACAAAGGGGTACGACATCTCCTCCCATACAATGCCTCGTATGGAGGCATGCCTATACTTGCCTGATAACTGTTGTTATAGGCAAACTCTACAAGTGCCAAATGGTTGTCCCAACTCCCTTGGAACTCCAATGCACAAGCTCTCAGCATATCCTCTAATATCTGTATAACCCGCTCAGATTGCCCATCCGTTTGTGGATGAAAAGCTATACTGAATTTCAACTTTGTCCCCATAGATTCTTGGAACTTTGGCCAAAATCGTGATGTGAATCGCGGATCTCTATCAGATACAATGGTTATAGGAACCCCATGTAGCCTCACGATCTCGTCCACATACAACTTGGCTAACCTCTCCAGTGCATAGGTAGTGTTGATAGGTAGAAACTGTGAACTCTTCGTGAGCCTATCGACAACAACCCATACGGCATCATAGTTCTTAACCGTTCGTGGCAGCCCCACCACAAAATCCATAGTCACGTGCTCCCACTTCCATTCAGGAATGGAAAGTGGTTGTAGTAACCTAGCCGGATGCTGATGTTCTGCCTTAACTTGCTGACAAGTAAGACACCTACTGATGTACTCGGCTATTTCCCTCTTCATACCCGACCACCAGTAACTTTCCTTCAAATCACGGTACATCTTCGTGCCTCCCGGGTGCATGGCATACGCCGATGAATGAGCCTCCTCTAAGATGGACTTTCGGAGCTCATCATCCAACGGTACACACACTCGGTCACGAAATAATAAGAGACCATCGTCTCTCTCCCTGAAATCCTCAACCGGTCCCGCTAGCATGCATTCACGGATCTTCATAAGTTCTTCATCGGCTTCTTGACCCTTCTTGATTTCATCAAGTAATGTAGGTCTCACCTCGAATCTAGCTAACAAGGCACCATCGCTAGATACCTCCAATCGGGCTCTCAATGCCCTCAAACTAGTCAACAATGCCCCAGACGAATTCTTTCGGCTCAGGGCATCCGCTACCACGTTGGCTTTACCAGGGTGGTACTCGATAACTAGATGGTAGTCTTTTATAAACTCCATCCACCGTCTCTGTCTCATATTTAACTCTTTCTGAGTAAACACGTATTTTAGGCTTTTGTGGTCAGTGTATATATGACATGTTTCCCCGTAGAGATAATGTCTCCAAATCTTCAATGCGAATACCACTGCCCCCAGCTCTAAGTCATGAGTAGGATACTTTATCTCATGCTTCTTCAACTGTCGTGAAGCAAAGGCAATCACCCTCCCATTCTGCATCAAGACACATCCAAGCCCTTGGATGCTTGCGTCGCTGTAGACATCGTACCCCACACCCTGTTTGGGTAATGCGAGTACCGGTGCCTCGGTCAATCTCTTCTTCAGTTCAAGGAATCCCTTCTCACATCGGTCATCCCATACAAACTTGGCCCCTTTTCGAGTGAGCTTTGTCAATGGCGATGCCAAAACTGAGAACTTCTCCACGAATTTTCGGTAGTACCCTGCCAATCCAAGGAAGCTACGAATTTCTTTGACGTTCTTTGGCCTCTCCCATTCAGTAATGGCCTCAATCTTCTTGTTATCCACGGCAATCCCTGATCCCGAAACCACATGCCCGAGAAAGCCAATCTCCCTTAGCCAAAATTCACATTTGGAAAACTTGGCATAGAGTTTCTTCTCCCGTAACGTCTCAAGAACAAGTATCAAGTGCTCCTCATGCTCTTCTTCACTCTTCGAGTAAATCAAGATATCATCTATGAACACAATCACAAACCGGTCCAAGTATTTATGAAATACTCGGTTCATCAAGTCCATAAATGCCGCCGGGGCGTTGGTTATCCCGAACGACATAACCAGGAATTCGAAATGACCATACCTCGTGCGGAATGCACTTTGCGGTATGTCATCCTCCTTTATCTTCAGTTGGTGGTACCCCGACCTCAAGTCAATCTTCGAAAATACCGTCGCTCCTCGGAGCTGATCAAACAAGTCATCAATCCTAGGCAAGGGATACCTATTCTTGATTGTGACCTTGTTCAGTTGACGATAGTCAATGCACATTCGAAGTGTTCCATCTTTTTTTTCACGAAAAGGAACGGTGCTCCCCACGGAGAGTGACTTGGCCTTATGAAACCGTTATCCAATAGCTCTTGCAATTGGGTTTTCAACTCGTTAAGTTCAGCGGGCGCCATTATGTATGGCGGTATAGAGATTGGTTTGGTGCTGGGTTCAACCTCGATCACGAACTCAATCTCCCTATCGGGTGGAAGCTCCGGCAAGTCTTTTGGAAAGACATCCGGATACTTGCACACTATTCTCACATCATTGATGTCTACTTCTTCTTTGGTCTTGTCCACCACGTAAGCCAGATATGCGTGGCATCCCTTTCTCATCATATTCCTCGCTCTCACGGCGGATATGATACAACTGTTTGATTTGCCTCTATCCCCCTCAAAACGTAAGGTCAAACCTTCACCGCTTTCGAGTTCAAGAACCTTCGTATAACAATCAACCCTAGCATGGTGCTTCTCTAGCCAATCCATCCCGAGGATCGCGTCGAACTCGATCATGCTCAGCGGTACGAAGTCACACGTCAAGTTCAGTCCCTCCACCTCCACCTCACACGATGGATAGTGGCTATCTCTTTCGATATCATCCCCTAGAGGCATGGATACCAATAGGGTTTGATCCATCGGTACAAGTGGTCCGTTGAATCCGCTGGCGAACGCCTCACTCACAAATGATCGTTGCGCCCCGGTATCAATAAGGATCCTTGCGTCTCTCCCGTTTATCTTTAGTGTTCCCGCAACAGAGTCCGGGTTGGCACGAGCATCCGCCTCCGTCATAGCATAGACCTGAGCTTGGGTCCTTCCTTGATTTACGGATGGCGCGTTGCTGGCACTCGTCCCACCGTGCCCACCGCTAGCATTTGGTGCTCCGGTTCGGTTCCTGCTCGTCGTCGTTGCACTACTTGATCCGGCCCCCATGGCTCGCCCAAGTTGTGGTCAACTCACCTTCAAATGCCCGACCTCCCCGCATTGATAACACCTCGGGGGATCGCGGCACTTGCCAAAGTGGTTCTTCTTGCAATTGCTGCACTTCTTCACGCCTGAGCATTGTGACGCAGAGTTTTGCCCGCTCAGGCCTTGATTTCCCCTTACCGGTGGTGCAGGGGTTTTGAAAGATCCGCCTCCCCCGTGGTTCCCCTTCTTGTTAGAACCTTGAGGGCCATGGTTCTCCCATTTTCTTTTCTTCGCCTCCTCGGCATTCCTTCGTTTTCTTTCCTCCCACTCTTTCTCCCCCTTCAAGCCTTGTTCAACCACTTGACTAAACGTCATATTAGGCAATTGTGTTGCCCTCTCGCATATGTCAAGGTCCAAGGCATCCCAGAAATGGTTCACCATCCGGTTTTCATCACAAATGTACTCTGGTATGAACTCAGCAAGCTTTCTGAACTTGTGCTCGAGTTCCTTCACCGTACATTCACCTCCTTGGGTCAGATTCGTGTACTCCCTCCTCTTCAAGTTCACCTCGAAGTCGAAGTAGTATTGGCTAAAGAACTCATGTCGGAAATTCTCCCAAGTGACGGCCTCGCCGTACTTCCCCTTTGTTCCATCCCACCACGTGGACGCCATGCCTTCTAGTAGCCTCGTGGCTACTCTCAGCTTCATGTGGGGTGGTAGTTGCATGTCGAGGGCCGCCTCGTTGAATCTTTTGATCCACTCGGCCGCCACGGAGATGTCCCCCGTCCCATCAAACGGTTTACATCCCAAGTCTCTTGCCTCTTTAAGGTACTTTGAGATCCTTATTATAGGGACCTCAGCACCTCCCCTTCCTCGGGATTCTATGATCTCCCTAGGAGTCACACGACTTCCTCTCCTCGAAGCCCCTTCCAAAGTACGCCTTGCCCGGCGCCTTTGGCGATCTTGGTGGTATTGCCGGAGCAATTCTTCAATCCGTTCGAGAGCTTCATTATCATCACTCTCGTCACTAACATCGTCGTACTCCCCATCATATGGTGTCTCAACCGGCTCAGTTCCCGGTTGGTAAGTTGAATCCTCCTCGGACTCATATTGCTCATCAATCGTCTCCACATGACCGTCACTCACCGTCAGTGAGTGGCCTGCACGGCCCTGTCCCCGAGACACCCTCGACCCTCCCCGACTGCCACGTTGGGATCCTCCCGGTGCCTGACCAGTCGGGTTTCGTCGAGTAACTTTCCCGGTACGTTCCATTTCTGAAAGAAATTTAGAATGAGTCATTAGACTCGTATCAAATGTCAATTGATGGATAGGCACTTACAGACATCTTTTGGCTCAAATCACCGCCATACCAATTGCTAAGGGTACCATCTTAACAATTAGAGACTTTGCAACTCAAGTACCAAAAGTTCTATAAGTACAAAACCTTATGCTCATGGTTTTCAAATTCGTTTTCAAAAGAAATTTTGAAGCTTCATTATGATATTTACGGACTAAGTCTCTGATACCAATTAAATTGTCACGCCCCGGACCTAGCCGGACACGTCAACAACCCGCCGTACAGTACGAATAGTCAACCGCAGTCCAACTCATCCATACTATACAAGGCGTCATGAATATCATTCACACATAGTACATCCATAAACAAACATAATGTAAAACATGCATTTAAAACAGCGGGAGCATTAATACAATTGTTCAAGCCACACTTGGCGTAACTAGGCATACAAGCCCCCAAAGTAATTATTAAGAAAATAGTATCCATGAGCATTAACTTAATTGTTTTTAAAACAGAACGGAAGAAGCACGAACCACGTCTTCCTCCCTTGAGCCTCCCGAAGCAATGGGCAATGGTAGCAACTTCAAGTTCTACCTGAAACTGTGAGGAGGCCTCCCCCGTGAAGGGGAGGTCAGTACTTGGAAATATTTGACAAGTACAATAGCAACTATACTAAGTATAATCAACGTTTTAACTTCCAAGACCCTCACAATAGGGTGATATCATAATATAAATAATAATTTATATTTCCCACTTATTATCTTTATAATAAGTAAATTCATTTATTTGTCGGCACACGGCCCTTCTTATTTATTCCCTTTCATTTATCATTTGCACAACCCAACCCTTGGGTATTATTATTTCTACGGGACTTGCTACCGCTGTCCGAGACCTCATGAGGCTCCCGGTTCGGACTCCAACATCCCGCCCCTGGACTCATACCCATCATCACGTAGGTAGGTAAGGCCCTTCGGGGTCCTATCTTATGTGTTACCGCTACCGGAACCTAGTTAGGTCTCCGATTCGGATTCCACCCTAACCCATGATCACGATGTAAGTCCATGCTATCCAACCCCGCTCTCTAGAGTCGGGAAGGGACATGGTCCTTACTTATTTCCATAATTCAACAGGCTATCCCCAAGGACTACCGAACACACCCGTAGGCCAATCCTATACCTAGGATCAATTTATTACTTACTTTATCTTGGGTATCCCTTAAGGCCTACCCCTAGTATAACTTAGAGTTCATACTTTCCTACCTTAAAGCATCTCTTAAGACTACTTAAGGCATAACATTTCACAATCCAATCTTAGGATAATCTTAACAACATTTCATCTTAATGTCCAACTAGTATCTTAATACTAGTTGAATTAATACCAACAAAACAAGTTCTCAACTCATAGTCATATAGACAATTCCAACTTATTTTCCTTTGAAAATATCATTTATCTCAATATTCAAAATATCACTTTTAATCACTCATATATTCTAATATGAAGAAAAAGTATATTTCAACATATGTTTCATAATTAATTCCACTTTCAAGTCAACTTATTCATAACACATGATCATACACAATTTACTCTTAAATTTGTATATCATGCTCTTTTTCCTTTAGACATTTGTCTTTTCACTTTTTAGGCATTATTAATCATTAATAATCCATAAAAAACACATTTAATTACCTTCGGTAATCTCATGAAATTAACTCACTAATTATAAGCAATATAGTCAGCCATCCTCACCTTATGATGTGTTGAAATAGTTGCCTTTGTTGAGCTCCCCGATAAATCCTCGTTTTAAACCGATGAAAAGGCAAAACTGGACTGCCTGGGCAAAAGACGGGCGGCTTTCACGAAAGCCGGGCGGCTTTCGTGTTCTGCAGATACGAGCAGCTCCCTTAAAGTGGCGGTTTCCAGCGATTTCGACTCCTGTCGATTCACCAACTCTTCTAAGTTAAATATCACCACTTTATAACAATATTCTACACTTTTAAACGTGTAGAACATCATGTTTAATCCACTGTATGATTTCTTACAAATCATACATGATAAAACAAGTTAATGCATACAAGTTGGACTCTTACCTCAATTCTTAGCTTTTCTTCTTGGATCCTTCTCTCCTCTTGGTTTCTCCAGCTCCAGAACCTTGAGAGACTTTTTTCCCTGGACCTTATCTCTCTTGTGCTGGCTGAATTATTGTAAGATGGGTAGGGGAGAGGTTCATCTCAACCAACACCATCATATTATGGGGGATATGACATGAGGGGTGTGGGTTTTGTCTCAATTGAGGCTTCCCATTTCCATCATCCGTCCTTCCCATGTTATCTGGTCAATCAGCACCCCTAAAAACGTGGGGTGGCCCCCACTTATGTGGGAGGTCATCCCATTATGTCCCGGTATGTACAATCGGCCCCGAAAGTTGTATTTTTCGGACTATTTTAGTCATATTTTATTTTATCGGGCCGGATAAATTATATCACGCGTTCCTAATAATTATGGGCCTTTAGAATAGATGTATATTCCCCAACATTATTGTAGGAGTCTCCGAAACTCATTTCGGGCTGTTATCCGCTAAATTACCAATACCGGTAATTGGGCCCCGTTTGACCAACCCGGTCAGCTCCATGCCTGTTCCATGGCCCAAATAAAATATCCACCACCATATACATATTATCTAGACCAAGATGAATATGATATGTGGTTCAAGAATTATCGGGCGGCCCCCGGTTCCGGCGTGGGCCCCACATGCAATTTACTATTTACGTAAAAGAAATAATAAAAATTTACAATTACGCAAATTCATAAATCATCTTTCAAGGTTTATTACATAATTTACTAAAAGTAAATATGCTCGGGGTCGGTGTTACAAGTTCACCCCCCCTTAACGGGAATTTCATCCCCGAAATTCACAATGCTCATTCAAACAAAAACGCGTATTGCTCCTTCATCAAAGACTCTGTTTCCCAAGTTTCCTCCTCAACTCGGTCACTTTTCCAAAGGATTTTAACCATTGGAACTTTCTTGCTTCTCAATTTCTTGACTTGCCTGTCAAGTATCTTCACCGGTTGCACGGCATAATTCAAGTCTTCCCGTATTTCCACGAGTGGTTTTTCTAATACATGAGATGGATCCGGCATATACTTCTTAAGCATGGACACGTGGAATACGTTATGTATCTTCTCCAATTCCGGAGTCAGCTGTAATCGGTATGCCACGGCCCCAATCCTCTCAAGAACCACGAATGGCCCTATGTATCATGGGTTAAGTTTCCCTCGGCTCTGAAATCAGATGATTCGCTTCCAAGGTGAAACTTTCAAAAATACTTCATCTCCCACCTTAAACTCCAAGGCTCTTCGGCACTTATCGGCATAACTTTTCTGTCTATCCTGGGCTGCCTTAAGTCTCTCACGAATTATCTTCACCTTAGACTTGGTGATCTCCACCAATTCCGTGCTCTCGAGTTTGGCCATGCCAACCTCATCCCAACACAAAGGGGTATGACATCTCCTCCCATACAATGCCTCGTATGGAGGCATGCCTATACTTGCCTGATAAGGTACTTCGTGTATGGTGATAAGGAGGACGACATCGAAATATGGCCGAAGATGACCACGACCTTCGAGGAGGCCGACGGGCCCGATATGGGCATTCCCGCCGAAGCTGATGGTAATACCCCCTTCGGCTTCTTCAGGTACTTTGTTTATTTTTAATTTTGCTGACCTGTTTTGCTTGTTGTGCAGATTTTGTGATGGATCGTCGGTCTGTGATGAACAGGGCCGCCGTGAAGGCCAAGGCAGAGCTGACCGCCAAGGAAGCTGCAGCGAAGGCCGCTGCCAGTAGTGATGCTACGAAGAGGCCCCCTCCTCAGCCGAAGAAGAAACGGCCGGCGGAGGAGACGCAGAGGAAGCTGACGGAGGCCGGCATGCAGCCTGCCAAGAAGTCGAAGAAGGCTTCGTCCTCTGCCACTGCCGATGAGGCCGGCGTGCTAACCGTCCCAATCGTGGACGCAGGAGGGTCAAGCGTTGTTGCTGCCCTTGTAGACCTTGGCTCTGGTCTTACCAGAGGGGGATCTCAAACCCTTCCCCTCGCTGAGGACTCCCGGCCGAAGCGGGCAAGCAAGGAGGTGGTCTCGTCCACCTACAAGTTGGAGGTTGAATACCCCAAGGACGGGGGGGTTTTCAACGATGGCGTTGACGGCCATAGTGTCCTCTCTCAGGCCATCCCGGCCAAGGACCGGGTCTATCTTGACAAGCTGGGAGATGTCAAGATATACGATGGTGGTATGGACCTCGTCATCCAGGTAATTCCCTTCTTCCTCGGCTTTTGCTTTTCATTTTTTCCCTTTGATATTTTTTTGCATCCTTTATTGATAATCTTTCCATTGCAGGGTGCCTTTATGCTTATGGAGAGCCATAAGAGGCAGTAACGGGAGATATCCCGTTTGCAAGAATTTGAAGAGAAGGCAGCCTCGGCCGATGAGGCCATGAGCTGTCTGGGGAGGCTGTGGGCGGACTTTGCGGCTTTGCAAAGGAAAGCTTATGAGGCCGATGCGGCCAAGGAAGAGGCACTGGCCAATCTAGCCGCTGAGAAGAGTGCCCGTGAGGCTGATCGTCTTCGGGCGGAGGAGGCCGAGAGGGCCAAGGTCGAAGCTGAGGCTGCGGCGGTGAAGGCTGCCGATGATGCAGTCGCAAAGTTCCTGGCCGAGGGCTGGAAGGCCGATGAGCGCCTCCCTTGGTGCTATGAGGTCGTGGCGGCCAAGCTAGAGGATTGGGGGCAGAACTCCCCTGTCGGCCAAGAGTACTTTGAACGGGAGATGTCCGTATACTATAATATGGGCCAACATCGGATGCAGAGGCTCATCTACCGCCGGCTGAGTCGTGCCCTCAGGACCCTGAACTATACCCGGGGTTGGGTCAGGCGGAATCTGCGGCTTCCTCGGCTGATGAGAGACCCGGAGGAGCAGGCCAACCTTCCTTTGTGTGATAGGCAGGCTCCGATAGAGAGTTCCGGCCTGGGCGAACCAGAGTACGAGGAGGCCGACTACTTGGACGACACCGCCACTTCTGCTATTGAGGCCGGCCTGGATCCTGAGATCGAAGTTGGTGCTCAGCATGTCGCCGAGGAGGACGTTGCGGGCCCTGCTGCCGATGAGGCCGCTGCAGAGCCATGATCGGCCATAACCTCTTTTTGACTTGCGATTGGCCTTTTGTTTTCTAATCTTGATTGTAACGGCCGAAGTGCCCCCCATGTACCGACTTGTATTAAATGAAAGCATCTTCACGTTTCATACTGTCTTTGTCGTCTTATTGTCTTTTCTTTTTTCCTTCCCAAAAATTTGTATAAGTATTTTGGAATTGGGACTTGGGAAATTCTTCTAAGTATCCGAACTTGAAGTGGGTGGGTGTTCTCATCGTCTTGGTGTTGAGCCCCTTTCCACTGTTGGCAGATGCTTTGGGAAATTCCAAAGTGTTGAACCAATACGCCACGCGTGGTGTTCTTGTCGGCCCGGTGTTCTTCGTGGCCGCTGTGTTCCCCTGTCCCTTATCTGATCAGGAGGTCGGCCTGGATCCTTGTGTTGTGGCCGATAGGGGTACACGGGTTTGTTGTTCCCTTCGGCCTTGCATGTCTTTGTTTCTTGCCTTGGGTCCTTTGAACTTAGTTCTTTGAACATAGAAATTTTTCTAAGTACAAATGCAAGACATAGGTAGCTAACGGCTTGCAAGTATTCAGGTGCCCGCTTCGTCTAGAGGCTGTCCCTTTAAGTGCTTAAAGATTTTTCTAAGTGCAAATGCAAGGCATAGGTAGCTAACGGCCTGCAAGTATTCAGGTGGCCGCTTCGTCTAGATGATGTCCCTTTAAATACTTAGAGATTTTTCTAAGTATAAATGCAAGACCTTGTTCCTTCCGTGTGGTACCATCGTCGGCCAAGAGACGACTTTGTGGCCGATGAGGGTACCATGGTGTCCCTTTTGCTTTACTCAAGATATTTTCTAAGTGTTGGAATCACTTAGGAACACTTTTTCCCAGGAATTTTCTCTAAGTGTTTGGTAAACACTTGGACAAATATTCCCAAGGATTTTCCGCTTGGCCAACCGCCTGCTGGGTTTTAGTGCCTGTAACGGCCATCCGGAATGTTGTGGCCGGTAGGGGTTGTTACTTGAATGCTTAACTCTCCCGCGGGTGTAATACTGCCCGCTTCGTCCTGGGCTTCCTCTCTGGTGGTCAACTTCAGGATTGTGTTTTGAGTGTGGAGTTGTAATTCTTTATTTCATACCAAGTGTTGGCGCTTCAAAGGGCTATGGCCGATGAAGGTTACCACTCGCGTTTCACCCAACCACTTTGGTTAGGGTTTTTTAAGCGTATGCTTCGTCCTTGGCAATTTCCTTGTAGTGTGTGGCCGCTTTGTCCACGTCACCTGTTGGTAGTGTTTGCCTTTGTGTTCAACTGATATGTACTTAGCCAAATGTGGCTGTAGTGTGGGGATTTATTTTTACTGCTCGAGGCCGGCAAGTGCGCACGGCCGTCGGCTTCCCTCTTTTTTTTGTTCCCCGTTTCAGGGAGTGTCCTTCTTTCAGGCTTCGGCCAAAGGGGTCGATGGCCCTTCGGCCGGTTCGGACTTCGTTTATAACGTCCGTGATCTCAGGGGGGGTCCCGTCGCCTATTTATGACGCGGGCTAGACTTTTGGTTGGTTTCCAACGGCTGTCGTTGCCCATCCCTGAGTTTTGGGATTTTGTCACCTCGGCCATGATTTCAGACCTTTCGTCCTGCGATCAGGCGCGTGGACGACGCGGTGAACTTCCCGTTTCAAGACGCGGGCCATTTGCGGGCCCATCGTCCTGGGGACGTCGTCGGTCCTGCCTGAGCATTTTCGCTCTAAGGGGCCGATACGACGTGCTCTCTCAGCTGGCCTAAACCTTTTGTTGATACAAAATACAATGGGCATGCTTGGGCTTTTCGCTCAAGAGATGCAGATGCGAAACGCCACATCGGCCATGCCTGAGCCTTTCGCTCTAAGGTGGCCGATGAGGGCGCCTATCCATGTGGTACTTGAATTCCAAGAAATCAAAGGAAACATGATTTTTATTCAAAAGTGGCTCAAGGCCGAGGGTGGCGTTCAATCAATAACCCGTCAAAGGGTGAGGGCTTCGCCGGCTGCACCTCCTTCGGATTATTGATAAAACTTCACCAAATGGTGTACATTCCACGTTCGTGGTACATTGGTCCCGTTTGGGCGTTTAAGCTTGTAGGTGCCGGGTTTCACCACGGCACTGACGATGTAGGACCTTCATACTTCAAGGCTAGCTTGCCTCCTTCCGTCGGCTGGCTCGCTTCCCTTCGGCGGAGGACGTAGTCTCCCACCTAGAATTCTCGGGAACGTACCTTGGCGTCATAGTATGATTTTACTTGACGCCGGTAGTTCTCCGCTCGGATGAATGCTTGCTCGCGTCTTTCTTCGACCAGGTGGAGGTCGATCTTCATGTTCTCCTCATTAAACTCTGGGTCATACTGCTCCACCCGTCGGCTGGGAATGGTGACCTCTGTGAGTGCCTTAGCTTCAAATCCATAGCACAGGGCAAAAGGTGTTTCACCCGTCACCCTCCTTGGCGTAGTACGATAGCACCACAGGATGTTGGGGAGCTCGTCGACCCAACTCCCCCTGCGTCCTGTAGGTTCTTCTTCAGCCCTTCCATGATGGTTCTATTGGCGTTCTCAACCTGCCCGTTGCCTTGAGGGTAGGCAACGGAGGAGAAACAGTGTTTTATCCCCCATTCTCGAAGGAGCTCTTGGAAGGGCGCCGCTTCGAACTGGGTGCCGTTGTCGGATATGATCTCTTGGGGGACACCAAAGCGGGTGAGAATGTTCTTGTGAACGAATTTCTGACACCTAGCCCCCGTGATGCTGGCCAAGGGCTCCGCTTCGACCCACTTAGTGAAGTAGTCGACTGCGACGATGATGTAGCGGTTGTTGCCGGCAGCTCTGGGTAGAGGGCCGACCAGGTCAATCCCCCACCTCGAGAATGGAATAGCGGTGCTGACGGGGGCGTAGTTGACGGCTGGCCGACCAGGGGCCTTCTGGAGTACCTGGCATGTGGTGCATTTCCTAGCAAGATCCGCACAATCCCGCGCCATGGTCGGCCAGAAGAAGCCCTGGACGACGAGACGCCAGGACATGCTGAAGGGGCCCTGGTGCGAGGAGCAAACACCACAGTGAACTTCTTCCATGGCCACGTCGGCCTCGTCCTCATGCAGACATCGGAGGAGAGTGCCATTATAGGATCGTTTGTAGAGTCTGTCATCCTCAATGGTGTAGCTTGGGGCCCTGAGTTTGGCGAGTTTGGCCCTCTCCTCGTCCGGGGGCAGCTCCCCCGTCGTGATGAAGGTGATGATGTCGGAGATCCAGTCCTTCGGTCGCTGTTGGACGCACAAGATGGGGCTGGCATGGATGCTGGACATGCTTAGCTCCTCGATCTTGGCTAGCTGGGAGATGTGCTCCGGGGTGTCCGAGCTGAGTTTGGAGAGGATGTCGGCCTCGGCGTTCTCGCCCCTTGGGATCTGTGTGATCTCGTGGGTTTCGAACGCCTTCAGCAGCTCCTCTGCTTCTTGTTTGTACTGCTTCATCCGGCCTTCCTTTGCTTCGTACGTACCCTCAACCTGGCCCACTACCAGCTTGGAGTCGCACCTGATTTTGATGTGTCGGGCTCTGAGGTCGGCGGCGAGTCTGAGGCCGCTGAGGAGGGCTTCATACTCGGTTTCATTGTTGGATACCCTGAAGTTGAAGCGGATGGCATAGTAAGCTCTGAATCCTTCAGGGGATATGAGGACGACGCCGACGCCGCATGATTTCGCGGCCGACGAGCCGTCGGTGAAGAGGATCCATGTGTCATCGGGCTCTGGGCCGGGGGCGGTAGCGGCTGTCTCCCTTGCCGTGCATTCGGTGACGAAGTCGGCTAAAGCTTGCCCTTTGATGGATGGCCTTGGCTTGATCTCAATCTGAAATTGGCTGAGGAAGATTACTCATTTCACCATCCTTGAGGAGCTAGTGGGGCTCCTCATGAGTGCGCCAAGGGGCTGCTGGGTCAGCACATGGACGGCATGGGCCTGGAAATAATGCCCCAGCTTTTTCACCGTATGGACGATGGCCAGCACCGTCTTCTCAATGGGGGAGTACCTGAGCTCGGCCTCCCTAAGTGTCTTGCTGATGTAGAAGATGGCCTTCTGCGCCCCTTCGTCCTCACGGATGAGCACGAAGCTGATGGCCGACGTGCTGACCCCTAAGTACAAGAAGAGGGTTTCGCCGGCTTTGGGCTTGGAGAGCATGGGTGGGGACGATAGGTACCTCTTCAGCTCTTCGAACGCTTCCTGGCACTCCGTCGTCCATTTGAAGCTGTTGGCTTTACGCATGATCTGGAAGAAAGGGAGTGCCCTTTCGGCTGACCTGGAGAGGAAACGGTTCAGGGCCGCCAGGCGCCCCGTCAGTCGCTGTACCTCCTTGATGTTGCGGGGGGGCTCCATGTTGATGATATCCTGTGTCTTCTCCGGATTTATCTCGATGCCTCTCCGGCTGACCATGTAGCCGAGGAACTTGCCGCCTTGGACGCCGAAGGCGCACTTCTTGGGGTTGAGGCGGAGCCTGAACTCCTTCATGATCTCAAAGATTTCCCGGAGGTCGTCGTCATGTGTGGAGGCTCGCCTGCTCTTGACGATCATGTCGTCGACGTACGCCTCCATCGTCCGGTCGAGGACTGCTTTAAAGATTTTGGCCACCATCCTAGTGTAGGTGGCGCCAGAGTTTTTGAGTTCGAAAGCCATGACGAGGTAGCAAAAGATTCCCTCTGGGGTCATAAATGCCGTCTTCTCAGCGTCATCTTCATGCATGGAAATTTGGTGGTACCCTTTGAAAGCATCAAGGAACGACATCAACTCGCACCCCTCCGTCTCGTCCACCAGCTGATCAATGTTGGGGAGAGGGAACGGGTCCATGGGGCACGCCTTGTTCAGGTCAGTGTAATCAACACACATTCTGAATGTTGGCGGTTTTTGGGCGAGGACGACGTTGGCTAGCCACGTCGGGTACTTCACCTCTTTGATGTGGTTGATTGAGAGGAGCATGGCGACCTCCCCTTTGACGAAGTCCCGCCTGTCGGCGGATAAGTAGCGCCGCTTCTGCTTGACGGGCGCGGAGGCTGGATCAACGGTCAGCCGGTGAGTAATCACCTGGCGGCTGATGCCTGGCATGTCGTCCGGGCCCCACGCGAAGATAACGGCGTATGACCGTAGGACGAGGAGAATGGCGTCCCGCTGGTCCTGTGGGAGCTGCTTCCCGATTCTGAGGACCCGCTCCGGCCGGGAGGTATCCAGAGGGACTTCCTCGACCTCCTCGGCTGGTTTGGCATGCGGCCTCTCCTCGTCCTTGGCGACGGCCGCCGTGATGGTGTCTATCCTCTGCCCTTCCCTTTCGGCCGACCTCGTTAGCTTGAGGTAGCATGCTCTGGCTATCCTCTGGTTTCCTCTGGCGTAGCCGATGCTGTCATTGGTGGGGAACTTCAGACACAAGTGCTTCATGGAGATGATGGCCTCCAACTCCTCCAGTGCTGGCCGCCCTAAGATCAGGTTGTGGGCGCACTGGAGGTTGACCACCATGAACTCCATGTCAATCTTGGCGCGGTGGGGGCCGTCACCGACCTCCACGGGGAGGACTATCGTGCCCTCGGCGTCGATAGAGTCCCCTGTGAAGCCGGATAACAGTGTCTTGATCGGCTTCAGCAGGGCTTTGTCCAGCTTCACCTGCCTGAAGGTGTCCAGGTACATCACGTTGACGGAGCTCCCCGTATCGATGTAAGTGCGGTGGATGATGGTGTCACCGATCTCACAACGGATGACGAGGGCATCCCTATGTGATTCCGTACCCGGAGGCAGATCCTTGTCGGTGAAGGTGATCGCCTCCGTTCGCTGCTTCTTCGGCTGGGGGGGAACGTGGGACACCTCCCCTATGTAGAGGGATTGGGCCCATTTCTTTCTCTGGGTGACGGAGTCCCCCCCAGTATTCCCACCCACAATGAGGTGAATGTGGTTCTTCTTTGGCGGGGGCTCTTCGAAGTCCTCGTCGTCGCTGAGTCTGCCGATCTCCCGCTTCTTCGCAGAGGGTTCGCCCCCTGGTTTGCCGGTGTTTACCCATGTATTTTTGCGTGGGCCACCTTTAACAAACTGGGAGAGTTCCCCCTGACGAATAAGGCGCTCGATGGCTTTCTTCAGCGTGATGCAGTCGTCGGTGTTGTGCGAGGAGTTCTTGTGAAACCGGCAGTATGTGCCGCCCTGCTGGATGGCAAGGACCTCCTCGGCCGGCCGAGGAGCCTGCTCGATGAGGCCATGCTTCTCGGCATAGTCGAGGATGGTGCCGACCGGGTGAGTGAGGGCAACTCCCGGCCGTTCCAACCTCGGCCGCCAGTGGCGGTCTTTCTTACTTTGTCCACCAGAGCCGTGACGGCCCTGGGCACCCTGGCCGGCCGGGGATGGACCCGGGGCCGGCGAAGGATTTGTCTTCTTGGAGGGATGGCCTCCCTCTTTCTTGTGGTTGTGGAGCTCGTCGGCGTCGGCGTCGGCGTACAAGCTTCCGCGCTGGAGCGCCTTGGCGTACGACCTTGGAGGATCGATGATGAGGCTCCTGGCGTACGGGGAGCTGCGGAGGGCTCCCTGGTACAGGACGAGGAGGGTGCGCTCATCGGCCCCCTTGACTTCCTCGGTCTCCCTCGTCCACCGATCAATGAACGACCGGAGGGACTCATCATGTTGCTGCTTGACGGAGAGGAGATGGGTGAAATACTTCTTTGCGCGCTTCCTCCCGGCAAAGTGGGTGAGGAAGCGTTGGGCAAGGTCCTGCCATGAGTCAATACTTCCTTCAGGGAGCGCATTGAACCACTCATACGCTGGCCCCTCAAGAGTAGAGAGGAACCAACGGCAGAGGTATTCATCTGACGCGTTCACCATCAGCATGCTGTTCTGATAACGGCTGAAGTGTTCCTGGGGGTCTGATCGGCCATCGTAGGACTTGATGGCATTTCCCCTGTACTTCTCCGGGATGGGGGCCGAGAGCACCCTGTTGGTGAAAGGGGTCCTGGTCCTGACCTGGATGATGGGGTCACCTCGTCCTTCAGCTAACTCCCTCTCCAGGGCGCTGACCTTGTTCATGAGAGCGTTGAGGCCAGGATCATTGGAGGCGCCGGCCGTGGGGATGTTCGCCGATTGCCTGGCCTCCATCTGGGCCAGCCTCCTTTCCAGCTGGGCGATGACCTCGTCCCGGGGGTCCCTGGCGGCCGCAGCGGCGCCCTGCTGGTTTCTCATGCGCTCGTCGTGGGCCGCATTGATCTGGTGGTGCACGTCGTCCTCGTGCAATTTCCCCTTGCCCTTGTCCAGGCGGGGCTGGTCCGCTGTCCGGGACACAGACCCCAAGATTTCCCTTGGCGAGCCAGGTCGACGCTCACCAATCCGCCCTGCCATCCTCTCCGAAACCGGACAACGGCGCGTGTCACCTAGCCTATTGAAGACAGAGGCTTTTCCACGCGCTGGGGTCTGCCCAGGCCGAAGAGGGGAAGCGGGGTGGGAGTGGGACGACGCCGTGTCCTGGGCCATCACCCCCTCATCGTTGCCTATCTCGACGGCCAACGGTTGGGGCTGAGGAGGTGGAGTGACGTTCCCCCGGTCCTTAGCAAGAGAGCGCTGAGGACGGTGGGGTTCTGGGCCAAGCTGGCGATGATGACCAACAGCGCGGCCTGGACCTGTGGATCCACAGGCGGAGAGGCCGCGGCCATAGGCTGGGCCGGGGCGTGGTCTGTCTTCTCAGCTCGTTTCTTGTCCAAGCCGAAGCGGGCATCAGGGGCTCCACCGTTGAGTTGGTTGCGGAGGTCCATCGTGAGGTTGATGGCCTCCTGGAAGACGTCCCCTCCGCCGACCTGGTCGGCCGTAGCATCCTCCTCGTGCTCCCTGGTCTCCTGGTCCTCAGGGATGGCCTTGATGACGAGGTTGCAGTATGCCTTAGTTCTTCCCATGATTAGTGGTTAGCTGTGCTTGGTAGCGACGAAGGGTGCTAACTTGATTGTTCTAGCTCTCAATGAAAGCACCAAATAATAGAGTAAATGTCTAGAGAGAAGTGAGAGCTAGAGAGAGAAGTGCAATATATGCTTCAATAGAATGATTTTGTAACCCCTATAACTACCTCCAGAGGAAGTATTTATAGGAAAAATACGGGCTGGGATCCCAAACCTTGGGCTTGGGAGGCCCATTTACAACTGGACCGCTACTGGGCCGAATACAAAGCCACTGGTGGGCTATACAAATGAGTAAGTGTAAAATCCGGTTCTGTGAGTCTCCCGTGGCCGACGAGGGTCTTGGCCGACGAGGGCACGGCCGACGCGGGCACGGCCGACGAGGACACTCTGGGTTGGCCCCTCTTCGGCCGACGAGGGTCTTCTGGCCGACGAGGGCACCGCGTAGTAGCTGTGCTTTCTGTTCTGAGTATGTGGGTCCTGGGGCCTAGACCCATATACTCCATCATGCAGTATGTTAATGGGTTGATTGGCAAGAATGTGATGCGATTCCATATCCGAAATAGTGTAATAAGTTTCACTAAGCAGGATTTAGCAATAGTCACTGGTTTAAAATTGAGCTGGGAGAAACCGGTAGTGTCAGAAGAGCATATTGGAGATATCTGGAATCGGTATTTGGGAGGCAAGAACACAGTTATAAGAAGTGACATTTTAAAGGCCATTAGTAGTTACAAGAGTACTGATCCAGCAAGTATGAGGTATGATGGGGTCAAGCTGGCACTTCTCTATGTTCATTCACATGGGTTTTTAGGATATCAAACAGCAAAACCAATGGAGTCACACTATTTGAAGTTGGTTGATGATTTAGAAGCTTTTAAAACCTACCCATGGGGTGATGTTGTGTGGAACGAGTTGATCATTGATATGAAACAAAGTTGTGAAGCACTAGAAAACTGCAAAGGTGAAAGAGTGACATTCCCAGGTTGCATGATTGCAATACAAGTATGGGCATTTGAAACATTCCCAAGCCTGTCAAAGGGAGGTTTGTGTAAAGTGATAGAAGGGAGAGAAAATATCATCCCAAGGACATTGAAGTGGGAATTTCATAAGAAGCCTCGACTAGAAGTTTTGTGTGACCTAATCTTCTATAATGACAAGGTATATGAAATACTAATAATATATTATATTATATATTCTGTGATTAATAGAATAATATTATACTAATATGGTGTGTTGTGTCAGTTTGAATGGACAGGTATTGTTCCAGTTGACCAGGAGCTTTATTTGATTGAAGGATTCAATATTAATGATGCTAGAGTGGAAGTTGAAGAAAATGAGAAAAGAAAAGAAGGAAATGGAACTTCAAATGTAGAAAAAAGAAAAAAAAATACAAAGGTTATGAAGGGAAAACAAATAGGAGTGAAGAAGGGAAAAACATTAAAGGAAAATGCTAGCGAAGGCAGTTCAAAAGCAAAAAAGAAGGCTGTAAAACAAAAACAAAGTGACACTGATAGTGATTTTGAAGCAGATGACAGGGAGGATGAAAGTGAATAAAACACAAGTATTGCTTCACGTACAAGGCAAAGAGGCCAAAAGATGAAAGCAAAGGTCAAACAAGCACAACAGATTGCCAAAAAGAAGGCAGTTATGAAAAAACCAAAAGAAGGCCTGTAAATGCTGGAGAAGGAACTTCAAAATGCAAGAGCAAGGGTAGAAAAGCAAGAGAGAGCAATGATGACATGGATTCTGAAGAAGATGAAAGAGAGGATGAAAGTGGAGGGTTGATAAATGCTGGTTTATGTACCAAAGAAGCAAAAATTATAATGAAGAAAATCAGCAAGCAAACAACAAGAACTGCCAAAATAATGGCAGATGTTAAAGAAATGAAGTGAAGACAAGTTAAGCAAGAGGTGGTACTAAACAAAATTCTTCGCTTTATGAGAGATTTTACAAGGCATCAAATGAATAGGAATGAAGGAGGAATGCCAGGACAAGAAGAAACTGTAGAAGACGACAATGAGGAGAAGAAGGAAAATGTTGATGAGGACAATGAAATGAACAAAGGAGATGAGGATGAGGATGATGACTTAAGTGGAGCAGGAATGGAAGAGAAAAAACAGAAAGAAAAGAATGCAAATGGAGCAGCAAATGATGTTGAACAGACAGAAGGGGTTGTGGAGGAAGAAGAAAATAGGGAGGGAGATAAGATCATTACTGAACAAGTATATGCATCAATGGACAGAAATGGAAAACATCATGTTGAGAAAGAGAAGGTTATTGGTCAGGAAGATGATATGCCTAACTTTGATATATTTTCATTTCAAACTCAGCCAGAAGTTGAAGGAACAACAAAGGAGAATGAAGCAAGTACTGAGGGCAAAGAAGAAAGAGAGAAAAATGAAATGAACACAGAGAAGGAAAAAGGTGCAGATATGTGGGAAATGGATTCTCAAGAAGATAGTCAATTTGTGAAGGAAGTGTGTAAAAATGTCAAAGAGGTTGAGAAAGTGGAATTACAAAGTACAGATTCAGAAAAAATAATGCCAGAAGACACGCAGTTTGAAAACGAACTCTGCAAACATTTGGATGAAGTTGAAAAAGTGGCATTACAGAGAAAGGCTTCAGAAAAAAGCAACCAAAGCATTCCCGTAGCTAATAAGGTAAGAAATAAATAAATATAATGCATTAAAATCAGGTTGGTTTAATATTATAGAATTAAAATATGTTCAATGTAAACATGTGAGAGAGAAGAGATGTCCAAGATCACCAGCGAGGTACACACCATCATAAAATACTGTTGAAGTGAAGAGGAGAAAGAAAGAACAATGAAAAGGAATCATGACATATTTTTACCACCACCAGCAACAGTATATGGGCCATTTTCTGAAGACCCAACTGAAGCGCCACCTGAGAAGGAAATGAAGAGAATTGGTGACTTTCTAAGTATTGGTCTGCTAAAGACAAAAAAAGGTGGATGATAACAGAAAGTACAAGATGGATGAGGAAAGGATGCATGGAATTCCAATGGTGCTGGACACGATGAAAATTGAGTCCAAGACATGGCTATACAATCTGTACTTCAAAGATCAGTGGTTGCAAGACATGGTATGTGACATGAAATCTACATTTCAAAATTAATACAATATCAATTATTATTTCCACTAATGTGTGTATACAAGGATCTAATTAGCGAAAAACTAAATTGCTTATACAATTTTTTATATATAAAATATAGCATATGGAGGTGGGAATGCACTATTTGGCAGTCAAAAGAGTTCATTACAAACTCAAACAACAATATAGCACAAGTGGGCCGTTTTTTATTACAATGCTGAGGACGCTACATGAGGACATAGGAAAGAACAAAGAAACTGTTCAGAGTGCAGCACAGAATGATATTATTTTCCATGATATCTTGGGAACTACATCAAAATTTTCACTGCGATGGACAGATGCTCAATTTGTGTACATCCCATTAAATGTTGGACAACATTGGGTGTTGCTAGTTTTGGACATCAACAAGAGAAAGGTGAAAGTCTACAACTCCAGTTCCAGAAGGGGGGATTCATTGAAAGAGATCAGACCGTTCATACATTGCATCAAGTTTTTGCTTCCAAAAATAATAGTCTTCTTCAAATTGTATGAAATTAAGGGGGAGGAGCCAATGGGAGAAAGGCCACTAGAAATTGAAGTTGAAGAGAACTGCCCACAACAAGATAATGCGTAAGTAAATAACAAGTTGTCAACAAAGCTAATGGTGAATTTTAAATGAAAAGGTATATATACATTATTAAAGGTGTAAGTAAAGCTAATGTAATGAATGTTTTCATTTGATTACAGGTTTGATTGTGGAATGTATGTCCTAAAGATTGCTGAATTTCTCATAATGGAAGTGACTTTTGAGTGCATCGATCCAGAACTAATGCCTATGTATAGGGAAAAAATGGCAACAGAGCTGGTTTTATACAGTGAAAGGAGGTTGGAAGAAGCAAAAGGAATGCACCTGCCTAAATTTATCAAGGATTGAAGTGAAGTGTTGATGATAAATGGAGTTTTAATGCCAATCATGTCTTGAACAAATGGTTTTAATATGTAATAAGTTTGTTTTGCTTTAAGATAAGTTCCAAAATCATCTGAATTTGTGTGAACTTGGATTGTGTGCTTTTGTTTTGCCATGGATACTGCTTATATGATATGACCGTGGTTTGTGTTTTTAAATTTGTTTGATCATTTTTGTTCTGCATTATGAAATATTGCCACAACAGTGGATGTTATGAACATGAAATGCCATTATTCTTGGGTTATTCTTAAATGAAAAAGATGATGGTGAATGATTCCAGTTAGGGGTGGGAAAAACCGAACCGAAACCCGAAAACCGACCCGGGCTCGGACCGAAAAATGTCACCGGACCGGGTTTCTTTTATTTTTGACAGGCCGGTTAAAAGAACCCGGACCGAACCCGAAATTTCGAGCCCAAATCCGGTCCCTAAAAATTACAAACCGACCCAGACCGGCCAAAACCTGGCCCGAATATTTAATTATAATTTATTATAAAAAATTAAGTATATGTAATAAATAAATCAGAAAGCCAACGCTACCAACCGTGTCGAGATCTTCATTAGCCGATTGGGAATCACGAAGAGAACTCAGAAGTCTAAAGGACAAACATGGGATGCCATTTAGAATTGAGAAAATTGTCAAATATAGGACTAAAATTCAACCTTTTTCTCAAAATAGGACCACATGCATGTTTTTCTCTAAAGAGGACTAACCTTACCTTTTTTACCCCTAATTCTATTTAATTAATTAATTGATCTAAATAATTGCCCCCTAGTTTCCTTGCACAACCAAGGCAGTCTGGAGGTGGCGGCAGCTCGGCGGCGGCGGAAAAGGCGTTTTCCGGTGGCGGTGGCGGCAGTGGCGGCGGTTTCCGGCGGCGGCAAGAAAATAACAGACATTAAATAGACAATAAATAGACAATAAGTAGACAATAAATTCTGATAAACACCATTGCGGCGGCGGAGGTGGCGGCGGCAGAATCTGGCGGTCAGCCAGATATTTTTTGGAATTTTCCGGCGGTGCTCCGGCGGCGGTGGCGGCGGCGGTGGCCGGAGGTCTGGCGGCAGGCGGTGGTGGCCGGAGGTCTGGCGGCAGGCGGCTGGCCGGAGGTCCAGGGGCAGCAGTGGGGGTATTTTGGTCCAATCACACATAAAAAGTCCTATTTAAGAATGTTTAAACTAATTGATCCTATTTTGGGAAAAAAGTCATTGTTTTGGTACTACCATATCAAGGTAAATCTCCCTTTAGAATTCCGAAGAGGTAAATTTATGAAACTTTCATGTTTTCAAGGAGTAATCAACCTACAAAAGCTCATCTTTGAGACTCCAGAGTTCTATACTTCTCTTCTCTGGTCCTCCGCTTCGTTTCTTCTCATACAATCGACTACACAGCTTCTTCTATTTTTCGTGTGTTCAAGCTTCATTAGCCATTAAGGTATTTAGCAATGAACTCTTCACAACTTATTGAACATTTGAACTAATTGATTTTGGTAATACCGTATGAGCATCTACGATTGATTTTGTGCCGTGAATGTATTCTATTAAGTATTAACATCTACAATTTGAATGATTTATACTTTATAGTTTGGAAGGAATGTTGTGTTTTAAATTTCATTTTATTCACCCATTCTAGTTTACCTTTAATGTTGATGACTAAAAAGCCAGCTTTCAACCTTTTACAAACTAATATAGCCTATACTTTCAGAGATATACATAGTTGCATACAATTTCACGTTACTCTAAATTGACTACTAAAACTCCAGACCTGGTTCTTTTGAGGAAATTGAATCATGGCCCCTTTTAAGGGTAAATTGAAGGTAAATGGTTGAATTTCTTCATTTTTTCATGAATGCTTTTTCAGTTTTAACAATGATTATTAATTCATGTATCATATTTATTGTGTTAACCTTGCTGAATGTTGAATCAATTGTGTTAAATTTTAACTATTCCAGGTTCTTTAAGTATGTACTTTGTATCAAGCTTGAAGTTTGTTACTTTATTTACTTTTAAAAAACATATTCTAATGGTTTCTCATCATATATATATATATATATATATATATATATATATATATATATATATATATATATATATATATATTGTAGATGTCTACACAGGGATCACCTTGTAGCGTTAATGAGGGATGTGATGCTAGTGTTCCACCTTTGGACAAAAAGAGAAAAGGCTCAGAGGTGTGGAACCATATGGAAAAAATAACAAAAAAATGGGACATAAAGAAATACTTGAGGCTGCTTCGTGTAACTATTGCAAGAAAAGGCTCAAGGCATCTAGTGATGGAAATGGTACTTCCTCGCTATTGAGATACCTACAAAACCATTGTGCCCGAGCTCCTCTTGAGGCAAAACTGATCGGGAAAGGCCAACAACTTCTCACTCTAAATACAGAGGGCTCACCTAAGCCATACACATATAAAAAAGAGGTATCTGATTTTGAATGTGTGAGGATGATAATTGAAGATGAATTTCCTTTTTCTCATGTGGAGGGTAGAGGATTTAGGAGAATCTGCCGATCTTTAAACCCCAAGTGGAAATCAATGAATAGGAAAAGTGTTACCCAAGGTGTGTGGAATTTGTTTTGCACTGAAAAAGCTAAGATAATGTCTATGATTACAGATAACAATCTTAGAGTTTCTATCACTACTGATACATGGACTTCACTACAAAACATCAATTACATGGTTATCACTGGACACTTTGTTGACCATGATTAGAATTTGCATAAGAGAATTTTGAACTTTACTCAAATTACTTGGGTATGTGATAGAGTATATAGACTCGGACCCCCGGGTCTCACGACTATTGGGCCCGGACAGCGGCCCACACACATCTTACGGATATCATTTGTATTATTGTACTGCTTATATGTCATTTGTATACTAGATTAGTCTTTTATGTAGTTGGGCTACCGGGCCCATATTAGCGGCCCGGCCCGTTATTCCTCTATTTATACTCCTTTTGGAGCTTGTAAACCCTAGATCTAAATTCATTATCATTCTATTATTCATCTTCTCCACAATACTTGAGCTCAAATCTCTACATTTTATACATACTTGGATCCCTACAATCCATCAATGGTGCTTTCATTGAGAGTTTTGAGCAAATCAAGTGAGAAATCCTCCCAAAAATAATAAAAATTCATCCAAAACAGAAGAAATCAGAAAAATCTATCTAAAGGATCCAAGAAAAGAGAAAAGATGAAGCAATCTGAAAATTCCAGATCCAAACCACCGTCGCCGTACAAGCTACTACTGCTACGGGTCATCATCGTCATTCGTCACCCAGGCCACCGTTGTGCTTAGCCGGCTGAAACTGGTCTGTCGATGCTCCGGCTCTCACCGCCCGTTGTCGGTCAGCCGCTGACTTTGTTGGACGGTGGTTCGCGGTCGCTGGTCGTAGCATCACCAGGCGGCTGCTATAATAGGCTCCACCAACTTGCCAGCTCGTGGGTCGGTTCTCCACTTCGATTGCAGCGCCGCCAGATTGAGAGCTTCCGCCATTAATGGCCGCTTCAGAGCTTTTCTCGTGACCCAAGCAGCATCAGTCCAGTGTCTTCGACTCTCTGCTCCCCTCTCCAATAGCGGAGAGCCTAACCAGCAAGCAGCGAGGGGGGTGGATTGCGCGCTCCTCTTCCATTCGTCAACATCCTCTGTAGCTGCCGCAAAGTTTCCTAAACGATGAAGTGCAGTTTCCGAATAGACAACAGTGTCGTATGTTTCTACGATCTTGGCTTCAGACGTGGCTGCTCACTAGCCAAATGTGAAAGAGGCAGATCTTTGGCATGACCATCATGGGCAAAAATATTTGTGGGCCTCCTCAATAAAGAGTCAGGGATCTGATTTCTACACGACCCATGATTACGGGCTCATTGTCTCAAACGGCCCAAATAAGAGCTAAGTGCCCAATACTCCTATTTATACACTTAAGATATTTATTAAATGATAGTAGTATAATTATTACTATTATTAATTATATTATTTCCACCACCATTAGAGCGGGTCAAAAAACCCCAAAGTGGTGGACCCGAGCCCTAGTCTACCGACCATCTTTATTTGATGATTTGAATTATATTTGGGTCCCTCGACCTACCCTAGTCACCTTTATTTGGTGACTCGGGCATCTAAAAATGAGAGCCGCTACCGGCCGCACATGGCATTATGCCCGAGAGCGGTAAACGGTACACCTCGTTCCCCGAGACGCTAATCGCGTCGCCCAAAAGCCGTTGCCATGAACAACGCACCTATTGTATTCCGCTTATTTTTTGGAAATGTAAATAGAAGATACCACATGTCGTATCAGCAGCCTTCGAGCGAAAGGCTCAGGTCTGCTCCACTTTGTATTTTGTATCAGCGAAGGGCTCAGGCCTAGCTGAGAGAGCACGTCGTCCTGGCCCCGTAAGCCTAGAGTGAAACGCTCAGGTATGGCCGACGATGTCCCCAGGACGAGGGGCCCGCAAACGGCCCGCGTCTTGAAATGGGAAGTTCACCGCGTCGTCCACGCGCCAGATCACAGGACGACAGGCCTGAAATCATGGCCGAGGTGGCAAAATCCCCCCACTCAGGGTTGGGCAACGGCAGCCGTTGGAAACCAACTAAAAGTCTAGCCCGCGTCATAAATAGGCGACGGGACCCCCCTGAGATCACGGACGTTATAAACGAAGTCCGAACCGGCCGAAGGACGAGCACACCCTTCGGCCGAAGCCTGAAAGAAGGATACTCCCCGAAATAGGGAACGGAAACGGAAAAAAAAAAGGAAAAATAAAAAAATAAAAGAGGGAAGCCGAGGACCGCACGCACTTGCCGGCCTCGAGCAACAAAAAATGAAATCCCCACAACAATACTAAGTACATATCAGACAAATATTACACATTATGGACGAAGCAAGACCATGCATGCGGATTAGACGAGCGCCCAGCGCCGTCCATCATTTTCAGATGAGCGCCCAGCGCCGTCCCTCATTTTCAGACGAGCGCCCAGCGTCGTCCTTCATTTTTTAGACGAGCGCCCAGCGCCGTCCATCATTTTCAGACGAGCGCCCAGCACCGTCCCTCATCTTAGACGAGCGCCCAGCGCTGTCCTCCATTTGTAGACGAGCGCCCAGCGCCGTCCCTCATTTTCAGACGAGCGCCCAGCGCCGTCCTTCATTTTTTAGACGAGCGCCCAGCGCCGTCCATCATTTTCAGACGAGCGCCCAGCGCCGTCCCTCATCTTAGACGAGCGTCCTGCGCTGTCCTCCATTTGTAGACGAGCGCCCAGCGCCGTCCCTCATTTTCAGACGAGCGAGCAACGCCGTCCTTCATTTTTTAGACGAGCGCCCAGCGCCGTCCCTCATCTTAGACGAGCGCCCAACGCCGTCCTCCATTTGTAGACGAGCGCCCAACGCCGTCCCTCATTTTCAGACGAGCGCCCAGCGCCGTCCTTCATCTTAGACGAGCGCCTCGCGCCGTCCCTCATCTTAGACGAGCGCCCTGCGCCGTCCTTCATTCTTAGACGAGCGCCCAGCGCCGTCCCTCATCTTAGACCAGCGCCCAGCGCCGTCCTCCATTTGTAGACGAGCGCCCAACGCCGTCCCTCATTTTTAGACGAGCGCCCTGCGCCGTCCTTCATTCTTAGACGAGCGCCCAGCGCCGTCCCTCATGTTCAGACGAGCGCCCAGCGCCGTCCCTCCTCTCAGACGAGCGCCCAGCGCTGTCCATCATCTCAGACGAGCGCCCAGCGCCGTCCCTCATTCTCAGACAAGCGCCCCAGCGCCGTCCATCATCTCAAGACCGGCTTCCTCAGCGCCGCGAGTCTTGAGCTAGCGATCGGGCTCGTCATCCCTTCCCGGATGGTGACCGTCGCCTCTATATGACGATCGGCTTCACCATCGCCTCGTCATCATTGTTTGGACCGACTCCTCATCGTCGTCGTCCTCATATCACGACCGGCCCCTCGGCCTCGGCGTGATTATCTATCTCAAGACCGGCTTCCTCAGCGCCGCGAGTCTTGAGCCAGCGATCGGGCTCGCCATCCCTTCCCGGATGGTGACCATCGCCTTTATATGACGATCGGCTTCATCAGCGCCTCGTCATCATATTATAAGACCGGCTCCTCATCGCCGTTGTCCTCACATCACGACCGGCCCCTCGGTCTCGGCGTGATCATCTATCTCAAGACCGGCTTCCTCAGCGCCGCGAGTCGTGAGCCAGCATTCGGGCTCGCCATCCCTTCCCGGATGGTGACCATCGCCTTTATATGACGATCGGCTTCATCAGCGCCTCGTCCTCATATTATAGGACCGGCTCCTCATCGTCGTCGTCCTCATATCACGACCGACCCCCTCGGCCTCGGTGTGATTATCTACCTCAAGACCGGCTTCCTCAGCGCCGCGAGTCTTGAGCTAACGATCGGGCTCGCCATCCCTTCCCGGATGGTGACCATCGCCCTTATATGACGATCGGCTTCACCATCGCCTCGTCATCATTGTTTGGACCGACTCCTCATCGTCGTCGTCCTCATATCACGATCGGCCCCTCGGCCTCGGCGTGATTATCTATCTCAAGACCGGCTTCCTCAGCGCCGCGAGTCTTGAGTCAGCGATCAGGCTCGCCATCCCTTCCCGGATGGTGACCATCGCCTTTATATGACGATCGGCTTCATCAGCGCCTCGTCATCATATTATAGGACCGGCTCCTCATCGTCGTTGTCCTCACATCACGACCGGCCCCTCGGTCTCGGCGTGATCATCTATCTCAAGACCGGCTTCCTCAGCGCCGCGAGTCTTGAGCCAGCGATCGGGCTCGCCATCCCTTCCCGGATGGTGACCATCGCCTTTATATGACGATCGGCTTCATCAGCGCCTCGTCATCATATTATAGGACCGGCTCCTCATCGCCGTTGTCCTCACATCACGACCGGCCCCTCGGCCTCGACGTGATCATCTATCTCAAGACCGGCTTCCTCAGCGCCGCGAGTCTTGAGCCAGCGATCGGGCTCGCCATCCCTTCCCGGATGGTGACCATCGCCTTTATATGACGATCGGCTTCATCAGCGCCTCGTCCTCATATTATAGGACCGGCTCCTCATCGCCGTTGTCCTCACATCACGACCGGCCCCTCGGCCTTGGCGTGATTATCTATCTCAAGACCGGCTTCCTCAGCGCCGCGAGTTTTGGGCCAGCGATCGGGCTCACCGTCCCTTCACGGATGGTGACCATCGCCTCTGTATGAAGGTCGGCTTCCCCATCGCCTCGTCATCATTTATTTGGATCGACTCCTCATCGTTTTTGTCCTCATATCACGACCGGCCCCCTCGGCCTCGACGTGATTATTTATCTCGAGACCGGTCTTAGTCATTCCTTTACCGAGTGACGACCGTTGCATGGATTTTTGGACCGGCCCCTCATCGCCGTCGTCCTCACATCATGCCCGGCCCCTCGGCCTCGGCGTGATTATCTATCTCAAGACCGGCTTCCTCAGCGCCGAGAGTCTTGAGCTGGCGATCGGGCTCACCATCCCTTCCTGGATGGTGACCGTTGCCTTTATATGACGATTGGCCCACCATGGCCTCGTCATCATTTATTGGAACGGCTCATCATCGCCGTCATGCTCACATCGCGGCAGACCCCTCGGTCTCAACGCGATCTTGAGCTAGCGACTGGGCTCACCATCCCTTCCTGGATGGTGACCATCGCCTCTATCTGACGGCCGGCTCATCATTGCCCCGTCATCATATTTCGGGTTGGCTCTTTTCATCGCCATCCGCGCATCACGACCGGCCCCTCGGCCTCGGCGTGACTATCTATCTCAAGATCGGCTTCCTCAGCGCCGAGAGTCTTGAGCTAGCGGTCGGGCTCGCCATCCCTTCCTGGATGGTGACCATCGCCCTTATATGACGATTGGCTTCATTCTTGCCTCGTCATCATATTATCGGATCGGCTCATCATCTCCGTCCGCACATCACGATCGGCCCCTCAGCCTCGGCGTGATTATCTATCCCCAAGACCGGTCTCAGTCATTCCTTCATCGGATGGCGACCGCTGCTTGGACTTTTGGATCAGCCTCATAGTGCTGACGACCTCGCATCACGATCGGCCCCTCGGCCACGACGTCACACCCTATCCCAACACCGGCTTCCTCAGCGCCGAGTGTGTTGGGCTAGCGATCAGGCTCGCCATCCCCTCCTGGATGGTGACTATCGCCTCTATATGATGATCGGCTCCATCATCGCCTCGTCATCATATTTCGGACTGATTCCTCATCATTGTCATCTGCACATCGCGATCAGCCTCTCGGCCGCGACGTGATTATTTATCTCAAGACCGGCTCCCAGCGCCGAAGTCTTGTTATAGCGATTGGGCTCGCCATCCCTTCCCGGACGGCGACCGTCGCTCCTATATGACGCACGGCTCATCATTGCCTCGTCCTCACATTTAGACCGGCCCCAGCGCCGAAGTCCTTATCTAGCGACCAGGCTCGCAATTCCCTTCCTGGATGGTGACCGTCGCCTTGATACGACGCATGGCTTATCATCGCCTCGTCCCCATATTCGGACCGGCTCACCAGCGCCATCGTCCCCATATTCGGACCGGTTCGTCAGCGCTGTCGTCCTCATATTCGGACCGACTCATCAGCGTCGTCGTCCTCATATTCAGACAGGTGTCCACCGCCTCGTCCCCCTATTCAGATACAGCGAACATCTTGCGGTCTCCGGCCGAAAGGCTAAAGGAGCCCAGAGTTCAGCCATATATCGCTCTGTCATCTTTATTTGATGATGAAGAGCTCATTTGTAGGCCCATCGGCCATATATCGCTCTGTCATCTTTATTTGATGATGAAGAGCTCATTTGTAGGCCCATCGGCCATATATCGCTCTGTCATCTTTATTTGATGATGAAGAGCTCATTTGTAGGCCCATCGGCCATATATCGCTCTGTCATCTTTATTTGATGATGAAGAGCTCATTTGTAGGCCCATCGGCCATATATCGCTCTGTCATCTTTATTTAATGACGAAGGGCTCATCTACAGGACCATCAGCCATATATCATTCTGTCATCTTTATTTGATGATGAGGAACTCATTTGTAGGCCTCTGAGCCACATCTTGCTGCGTCATCTTTATTTGATGACGCGAAGCTCAGTTGCAGGCCCATCGGGCATATATCGCCTCGTCATCTTTATTTGATGACGTGAAGCTCATTTACAGGCCCATCGGCCATATCTCGCTCTGTCATCTTTATTTGATGACATGGCGCTCTCATATAGGCCTCTCTCGGCCATACATCACCCCGTCATCTTTATTTGATGATGTGGGGCTCTCATGTAGGCCCCTCGGCCGCACCATCACCCCGTCGTCTTTATTTGACGACGTGGAGCTCTTATGCAGGCCTCTGAGCCATACATCACCCCGTCGTCTTTATTTGACGACATGGAGCTCTTATGCAGGCCTCTGAGCCATACATCACCCCGTCGTCTTTATTTGACGACGTGGAGCTCTTATGCAGGCCCCTCGGCCGCACCATCACCCCGTCGTCTTTATTTGACGACGTGGAGCTCTTATGCAGGCCTCTGAGCCATACATCACCCCGTCGTCTTTATTTGACGACGTGGAGCTCTTATGCAGGCCTCTGAGCCATACATCACCCCGTCGTCTTTATTTGACGACGTGGAGCTCTTATGCAGGCCCCTCGGCCGCACTATCGCCCCGTCGTCTTTATTTGACGACGTGGAGCTCTTATGCAGGCCCCTCGGCCGCACCATCGCCCCGTCGTCTTTATTTGACAACGTGGAGCTCTCGTACAGGCCTCTCGGCCCATCGGCCTTACGTTCTGGTCATCTTTATTTGATGAACCAGATATCATATTGTGGACGGTCGCTCGACCCATCCCTTAGTCATCTTTATTTGATGACTAGGACTACTGATCATGATGAGCTACCCACATCTAGAGATCGGCCTCGACCATCCAGCAGACGGGCACCGCTGCAGCTCCATCTCCAGGCCGAAGGGCTCGCACCTTTTGTTTCATTTTGGGGGCATCCGGTGTACTCTTTTTCCCTCATTAGGATTTTTTCCCACAGGGTTTTTCCTAATGAGGTTTTTAACGAGGCATCTCCCCATCGTGGATCAAAAGGTGTCAACCCTCGGCCCCCTGTTGAAGACATCATCCGACACGCATTACTCTACTCCTCTTCACCTCATTACACTCGCCTCAAGGAGTGGGGGACTGGGAGAGCGGGGGACTTAGCGCCTCCGTTAACCAAAGAAGCAGAATTTCAAATTTTTGTTCATGAAGTTTACTCACCAGACGGCGACAGATCAGCACACAGTTCTACTCTCTTTCGCCTCGAATACTCTCGACTCAGAGAGTGGGGGACTCCTGATAGAGTATATAGACTCGGACCCCTGGGTCTCACGACTATTGGGCCCGGACAGCGGCCCACACACATCTTACGGATATCATTTGTATTATTGTACTGCTTATATGTCATTTGTATACTAGATTAGTCTTTTATGTAGTTGGGCTACCGGGCCCATATTAGCGGCCCGGCCCGTTATTCCTCTATTTATACTCCTTTTGGAGCTTGTAAACCCTAGATCTAAATTCATTATCATTCTATTATTCATCTTCTCCACAATACTTGAGCTCAAATCTCTACATTTTATACATACTTGGATCCCTACAATCAATCAGTATGATATTGGGAGGGTTGTGGAGGAGTGCTTGAATTCTTGGGGAATCAAGAAAATATTTACTATAACTGTTGACAATGCATCTACTAATGAAACTGCTGTTGGGTATATGATAAAAAGGATGAAGTCCTTAAATACATTGCTGCTAGATGGTGAGTACTTGCATGTTAGGTGTTGTTGTCATATTCTTAATCTCATTTTGCAAGATGGACTTTCTGAATTGAATAAAGAGGTTGTTTGCATTCGTAATGCAATTAAGTTCATCAAATCTTCACCGGCTAGGTTAGAGAACTTTAGAAAGTTTGCTGTACGTGAAGGTTTTGATAAAAATGTTAATGTTGGAATGGATGTATGCACTAGGTGGAATTCCATATACAACGTGCTAGAAAGAGGACTCAAATTCTCTAAGGTTTTTGATAGGATGGCTGAAGAGCACAAACCTTATAGTGATTGGTTTTTTGAGAAGCATAAGAGTGGGGCTTATTTGAGGCAGGGGCCTCCTCTAGGAGATGATTGGGAGCGTGCTAAGGCTTTTGTTTATTTCTTAAAGAAATTTTATGATGCCACTTTGAGGTTGAGTTCCTTTAAGAGTCCTACTTCTCACATTGTGTTTGAGGAGATGGTTACTATTCAACTTGAGATACAGAAAGCTGTGGATGATAATAACAATCTTCCCTTGAAAAGGGTGGCAACTTCAATGCTATCTAAGCTTAACAAATATTGGGGCTCGGTTCAGAAGATTAATCATTTGTTTATTGTTGGGAATGTTCTTGATCCTAGATGGAAATTAGGATACCAAAAAATCCTTCTCGAAAAGTGTGGTGTGCCGAAGGATGATATTGAAACCACTAAAAGCTTGATTAAGCAGATTTTAATGCGCTTTTATGAAGCCTATAAAGCTTTTGAGCCTGCTCCAGCGCAAAGTGCTTCTAATACACCGGCTGGAGAAGTAAACTTGGGGCAAATTGATGATTGTGATACTAGAGCAGCAATGAGGGCAGCTTACTTGCACCAACAAGCTAACCAAACTGTTCAAATCAATAATGAAGTTGATGCATATCTGTGTGATCCATGTGAAGGCAGTTTGAATCAGTCTTTCTGTTTGCTCTTCTGGTGGAAAGTTAATTCATCAAAGTATCCTATCTTGGCAAAGGTGGCAAAAGATGTATTCGCAATGCCTTGCTCCACTGTTGCTTCAGAAAATGCATTTAGTTTGGGAGAAAGGACTGTGAATTATTTTAGATCTTCTTTGAGTCCAAAAATGGTTGAGGCGCTGGTATGTTCAAATGATTGGATCAAAGCTGATGACTTCAACTTTTTCAAAGAGCCAACTAAAGAAGAAGAAGAAGAAGAGTTCTATAAAGAGTGTGAAGAAGTAGAAAATGGTATGATTGTATAATTGCTTACTACACTAGTTTTTACATTATTCTGATTATTAAGTTTGCAAACATTTTTGTATAGACAGATTTTCTAATTAGTGTTATCATGTTTTAATTTGTCTTAGGAGTGGCTGGACTCGAACTTACTGGCTCGACTTTAGATTATGCTGAAACAATTCCAAATGTTCACCTGGGTCTTCTTAGTTCTTAAGTTCATCTGAAATGTTCTTTTGAGTTTGAACTTTTTTGAAGCAGAAAATGGTATGATAGGTGTTATTCTTTCTTCAGTTGGTAAGGTTGTTGTTCTTTCTTCATTTTTCTCCCTTGGTCAAATTTGTCGGAGTGCAGAGTGCTTTCCTTTTTCCTTTCATACTTACATTTTGTTTGATTCAATAGAAGCTAAGTTTGTCAGTTTTTGTATTCTCGCAAATCACATTTACATTTGCTCTAAAGAAATTGAAAAGTAACTTCTATTAAATTTTGTTTAGTGAAATAGTAACTTCTATGTTCAAAGTTTTTGTTTTTTGCTTGATGTTTCATTTAAGTATTAACAATGATTGAAGTAGACAGAAACACATTTAAAAATGATTAAATATTCAATTTTTTATATTCTCATAATCTGTAAGTTTTTATTACACCAATTTTTGTGATATTGTGATTATTCAATTAGTGAATATTATTTGTTATAGACTATCCTTCTAATTAACGTTATCATGGTTTCATTTTTTGCTAGGGGCAGTTGGCTTGATTTGAGATGTGCTACGTCAAGTTCTGATATTCTATGGAAACAAGTCCAAATACTCACTTGGGATCTTCTAATATGCTTTGTTTTTGAATCCATGTTAAAGAAAAACATCATTTTGTCAGAACTTTGTTCTCCTAAGTCTGAATTTTTTGCTGTTGGGATTTTGCTAGTATTTATGTTTGGCTCTTCATGAGTCTTTTGGATCAGTACTTTTTTTGTGCTTGAAATTGAAATATTGTTGCTTTATAGCCTTTGAATTATTGATTAAATAGTTTTGCTTTGACTACTATAATAAATAGAAAGTGTGAAGTCGTGAAGATTGAATCGAGTCGATTGATTATCGAACATTTTTTTGAATACCTTTTTTAATAAAAAATTGATATTTTTTTATTGGGTTTAACCGATCCTACCCGAACCCGGATCGAACCTGAACCTCAAAAAACCCGGCTTGGACCGAATATGTCGGGCTTTTTTTCGGTCCATTTTTTTCATAACCCAAAAAGTTTCGGGTAATTTCCGGGTAGAGTAAAAACCCGGCCCGACCCGGACCGATCCCACCCATAATTCCAGTATACAAACTGGTACACCTAAACATACGTATTAACAAAAAAAGTGTTTTAAAACATAATTTTGTTTAATTGAGATGTATTAAAAGTAAGGAGTTAGTGTAAAATAATGTAAATCAGAAAAACCAAAAAAAAAGAAAAAAGAAAAGTTACAATGGAAATTATATATTGAAATGACACAATTGAAAGCTTGTAGTCTATTTAAAAAAAGGTTGTAGTCTTTACTCATTATATGAAGTACATAAACAATAACAAAAAAGTGGCACTACAGACTACAAATTTCCATGATTTATATTCAACTAAAATCACACCACTACAGATGTTGTGGTAAAACCAACATTTATTAGGAATATAGCCATTGTACAAAGTCAACAAATAACCCATTATATGATTAATCCACTAATAAAATGAAATCTTATTAAGTATAAATGCATTTAAAGGAACTAATTATGCCAACAATATAAATGCACTAACACTATATAATGAAAAGTAAAACTGAGTTTGGAAACAATAAAATAAGGTCATCAAGTCTTATTATTATAGAAACTAACATTCCAATAACATCTCTTCTTATTCTGGCAATAATAAAAACTAGAGGACTCTAAAAACTATGTAAAGGCAGTCAATTTGTATCAACTGGAAGAGCCTTACGGCAAGTCTTCTTATTGTGCCCAAAAACTTTGCAGCGAGAACACTTCCGACGTTTGGAATAGACATGTTCTCCAATTGATGGGATTCTGGACTTTTTTGGACGCCCTGGTGGTCGCTTCAAACAGATAGGAGGCTTGCAAATAGTACTTGAAACATCAGAAGGAATGACCCAATCTTAGGGATCTCCAATTGGGTGCATTATACCACTCCAAGTTGCCAACAATTGTTCTCGTGTGTAATAATAGGATATGTAACTGTAACAGGATAGACCAGAGCGTGAACCTATTGCAGCCACAGCATGAACACACACAAAATGATCTAATTGAAACTGCCCACAAGTGCATATCCTTGAATTAAGGTTGACCACAAAGCATCTACATTTCCTGTCAATGACCTCAAACTCATATTCACAAGATGCATTCACCTAAAAAAAAATGTAAGAGCACAACTAAGAAAAAATAGGATCATAAAAGCTGAAAATAAGAAGATATATAAAAAGAGAAAAGTAAAAGTAGGTAGTATAAATTTTTGGCAATAGGATATTTTAAATGCCAAATACTAATAAAGAACAAAATGCATTAACAAGTAATTTTCATACAACTAAAACATACCTTCATACGACTTGATTCAAATTGTAAGGAAACCAGAAGCTTTTCATATTTTCAGAGAGCTTTGTACATGTAGATTGAGCTACTTCTTTTCTTACTTTAAACCATTCTTGCATTCTTTCACGCAAAAAATTGATGACTTTGGAAACACAGTACTGTCTTGCATAAGCATTCATACTATTTAAAGATTCAACACAGTTCGAGGTCATCACATTAAATCTATTGAAACCAGACATACATTTAGCCCATTTTTGAATGCCAACTTTTTCTAACCATGGGCGTATTCTGGCATCTTGAGTATCTAAGAGTGACATGTAATACTCATACTGTTTCACAGTTGAAGCCGAATATGCATCTTTAAATTTTCAACCCAAATCTTTTGCAGAGCCTCTGAATTTTGATGTCATATTGCGGCGTAAGTGTTCAACACAAAAGCCATGACCAGCATGTGGAAATATTTTATGAACAGCACTAAGAATCCCTTTATGCCTATCAGATATGATATACATGTCAAAACGATATTGAATACATGAACCAACCTTCGATAAGAACCACCGCCACGTTGCTTTACTTTCAGACTCACATATACAAAAAACTATAGGAACGATTTGATTATTTGCATCCTCAGCACAAGCTGTCAACAAGGTGCCTTTGTAATATGATTTCATGAATGACCCATCCAAAATGAGCACGGGCCTACAATACAGCCACACATCTCTCCAAGGACCAAGTGACATGAAAAAATATTGAAAAGCATCATCTGCACTTGTAATAAGCGTAACAACATATCTTGGATTTGTCTTATTTAGCATGTAAGCAATTGAAGGCAGCATCTGGTAAGACTCAGAATCAGAACCAAATTACATTTCCATTGCTTTCTTCCGAGCTTTCCATGACTTCTTATATGACATTGAAATACCATAATACATGCTCATCTCAGCTATGAGTTGTTGAGGTGTGTACGGGTTTTTAGAAGCATCCAAAAATTTATGTGCAACCATATTTGCAATGACATCATATGTTGATTGCCTATGTTTGCCCTGTCTATAATCAAGAGAGCAAACATGTTCTGGATCATACCTGGAGAGTAAAAAATATACAGTTCATAAAAGCTAAGAGGTAGATATTGCATTCAAAATCAACAACGTAAACACAAAATGCCATGATAATGGCATCTCAAAGAACAAGGAAACTGAATACATATCTGAAAAGATTTAAAAGACTAATTTGTATACTATATATTCTGAAATATTGAATATTAATGCAAAGCAAAGAAAAATATAATAATAGAAAAAGTGTAAGCACAAAACCTAATACTGCAGATGTATAATTAAAAAGAAAAAGAAAAAGCAAAAATATAAAAGAAAAGAAGATATGTGAAGTAACCTGCGGATCTGAAACATCTGAACACCATTCAATTTGACAGCACGAAGAGCCCAATCACAATCCGGATCTTAACATGCAAAGTATGTTTTTTTGAAGTCTTGGTTCTGTATTGAAAGTTTTTACTGATGGCAAACATCTTCAAATGATATATCAGGTCACGCTTATTGTTGTATATAGCATGTAGAGCAATGCAAGTTGGATGTTGATGTGTGAGAACTTCCAGATTGTGGAAACTATAATCTGATTTAGGAGATGGTGAGAGAGATTCATCTGAAAACGTATCACTGTCTTCTGAATGTGAGTTGCTTCCATTGACCACAGAAGTTATTAAATCACTATGTGATGACAAAGATTCAGAAGGAACGCCATCACCAAAATCAAAGTCACAGTGTTTACCACTAGTAGTTCCTTGACAAATAATGTTGGAAGAAGATTGACCAGAAGAAATATATGACTGATAGCATGGATTATGTTGCTCCTCAGAATGAATGGTAAGAGTATTTGTGGAATAAAACTCCACACATAAAGGAAACTTATAAGGATCAGATTATATCAACTTAAGGTCAAGGTAAAATCTAAAACTGGACTCATCATTAATTTTAATAGGATGAGGGGAACCTTCAACAAAATAGGACAGTATGAATTTATGATGAGGTCTATACTGAAGAAGCATCTCCGTAAACATTGCAATAAACGAATCATATGTTGCAAGAGAGCGGACATGAATAGCATACGTATCGGTATGATTAAACGTAAAGTCAGAAGACCAGCTACCATCCAACTTCAGCATAACAAATACAACAACATCCATCAAACTGAAAATACATATATACACAAGGAGAAAAAAGTAAGCACAAGACAGAGAAAACATGGCAATCAATATATAAAAATGACAACGATAAAAAAGACAATAAAAATATGGCAATAACTAAACATTAACAAACATAAAACCTCATTCAGTGGACATTACAATTCAGAAAATAAACACACATGAAAACAATGGCAACGACAAAACAACAGAACAATAAAGAATCACAAATCAAAACTGCAGAAGAAATTATCAAATTCAACTAAAAAGACCATGAAATCAGCTGTTGATTACATCGAAAAAGAAATAACAAAAACTAAGCGCAATACATGAACAATTACAAATTAACGATTGAATTAAGATTAAATATTAAAAACTAAACGATTGAATTACGTACCTGGAAATTTGAGGTCCAATTGAACTAATGTCGGATTGTGCGCTATCAAGGTCGATGAATGATGTTAGTTTTCTCGCACTTAAAAAGATTGTAATATAGCGGTGAAAGTACGAGTATCGTCTCCACAGGGATGGTAAAAGGGAATTAAGGACTAACTAAAATCAGCGATAAAGAATAAATAAAACAAATGCGGTCGTGCGAGATTTGGTTGACTGAGAAAAATAAAATTGCAAATAAACGACTAAAAGTAAATATTTGGGTTCTTCTTAATTAACGACGAAGGGAACAGGGATTGATTCTGGGGTAATCAGATTTCTGGCAGATCAGGCTTAATTACATTAATTTAATTTAATTGAGCCTAGCCAATCAATACTAAGTTCTTACCGCTCTCGCGACATACAGTACAATAATTTAGGGGACCAAACTGATCTCTCATGCGACAGGATCCTAAATTATTGTCAAAGTGAACGAGCTTACGGCCCCTTAATCGCTACTAATCTCTTAGCGAACGATTAAGTGTGTGTGAATGTGTCCTAGAATAAATTAGATCTCTATTAATTCATCCTACATGCGATTGTAATTCTAGTGGCCATCTAGGTTACAAAAGATATCAATTAAATTACTCAAACACAAATTAAACGGCATTCATGCAATTTACACCATCAAGAACCTAACCATACATCGTGACTAACCCCTTCATCAATCCCAAATCCCTAATTAAAACTACTCCCGACTCATAATTGAAGAATCAATAGAATTGAGAAGAATAGAAATAATTGCAATTAATTAAAAAGTAGGAACTTACAAAGAATCTCAAAGAATAGAAAAAACCAGGGCTAAAAGCTCTTAAATTCGTCCTCCAGCTGCTAAATAAGTTCCATCCCCCTTAATTAGGGTTATGGGGTGGTATTTAAAGAAAACAAGGCAATTTGAGCTGAATTAGGGAAGATTTTGGGTACGCATGGCACCACGCACGCGTGCGTGGCGTCCGACAGACATCCGCGTAAAAAGGGGGACGCACGCGTGCGTCCCTAGCCACGCATGCGTGCGTGGCTGGCAGTAAGGTCAAGTTCGTTTTCTTCATTGGACGCACACGTGGGTCCTTGCACGCACGGCCGTGCGTAGCCCTTTCTCTTCCGAATTCCTCGTTTTGTCCCGTTCAAGTCCCCGTTTGGCCCCGCGATCAATCGAACAACTCTTTCTTCATCAAATCTTCATCGTGAATCTCCCGGTGCCATTCAAAACTCTGAATTCATTCTTGAACACTCCTCAACTCATCCCGATCACTCCTTAATGCGCCGATACCGGGCCCTAAAATACCCGATTTCATATCTAAAAATGCCAAAACTCGTTCCAACACCCAACTAAGATGACTTGAGCTAAACATGATACTTATGACGCCTTAAAGCGAGGAAAACCATCAAAATCCGACTCCAACACGCATTAAAAGCGTGTTGAAATACGAACTTATCAGATTCCCCCACACTTAAGATTTTGCTTGTCCTCAAGCAAATCGAACAACGGGACTTACGATAATCACCACACGGAATTAAAACAGTTAGCATGCACACGTAGTTAAAGAGATATTCACAGAATAGACATTCTATGCTTTGAAAATCTTCCCTAAACTATATCTTTGTACTCAAGCTAAACTGTTTGACAAAATTATTCCCAACATCCTTAAAGTAATGACAGCGTACACTAATAAACTAGCTAGTGATCAGAAGGACTTATGAAGGTGAAGGTGAATGGTGAATGGTAATAAACAGTCCCTTTCTTTTGAGAGATTGGAATATTCTAACAAAGACTTAATGCATTCAGAAACTTCAGGGCTATTCTTAGGATCAAGGAACTCAGTAGGCCACTGATAGAGTATATATCTAGAGAGAAGTGAGAGCTAGAGAGAGAAGTGCAAGTAAATGCTTCAATAGAATGATTTTGTAACCCCTACAACTACCTCCAGAGGAAGTATTTATAGGAAAAATACGGGCTGGGCTCCCAAGCCTTGGGCTTGGGAGGTGTTGGTCCCGTTTGTAATGGGAACAGTCTAGAGGGGGGGGGGGGGGTGAATAGACTGTTCAGGAATTTAAACTTTTCTCTAAGTCAAAGCTGACTTATCAGAGATGGTCGAAATCTGGTGACAGAGATGGTCAAGTTCTGATGGCAGAACTAGACCAGGCAACGGATAAGTTTCTGTCCGGGTAGCCTCAAGAGAAATGCTAAGGCAAAATGCCTTTCTGATAACTCTGAAGGAAGATCTGCTGGACACAGAGTCCAACCTTAAGAGTTAATCAGTAGAATCTTAAGTGCAGGAATTAAAAGCTTAAAGTAAATGACACCAGGGTTTTTATAGTGGTTTAAGGAACAACTTGTTCCTCTAGTCCACTGTTCCACTAAGCTTGCAAAAACAACAGTTTACAACGCCTTAGTCCCTAGAACTTAAGAAGCACTCCTCGTCTTCTTCAAGTCTAGTTGCCACCCGGGATGCAGTCCTGCTTCCTGATGGCTGGTCTCGTTTCACAGAGTCTCTTTAAGTATCCCCACTTCACTTACTCCTGCTAGTTTGAGACGTCCCTTCTTTTTCAAGAAGTGTTTGATTCAAAATCAGTTTTCTCCAACGTTGCTTCTTCACAAAGGATGAGTAGATGAAGCTTTCGAAGTGTTGAAGAACTGAGTAACTTTGCAGCTTGCTAGTTGGATGAAGGATAGGAAAATATATCTTCCAACTGTAGCCTTTTCTTGTTAAAAATGAAGTTTGAATCTCAAGAAGGCTTTGAGCAAGTTCGTTTGGCAGATATTGTAGCAAAGTTCTTTGACGCAAAAGTTATCCTCTTAGTTCTTCAGAGTGTATCTTATATACTGGGAGCAGTCTTCCCGTTGGAGTGTAGAAGACAGCTTCATTAAATGCTTGTACTGTTGACTTGGCCGGTTGGACCTTCGACTTGCTATTTTGGGGGCGTGAAGATACCCGCATGGTCAATCATCAGCTTTAAATATCTCTTCGTACGTATAGCATTAAATGTGCATTTAATGCGTGTACAGTACCATGTTTCCGTTGAAAGGTTCGTAACCGTTAGGGGATTTCCCGTTAGTTTAACGACCGTTGGAAAGAGCTTCCGGAATCTGGTGGGTTTAGCAGAGTCTTAAGAGGCTCTCTGGTTCAATCTCTGAAGTCCGCCTCTGTTGCCAACTCTGGTATCTTTCTGATGACCAGTTTCTGATGGCTTCTCTGGTGAGCAACTCTGGGAGCAACTCTGGTAGAAGCAAGATGGAACTCTGGCAGACAGACTAAGCTAAAACTTACAAAAGAAATTCTAATACAAAATTTCTAATGGGGTACTTTCAAATTCTAATTAACCTAGCATCATCAAAATCTAAATACATTTATTCCTTACAATTTCCCCCTTTTTGATGATGCCAAAACCCTTTAACTATCTCCAGAGAAGTGCCTTTCACCATAAAAAAATAAAGTTTAAAACTTTTCATTAGAATCTTGGTGGGAAACTTAGCATAGGAGAATAGTAAGAGTACGATACAATCAGATAGCAATTAAAGCAAATAAGGTAACAGAATAAACACAAGAAAGGTGAATAAGAACAGATATTTGAATAAGCCATGCAAAAGAGGCAGAGTTGGTATCTTATTAATCTGATAGAGAAAATAAAGATTACAGAGTCAGAGATAGAGAGTTAGAGGTCTTCTTCATCTACATGTGGTCCTGCTCTGTCAATCCTTTCGAGCTCAGCATTTACCTTAGCTCTGATTGAGGCTAGATCCCTCGGATTCTGATAGTCAGCCCAATGGGTTGCAAGTTTGCAATCCAAATAGTTTCTGATAGCTTCTGCAGAGTTCTTGCCAGTAAGAATCTTCATTCCATACCACATCTCTGCTTCTTGGATTGAACCACCATGGTTGATCTGGATAAGTCCATCACTATCCATGAACAGATTCTCTCTTTGAAGAGGAGTCATCAGTTTCCTCATCTGTTCAAACTGAACTCTGTCTGGCCTTGACAGACCGCTCTTCATCCAATCATTGAATGAAAAAGATGAAGTCTTTTTCTTTGAGCTTCTTGGAGGAGGAGGTGGAGGTCTGGTACCTGCAGCAGCTAGTCTCTTCTTTCTGGTTGCATCAAAATATGGAGCAGGATCAACAGAGGAGGGTTCTCTGTTAGATAGGGCTCTGGTGCTAGGTCCTTCCTCTTCTCTGGTATCTTCCCCCTTTTTGGCATCACAAAGATCACCAAGGAGGAGCTCAATCTTGGAGAACTCAGAGGCTTGGGCATCTCTGATCTCATCAAGAGTTTCTGGCAGAGTTTGAGTAACAGAAGCAAGACCTTTAATCAGGCTCTGTTGCTTGTCGACTGCAGATTGAAGATCCCTAGTGCTGACTTCTAGGAGAACCATCTTCTGGTATCTTTCCTTATCAGACTTGAGGAGAGCTAGGCCTTGCTCTTGATGCTCCTTGCAGAGGGACTGTAAGATATTGAGCTTCTGGGATGAACGGTCAGCAGATTTCTGAAGATTATTAACAGAATCTGAGATCTGGTTGATTGTCTGGTTCTGGGCAAGCAGAGCTTGAGAGTGAGAGTGAAGAATAGAGTTGAGACCACTGACATCTCTGGAGACAGAATCTATTCTCAAGGTAGATGAATGCATGAAGTTGTGCAGATTTTCTGTCAGTGCAGCAACTTTGTCTGTCAAATGCTGAAATCCTATTGTGATTTGCATGTTGGTATGGGTTAGCTCTTCATGATGCTTGTCATTTAGCTCAATGATCTTGCTCAGATCATGAACCAACAGACCACCAAATGCTTCAGTAGATTTCACAAACTGGTTGAAGGGAATCTGGGGTTCTTCAGGTGTAAACCCAGGCATTTCCAATCCTCTTCCCTTGGGTAATGGAGGAGCTCTGGTGGATGGTGGAGGGGAAGGAACTCTGGGAGGTGTCCTTCTCCTTTTTGAAGTTTCATCAGCTGCAATGGAGGAGGTGAGGAAACCATCATTGTCACTGTCTGAAGAGGGGACTCTGAAGATTGGTTTCTTCTTAGGGGTAGAGGCTGCAGAGTGATGTGATGATCTCTGCGGTGAGGCAGATATTGAGGGTGGTAAGGATTTCGGATGAGGTGAACTCTGGGGAAAAGGGATTATTGGTTGAGGAGTAGGTTGGTGTGAGGGGGATTGTGGGGGTGAAGGTGATCTATTTCTGGTGTTTGAAGGTTGTTTGCAGGGTGATGAGGGTCTGGAGTTGGGTTTCTGGTGAGATGGAGTTCTGGTGGAGGTTGAGGTTTTCTGGTCTGGTGAAGGGGTTTTCTGTTGGGGTGGAGATGAAGGTTTAGAGGGGGATTTGGAAGGTGAGGGTTGAGTAATAGGAGATTTGGGAGGGGAAGGAGGAGGTGTAGGAATTACCTCAAGAACTATTTCTGAGAACATGGATTCTCTCCATTCCTTGATCAGCTTCTCCATAGTTAGAGCAATGTCATTTGCTGTGGAGGGTTCTCCTTCCTCAAGAGCACTATGACGAAATTTGATGAGAGATTCTTTTCTCTTCTTCTCCATCAGCCATGCATCAAACTCTTCCATTTCTTCCTCTTCCAAGGCTTTGACATGCCTTTCAGGAGATAGTTCAGTTGTTGGAACTTTACCTTGATATCTGTCTTTCTTCTTCTGTAGGACAGAGATCAGAAAGGCAAGGTTGAAGCATTTTGACACATCATCTGTGCCTACCCAGTGAAGAACAGCAACTTCTTCTTCTTCATAGGCATCAAAGAACTGAATGATTTGTTGGAGAGGTCCCATTCTCCATCTTCTCCATGCTAGGACTCTATCAAACTGCCTCTGCAGAATGATGTTGTAGTCAGTTTCTTGTTCCATCTCTGGTGAGGCTTCACGTTCTGGTGAGAGAGCAGAGCTTGGCAACTCTGGTGAAGATTCCTGTTCAGCCTCTGGTAGAGTTCCAGATTCTGGTGCAAGTTCCCCCTGAACTTCTGATCCCTTGACAGGTGAAATTACCTTTGTCTTCCTCTTCTTTTGTCTTGGTTGAGGGCTTGAGTTGTCAGAGTCACCACTCTGTACAACTAGCTTTCTTCTTCTCTTCTGCTTCAGCTTTCTGCAGGGTGATTTTCTGGTTGCCTTTGGGGAGGGCAACTCTGGTGCAACCTCTTCTGTTGCTTCCTTTTCTGGTAGTGACAGATTGTCACTTTTCTTCTTCTTCCTGACTTCCCTTACAGCCTGTGACTGCTCAGGTTGTTTTGAAGTCTCACTGGGCTTCTTGGGAGCTTTCTTAGGAGCAGGTTTAGACTTAGCAGCCTGTTCCTCTCTCTTCTTCTCTAGGCTTTCCTCTCTCCTTAGCTCAGAGGAGATGGCTATGTTGAATTTTGGAGAGGCTGTGAGGAAGATTGTCTTGGAGTGATCAACTGGGATGGTATCCCTGAGTTGAACTCCTTTGGCAGCAAGAATGGCAGAGATGAGAAGTCCATGTCCCATTTTAGTAGAGAAGAGACCTGTTTCAGAGTGTTTCTTCTTGATGAATTCAGTTAGGGAGCCAAAAATTACCTCGCCCCAATTGATGTTCATGCCATGGTGAACTGCAAAGATCGCCTTGGCATTGTTTTTGTTCATCTCGTCTGTTGAAGCAGTTTTGCACCACAAGCACCGGTGCAGAATGCTGACAAGTTTCTCATAGTCCTTCTTCAGCAGGAATTTCTTCATGTACAGTTTGTCCAGTCCGGCAGCCTCCGGGCGACAGTATGTCTGAACAAATCCTTCAGTGGAGACTTCCACTGAGTCAAGAGCAAGGAGATTGTTGGCTTCCGGGTCTTGGGAGTCTAGTTGAACTCCAAAGAACTCGTTCAGAGCATCTGCATTCAGAAAGATGCGTTGACCCTGCACTGAGGAGTGAATTCCAGTCTTGGAGATGGTTGCGTTGAGGTAGAACTCAGCCACGTCTTTGATGCTGAAATGCTCGTAGGGATGAGCAACAACCTTTGATAGTTGTGAGTCAGTCATCCCCTGGATGATCTTGGTCATCCTATTTTGATTTTCTGCGAGCAAAGGTAGAGATGACATGTCGACCTTCATGCCGGAGACAATGTTGGCGATGAGGGTCTTAGCTTCTTCCTTAGAAAGATCGTTGATGCTTAGGAAGTTCATTCTGAGTGACGGTTAAAAAAAGTTCTGGGGATTGAAAGATTTTAGATGATCTGAATGCTTGAATGCTAGAGCAGTTTAGGTGAGATAAGGAAGCAGTAGGGATTTAGGTTGAAGACGGTGGATATAAAGGGTTTAGAATAGTGGACGTTTGATATATTGGCAGTTTCGAGGTAGCATTTAATGAAATGCGGGCGGAAAACGTTTCCGTTAGACGAGTAACGATCAGGGGTATTCTGGTAAAAGACCGTTTCAATTAATTAGGTCTTTCCCGTACCTCGAAATATTGCTAAGTCCACATCCGTCTCTGCTGTCTCTCTGAAAGGGATCTCTGATCAGAGAAGAGGGGTTCTCTGATGTGAGATTCTGATGAACAGAGATGGGGGTTCTCTGATTCGAGTTCCTGATGAACAGAGATAGAGGTTCTCTGATCTAAGTTTCTGGTGCAGAAGAAAACAGTTCTGGTTCAGTGAATCTCTGGTTCAGGCATCTCTGGGAAGATCATCCATCATTCCCAGTTCTTCCCTTAGCTTGTTAAACCTTGCCTCAGGTAAAGGCTTGGCTAGGATGTCTGCAAGTTGGTCTTCTGTAGATACATGCTCCATACATATATGTTTCTTCTCAACATGATCTCTGATGAAGTGATGTCTGATTTCAATATGCTTTGTCCTGGAGTGAAGAACTGGATTCTGAGAGATAGCAATGGCACTGGTGTTGTCACACAACAGCTTGATCTCCTTTGCTTGAATTCCATAGTCCTTCAGTTGTTGCTTCATCCAGAGTAACTGAGCACAGCAACTCCCAGCTGCAATGTACTCAGCTTCAGCTGTACTTGTTGAGATTGAGTTCTGCTTCTTGCTAAACCAGGAAACAAGCCTTCCTCCTAGCAATTGGCAGTGACCAGAGGTGCTCTTTCTGTCTAGTCTGCAACCTGCAAAATCTGAGTCACAGTAACCAATTAGTTCAAAGTTACCTCCCTTGGGATACCACAGGCCTGCATTTGGATTTCCTTTGATGTATCTGATGATTCTCTTTGCAGCACTTAGATGGCTTTCCTTGGGCTTTGATTGGTATCTGGCACAGATTCCAACAGAAAATGAGATATCTGGTCTGCTTGCAGTCAGGTACAACAGAGATCCTATGATCCCTCTGTATGTTGTTGCATCCACATCTTTTCCTTCATCATCTGGACCAATTCCTTGTGAAGTGTTCATGGGAATCTTTACAGATGATTTGCCTTCCACTCCAAACTTCTTGATTAGATCTCTGGTGTACTTTCCTTGGTTGATGAAGATTCCTTCTGGAATTTGTTTCACTTGAAGACCTAGGAAGTAGCTTAGTTCTCCCATCATGCTCATTTCAAATTGACTCTGCATCACTTGAGAAAATTTCTTGCATTGTTCTGGATTAGTACTACCAAATATAATATCATCAACATATATTTGTACTAACAGAATATGATTAGAAACAGAGATTTGAAATAGAGTTTTGTCAACCTTTCCTTTAGTAAACCCATGGTTCACTAGGAAGAGTGACAATGTGTCATACCATGCTCTGGGAGCTTGCTTAAGACCATAGAGGGCCTTTTTAAGCTTGTAGACACAAGAAGATTGAGTAGGAATGACAAAACCTGGTGGTTGTTCCACATAAACTTCTTCTTCAAGGTCTCCATTCAGAAAAGCACTTTTGACATACATCTGGTACACCTTGATGTTGTTGTAAGCAGCATAGGCTAGAAAGATTCTGATGGTTTCAAGTCTGGCAACTGGTGCAAAAGTCTCATCAAAATCAATTCCTTCTTCTTGGCAGTATCCCTTGGCTACCAGCCTAGCTTTATTCCTTACAATGTTGCCATCTTCATCTGCTTTGTTCTTGAATACCCATTTGGTTCCAATGACATTCTGGTGCTTTGGCCTTGGAACAAGTTCCCATACTTTGTTCCTTTCAAACTGAGTAAGCTCTTCTTGCATTGCATTGATCCAGTCTGAGTCTGCAAGAGCTTCTTCCACAGTCATAGGTTCCATTTGAGATATGTAGCAGGTAAGCATTGCTTCTCTCCTTGATGTAGCAGATCTGGTCTGGACTCCACTTCTGATTTGTCCAATTACTTGATTAGGAGGGTGATCTCTTAACCAAGTTAAATCAGGTTCTGATAAGGGTTGTCTTGAATTCTCTTGTTCTCCTTCTGATTCTTCATCACTATCTTTATCTTGTAGGATGGGATTCTGATGGTGTATTGGTATGACAGAGTTAGTTACCAATTCTGGTATGTCCGTCTCTGGTGGTTCCAGTTCTGGTGATTCTTCTAGATTCGCTTTCTCCAAGTTTTCAGTTATGCTCTCAACAGAGTTGAGATCATCAAACTTGACATGAATCGATTCTTCAACAAGTAGAGTTCTTTTGTTGAGTATTCTGTAGGCTTTGCTGGTGCTGGAGTAGCCTAAGAATGTTCCTTGATCAGCTTTTTCTTGGAACACCTTGAGGTGATCCTTCCCATTGTTGAGTATATAGCATTTGCATCCAAATGCATGAAAGTAGCTGATGTTGGGTTTTCGTCCTTTCCATAATTCATAGGGGGTTTTCTGATGAGTTTTGTGAATCATGCTCCGGTTCTGGGTGTAGCATGCAGTGTTGATTGCTTCTGCCCAGTATCTGTAAGGTAGACCTGATTCAGCAATCATGGTCCTTGCAGCTTCCTTCAAGGTTCTATTTCTTCTTTCTGCAACTCCATTCTGTTGAGGAGTTCTGGCTGCAGATAGTTGATGCATTGTACCATTCTGGTCACAGAATTCCTGTATGACCTTGTTGACGAACTCTGTTCCTCTGTCTGATCTGATGGCTTTGACTTTCTGATTCTGCTCATTCTGTAGTAGCTTTAGCAGAGATGGTAGTTTCTGCAGAGTTTCATTTTTCTTGGTCAGAAAGATAGTCCATGTGAATCTGGAGTAGTCATCTACCATGACTAAGGTGTATCTCTTGCCACCAACACTTGGAGTTTCCACTGGTCCAAATAAATCCATGTGAATTAGATTCAAGGGACCAGTAGAGAGGTTTCCAGCAATGAGTTTGAAGGAGTTCTTCACTTGTTTTCCTTTCTGGCATGCACTGCATAAGTTCTCCTTCTTGTATACAAGGTTGGGTAGACCATCAACAATGTGATCCCTTGCTAGCTTGTTGATTGTTTTGAAGTTCAAGTGACTCAGTTTCTTGTGCCATTCCCAACTGAGTTTTGAATCTCCTTTGGCTATCAGGCAAATTCCATCTTTTGCAGTTGACCAATCAACTACATAGATGTTTTTCTTCCTTGTTGCTGTTAGAACCACTTCTTTAGTTGTCTCATGTTTGACAGAACAGCCTTCCTTGGAAAATTCAACCGTGTAGCCTTTGTCACAGAATTGGCTAGCACTCAGCAAGTTGAATTTAAATCCTTTGACATAAGAGACATCATCAATGGTTATCTGGTTCTTTATCAGCTTCCCTCTTCCTTTTGTCTGGCCATCTTTATCATTACCTCCAAAGGTAACTCTGGGCCCTTTAACTTTCTGGAACTCTGTTAGGCAACTCTTGTCACCTGTCATGTGTCTGGAGCATCCACTATCAATGTACCAATCTTGCTCAGAGATGGCTCCAGCACACAGTTCCTACAAAATTAAAAGGAAGATTTAGGTACCCAAGCAATGTTGGGTCCTAGGGGGTCATGCAGTCTTGGCAGCCGGTACCACTTTGGTCTCATCAAGTGAAACCTTGGTGGGTGGTACCCATTGTCCACCTGGTAGTCATAGTAAACGGAAGTGTGATTCACTTTGGGCAGATGCTTGTGAGGATCATGCTTCCGGTTTACATACTTCTGCATAGCCTTTTTGGTTGGGTAGAAGTCCCATATACTATCAAGAGCAGAGGGGCGATTAACTTTGGGCTTCTTAAGTTGACCAGCCAACCTTTTCTGCCTAAAGTTAACTTTCTCTTGATATCTGCCTTTCTGGTGATCATCTCTGACACGGTTATCATGAGTTTGTCTGTTATGGGTTTGTCTTTGATTTTTGGTGTTCTGAAAACCTTTTCTGTTGTTAGGTTTTCTGCTAGGTTCATTAATTTTTAAAATGGGTTTCTGTTGAACCTTTATCTTTTCCTTTTCTGGTCTGACTCTCTCATGAATAACCTTGGTGCCAGATACACCAACATGACAAATGGGGCTAGAAATCAGTGGCACTATGACCTTGTCTGCCTTAGCAACTCTGGTGCTATGCATTACAGAAGGCTCACCTGATTCTGTTGAGCCATAACCAAGACCAAAACCAGTGCCAATTTTTTGATCAAGTACAATCTTTTCCATGGAAGACTGGGCCTTCTGGTAAGCTTTGTACTTAATCTCAAGAGGCTCTATTTCTCTTATTCTCTTGAGAAGAGAAACATTTTCAGCTTCCAGCCGATCTCTTTCCTTAATTAGAAGATTGATTTTGATCTCAACCTCCTTTCTTAAGTCAAGAATTTCAACCTTAAGCTTACTGTTTTCTTCTTTAACAGAAGAATAAGTGGTTTGAATGGCTTGACACTCTTCCCAAAATTCTGACATTGAATCAGAATCAAAGGCTCTGCCTACCGAAGAAAAACTAGAGTTGGAAGTAGAGGATACCTCATCATCAGATTGACCCATAAGACATAGGTCTTCAGTCTCTGTATCCAGGCAACAGAATGCCTCATCAGATTCTGATTCTGAGCTGGACTCTGTCTCAGAGAGGGGGTCCTTCTCTGGTTGTTCAGTGATGAGTGCCTTCCTTCTTCGGTTCTCATATTTCTTTTCTCCTTCCTGGCCTTGCCTTTTGGAGACTATGGGGTGTGGACAGTTGACTTTGAAGTGCCCTGGTTGTCTGCAGTTGTAGCAGAGAAGCTCTCCACTACTTTCTGATGGTTTGGACTTCTGGTGTGGCTTCCTGCTAGAGAGTGGACTTCTGCTATCCTTTGGCTTCAAGAATTTCCTGAACTTCCTAGCAAAAGCCGCCATATATTCGTCAGTTAAAAGGATAGAAGGGTCAAAGTTATTTACCTGAGAGGTGCTGGCAGTGAGGGCAGTAGTTGTTCTGTCCTCAACTTCTTCTTTCTCTTCTTCATTCATCTCAAACTCATAAGATTTGAGATCAGAGATGAGTTTCTCAGTGCTGTAGGTTCTGAGATCCTTGCTATCTCTCATGGCAGTGATCTTCATCTTCCATGGTGAAGGTAAACCTCTGAGAACCTTCAAGTTGATCTCCTTGGGAGTAAGTTCCTTCCCAAGTTCTGATATCTCAGCAGTGAGGGTGAGCAAGCGTGCATACATCTCAGCTATGCATTCTTTGGATAGAAGTTTGAAATCTTCAAACTTCTTCATGGCAATGGTAAGTTTGTTGTCCTTTTCTTGCTCATCTCCAACTCCTATCACGGTAAGAGTATCCCAGATTTCCTTGGCAGACTTGCACTTCTTGATCCTTGTGAAGTACTTGTCATCTATGGCTTTGTAGAGGATATCCTTGGCAATGTTGTCAAGGTTGTATTTCCTCCTCTCTTCATTGGACCATTCATGGCGCAGTTTAGTGATCATCTGGGGTTGACCACTACCTGTGATGTATTCAGGGTTGACTTTGGTGAACTCTGTGAAAGGACCTGCATCAAGAACTTCCCACATTTCATCATGGAGTGCGCAGAGGTGAGCTTTCATGCGGATCCTCCAGTCATCAAACTTTGTCACTGAGAACATAAGATTCTTTGAAAGAGTGTTATCCATAATATGAGATTAAAGAGGCTAAAACAAGTGGATCTCTTGTTTAGTAAGTAATCTAAAAGATTACAAGAACAAGGAGGCTCTGATACCACTTGTTGGTCCCGTTTGTAATGGGAATAGTCTAGAGGGGGGGGGGGGGGTGAATAGACTGTTCAGGAATTTAAACTTTTCTCTAAGTCAAAGCTGACTTATCAGAGATGGTCGAAATCTGGTGACAGAGATGGTCAAGTTCTGATGGCAGAACTAGACCAGGCAGCGGATAAGTTTCTGTCCGGGTAGCCTCAAGAGAAATGCTAAGGCAAAATGCCTTTCTGATAACTCTGAAGGAAGATCTGCTGGACACAGAGTCCAACCTTAAGAGTTAATCAGTAGAATCTTAAGTGCAGGAATTAAAAGCTTAAAGTAAATGACACCGGGGTTTTTATAGTGGTTCAAGGAACAACTTGTTCCTCTAGTCCACTGTTCCACTAAGCTTGCAAAAACAACTGTTTGCAACGCCTTAGTCCCTAGAACTTTGTAAGGAATAATTGTATTTAGATTTTGATGATGCTATATTAATTAGGATTGTAGAGTACCCCTTTAGAAATTATGTATTAGAATTTTCCCTTGTAAAGTTCTTAGCATATTCGACTACCAGAAGGCCTCTCTACCAGAAGTCATCCAGACAGAAGATCTTGGTTCTCTGTCTAGGAACAGAAAACGTCAGGGTCTCTGTTACCCTTTAGCGTGACAGAAACCCTCCTGGTTCTCTGTAAGCTACCAACAACAGAAGTGCTCGTGATCTTCTCTGAATCAGTTCTCTGCCAATGACACCAGAAGGTCTGACACTTGGAAGAAATCCACAAAGCCGGGAAGTCAACTTAAGGATTCCTTCAACGGCTAGGAGTATGAAACGGAAAAGCTACAGTGCTCGCATTAAATGCTCATTTAATGCTCCCCATGCTCCGTGGAGTAATTGCAGATGATTGGCCGCAATGTCAGGATTACTTTATCCCAAAATAGTAACCCGCCAACTTTACCGGGTCCTACTGGTCAAGTCAACTGCTCGCGCATTAAATGCAGTTGTCCTCCTACTCCTCCAACGGGAAGACAACCTCAGTATAAAAGATACACTACGAAGAACAACCGGATAACTTTGCCTACATAACTTTGCAACTTTTGCTAACCACAAGCAAGATATTCAAACTCTGAAAAGCAAAAAGCCTCCTTGAGATTCAAACTCATTATCTTCTACAAGAGAAAGCAGAAGTTGGAAAAATACTCTTTCCAACTCAAGCAAAGTTCCAAGTGTTCTTCAACTCTTCAAGCTCATCACATACAAGTCTTTTGTAACGAAGCTAGTTGGAGGAACCCCTGTTTCAACAGAAACTCTTCTTGCTACAAGAAGGACGTCCAAATAACTGGAGTAGTGAAGTGGTGATACTTCAAGGAAACTCAGTGAAAGGACCAGTGTTAAAGGAAGCCAGGCAGTGCATCCCAGGACACATCTAGGCTTGAAGAAGACGTGGAGTGCTTCTTAAGTACTAGGACTAAGGCTTTGTAAACGGCAGTTTTTACAGCTTAGTGGAACAGTGGATTAGAGGAACGAGTTGTTCCTTGAACCACTATAAAAATCCCTGGTGTCGTTTACTTACTGCTTTTAATAATTGCATTTAGTTAGAACTGTATAACTCCTTGGACTTGGTATCTGTGTTCAGCAGAACTTGTTCTACGAGTTAACAGAAGGCCTACTGCCTTTGCTTCTCTGAGGCTAACAGAACTCCCTACCAGAACCCCATCCGCTGCCAGTCTGTTCTTTCAACAGAACAGACTATTCTGTAAATCTGGTACTTAGTTTAAAAAGCTAAAAACCAATACAGTCTATTCACCCCCCCCCCCCCCCTCTAGACTGTATCCAGTATAACCGGGACCAACAAGTGGTATCAGAGCCTCCTTGTTCTAATAATCTCTTAGGTTATTTGTTGAACAAAGATCCACTTGTTTTTCTGTTTTACCTCATTTCTATCTGATATAATGGATCACTCCTTGTCCAAGAATCTTATGTTTTCAGATCTTAAGTTTGATGACTGGAGGATCCGGATGAAAGCACATCTCTGTGCCCTGCATGATGAGATGTGGGAAGTTCTAGATATTGGCCCCTTCACAAGCTTCCAGAAGGTCAATCCTGAACATGCCATAGACAACACCAGACCCCAGATGATCAGCAAAGCCAAGTCAGAATGGACCACTGAAGAGAGGAGAAAGTACAACCTAGACAATATTGTCAAGGACATCCTCTACAAGTCCATTGATGATAGGTACTTCAACAGAATCAAGAAGTGCAAGACTGCTAAGGAAATCTGGGATACTCTTGAGCTCATTCGAGCTGGTGATGAGCAAGAGAAGGACAACAAACTAACCATAGCCAACAAGAAGTTTGATGACTTCAAACTTCTCCCTGGTGAAAGCATCTCCAAGATGTATGACAGGCTCCTCACTCTCACTGGAGAGATCTCTGAGCTTGGCAAGGATCTCACAACCAAGGAGATCAACCTAAAGGTGTTGAGGGGACTGCCCTCAGCATGGAAGATGAAGGTAGTTGCTGTCCAAGCCAGCAAGGATGTAAAGACTTATCCCACTGATAAGCTCATTTCAGATCTCAAAGCTCATGAGTTTGAAATGATTGAAGAGAAGGAAGATGTACCAGAAGAGAGGACCACTACAGCCCTCACTGCCAGCACATCTAAGGTAAATGATTTTGACCCTTCAGTACTTTTATCTGATGAATATATGGCTGCCTTTGCCAGGAGATTCAAAAAGTTTATGAAGAATCCCAAAGATGGAAGGAGTCCATCTTTCAACAGAAAGCCATACCAGAAGGTCAAATCAACAGAAAGCAGTGGAGAGCTTCTCTGTTACAACTGCAGACAACCTGGTCACTTCAAGGCTGATTGTCCCCATCCTAGAGTGTCCAAGAAGCAGGGACAGGATGGAGAAAAGAAGAAGTACGAGGACAACTCCAGAAGAAGAAAGGCAGTTGTGACAGAACAGCTGGAGAAAGACCCTCTGTCAGAAACAGAATCCAGTTCTGACTCAGATTCTGATGAGGCCTTCGGTTGCCTTGATACTGAGACAGAAGACCTTTGCCTCATGGCTCATTCTGATGATGAGGTAACCTCTACTTCTGAATCTAGTTTTTCTTCGGTAGGCTTAGCTTTTGATTCTGATTCAATGTCAGAATTTTGGGAAGAGTTTAAGGCCATACAAGCCACTTATTTTTCTGTAACAGAAGAAAACAGTAAGTTGAAAGCGAAATTTCTTGACTTAAAGAAGGAGGTTGAGATCAAAATCAATCTTCTAATTGAGGAAAGAGATCAACTGGAGACTGAAAATGTTTCTCTTCTTAAGAGAATAAGAGAAATAGAGCCTCTCGAGATTAAGTACAAAGCTTACCAGAAGGCCCAGTCTTCCATGGAAAAGATTGTGCTTGATCAACAGATTGGCACTGGTTTTGGTCTTGGTTATGGCTCAACAGAATCAGGTGAGCCTTCTGTAATGCCTAGCACCAGAGTTGCTAAGGCAGATAAGGTCATAGAGCCACTGATTTCTAGCCCCATCTGTCAAGCTGGTGTATCTGACACCAAGGTTGTTCATGAGGAAGTCAGACCAGAAAAGGGTAAGATAAAGGTTCAACAGAAACCCTTTTTAAAAATTAATGAACCTGGCAGAAAACCTAACAACAGAAGAGGTTTTCAAAACAACAAAAATAAAAGACCATTCATTGACAGACAACCTCATGTCAATCATGCCAGAAATGATCACCAGAAGGGCAAATATCAAGAGAGAGTTAACTTCAGGCAGAAGAGGTTGGCTGGTCAACTTCAGAAGCCCAAGGTTAACCGTCCCTCTGCTCTTGATAGTATATGGGACTTCTTTCCAACAAAGAAAGCTATGCAAAAGTATGTAAACAGGAAGCATGACCCTCACAAGCATCTGCCCAAAGTGAATCACACTTCAGTTTACTATAACTACCAGGTGGACAATGGGTACCACCCACCAAGGTTTCACTTGATGAGACCAAAATGGTACCAACTACCCAGACTCCATGACCCCCCAGGACCCAGCATTGCTTGGGTACCTAAATCTTTCTTTTGATCTTGCAGGAACTGTGTGCTGGAGCCATCTCTGAACAAGAATGGTTTATTGATAGTGGATGCTCTAGGCACATGACAGGTGACAGAAGTTGCCTAACAGAGTTCCAGAAATGCAAAGGACCTAGAGTTACCTTTGGAGGTAATGATAAAGAAGGTCAAACAAAAGGAAGAGGAAAGCTGATCAGGAACCAGATAATCATTGATGATGTCTCATATGTCAAAGGACTGAAGTTCAACTTGCTAAGTGCTAGCCAATTCTGTGACAAAGGCTACACTGTTGAATTCACAAAGGACTTCTGCTATGTGAAGCATGAGACAACAAAGGAAGTGGTTCTTACAGCATCAAGGAAGAAGAACATCTATGTAGTTGATTGGAACACTGCAAAAGATGGAGTTTGCCTGTTAGCCAAAGGAGATTCAAAACTGAGCTGGGATTGGCACAAAAAGCTCAACCATTTGAATTTCAAAACAATCAACAAACTGGCCAGAGAACACATTGTAGAAGGGCTACCAGACATTGTGTACAAGAAGGAGACCCTCTGCAGTGCATGTCAGAAAGGCAAACAAGTGAAGAATTCCTTCAAACCCATTGCTGGAGATCTTTCTACAAGTCCTCTAAATCTGATTCACATGGATTTATTTGGACCTGTTGAGACTCCAGGCGTTGGTGGCAAGAAATACACCCTAGTCATGGTTGATGACTACTCCAGATACACATGGACTGTTTTTTTGACAAAGAAAAATGAAACTCTTCAGAAGTTGCCATCTCTGTTAAAGCAACTTCAGACTGAGAAGAACTTGAAAGTGAAGACAATCAGATCAGACAGAGGAACTGAATTTGTCAACCAAGTCATAAAGGACTTCTGTGATCAGAATGGAACTTTTCATCAACTTTCTGCCGCCAGAACCCCTCAACAGAATGGCGTAGCAGAAAGAAGGAACAGAACTTTAAAAGAAGCTGCAAGAACAATGATTGCAGAATCTGGATTGCCTATGAGATATTGGGCTGAAGCAATCAACACTGCATGCTATACTCAGAACAGAAGCATGATCAACAAGAATCACCAGAAGACCCCTTATGAACTCTGGAAGGGAAGAAAACCTAACATCAGCTACTTTCATGTATTTGGATGCAAGTGCTACATCCTCAACAATGGAAAGGAGCATCTGAAAGTATTTCAAGAAAAGGCTGATGAAGGAGTCTTTATAGGCTATTCAAACACCAGTAAAGCCTATAGAGTACTCAACAGAAGGACCCTACATGTTGAAGAATCCATACATGTGAAGTTTGATGAAAGCGTCTCTGTTAGAGAGGTAACAGAGATTCTCAAGGATGTCAGCATAGAAGACAGAACACCAACAGAAGAGGTGGCAGACAACCCTGCATTTCCAACACCTGCACCAAACCCCCTTCTGTTGAATGAAGATGAAGACTCTGAAGATGAGGAACCAGAGAGACCAAGACAGCAGCTGACAGAACCAGACCTAACATGGTTAAGAGATCATCCTCCTAACCAAGTGATTGGTCAAATCAGAAGTGGAGTTCAAACCAGATCCACATCAAGGAGAGAAGCAATGCTTGCCTGCTATATATCTCAGATGGAACCTATGACAGTTGAAGAAGCTCTTGCAGACTCAGATTGGATCAATGCTATGCAAGAAGAGCTCACTCAGTTTGAAAGGAACAAAGTATGGGAACTTGTTCCTAGGCCAAAACACCAGAATGTCATTGGAACCAAATGGGTATTCAAGAACAAAGCAGATGAAGATGGCAACATTGTAAGGAACAAAGCAAGGCTAGTAGCTAAAGGATATTGTCAAGAAGAAGGAATAGATTTTGATGAGACCTTTGCACCAGTTGCCAGACTTGAAGCCATCAGAATCTTTCTAGCCTATGCTGCCTACAACAACATCAAGGTCTACCAGATGGATGTCAAGAGTGCATTTCTGAATGGAGATCTTGAAGAAGAAGTTTATGTGGAACAACCACCAGGTTTTGTCATTCCTACTCAATCTTCTTGTGTCTACAAGCTTACAAAGGCCCTCTATGGTCTTAAGCAAGCTCCTAGAGCCTGGTATGACACATTGTCCCTTTTCCTAGTAAACCATGGGTTTACTAAAGGAAAGGTTGACAAAACTCTATTTCAAATCTCTGTTGCTAATCATATTCTGTTAGTACAAATATATGTTGATGACATTATATTTGGTAGTACTAATCCAGAACTGTGCAAGAAATTTTCTCAAGTGATGCAGAGTCAATTTGAAATGAGTATGATGGGAGAACTCAGTTACTTCCTAGGACTTCAAGTCAAACAAGTTCCAGAAGGGATCTTTATCAATCAAGGGAAGTACACCAGAGATCTAATCAAGAAGTTTGGAGTGGAAGGCAAATCATCAGTGAAGATTCCCATGAACACTTCACAAGGAATTGGTCCAGATGATGAAGGAAAGGATATAGATGCAACAACATATAGAGGAATCATAGGATCTCTGTTGTATCTAACTGCAAGCAGACCAGACATCTCATTCTCTGTTGGAATCTGTGCCAGATACCAATCAAAGCCCAAGGAAAGCCATCTAAGTGCTGCAAAGAGAATCATCAGATACATCAAAGGAAATCCAAATGCAGGCATATGGTATCCAAAGGGAGGTAACTTTGAATTAAGTGGTTATTCTGACTCAGATTTTGCAGGTTGCAGACTAGACAGAAAGAGCACCTCTGGTCACTGCCAACTGCTAGGAGGAAGCCTTGTTTCCTGGTTTAGCAAGAAGCAGAACTCTATCTCAACAAGTACAGCTGAGGCAGAGTACATTGCAGCTGGGAGTTGCTGTGCTCAGCTACTCTGGATGAAGCAACAACTGAAGGACTATGGAGTTCAAGCAAAGGAGATCAAGCTGTTGTGTGACAACACCAGTGCTATTGCTATCACTCAGAACCCAGTTCTTCATTCCAGGACAAAGCATATTGAGATCAGACATCACTTCATCAGAGATCATGTTGAGAAAAAGCACATCTGCATGGAACATGTGCCAACAGAAGACCAGCTTGCAGATATCCTGACAAAGCCTCTTCCTGAGGCTAGGTTCAACAAACTGAGAGAGGAATTGGGAATGATGGATGACATTCCAAGGGAAAGATGAAAAGGAAGGCCCTCTGTTGCTCTTTTGCTGTTGACAGAATACCTGTAGCAGAACCCCTTCTGTCAACCCCTTCTGATCCCTACCCTGGCAGAACACCTCAGCAACAGAAAACCCCCCTTCTACAGAAAAACCCTCAGAAGGTTGTGGACTTAGAAAATTTTCTGAAACCGGGTATCCTAGTATATTATTAAAGGTCTTTTACCCTTTTACCCTTAAAACGGTATCAAGCCGTATAATATTTACTGCGCCCCTATTTATTTACTCCGCCCCTTTTTACATTTATTGGTTTCTTGGAACCATAAATTAATCCCAAACGTCCACTAACCCAAACACATAAATTCCCCTTTCGCAAACCTAAACCGCTACTGCTCTCATTACTTTCAAACTTTCAAACCTCCATAGCTCTCAAGCTCTCTGATTACTCTCTGATCAAATGGCCTTCATCAACATCAACGACCTCACCAAGGAGGAAATCAACACCCTTGTTTCAAACATCTACACAGGGATGAACTGCGACCTCTCCGCACTCCCTGAACTCGCTTCAAACCACGAACGATGATGAAGATCATCAAGGGAATGGAGGACTCCCAACTGAACAAAGTGGTAGGTTATCACTTTGAATCCTACAGTACAAGGGACGTAGCAGAGTTCTATCTCAACGCTACATACGAAGGGGAGATCATCCGGTCTAATGTCAATGGTGAAGACATTACCCTCACTCCTGCAGACCTCAACGCTCTCTTTGGCGTGGTAGAGGACCCACAAGAAGAAGAAACTGAAGGTTTCCTAACTCTGGACAGTGTCAACGTCACTGTGGACAACTTTGTCCAACTCTACTGCCGACCTGAAGTGGGTAGAGTTCCAAAGCTTTACATGAAGAAAAACCTCCTTCTGAGCGACTATGAGAAATTGGTCAACATCCTGCATAGGTGTGTCTGGAGCAAGAGCACCTCCACAGATGACATGAATGCACTGCATGCAAAGGCTGTCTTTGCAGTTCATCATGGGATGAACATCAACTGGGGACAGGTAATTGTCAAATCCCTTGTTGAATTCCTCAAGAAGAAAGACAAGGAGACCGGTCTATTCAGGACCCCCATGGGTTATGGTCTCCTAATCTCTGAAACCTTGCTCAAGGCAAGGATAGGACTGAGAAACTCTATTGAGGCAGACTACACCAAGCTGCTCTTCCTCAACACTTCAAGTGACAGGAAAGTTGCTCTCAAGGAAGAGCAGAAAAGACTCAGAACCCTTGAGTTCAACAGAGAAAGGAAACAACAGAAGGTTGTTCAACCAAAGAAAGCTTCAAAGAAGCAACAGAAACCTCCTACCCCTTCTGACTCTGAAGAAGAAATACCTTTGGTGAAGAAGGTGGTCAAGAAGGTTCCCAAGAAAAAGACCACACCTGTCAAAGTCCACAAGATGGTGGCAAAGAAATCTGTCCTTAAGAGAAAGGCTCCTTCACCTATCTCTTCAGAAAGCACCCCTTCTGCCTCCCCCATTGAAAAGAAGACCAAAATTTTGTCACCTGCAGCACAGGAGAAGCTGGAGGACACTGTCACCTCTGCCCCAGCCAACAGAAATGCTTGGCACGGCAAGAGGATCATCTTTGAGTCAAGTGACTCAGAAGAAGAAGAAGTGGTGCAGAATGCCACTACTCAGGGGGAACCACATTATTCTCCTCCTGCCTCTGCAAATGATCAACCTATGGTGGTTCCTTCACCAGAACACCAAGAAGTAAGCAGCACTTCAAGCCCTGATAGGAAATTCATCAGGGTTCTGGCATGGAGAAAGTGGAGAGTGGGACCTCTCACTGAACTCCTCAAGAACTTGTCCTACTTCATCTCTGAAGAAGAAGAAGTACTCAGATGGGCTGACACAGAAGATGTGGAGTCCTGCCTAAACAAGGATTTTCTTCTTTCAGTCCTACAGAAGAAGAAGGAGAAAATTCAAGGGAAAGCACCTCTGGTCAGAAACTCACCAGAAGACCATGTGAAGGCTCTTCAAGAGCATGAGATGCATGACTTTGATGCTTGGCTAGTTGAGAAAAAGAGGAAGGAGTCAATGATCAAATTTCGCCACAACGCACATGGAGAAGGTGAACCCTCTACTGCCAATGATCTACCTCTGGTCATGGAAAGACTTGTCAAGGAATGGAGAGACTCTCTGTTCACAGAAACAATACTAGAGGTAATTCCCCCAATCATTCCTTCTCCCCCTCCCTCTCCTAAAAACACCTCTCCTCAACCCCAACAGAAATCCTCCTCACCCCCACAGAAAATCATCTCTGCACAGAAAACCCCTTCACACCAGAAACCCTCCACCCCCAAATCTTCATCTCCCTCACCCTGCAAACCGTTCTCTCCTCCAAAGAACAAATCACCATCCCCTCCAGGACAAATTATCCCATACCAACACCAACAGGTCATCTCCTCTACAACTTCACCCCAACAGAAAACCTTCTCACCCAAAACCAAAAATCCATCTCCCTGCAAATCCCAACTCTCAATCAGATCCAGATCACCATCACCTCCACCCTCTCCTCCACAACAACAGCTTGCTCCCTCACATCAACAAGAAAACCCCTCCATCAAGAAATCCAGAACTGCTTCTCCACAGCCTACACCACAAGATGCAGCCACACCTATCTCCCCTCAACACTCTGTGGCTTCTACCCCCATCAGGAAACCTATCTTCAGGGTGCCCTCCTCTTCCAGTGACAATGATGGATTTCTTACATCCTCCATTGCTACTGATGAAACTTCCAAAAGGAGGAAGACCCCTCCTCAGAATGAAAAACTACCCAGAAGGCCTCCTATGCCTAAATCAAGAGGTCTAGGTATGCCTGGGAACACAGAATCCAAAGAAGATAAGCCCCAAATCTCCTTCAATCAGTTTGTCACTGCAGCTGAAGATTTTGGTGGTAAAATGCTTGATGGAATGGATCAATTGGCTGAGATCAACACCAAGCATCATGAACATCTCACTTTTGTTCACAATCATCTTGAGGCTGGACTTCAGCATATCTCCGAGAAGGTTGAAGCTCTGACCCAGACACTGGTCACCTTCATGGAATCATCATCTGCAAAGCTTAACGCTGTTGCCAGAGAAGTGGATGGTGTCCACTCTGTTCTCTACTCCCAGTCTCAGATTCTCAATAAGCAGAATAAACAACTCAAGGATATAACAGAATCCCTTGACATTGTACAATGGTATGAAGACCAATCTGCTGAGAAGTTTATGCAGCTACAACTCTTGAATAATGATCACAAAGATCAAGTGGCCACCCTGATCAAGAAGGATCAAGAAAGGTATCAGAAGCTGATACTACTTGAAGCTGGCTCTCAGGACATCAAGTCTGCTCTTGATCGTCAACAGAACTTAATAGAAGGTCTGACCTCTTTCACGCAGACCTTGCCAGAAACTCTTGAGCAGATAGCCATCTCCCAGGAAACAGAGTTCCAGAAAATTGCCATGATGATCTCTGACCTGGATGATGCCAAAAAGGGGGAAAAGGAAAAGGACCCCCAACAGAAGAAATTGCCCTCTAGGCCAACTGCTGGACCCTCATCTGATATTGATCCAACCCCTTACTTCCAGGCCTCCCAACAGAAGAAAAGAGAAGCTGGTACTTCAAGACCTTCTTCTCCTCGCAGAGGTTCTACCAAGAAGAAGAAACCCTTGAGCCTAACTGAGTGGAGACTTGGAGGCTCCCAGAAGATTGATAGAGCACAGTTCGAAGAAATTCAACAGAAGATGACCCCAACTCAAAGACAGAATCTCTATCTTGACAGAGATGGTCATATAAGGGTCAGACATGGTGGTTCCTTGGAAGAGGCTGAATATTGGTTCCACAAGAGAGTACTCCCAGGCAAGGATGTACATGAAGGAGTACTTCACTATCTGAATTGCAAGCTCTCTCCCATTTGGGCCTCATGTCAAGCACCAGGAAATCTGGCTGGCATAAGAGAAGAAGTGAATGCTGAACTGAAGAATCTGAAGAAACAAGATCGCAGAACCAGAGCTGAAGCTGAAAGGGAAAATCTGTAATTCCTTTTAAACTTCTCTTAATACTCTTGATCTAATAAAAGCTTATCTCTGCTCCTTCTAGAGTCTCTTTGCTTCTTTATTCTTTGTTGCTTACTATTTTCATTCTGTACTTGTTTCCTCTTGAACTGCTATCTGATTGTATCGTACTCTTACTATTTTCCAATGCCAAGTTGCCCACCAAGATTTTAATGAAAAGTTTTAAACTTTAAATTTTTATGGTGAAGGCACTTCTCTGGAAATAGTTAAAGGGTTTTGGCATCATCAAAAAGGGGGAAATTGTAAGGAATAATTGTATATAGATTTTGATGATGCTATATTAATTAGGACTGTAGAGTACCCCTTTAGAAATTATGTATTAGAATTTTCCCTTGTAAAGTTCTTAGCATATTCGACTACCAGAAGGCCTCTCTACCAGAAGTCCTCCAGACAGAAGATCTTGGTTCTCTGTCTAGGAACAGAAAACGTCAGGGTCTCTGTTACCCTTTAGCGTGACAGAAACCCTCCTGGTTCTCTGTAAGCTACCAACAACAGAAGTGCTCATGATCTTCTCTGAATCAGTTCTCTGCCAATGACACCAGAAGGTCTGACACTTGGAAGAAATCCACAAAGCCGGGAAGTCAACTTAAAGATTCCTTCAACGGCTAGGAGTATGAAACGGAAAAGCTACAGTGCTCGCATTAAATGCTCATTTAATGCTCCCCATGCTCCGTGGAGTAATTGCAGATGATTGGCCGCAATGTCAGGATTACTTTATCCCAAAATAGTAACCCGCCAACTTTACCGGGTCCTACTGGTCAAGTCAACTGCTCGCGCATTAAATGCAGTTGTCCTCCTACTCCTCCAACGGGAAGACAACCTCAGTATAAAAGATACACTACGAAGAACAACCGGATAACTTTGCCTACATAACTTTGCAACTTTTGCTAACCACAAGCAAGATATTCAAACTCTGAAAAGCAAAAAGCCTCCTTGAGATTCAAACTCATTATCTTCTACAAGAGAAAGCAGAAGTTGGAAAAATACTCTTTCCAACTCAAGCAAAGTTCCAAGTGTTCTTCAACTCTTCAAGCTCATCACATACAAGTCTTTTGTAACGAAGCTAGTTGGAGGAACCCCTGTTTCAACAGAAACTCTTCTTGCTACAAGAAGGACGTCCAAATAACTGGAGTAGTGAAGTGGTGATACTTCAAGGAAACTCAGTGAAAGGACCAGTGTTAAAGGAAGCCAGGCAGTGCATCCCAGGACACATCTAGGCTTGAAGAAGACGTGGAGTGCTTCTTAAGTACTAGGACTAAGGCTTTGTAAACGGCAGTTTTTACAGCTTAGTGGAACAGTGGATTAGAGGAACGAGTTGTTCCTTGAACCACTATAAAAATCCCTGGTGTCGTTTACTTACTGCTTTTAATAATTGCATTTAGTTAGAACTGTATAACTCCTTGGACTTGGTATCTGTGTTCAGCAGAACTTGTTCTACGAGTTAACAGAAGGCCTACTGCCTTTGCTTCTCTGAGGCTAACAGAACTCCCTACCAGAACCCCATCCGCTGCCAGTCTGTTCTTTCAACAGAACAGGCTATTCTGTAAATCTGGTACTTAGTTTAAAAAGCTAAAAACCAATACAGTCTATTCACCCCCCCCTCTAGACTGTATCCAGTATAACCGGGACCAACAAGAGTGCATGAAGCCATCTTAAGTGCAGGAATTAAAAGCTTAAAGTAAATGACACCGGGGTTTTTATAGTGGTTCAAGGAACAACTTGTTCCTCTAGTCCACTGTTCCACTAAGCTTGCAAAAACAACAGTTTGCAACGCCTTAGTCCCTAGAACTTAAGAAGCACTCCTCATCTTCTTCAAGTCTAGTTGCCACCCGGGATGCAGTCCTGCTTCCTGATGACTGGTCTCGTTTCACAGAGTCTCTTGAAGTATCCCCACTTCACTTACTCCTGCTAGTTTGAGACGTCCCTTCTTTTTCAAGAAGTGTTTGATTCAAAATCAGTTTTCTCCAACGTTGCTTCTTCACAAAGGATGAGTAGATGAAGCTTTCGAAGTGTTGAAGAACTGAGTAACTTTGCAGCTTGCTAGTTGGATGAAGGATAGGAAAATATATCTTCCAACTGTAGCCTTTTCTTCTTAGGAATGAAGTTTGAATCTCAAGAAGGCTTTGAGCAAGTTCGTTTGGCAGATATTGTAGCAAAGTTCTTGGACGCAAAAGTTATCCTCTTAGTTCTTCAGAGTGTATCTTATATACTGGGAGCAGTCTTCCCGTTGGAGTGTAGAAGACAGCTTCATTAAATGCTTGTACTGTTGACTTGACCGGTTGGACCTTCGACTTGCTATTTTGGGGGCGTGAAGATACCCGCATGGTCAATCATCAGCTTTAAATATCTCTTCGTACGTATAGCATTAAATGTGCATTTAATGCGTGTACAGTACCATGTTTCCGTTGAAAGGTTCGTAACCGTTAGGGGATTTCCCGTTAGTTTAACGACCGTTGGAAAGAGCTTCCGGAATCTAGTGGGTTTAGCAGAGTCTTAAGAGGCTCTCTGGTTCAATCTCTGAAGTCCGCCTCTGTTTCCAACTCTGGTATCTTTCTGATGACCATTTTCTGATGGCTTCTCTGGTGAGCAACTCTGGGAGCAACTCTGGTAGAAGCAAGATGGAACTCTGGCAGACAGACTAAGCTAAAACTTACAAAAGAAGTTCTAATACAAAATTTCTAATGGGGTACTTTCAAATTCTAATTAACCTAGCATCATCAAAATCTAAGTACATTTATTCCTTACAGGAGGCCCATTTACAACTAGACCGCTATTGGGCTGAATACAATGTGTGTAGAAATGATCAAGTGTAAGATCTAGTTCTGTGAGGCTTTCGTGGCTGACAAGGGCACGGACGATGAGGGCACGGCCGACGGGGACACCCAAGTTCCCTGGCTTCTGGACCATATTCTGAGTTGGTCCCTCTTCGGCCGACGGGGGTCCTCTGGCCGACGAGGGCACCGCTTGGCAGCTTGCGCCTTCTGTTCTTCTGAGTATGTGGGTCCTGGGGCCTAGACCCATATACTCCATCAGGAGTCCCCCACTCTCTAAGCTGAGATGTAGACGAAGTGAAGGAGAGTAGATTTCTGTGCTTGATGCTCTTGGCCGATGCGGGACCACGTTGGCCGTTCTCTGTCGTGGCGTCGGTGGCCCTATTCTGAGTTTGGCCGTTACCTGCCCCTTGACGTGGACGGGGAAGGCTGTTATTCCTTTGGTGCGCTTGTTTGTGGACGATGAGTGTTCTGGTATGAGTGGCCGATGAAGGTAGTGTCTATCCTTGATCGTTGATGGTTGAACTTTCCTTTTGGGCTGATGAGGTCGTTGGGGTTGCGTCTTGTTTTGAGGACGACAGGCGTCCATTGTTCTGGATGGCCAGTGAGGGTGCTGTGCACTCCTTTTGGCCGTTGTTGATGACACCATGTGCCTTTGGGAGACAAGGCGCCTTATTACCCAAGGTTTTGGCGACGATAACATTGTCTGGCCGGAGATGGAGTTATGAAGACCTTGGAACCGTTGTGGTACATGGACGATGTGGCTGCGCTTGTAGTTGCAACTGTGTACTTTGTGCATTTTTGTTTCTCATTTTGCCTGCCATTCTTAAGGCCGGTGTAGTTCCCGAGTCCCCCACTACTTCAGGCCGAAGAGTGAGTGAGGGGTGAAGGAGTAGCTTGAAAACTAGGCCGAAGCGGGATCCTCATACTGCCCTTGGATCCAACCCTTTGGCGATTTCCTGACCAAGGTAACCCTGTGGGAGAACCCTTGGACGCAGGTCTCTTTCAAAGGGTTATCATCAAGGGTTTAGTGCGAGGGCCTCATGGTCGTTGGGTTCCTTTCCCTTGGGGTATTGTGGCCGTTGTAAGGCCTTACTTTGCATTATATGCATGGCCGCTTAATGGCCGATACGGGTGCAATGTGGGTGGCCGTTGGCTGTGTTGGCCGTTGTGGGTGCTATTTTCCCTTCCTTGCTCCGTAGAGCCTGCTTTGCTGGTGGGCCGCTGATCTGTGGAGGGGGTTTGGCCCATTGACAAGGTGGTGGCATCCTATTGGTGGCCGTTGGTGTGGCCACTAATAAGGTGATGCCACGTGTAGTTACCGTTGGGAGGGGGGCTATTTTTACCCTCTCCTTCTGAAGACAGCCTTCATTTGCATTCTGAGTAAACGAAGTGCTGCCCAAATTTCTAGAGAGATAAAGCCCTTTGCTGAGTGTTCTTCACCTCCTTCAAAACTTCAAGGTCAGTTCCTTAATTTTTTCTTCGATCTCTTACATATTTTGCTCCCTCTAGGCTTTGATCCAGTGTTAGTCACAAAAACACTTTAGATCTCAAGTAGATCCCCTTAGTGCCTTAGGAGTTGTTAAGATGAAAACTTTGAACAAGGAGTATTACCCGTATGACGACGAGCCCTCCGTCAAGTCTCTTGACTATGACGTGATCGAGGAGTGTGCCGAGGAGATTGAACACTTGAGCCCGTACAAGTCTGGAGATAATGTGGGCGAGGAGGATGAGGACGAAGGGTCCGCCTCGTCATCTGAGGGTGATTACGCAGGGGTCTCCCGCGTAGTGGACGAGGCGTCCGCCTCTACTACCATTCTGTGCCCGAAGCCGGTGTCTACTGTGAAGGGGGTACCGCGGCCGAAGAGGAACAAGCGGCCGAAGAAGGGCCCAGGTTTCTCTTACTTGGACCTTACCAACATTTTCCTTATCAAGCCGGAGAGAAGCGCTGCTGATTATTTGGTCGCACAGATGTATGTGGGGCCGTTTGGGAGGGTTAGGGCGCCTAGGCCGACGGACCATGTGCTCAATCCGCCGACGGGATACTTCGGGGTGTATCCGATGAGCTTCCCCAAGGGGCTAAGGTTTCCCCTTCATCCCTTCATCAAGGAATATTTGGACATGGTGGGGCTCCCTCCGGCCTTGCTGACCCCTAACAGCTACTCGCTGATGGTGGGGTTCCTCCTCCGTTGCGCTGAATTAGGTTACATGCCGACAACGACCCTCTTTATGAACCTTTATCAGATTGGCCGAGGGAGCCATAAAAATTGCGCCTACTACGCCACTCTGCAGCAGCTGCCGAAGAAGAGGACCTTCACGGACTTGCCTTCATCCATACATGGTTGGAAGAGCAAATTTGTCTTCATGTCCTTGGGCGAGGGTAACACTGAGTTCCCCTCCGTCGGCCATGATGGGAGGTTTAATCTTCATGATCCGCCAAAGAGTTCGATTCTAGATGCTCAGTTGGAGGCATTCCTAGAGGGGGGGCCGAGGAGTGTGAAGGATTACATTACGGAGTACAAGATGACCGCTATCGGCTTTTTTAGATACTTCGTGTATGGTGACAAGGAAGATGACGTCCAACTATGGCCGAAGATGACCATTACCTTCGAGGAGGCTGACGACCCCGGTCTGGGCGTCCCTGCCGAAGCTGATGGTAATACTTCCTACGGCGTCCTCGTTTTACTTTGTTCTTTTACTTTGCTAACTTGTTTCTTTGTTGTGTAGATTTTGTAATGGATCACCGATCAGTGATGAACAAGGCCGCTGCGAAGGCGAAGGCGGAGTTGGCCGCCAAGGAGGCTGCGACAAAGGCAGCTGCCGGTGGTGATGTGACGAAGAAGCCACCCCCCCTCCACCGAAGAAAAAGCGGTCGACGGAGGATTCTCAGAGGAAGCTGACTGAGGCCGGCATGCAACCCGCCAAGAAGTCCAATAAGGCTTCATTTTCTGCCGTTGCCGATGAGGTCGGCGCACTAACCGTCCCAATTGTGGACGAAGGGGGATCCAATGTTGCAGCTGCCCTCGTGGACCTTACCTCTGGTCTTTCCGGGGATATTTCTCAACCCCTCTCCCTTGCTGAGGATTCCCGGGCGAAGCGGTCCGGCAAGGAGGTGGCGACGGCCACTTATAAGCTGGAGGTTGAATACCCCAAGGACGGGGGTGTCTTCAACGATGGCGTTGACGGCCACAGTGTGCTTTCTCAGGCCATTCCGGCCAAGGAACGGATTTATCTTAACAAGCTTGGCGATGTCAAGATATACGATGGTGGGATGGACCTTGTCGTCCAGGTAATTCCTTTCGTCCTTAGCTTTGTTGTTTTCCTTTGATGTTTTTGTGAACTTGTCTGATAGCATTTTGTGTTGCAGGGTGCCTTCATGCTCATGGAGAGCAACAAAAGGCAACAATGGGAGATTGCCCGCTTGAAAGAATTTGAGCGGAAGGCAGCCTCGGCCGATGAGGCCATGAGCTGTTTAGGGAGGCTGCGAGACGACTTTGCGGCCTTGCAAAAGAGGGCCGATGAGGCCGATGTGGCCAGGGACGAGGCCCTAGCCAAACTTGCCGAAGAGAGGGACGCCCGTGAGGCTGATCGCCGACGGGACGATGACGCCGAGAGGGCCAAAGCCGAAGCCGAGGCTGCTGCGGTGAAGGCCGCTGATGGTGCTGTGGAGAAGTTCTTGGCCGAAGGCTGGAAAGCCGACGAGCACTTGCCCTGGTGCTATGAGGTCGTAGCGGCCAAGCTCGAGGACTGGGGGCAGAACTCCCCTGCCGGCCAAGAGTATTTTGAGCGTGAAATGTCCATATATTACAACATGGGCCAACATCGGATGCAGAGGCTCCTTTATCGGCGGCTGAGTCGCGCTTTCAAAGCCCTGAACTATACTCGGGAGTGGGCCAGGCGGAACCTACAGCTTCCCAAGCTGATGAAGGGTTCGGAGGAGCAGATCAAACTTCCCCTTTGCGACAGGAAGGCTCCAATAGATAGTTCCGGCCTCGGCGAACCGAACTATGGTGAAGATGATGTCTTGGCCGACACCGCTACTTCCACTGTAGAGGCCAGCTTGGATGCCGAGACCGAGGATGGTGCTGAGCTCGTCGTTGACCAGGATGTTGCGGGTCACGCTGCCAATGAGGGCGCTCAGGAGGCCTGATCATCCATAACTGACTCCTTTGTAATTAGTCATTTTTGTTTTATCGTCTGAATGTAATGGCTGAAGCGCCCTCCCATGTAATGACTTTATGAATGAAATATGTTTCCGGCCTTATTCTGTCTTCTCGTCGTCTTGTTCTCCCTTTACTTTTGTCCTCAGGTTTTTTCAAAATTTGTCTACGTGTTTTGGAATTGGGACTTAGGTAATTTTCTAAGTATCAAGGCCTCAAGTGAGTGGGTGTTCGCGTCGTCTTGGTATTACGCCCCCTTTCACTTTTGCCTGAAACTTTGGAAAATTTCTTAAGTGTTGAACCAAATACCACACGTGGTGATCTCGTCGGCCCGGTGTTCTTTTCGGCCCTTTTGTTCCCATGCCCCCTGTAAAGAGGAAGTCACATCTTGTTTCTGTAGTCGTAGCCGATAAGGGTGTGAGTGTGATGGACGAAGCGCTCCCCTATGGGACTTGACCTTTTGATTGAATGGATTGCTTTTGTCCCCTTCGGCTTTAAGTGTTTGTTTGTTGCCTTTGTTATTCCAACTTTGAAATTTGTCTAAGTGTCAAACCAAAACATAGATAACTATCACCCTTTGCTGGGGCCGAGGCGGGCACCTGCAAGTGTTTGAGCACCCGCTTCGTCTTGAGGCTGTCCCCTCGTTATTCAATACTTTGGAGATTTCTCTAAGTGTTGGGCCATGTAGTTTTCTTCTGCTTAGTACCATTGTCGGCCAATTTGGGTGATGTGGCCGATGAAGGTACCCGGGTGTTCGCCTTTTCCTTCGCATTAGCTTTCCTCAAAAAATTCTCTAAGTGTTTGAAGTTCACTTAGGCAACTTTCTTCAGAAATTTTCTAAGTGTTTGAAAATCACAAGCCACTTTCTTCAAAAAAATTCAGCTTAACCAACCGCCTAGGTTTTAGCGCCTTTAACGGCCGGCAAGAATGTTGTGGCCGGTAAGGGTTGCCACCAGTGTGTTCAACTTTCCCGCGGGTGTTTTAGTGCCCGCTTCACCCTGGGCCTCCTTTCCGATGTTCAACTCCAGGATTGTGTTAAGTGTCAAGCTAGGATTCTTGGTTTTCATGCTAAGTGTTGGAACTTCAGTCGGTCATGGCCGATGAAGGTTACCACCCTCGTTTCACCCATCCACTTTCGTTAGGATTTTATGGGCGCATGCTCCGTCTTTGACACTTTCCTCGTAGCGGGTGGCCGCTTCGTCCGCTTTACCTGTTGGTAGTGTTACCTTTGTATTCAACTGATATGTACTTAGCCAAGTGTGTGGCTTGATTTGTGGGGATTTATTTTTACTGCTCGAGGCCGGTGAGTGCGCACGGTCCTTGGCTTCCCTCTTTTTTTTTGTTCCCTATTTCGGGGAGTGTCCTTCTTTCAGGCTTCGTCCGAAGGGGTCGATAGTCCTCCGGCCGGTTTGGACTTCGTTTATAACGTCCATGATCTCAGGGGGGGTCCCGTCGCCTCTTTATGACGCGGGCTAGACTTTTGGTTGGTTTCCAACGGCTGCCGTTGCTAGGGGAAAGCAAACGCGACCCTACCCGATTGACCCGATCGGATATATCCGACTTTTTTGTTGGGATCGGAAAACCCGACCCGAAATACCCAAACTCGATCCGATTCTTGCAACCCGAGACTTAAGCGGGTAGCGGGTAGGGTTACCAATTATGCTACCCGACCCGCCCGAAAAACCGAGCTAGCGTAGTATATATACTACTTTGAATTATTATGCATGTTCAAATATCTCAATTATTGTATGTCAATTACCATATTATGCATGTTCAAATATTACAATTACTGTATTTGTACAACTATAACTTTGAATGTTATATTGTTATGACTTTGAATGATATTTTGACCAATTATCATTTTATTTATCACAATATTAAATATGTCAATCACCGTAAATTATTATTTTACATGTTCAAATATGTCGATTACCGTATTTCTACAACTATTACTTTGAATGTTACACTAGTATAACTTTGAATGATATTTTTACCAATTATCATTTTATTTATCACAATTTCAACAATAATAAATTAAAATCCGAATTGACCCGAAAATTGTATCAACCCGACCGCAACCCGAATTTCTTCAACCCGAAAAACCCGATAAATTTTTTGATAGGGTAGGGTTTGAAATTATCAATCTGATACCCGAATGGGTTTACCATTCTTGAACCCGACCCGTCCGAACCCGACTCGTGCTCTGCCCTAGCCGTTGCCCAACCCTGAGTTTGGGGATTTTGTCACCTCGGCCATGATTTCAGGCCTGTCGTCCTGCGACCTGGTGCGTGGACGACGCGGTGAACTTCCCATTTCAAGACGCGGGCCGTTTCGGGTTTGTCGTCCTGGGGACATCGTCGGCCCTGCCCGAGCATTTCGCTCTGAGGGGCCGGTACGACGTGCTCTTTCAGCTGGGCCTAAACCTTTCGCTGATACAATATACAATGGGGCATACCTGAGCCTTTTGCTCTAAGGTTGCAGATGTGAGGCGCCACATCGGCCATGCCTGAGCCTTTCGCTCTAAGGTGACCGTTGAGGGCGCCCGTTTAATGTTTTACTCAAATTCCAAAAAATCAAAGGAAACATGATTTTCATTCATAAGTGGCTCAAGGCCGAGGGTGCTGTTCAACCAATAAGCCGTCAAGGGGTGAGAGCTTCGCCGGCTTCACCTCCTTCAGATTATTGATAAAACTTCACCAGATGGTGTACATTCCACGTTCGTGGTACATTGGTCCCATTTGGGCGTTTAAGTTTGTAGGTGCCGGGTTTCACCACGGCACTGACGATGTAGGGACCTTCATACTTTAGGGCTAGCTTCCCCCCTTCCGTCGGCTGACTTGCTTCCCTTCGGCGGAGGACGTAGTCCCCCACTTGGAATTCCCGAGAACGTACCTTGGCGTCATAGTATGATTTCACTTGACGCCGGTAATTCTCCGCCCGGATGAATGCCTGTTCATTTCTTTCTTCGACCAGGTGGAGGTCGATTTTCACGTTTTCCTCGTTGACCTCAGGGTCATACTGCTCCACCCGTCGGCTGAGAATGGTGACTTCTGTGGGTGCCTTTGCTTCAAAGCCATAGCACAGGGCAAAAGGTGTCTCACCTGTTGCCCTCCTTGGCGTAGTACGATAGCACCACAAGATGTTGGGGAGCTCGTCGACCCAACTTCCTCCTGCGTCCTGTAGGTTCTTCTTCAGCCCCTCCATTATAGTTCTATTGGCATTCTCAACCTGCCCGTTGCCTTGAGGGTAGGCGACGGAGGAGAAAGGGCGCCACTTCGAACTGGGTGTCGTTGTCGGATATGATCTCTTGGCGGACGCCAAAGCGGGTGAGAATGTTCTTGTGAACGAACTTCTGGCACCTAGCTCCCGTGATGCTGGCCAAAGGTTCCGCTTCGACCCACTTGGTGAAGTAGTCGACTGCGAAGATGATGTAGCGGTTGTTGCCAGCAGCTCTGAGTAGTGGGCCGACCAGGTCAATCCCCCACCTTGAAAATGGAATGGCAGTGCTGACGGAGGCGTAGTTGACGGCTGGCCGACCAGGGGCCTTCTGGAGCACCTGGCACGTGATACATTTCCTGGCAAGATCTGCACAATCCCGCGCCATCGTCGGCCAGAAATAGCCCTGGACGACGAGACGTCGGGACATACTGAAAGGGCCCTGGTGTGAGGAGCAAACACCGTAGTGAACTTCCTCCATGGCCACTTCGGCCTCGTCCTGGTGTAGGCATCGGAGGAGAGTACCATTGTAGGATCGTTTGTAGAGCTTGCCATCTTCAATAGTGTAGCTTGGCAAGCTTGGCCCTCTCCTCGTCTTGGGGTAGCTCCCCCGTGTTGATGAAGGTGGTAATGTCGGAAATCCAGTCCTCCGGCCGCTGTTGGACGCACAAGATGGGGCTGACATGGATGATGGACATGCTCAGCTCCTCGATCTTGCCTAAATTGGAGATGTGCTCCGGAGTATCCGAGCTGAGCTTGGAGAGGATGTCGGCCTCGGCGTTCTCGGCCCTTGGGATCTGTGTGATCTCGTGGGTTTCGAACGCCTTCAGCAACTCCTCTGCTGCCTGTTTGTATTGCTTCATCCGGCCTTCCTTTGCTTCGTACGTACCCTCAACCTGGCCCACTACCAGCTTGGAGTCGCACCTGATTCTTATGTGCTTGGCTCTGAGGCCAGCGTCAAGTCTGAGGCCGTTGAGGAGGGCCTCGTACTCGGCTTCATTGTTAGATACCCTGAAGTTGAAGCGAGTGGCATAGTAAGCTCTGAATCCTTCGGGGGAGATGAGGATGACGCCGCCCCCGCATGATTTCGCGGCCGACGAGCCGTCAGTGAAGAGGATCCACGTGTCATCTGGCTTTGGCCCGGGGGTGGTAGCGGTCGTCTCCCTTGCCGTGCATTCAGTGACGAAGTCGGCCAAGGCTTGCCCTTTGATAGATGGCCTTGGCTTGATCTCAATTTGGAATTGGCCGAGGAAGATCGCCCATTTCACCATCCTTGAGGAGCTAGTGGGGCTCCTCATGAGCGCGCCAAGGGGCTGCTGGGTCAGTACGTGGACGGCGTGGGCCTAGAAGTAGTGCCCCGACTTTTTTACCGTGTGGACGATGACTAGTACCGTCTTTTCAATGGGGGAGTACCTGAGCTCGGCCTCCCTGAGTGTTTTTCTGATGTAAAATATGGCCTTCTGCACCCCTTCGTCCTCGCGGATGAGCACAGATCTGATGGCTGACGTGCTCACCCCCAAGTATAAGAAGAGGATTTCACCGGCCTTGGGCTTGGAGAGCACTGGTGGGGGCGAAAGGTACCTCTTCAGCTCTTCAAATGCTTCTTGGCACTCCGTCGTCCACTTGAAGCTGTTTTCTTTGCGCATGATCTGGAAGAAAGGGAGTGACCTCTCGGCTGACCTGGAGAGGAAACGGATCAGGGCCGCCAGGCGCCGTGTTAGCCGATGTACCTCCTTGACGTTGTGTGGCGGCTCCATATTGATGATAGCCTGTATCTTCTCCGGGTTTATTTCAATGCCTCTCCGACTGACCATGTAGCCGAGGAACTTGCCGCCTTGGACGCCAAAAGCGCACTTCTTGGGGTTGAGGCGGAGTTTGAACTCCTTCATGATTTCAAAAATTTCCCGGAGGTCGTCAGCATGTGTGGTGGCTCGCCTGCTTTTGACAATCATGTCATCGAAGTATGCATCCATCGTCCGGCCGAGGACTGTCCTGAAGATCTTAGCCACCATCCTGGTATAGGTGGTGCTGGAGTTTTTGAGTCCGAAAGCCATGACGAGGTAGCAAAAAATTCCCTCCGGGGTCATGAAGGCCGTCTTCCCAGCGTCATCTTCATGCATGAAAATCTGGTGGTACCCTCTGAAGGCATCAAGGAACGACATCAACTCGCATCCCGCCGTCTCGTCCACCAACTGATCAATGTTGGGGAGAGGGAACGGGTCCATGGGACACGCCTTGTTCAGGTCAGTGTAATCAACACACATTCTGAATGTCGGCGGTTTTTGGGCGAGGACGACGTTAGCTAGCCACGTCGGGTACTTCACCTCCTTGATGTGGTTGATTGAGAGGAGCATGGTGACCTCCCCCCTTGACGAAGTCTCGCCTGTCGGCGGACAAGTAGCGTCGCTTCTGCTTGACAGGCGCGGAGGCCGGATCGACGGTCAGCCGGTGGGTGATCACCTTCCGGCTGATGCCTGGCATGTCGTCCAGGCCCCACGCGAAGATGACGGTGTATGACCGTAGGACGAGGAGGATGGCATCTCGCTGGTCCTGGCGGGAGTTGCTTCCTGATCTTGAGGACCCACTCCGTCCGGGAGGTATCCAGGGGGACCTCCTCGACCTCTTTGGCCGGTTCAGCATGCGGTCTCTCCTCGTCCTTGGCAACGGTTGCCGTAATGGTGTCTATTCTCTGCCCTTCCCTTTCGGCCGGCCTTGTTATCTTGAGGTAGCATGCCCTGGCTATCCTCTGGTTTCTTATGGCGTAACCGATGCCGCCGCTGGTGGGGAACTTCAGGCATAAGTGTTTCATGGAGATGATGGCCTCCAGGTCCTCCAGTGCTGGCCGCCCCAAATCAGGTTGTGGGCGCACTGAAGGTTGACCACCATGAATTCCATGTCAATTTTGGTGCGGTGGGAGCCGTCGCCGACCTCCACGGGGAGGACTATCGTGCCTTCGGCGTCGATAGAGTCCCCGGTGAAGCCGGACAACGGTGTCTTCATCGGCTTCAGCAGGGCTTTGTTTAGCTTCAGCTGCTTGAAGGTGTCCAGGTACATTACGTTGACGGAGCTCCCCGTATCGATGTAAGTGCGGTGGATGATAGAGTCACCGATCTCGCACTGGATGACGAGGGCGTCCCTGTGTGACTCCGTACCCGGAGGCAGATCCTTGTCGGTGAAGGTGATCGCCTCCGTTCGTTGCTTCTTCGGCTGGGGGGAACGTGGGACACATCCCCAATGTAAAGGGATTGGTCCCATTTCTTCCTCTAGGTGACGGAGTCCCCCCGATATTTCCACCTACGATGAGGTGAATGTGGTTCTTCTTTGGTAGAGGCTCCTCAAAATCTTCGTCATCGCTGAGCCTACCGATTTCCCGCTTCTTCGTAGAGGGTTTGCCCCCAGGTTTGCCAGTGTTTACCCACGTATTTTTGCGCGGGCCACCTTTAACAAATTGGGAGAGTTCCCCTGACGAATCAGGCACTCGATGGTTTTCTTCAGCGTGATGCAGTCGTCGGTGTTGTGTGAGGAGTTCTTGTGGAACCGGAATTAGGTGCCGCCTTGCTAGATGGCAAGGACCTCCTCCGTCGGCCGAGGAGCTTGTTCAATGAGGCCATGCTTCTCGGCATAGTCGAGGATGGTGCTGACCGGGTGTGTGAGGGGGACCCCCGGTCGTTCCAACCTCGGCCGCCAATGGCGGTCTTTCTTGCTTTGTCCACCAGAGCCGTGACGGACCTAGGCACCCTGGCCGGCTGGGGATGCTCCTGGGGCCGGCGAAGGATTTGTCTTCTTGGAGGGGTGGCCTCCGTCTTTTTTGTGGTTGTGGAGCTCATCGGCATCAGCGTACAAACTTCCGCGCTGAAGCGCCTTTGCATATGACCTCGGAGGGTCAGTGATGAGGCTCCTGGCATACGGGGAGCTGCGGAGGGCTCCCTGGTAGAGGACGAGGAGGGTGCGCTCATCGGCCCCCTCGACCTCTTCGGTCTCCCTCGTCCACCGATCAATGAATGACCGGAGGGGTTCGTCATGTTGCTGCTTGACGGAGAGGAGATGGGTGAAGTACTTCGTCGCACGCTTCCTCCCGGCGAAGTGGGTGAGGAAGCGCTGGGCAAGGTCCTGCCATGAGTCTATACTTCCTTCGGGAAGCACGTTGAACCATTCGTATGCCGTCCCCTCAAGAGTGGAGAGGAACCAACGGCAGAGATATTCATCCGACGTGTTCACCATCAGCATGTTGTTCTGGTAGCGGCTGAAGTGCTCCTGGGGGTCTGATCGGCCATCGTAGGACTTGATGGCGTTTCCCCTGTACTTCTCCGGGATGGGGGCCGAGAGCACCCTGTTAGTGAAAGGGGTCCTTGTCCTGACCTGGATGACGGGGTCACCTCACCCTTCGGCCAACTCCCTCTCAAGGGCGCTGACCTTGTTCATGAGAGCATTGAGGCTAAGATCGTTGGAGGCGCCGGCCGTGGGGATGTTTGCCGATTGTCTGGCCTCCATCTGGGCCAGCCTCCTCTCCAGCTGGGCGATAACCTCGTCCCGAGGGTCCCTGGCGGCCGCAGTGGCACCCTGCTGGTTCTGCATGCACACCTCATGGGCCGCGTTGATCTGGTGGCGCACGTCGTCTTCGTGCAGCTTCCCTTTGCCTTTGTTTAGGTGGGGCTGGTCCGCTGTCCGGGACACAGACCCCAAGTGTAAGGAATATTTGTAAATAGATTTTGATGATGCTATATTAATTAGGACTTTAGAGTACCCCTCTGTAGATTTAATGTATTAGAATTTTTCCTTGTAAAACTCTTTAGTATAGTCGACTGGCAGAAGGCCTCCAGAGCAGAAAGCCTCCAGAGCAGAAGACCTCCTGACAGAAGACCTTTGGTTCTCTGCTTCAGAATAGAAGACCTTTGGGTCTCTGTTAGCCTTTATTCAGACAGAAACCCTCCTGGTTCTCTCTTGGATACTTCTTAAACAGAAACCCTCAAGAGTCTCTGATAACCTTCTCCAACAGAAGTGCTCAAGACCTTCTCTGATCAACTCCCTGCTAAAGACACCAAAAGGCCTAACACTTAGAAGAATTTCACCAAGCCGGTAAACCAACTAAAGATTCCTTCAACGGCTAGGAGTCTTGAACGGAAAAGCTACAGTACGCGCATTAAATGCACATTTAATGCCTCCCGTACTCTGTAGAGTAAATGCAGATGATTGGCCGCAATGTCAGGATAGCTTTATCCCAAAATAGTAACCCGCCAACTTTGCTGGGTCCTACTGGTCAAGTCAACTGCCCGCTCATTTAATGCAGTTGTCCTCCTTCTCCTCCAACGGGAAGACAACCTCAGTCTAAAAGACACACTACGAAGAACAACCGGATAACTTTTGCTACAACAGTGCGCATACAAAACATTCAAACGCTAAAAATGCAAAAAGCCTCCTTGAGATTAAATCTTCATTATCTTCTACAAGAGAAGGCAGAAGTTGGAAAGCTTTCTACTTCCAACTCAAGCAAAGTTCTTGTCATTCTTCAACTCTTCAAGCACTTCATATACAAACCTTTTGTAACGAAGCAAGTTGGAGGAACCCCTGTTTTTAACAGAAACTCTTCTTTCACAAGAAGGACGTCCAAGTACCTGGAGCAGTGAAGTGGTGATACTTCCGGGAAAGCTCAGTGAAAGGACCAGTCTTAAGGAAGCCAGTTATGCATCCAAGGAGACATCTACACTTTAAGAAGACGTGGAGAGCTTCTTAAGTGATAGGACTAAGACGCTGTAAACGGCCGTTTTTACAAGCTTAGTGGAACAGTGGATTAGAGGAACAAGTTGTTCCTTGAACCACTATAAAAAGCCCTGGTGTCATTTACTTACTGCATTTTATTTATCATTTTTATTTGAACTGCTTAATTCCAAAGACTTGGTATCTGTGTTCAACAGAACTTGTCTTGTGAGTTAACAGGAGGCCTACTGCCTTCGCTTCTCTGAGGCTAAACTAACAGAACCCCCTACCAGAACCCCATCCGCTGCCAGTCTGTTCTTCCAACAGAACAGGCTATTCTGTTAAATCTGGTATTTAGCTTGAAAAAGTTAAAAACCAATACAGTCTATTCACCCCCCTAGACTGTATCCAGTACAATCGGGACCAACAAGTGGTATCAGAGCCTCCTTGTTCTATGAATATCTTAGGTTATTTGCTGAACAAAGATCCACTTGTTTTTCTGTTTACCTCACTTTTAATCTGATATAATGGATCACTCCCTTTCCGAGAATCTTATGTTCTCAGATCTTAAATTTGATGACTGGAGGATCCGAATGAAGGCACATCTCTGTGCTATGCATGATGAGATGTGGGAAGTACTTGACATTGGGCCTTTCACAAGCTTTCAGAAGGTCAACCCAGAGCATGCTATTGACAACACCAGACCTCAGATGATCAATAAGGCCAAATCTGAGTGGACTACTGAAGAAAGAAGGAAATTCAATCTGGACAACATTGCTAAAGACATCTTTACAAATCCATCGATGATAGGTACTTCAACAGGATAAAGAAGTGCAAGACTGCCAAGGAAATCTGGGATACTCTTGAGCTCATTGGTGCTGGTGATGAGCAAGAGAAGGACAACAAGCTGACAATAGCTAACAAGAAGTTTGATGACTTCAAGCTTCTTCCTGGTGAAAGCATCTCCAAGATGTATGACAGGCTCCTCACTCTCACTGGAGAGATCTCTGAGCTTGGCAAGGAACTTACCACCAAGGAGATCAACCTCAAGGTGTTGAGAGGATTGCCCTCAGCATGGAAGATGAAGGTGGTTGCTATCCAAGCCAGCAAGGATGTGAAGACTTATCCCACTGATAAGCTCATTTCAGACCTCAAAGCTCATGAGTTTGAAATGATTGAAGAGAAGGAAGATGTACCAGAAGAAAGGACCACCACAGCCCTCACTGTCAGTACATCAAAGGTAAATGATTTTGACCCCTCAGTACTTTTATCTGACGAATATATGGCTGCTTTTGCTAGGAGATTCAAGAAGTTTATGAAGAATCCCAAAGATGGAAGAAGTCCATCATCCAGCAGAAAGCCCTTCCAGAAGGTCAAAGCAACAGAGAGCAGTGGTGAGCTTCTCTGTTACAACTGCAGACAACCTGGACACTTCAAGGCAGAGTGTCCACATACAAGAGTGTCCAAGAGACAAGGGCATGATGGAGAAAAGAAGAAATATGAAGACAATACCAGAAGAAGGAAAGCACTCGTGACAGAACAACTCGAGAAAGATCCTCTGTCTGAGACAGAATCCAGTTCTGACTCTGACTCTGATGAGGCCTTCTGTTGCCTTGATACTGAGACAGAAGACCTATGCCTCATGGCTCATTCTGATGATGAGGTAACCTCTACTTCTGCATCTAGTTTTTCTTCGGTATGCTTAGCTTTTAATTCTGATTCAATGTCAGAATTTTGGGAAGAGTTTAAGGCCATTCAAGCCACTTATTCCTCTGTCACAGAAGAAAACAGTAAGCTGAAGGCTGAGATTCTTGACTTAAGAAAGGAGGTTGAGATCAAAATCAATCTTCTAATTAAGGAGAGAGATCAGCTGGAAACTGAAAATGTTTCTCTTCTCAAGAGAATGAGAGAAATTGAGTCTCTTGAGATTAAGTACAAAGCTTACCAGAAGGCCTAGTCTTCCATGGAAAAGATTTTGCTTGATCAACAAATTGGCATTGGCTTTGGCTTTGGTCTTGGTTATGGCTCAACAGAATCAGGTGAGTCTTCTGTAATGCCTAGCACCAGTGTTGCTAAGACAGACAAGGTCATAGTGCCACTGATTTCTAGCCCCATCTGCCAAGATGGTGTATCTGGCACCAAGGTTGTTCATGAGGAAGTCAGACGAGAAAAAGGGAAAATAAAGGTTCAACAGAAACCCTTTTTGAAAAATAATAAATCTGGCAGAAAACCTAACAACAGAAAGGGTTTTCAGAATAACAAAAATAATAGACCATTCATTAACAGACAACCTCATGATAACCATGCCAGAAATGACCACCAGAAGGGCAGATATCAAGAGAGAGTTAACTTTAGGCAGAAGAGGTTGGCTGGTCAACTTCAGAAGCCCAAAGCTAACCGTTCCTCTGCTCTTGATAGTATATGGGACTTCTTTCCAACAAAGAAAGCTATGCAAAAGTACGTAAACAGGAAGCATGACCCTCACAAGCATCTGCCTAAAGTGAATCACACTTCAGTTTACTATAACTACCAGGTGGAAACTGGGTACCATCCACCAAGGTTTCACCTGATGAGACCAAAATGGTACCAACTACCCAGACTCCATGACCCCCCAGGACCCAACATTGCTTGGGTACCTAAACCTTTCTTTTGATCTTGCAGGAACTGTGTGCCGGAGCTATCTCAGAGCAAGAATGGTTTATTGATAGTGGATGCTCCAGGCACATGACAGGTCACAGAAGTTGCCTAACAGAGTTCCAGAAATGCAAAAGACCTAGAGTTGCCTTTGGAGGTAATGACAAAGAAGGTCAAACAAAAGGAAGAGGGAAGCTGATCAAGAACCAGATAGTCATTGATGATGTCTCATATGTCAAAGGCCTGAAGTTCAACTTACTGAGTGCTAGCCAATTCTGTGACAAAGGCTACACTGTTGAATTCACAAAGGACTTCTGCTATGTGAAGCATGAGACAACAAAAGAAGTAGTTCTTACAGCATCAAGGAAGAAGAACATCTATGTGGTTGATTGGAAAACTGCAAAGGATGGAGTCTGCCTGATAGCCAAGGGAGATTCAAAACTAAGCTGGGACTGGCACAAGAAGCTTAGCCATTTGAACTTCAAAACAATCAACAAACTGGCAAGAGAACACATTGTTGATGGACTGCCAGACATAGTTTACAAGAAAGAGAACCTCTGCAGTGCATGCTAAAAGGGAAAGCAGCAGAATAACTCTTTCAAACCCATTGTTGGAGATCTTTCTACAAGTCCTTTAAATTTGATCCACATGGATTTATTTGGACCTGTTGAGACTCCAAGTGTTGGTGGCAAGAAGTACACCCTAGTCATGGTTGATGACTACTCGAGATATACATGGACTATCTTTCTGTCAAAGAAGAATGAAACTCTTCAGAAGTTGTCATCTCTGTTAAAGCAACTTCAGACTGAGAAGAATTTGAAGGTTAAGACAATCAGGTCTGACAGAGGAACTGAATTTGTCAACCAAGTCATAAAGGACTTCTGTGATCAAAATGGAACCTTTCATCAACTCTCTGCCGCCAGAACCCCTCAACAGAATGGCGTAGCGGAAAGGATGAACAGAACATTGAAAGAAGATGCAAGGACAATGATTGCAGAATCTGGACTACCTATGAGATACTGGGCTGAAGCAATCAACACTGCATGCTATACCCAAAACAGAAGTATGATCAATAAGAATCACCAGAAGACCCCTTATGAACTTTGGAAAGAAAGAAAACCTAACATCAGTTACTTTCATGTATTTGGGTGCAAATGCTACATTCTTAACAATGGAAAGGAGCATCTAAAAGTCTTTCAAGAGAAAGCTGATGAAGGTGTATTCATAGGCTATTCAAACACCAGTAAAGCCTATAGATTACTCAACAGAAGGACTCTACATGTTGAAGAGTCTATACATGTGAAGTTTGATAATAACATCTCTGTTAAAGAAGTAACAGAGACCCTCAAAGAAGTCAACATAGAGGATAGAACACCTGAACCGACAGAAGAGGTAGCAGATAATCCTGCATTCCCAACACCTGCACCAAACCCCCTTCTGTTGGATGAAGATGAAGATTCAGAAGATGAAGAACCAGAGAAACCCACACAGCAACTGACAGAACCTGATCTGACATGGTTAAGAGATCATCCTCCTAACCAAGTGATTGGACATATAAGAAGTGGTGTGCAGACTAGACCAGCATCAACAAGGAGAGAAGCAATGCTTGTCTGCTATATATCTCAGATGGAACCCATGACTGTAGAGGAAGCTCTTGCAGATTCAGATTGGATCAATGCAATGCAAGAAGAGCTGACTCAATTTGAAAGGAACAAAGTATGGGAACTTGTTCCTAGGCCAAAGCACCAGAATGTCATTGGAACAAAATGGGTATTCAAGAACAAAGCTGATGAAGATGGCAACATTGTAAGGAATAAAGCAAGGCTGGTAGCTAAGGGTTACTGCCAAGAAGAAGGAATAGATTTTGATGAGACTTTTGCACCAGTTGCCAGACTGGAAGCCATCAGAATATTTCTAGCCTATGCTGCCTATAACAACATCAAGGTCTACCAGATGGATGTAAAGAGTGCATTTCTGAATGGAGATCTTGAAGAAGAGGTGTATGTGGAACAACCACCAGGTTTTATCATTCCTACTCACTCCTCCTGTGTCTACAAGCTTAAAAAGGCCCTCTATGGTCTTAAGCAAGCTCCCAGAGCATGGTATGACACACTGTCCCTATTCCTAGTGAACCATGGGTTTACTAAGGGAAAGGTTGACAAAACTCTATTTCAAATCTCTGTTGCTAATCATATTCTGTTAGTACAAATATATGTTGATGATATTATATTTGGTAGTACTAATTAAGAACTATGCAAGAAATTTTCTCAAGTGATGCAGAGTCAATTTGAAATGAGTATGATGGGAGAACTCAGCTACTTCCTAGGACTGAAAGTCAAACAGGTTCCCGAAGGAATCTTTATCAACCAAGGAAAGTACACCAGAGATCTGATCAAGAAATTTGGAGTGGAAGGCAAATCCTCAATGAAGATTCCCATGAACACCTCACAAGGAATTGGTCCGGATGATGAAGGCAAAGATGTTGATGCAACTACCTACAGAGGAATCATAGGATCTCTGCTGTATCTGACTGCAAGCAGACCAGATATCTCATTCTCTGTTGGAATCTGTGCCAGATACCAATCAAAGCCCAAGGAGAGCCATCTTAGTGCTGCAAAGAGAATCATCAGATATATCAAAGGAAATCGAAATGCAGGCCTATGGTATCCAAAGGGAGGTAACTTTGAACTAATTGGTTACTCTAACTCTGATTTTGCAGGTTGCAGATTAGACAGGAAGAGCACCTCTGGTCACTGCCAAATGCTAGGAGGAAGGCTTGTTTCCTGGTTTAGCAAGAAGCAGAACTCAATCTCAACCAGTACAGTAGAAGTTGAGTACATTGCAGCTGGGAGTTGCTGTGCTCAGCTACTCTGGATGAAGCAACAACTGAAGGATTATGGCATTCAAGCAAAGGAGATCAAACTGCTATGTGACAACACCAGTGCCATTGCCATCACTCAGAATCCAGTTCTTCACTCCAGGGCAAAGCACATTGAGATCAGACATCACTTCATCAGAGATCATGTTGAAAAGAAGCACATATGCATGGAGCATGTGTCAACAGAAGACCAACTTGCAGACATTCTGACAAAGCCTCTGCCTGAGGCTAGATTCAACAAACTGAGAGAGGAATTGGGAATGATGGATGAAATTCCAAGAGAAAGTTCAAAAGGAAGACCTTCTGTTGCAAACTCTATGCTAACAGAATACCTGTTGCAGAACCCCTTCTATTCTCTATCATGAACAGAGAACCTCCGTTCCTGACAGAACACCTCAGCAACAGAACCCCCCCCCCCCCTTTCTTATCCTCAGAAACCCTTTCCTGTAACAGAAAGTTGTGGACTTAGACATGTTTTGAAAAACCGGGTAACCTAGTAACTTATTAAAGGTCTTTTACCCTTTTACCCTTAAAACGGTATACAGCCGCAAAATATTTAGTGCGCCCTTTTTTTAATTTATTGGTACCTCGGAACCGTAAATAATCTCAAACGTCCACTAACCCGAACCCTTATATTCCTTTTCCTCAAACCTAAACCGTTACTGCTCTCATTACTCTCAAATTCTCAAACCTCCATAGCTCTCAAACTCTCTGAAACGTTTTTCTGCACTAATGGCGTTTATCAACATCAACGATCTTACTGACGCTGAGATTGACCTGCTGGTCAAGAACATTTACACTGGGATGAACTGCGACCTCTCTGCACTCCCAGAACTGGCTACGAACTAAGAAACAATGACGCAAATTATTCAGGGTATGGCAGACTCTCAACTGAATAAGGTGGTAGGTTATGCGTTTAACTCCTACAGCACTAGAGATGTGGCTGAGTTCTATCTTAATGCTACATATGAGGGTGACATAATACGCTCACATGTCAACGGTGATGACATCATTCTCAAGCCAGAGACTATTAACGCCCTCTTTAGCGTAGTGGAAGACCCCCAAGAGGAAGACACACAGGGATTCATCACTCTGGATGAAGTCCAAGTCACTATTGAAGCCTTCGTACAAAACTACTGCAGACCAGGAGTTGGAACTCTCCCCAAGTTGTACATGAAGAAGAATCTACTTCAAAGCGATTGTGAGAAGCTAGTCAACATCTTCCATAGGTGTGTTTGGAGCAAGAGCACCTCCACAGATGATATGACTGTACAGAATGCAAAGGCTGTCTTTGCAGTTCATCATGAGATGAACATCAACTGGGGATAGGTAATCATCAAGTCCCTTGTTGAATTTATCAAGAAGAAAACCAAGGATACAAATCTATTCAAAACCTCTATGGGTTATGGTCTACTCCTGTCTGAACTGCTGTTGAAGGACAGAATAAGGCTGAGGAACCCCATTGAAACCTGACTACACCAAACTGCTCTTCCTCAACACCTCAGGAGATAGGAGAGTAGCTTTGAAGGCTGAACAGAAGAGGCTGAGGACTCTGGAGTTTAACCGGGAGAAACTCCAACAGAAGGTGATCAAACCCAAGAAGGCTGTGAAGAAACAGCGGAAACCCTCTACTCCATCAGATTCCGAAGAAGAAGATGTTCTGATAAGAAAACCTGTGAAGAAGGTTGTCATGAAGAAGGGTGCCCCAACCAAAGTCCAGAAGCTGGTGGCAAAGAAGTCTGTAATTAAGAGAAAGGCACCTTCCCCTATCTCTACAGAAAGCACCCCCTCTGCCTCTCCCATTGTGAAGAAGACCAAGGTTCTGACTCCTGCAATACAGAGGGAACTTGAGGATTCTGTCACCTCTGCCCCAGTCAACAGAAATGCCTGGCAAGGCAAGAGGATTGTTTTTGAGTCAAGTGACTCTGAAGAGGATTTAGTAGTGTTGGATGCCACTACTCAGGGGGAATCTCACAGATCTCCCTCTGCAACTATACCTGATCAAACCATGCTGACTTCCTCACCAGTCAACAGAACCCCGGAGCCCTCAAAACCTCAAGAGACTATCCCCTCTGTTCTAGACAAAGAATTTCTCAAGGTTCTGGCTTGGAGGAAGTGGAGAGTGGGATCTCTCTCTGAACTGCTCAGAATGCTCCCCAACTTTATAACTGAGGAAGCTGAAGTCCTCAGGTGGGCTGGTACAGAGGATGTTGAGCAATGCCTCAACAAGGACTTCCTTCTATCTGTTCTAGCAGAAAAGAAGAAGGAGGAATGCAAAGGGAAAGGAAAGCAAATTCATGCTAATGAAGAAGAACATGTCAAAGCCCTGACAGAAGATGAGATGACAGTCTTTGATGAACGGCTGATTGAAAAGAAGAGGAAGGAATCTCTTATCAAATTTCGTCACAGTGATCATGGAGAAGGGGAACCCTCCACTGCCAATGATCTCCCCTTGGCCATGGAGAAGCTTATCAAAGAATGGAGGGACTCACCATTCACAGAAACCATACTTGAGGTAATCCCTAAGTCTCCCTCTATTCATACAGAACCTCATAATCCCTCTCCTCCCTTATCACCTCTTTAACCTCATTCACCACCCAGAATCCCAACTCCCTTTGCTACTCCACCCCAATCTCCTCAACAGAAATCCTCCCCTCCACAGAAGACCCCTTCTAAGGAGAAATCTATCTCCAAGGACAAATCCACTTCCAAGCAAAAGACCCCTTCTGCCATATCCAAATATTCCTCCCCTTGTAAACCAACACCCTCCAACAGAAACTGATCTCCCTCACCTCCACCATCTCCTCCACAACAGAAACCCCTTTCTCCCCAATCAACACCCCAGCACCAGAAAACCCCCTCAAATCATAAATCCCCTACTCCACCTCAACAGAAGTCACCCTCTCCTGCAGCAAATTCTCCAAGAACCTCTCAGCATTCTGCCGCATCTACTCCTAAGAGACAGCCTCTACACCGTATCCTCTCTTCTGATAGTGAGAATGATGGTTTTCTTCCATCCTCCCTTGCTGGAGATCTCACCTCCAAGCGACAACCAACTCCTGCTAGAGAACCTTCTCCTTAGAATCCTTCTCTGCAACAAACCAGAAGGCCTCCTATGCACAGATCCAGAGGACTGGGGATGCCAAAATCTGCAGGGACAGAACCCCAAATTCCCTTCAATCAGTTCGTTGAAGCTGCAGAAGAATTTGGTGGTCAAATTCCCACGTCAATGACAACTTCAATTCTGGTATGGACTTCATCTCATCCCGCTTTGCTGCTTTAACAGAATCCTTACACAACTTCATGGATTCATCCACTGCCAAGACTGACGCTCTTTCAACTGAAGTGGAAGGCATTCATAAGACCTTATTCACATTTCACCAAACTCGGTTGGCCAAAGGTGAAGCAATTCAAACCATCTCTACCAATCTTGAAGAACTTCAATGGGCTGATACCAAAACTAAAGACCAGCTGTTAGACATTGAGGAACTCTGCAAAGTCCACCGTGATCAAACCAGAACTCTGTTTTCTGATGACAAAGAGAGATACCAGAAATTGGTTCTCCTTGAAGCAAGCTCCAAGGATATTGCCTCAGCTCTCCAAAAACAACAAGGTCTGATAGAAGGTCTCACCTCTATTACACACACCCTTCAAGAAACCCTTGAGCAGATTGCCACATCCCAGGTAACAGAGTTTCAGAAGATTGCAATGATGATCTCTGACCTGAATGATGCCAAAAAGGGGGAAGAGGACCCCCATCCAAAGAAGAAACAACCTGCCAGAACCTCAGTTGGCCCATCTGTTGATCCAGCTCCTTACTTTCAGGCTTCCATACAAAAGAAGAAAGAAGCTGGAGTCTCTAGACCCTCATCTCCCCACAGAACCTCATCCAAGAAGAGAAAAGCTCTAAACTTCAGGGAATGGAGATTAAATGGATCACAGAGGATAGGCAGAGCTCAGTTTGAAGAAATTCAACAGAAAATGACCCCTACACAGCAGCAGAACCTCTACCTTGATAGAGAAGGTCGAATAAGAGTTAGGCATGGCGGATCACTGGAAGAAGCTGAGTACTGGTACCTTAATAGAATTCTTCCAGGGAAGGATGTCCATGAAGGTGTCCTCAACTACCTTGATTGCAAGCTTTCATCCATTTGGGCATCCTATCAAAGAGTTGGGAACCTCACAGATATTAGAGAAGAAGTCAATACTGAGCTGAAAAGACTGAAAGAATTGGATGATCAAGCCATAACTCATGCTGCAAGGGAAAATTTGTAAAGGAACACCCCTACTCTTTCCCTTAATAAAAGAACATCTCTGTCTCTATTTTTTGTAAGGCAATTCCTTCTCATCTGTCTCTTTTGTGTGTTTGTTTGCTTTCTGTGTTTCTTGTCTTGCTCTGATACCTTTCCTTTCTTATATGCTATCTGATTGTACTGCACTCTTACTATTTTCCTATGCCAAGTTGTCCACCAAGATTTTAATAAAAATTTTAAACTTTAACTCTTTATGGTGAAGGCACTTCTCTGGAAATAGTTAAAGGGTTTTGGCATCATCAAAAAGGGGGAAATTGTAAGGAATATTTGTAAATAGATTTTGATGATGCTATATTAATTAGGAATTTAGAGTACCCCTCTATAGATTTAATGTATTAGAATTTTTCCTTGTAAAACTCTTTAGTATAGTCGACTGGCAGAAGGCCTCCAGAGCAGAAAGCCTCCAGAGCAGAAGACCTCCTAACAGAAGACCTTTGGTTCTCTGCTTCAGAACAGAAGACCTCTGGGTCTCTGTTAGCCTTTATTCAGACAGAAACCCTCCTGGTTCTCTGTTGGATACTTCTTCAACAGAAACCCTCAAGAGTCTCTGATAACCTTCTCCAACAGAAGTGCTCAAGACCTTCTCTGATCAACTCCCTGCTAAAGACACCAGAAGGCCTGACACTTAGAAGAATTTCACCAAGCCGGTAAACCAACTAAAGATTCCTTCAACGGCTAGGAGTCTTGAACGGAAAAGCTACACTATGCGCATTAAATGCACATTTAATGCCTCCCGTACTCTGTAGAGTAAATGCAGATGATTGGCCGCAATGTCAGGATAGCTTTATCCCAAAATAGTAACCCGCCAACTTTGTTGGGTCCTACTGGTCAAGTCAACTACCCGCTCATTTAATGCAGTTGTCCTCCTTCTCCTCCAACGGGAAGACAACCTCAGTATAAAAGATACACTGCGAAGAACAACCGGATAACTTTTGCTACAACAGTGCGCATACAAAACATTCAAACGCTAAAAACGCAAAGAGCCTCCTTGAGATTAAATTTTCATTATCTTCTACAAGAGAAGGCAGAAGTTGGAAAGCTTCCTACTTCCAACTCAAGCAAAGTTCTTGTCGTTCTTCAACTCTTCAAGCACTTCATATACAAACCTTTTGTAACGAAGCAAGTTGGAGGAACCCCTGTTTTTAACAGAAACTCTTCTTTCACAAGAAGGGCGTCCAAGTACCTGGAGCAGTGAAGTGGTGATACTTCCGGGAAAACTCAGTGAAAGGACCAGTCTTAAGGAAGCCAGAAGTGCATCCAAGGAGACATCTACACTTGAAGAAGATGTGGAGAGCTTCTTAAGTGATAGGACTAAGGCGCTATAAACGGCCGTTTTTACAAGCTTAGTGGAAAAGTGTATTAGAGGAACAAGTTGTTCCTTGAACCACTATAAAAAGCCTTGGTGTCATTTACTTACTGCATTTTATTTATCGTTTTTATTTGAACTGCTTAACTCCAAAGACTTGGTATCTGTGTTCAGCAGAACTTGTCTTGTGAGTTAACAGAAGGCCTACTGCCTTTGCTTCTCTGAGGCTAAACTAACAGAACCCCCTACCAGAACCCCATCCGCTGACACTCTGTTCTGCCAACAGAACAGGCTATTCTGTTAAATCTGGTATTTAGCTTGAAAAAGTTAAAAACCAATAGAGTCTATTCACCCCCCCCCCCTCTAGACTGTATCCAGTACAACCGGGACCAACACCAAGCTTTCCCTTGGCGAGCCAGGCCGACGCTCACCAATCCGTCCTGCCATCCTCTCCGAGACTGGACGACGACGCGTGTCACCCAGCCTAATGAAGGTAGAGGCTTTTCCACGCGCTGGGGTCTGTCCAGGCCGAAGAGGGGAAGCAGGGTGAGAGTGGGACGACACCGTGTCCTGGGCTATCACCCCCTCATCGTTGCCTAACCTGGTGGCCAACGGTTGGGGCTGAAGAGGTGGAGTGACGTTCCCCCCGGTCCTTGGCAAGAGTGCGCTGAGGACGGTGGGGTTCTGAACCAAGCTGGCGATGATGACCGACAACGCGGCCTGAACCTGTGGATTCACAGACGGAGAAGCCGCGGCCTTAGGCTGGGCCGGGGCGTGGTCTGTCTTCTTTGCGCGCTTCTTGTCCAGGCCGATGCGGGCATCAGGGGCGCCGCCGTTGAGCTGGTTGCGCAGGTCCGTCGTGAGGTTGATGGCCTCCTGGAAGACGTCGCCTCCTCCGACCTGGTCGGCCGTGGCGTCCTCCTCGCGCTCCCTGGTCTCCTGGTCCTCAGGGATGGCCTTGCTGACGAGGTTGCGGTTTGACTTGGTTCTTCCCATGATCAGTGATTAGCTGTGCTTGGTAGCGACGAAGGGTGCTAACTTGATTGTTCCAGCTCTCAATGAAAGCACCAAATGATAGAGTATATATCTAGAGAGAAGTGACAGGTAGAGAGAGAAGTGCAAGTAAATGCTTCAATATAATGATTTTGTAACCCCTACAACTACCTCCAGAGGAAGTATTTATAGGAAAAATACGGGCTGGGCTCCCAAGCCTTGGGTTTGGGAGGCCCATTTACAACTGGACCGCTATTGGGCCGAATACAATGTGTGTAGAAATGATCAAGTGTAAGATCTAGTTCTGTGAGGCTTTCGTGGCCGACGAGGGCACGACTGATGAGGGCACGGCCGACGAGGGCACGGCCGACGAGGGCACGGCCGACGAGGGCACGGCTGACGGGGACACCCAAGTTCCCTGGCTTCTGGACCATATTCTGAGTTGGTCCCTCTTCGGCCAACAGGGGTCCTCTGGCCGACGAGGGCACCGCTTGGCAGCTTGCGCCTTCTGTTCTTTTGAGTATGTGGGTCCTGGGGCCTAGACCCATATACTCCATCAGCCACAATTTAGGAACAATCATCTAAACTAAGCTAAACCGCCGCGGCACATTGGTGTTTTGACGTATACTTGAAGTACGCGAAGGACTAATGCTAATTTTACAAAAGCCTCCAAGTTCAATTAATTAAGATTAATTTTCCTTGTCATGTTGGCACGAGAATGCTGTTTCTTTTGAAAGATACCCAAATCTCATCTTATTGTGCAGAACACTTACGCTTTTTGACCGGGACTCCCATTCTCTTTTTCGCAAGGTAAGAGGTGTAGCTATATTAATTTTTCACCTTTCGGATTCTCACTAGACATTACCTCATTCTAATCTCGGCCTCACCAAGGGAAAATAGCAATTAAAGTTCATTAATTTAAAAGTGAATCCATGTCTACAATGCAATCCTCGAAAATATAAAATTCCTAAAAAAAGTGACTGCTCTTACCCCATTTGGAGCATAGGAACAGTGTCAAAATTGGCTTCTACACAAATTCCCTAAACTTAGCAAATCAATCCCCTAGTTCCCTAAACACCAAGACTTTGTCAGAAATATTCACGGGTAAGAAAACAGGTCATTTGGCTATGGAGCTCAATTAATTGGGTAAAGAATAAACGGTCAAGCTCAAAGTGGCTTCTCCTAAAGGACTTGTTCAGGTGAGATGGAAAATTTATGAAACGATTCAATGGGTGACTAATGTCTTCATCCTTTCAAAAACTAGGTTACAGTGCAAGCAATTTAAGCCAAAACACTTCAAGGAAGTTATAAAAGCATAGTCAAAACACTTCTGTATGTGCTCCTATTACAGAAGGAGGATTAGGAATCAGATCTTTGACTGACCTAGAGAAATGGAAAGCTGGCAGCTCCTACTGGACAAACTTTATCAAATCTAGATATCAAAGGGATGCAAGTTTACCACCTAAAATTACAGATTCAGCTATTTGGAGGAGGATATGTTCAGCTAATTCATTGGGACTCACTGTTTCCTACACTAATTCAGAAGGGGATGATATCTGGGAGTTTGAGGACAATGGAAAATTTAGCTTTCAGTCTACATATAACTACATTAGAGAGGAAAAAGGAAGCTTATTTACTTTTAAATCCATCTGGCATCCAAAACAGCAGCCTAAAGTGAAGATTTTTTTGTGGAAGCTGTTTCATGATATGCTACCCATAACAAATAATTTGAGAAGATTTCATACTATTCTCAATCCTTCTATATGTCCTATTTGTAGGAATCAGGAGGACTCTGTTAATCATCTTTTCTTTCAGTGTCAATTCTCATATTATATTTGGCATTACTTTATGGGCATTTTTAGGATTAAAATCCCTACTGGTGAAGCTTCTATTAGACATATTCTTATGAGCTGGTGGATTAAAGCGGGCGGAAAGAAGGTGGAAGATGTGTTTAAAAATATTATTCCAGGAATTATTTGTTGGCACATTTGGAAGGTCTATTCGAGCATAATTTGGGGTGAAGAAAAAAAAAACCCTTCCTCTGAACAGTTGATTCAACAGATAAAACTCAACACTCAGCAATGGTCATACACTATGACGAATCTAAAGGCTACAGCGATTGGTTCTGTTCTTTTTGAAGAAAAAATCATTCCAAATAATTTCAAGCTTCACTGCAATTGGTTCGTGCTTGTCAAATGGACTAAGCCCAAGATGGGGTTGAAATTGAATACAGATGCATCTTTCTTACCTAATCGAGCTGCAGGTGGTGCGGTTATGAGGAATTCCCAAGGGAAGATGTTGTTCGCCCTCCGATTTCCTCTTCTCGCTTCATCTCCTCTTGAGGCGGAAGTTAAGTCCATACTGTTTGCGGCTGGCTGGGCAATCAAAGAAGGTTACAATACTTTTCAGGTAGAAACTGATGCGAAGTTAGCGATTACATACCTGTTGGATCCAGATGGGAGAAAATGGCGGAAGGAAATTCAGGCAAGTTTGTTGTTTACCGACAAAGCTTCAGTCTCATTTGTTCACACATGGCGTGAGGGAAATTCGGTCGCCCATATGCTGGCTAAGGATGGAGCGGCCCAGTTGGAAATTTTTAGAAACATGGGTAGTCTACCTATCAATGCTAAACGGGCCCTACATATGGACTTCTTTGGGCTTCCATGTTTTAGATTTTTGATTTAATTCTTTTTGTTCTTTTTGAGGTTTGGTTTTGTCCCCCTCATTGTGTAATCTCTATTTGATTTAATAAAGTTGGCAAATGTTCCCCCGGCATTTGCCCCACTGATTTTGGTGGTTTACCTTCCGGGGTAAAAAAAAAAAGTCAAAACGCTACCTAGCTCACAAAGACAAAGTTTAAAGAAATATTTTCAAAAATTTGACATGACTTTTCTATGAATATACAACTAACACCTGTGCATGCTAACTCTAAAAATCACATATAACAATTACTGCCCGGATGCCCAATTCACTCCCCCACACTTAAACTTTGGCATCGCCCTCGATGGCCAAAAATGCATTATGCACAGGGGTAAAGGGAAAGGGTCACGCGTGCTCAAACTTAACTCAAGTCAAAACTAAAACGGGTGTATAGAAGCGAGTGAGGAACAGAGAAACTCCCCCTCACCCCCAAACCAACCCTAACCACCTCAAATGGCCCAAAATAACCAGCCCAACCCAAAAACTTAAAAAAATCAAAAAAAAATTGGCCCAGGCAGGCCGGTTCACCTTTTGAAGGGCCCAAGCCCGAACCGCCATCCCACCAGGCCGGTTGGCCCGAACCAGGCCCGGAACCGGTTCATCGGGCCGGGCCGGGCCCGCACAGTAGCGGGCCGGTCCGGTTCCGGGCCAGTTGGCCCGGCCCGAGTCCACCCCTATGTAGATCTAGGGGTGGATTCGGGCCGGGTCGAGCCCGGTCGGGCCGTCGGTTCGTATCACATGGGCCCGGGACTGGCCCGAGGGTTGGACGGGTTCGGTTCGGGCCGGGCCACCCGCCCGGGTCACGGGTCGGGCCACCCGCCGGGCCGGGCCGGGCCGGGACGGTTAAATATATTTTTTTTAATTTATATTTTATACTTTATAGTTTTACAAGTATTAAAAAACAAACTTCAAGTGCATTTATTTGAAATGAAATAGGAACTACATTTGAAAATTAAAACAAACTTCAAGAGACAAACATTTTGTAAATTGTAATCAATCGGAACTTCCCGCACCTCCCGATCCTTTGGCTTTGTCACATGACTTCATATGCTTCATTGCCATCCCGTATCCGCCTGAAACCCCCATGCTACATTTTTTCCCGCACCATTTACAAGTTGCATACCACATCCCGGTTTTCGGGTCCTTTTGCTTATCAAAATTATACCGTATAACAGCATCTTTATTTTCCATCTTAAGTATAAAGTAGATATATAAACAATAAATTAGTAGAGAATAGAGATTAGAGAGTAGGAATATTTGGAGAAGATGTGTAGTAAATTGTATAGAAAAAATGGAGTATTTATAGTTTTTTTGTACCCCTACCCCCCTACCCCCCCCCCCCACCCCTAACCCACCCCTGAACCCCAGGAAGGCTCCCAACGGCTATATAGCCGTTTGGGTTCAATCACAATGGCTCTAAGGGCCTGTTTGGTAGCCAAAAGATTTTTTTTTTAAATTATAGCCGTTGGCCCAAACCAGACCCGAACCGGCCAGGCCGGACCTTCCTTTTTGTGAACCGTGCCCGGACCGCAAGCCTCCCCCGGGCCGGATAAAAGCCCGCACCGCCATTCCGTAACCGGACCGGGCTGGGCCCGCACAGTAGCGGGTCGGTCCGGTTTCGGGCCGGTTGACCCGGCCCGAGTCCACTCCTATGTAGATCATATGTCGGAGAATATTGAATTCATAAAGATAATTAAGGAAAGATTCAATGATATAAGTGATGTTAATTATTGGGAAGTTATTGACATCCTACTTTTTAGGATGGGTTCCTATAAAGATAATCCCACGTACAACTGTTTTCCTGATTATTTTACAACAATACTCCTAGGAGTTAATGCTAAAGAAACCTTCCTCTCAAACAAAATTAAAATGGCAGAAAATAACAACTTGATCTGCTTTTTAATGCCCATTAGATCAACAATATCAATGGCTAAATATCATTCTTATTTCTCTCCTAGGTAGGGATGGACCCGAGCCGGTCCGGTTCCGGGCCCGGGCGGGTTTTTTTTTGCAAAATGTTGGACCCGGAACCGGCCCGGGTTGATACCGGGTCCGGGCCTAACCAGCCCGGTCCGATCCGGGCCCAAACAGTAACGGGCCGGGCCGGTTCCGGATCGGGCCGGACCAATTTAGTCCATCCCTACTCCTAGGAATCCATTCTCACAGGAACCAACCCCTATACATACATATACATACACACACACACACACATATATGGACACAGAAATGCTCAAGTCCAGCAATTCGGGCAAGAGCCACCGTCCGAACGCCATTTGGAGCGGTTTCCGGTGGAATATTTTGATGAAATTTTTTGGGTTTGTTTCTCATCAAGTTTAGTTTATCCACAAAAAAATTCAGCTCATTATTCGATCCGAAAGGCAATCAAATATTTTTTGAAGTTGGTTGCATTTTCTATGTATAATTTGGCGTAGTTAACTTCAAACTATTATTTAATTGTCTTCCCGTTTGAACTGAAATTTTTATGGATAAACTAGACTTGATAAGGAACATGCTCACAAAATTTCAAACTTTCACAAAATGTCCAGTGGTGTTCGGACGGAGGATCCATACATAAAGAACATTTTTAAAATACAATTAAATGCTTTTTTAATTGCGGTTACGTGGAGGTCAAACGAAAGTTGTTATCGGTAATGAACTAAAAAGAAAACCTACATAAATTTCAGGTATGAAAAACAAAAGAATGATTTTATAGGGGTGAAAAGCAAATTGTACTGTATTTGCGGGAACTAAAAACATATAAAGATGTTGCCTTATTCTTTCGGGACAGGTGGAGCAAGAAACACAAAATTACTCCCAAAGCCACAGAAGTGGGAAAGTGAGAGGTTCTTTTGATTCAAAGTACAGATATACAGGGAATTTAATATTTTGAGTTTGTCACTCCCAAATAGGCTATTCGCCACTCAAGGTGTTTAGCTTTGATCATACAAACCACCTTACCAACAAAAAGGTCGAATATACATGAACTTTCAGTGGCAGTTGGCACTTGGGTGTATTTCTTGGAAGCAAATGAGCATTTTGCTTTCCGGTGTAGAAATCCTCATGGATGCCACATCTATCCAGCCATACATCGGGTAAAATGATCAATTTCTTGCCATCATGGCATACACAAGAATGGGAAACGATCCAACAATAAAAGTTACAATGTTTTTAAGAAGATGGTGCTTACTCAAGTTGGCAATTAACAATAGCATGGGTACTCAAAACTCAAAGGCCATCTTGATCTTCCATTTCATCAAGGATGACATACTTCGTGGAGACATTATTAATCGGGGAACCAGATATGTCATCTCCACTTAACTGGCCATTTTGTAATTTCGTGTACCTGAGAAAGACGATATTCATAAGGAATCATCCCATAAAGGCAAAGCTTGAGATTTGAGTCATTTGACTCAAATCTCACAAGTTAAAGAACTACCAATAATGCATGAGCAACTTCAAACAAAAGCCTACAAAAGAGAGTGTAGACGGTCACTTTCATAAAATGTGAACTTTTCTCGACTACTGCGCCCTAAATAAAATAATAAATAACCACACATGTGATATACTGATATATCAGTAATAGAATAACTCTCCTACATAAATTTTACTGAAGAAAAGTGAAACCAATGATTTGTTACTTCAACAACAAACAACATGAAAAAGAGACTAACAAGTTCACAATTTCCATTGATGACAATGTGGTTACTTACTTGTACCAATTGAACAAGCTGACACCAACCATAATTGTAGCAAGGCCAGTCCCTTTCATCCAAGTGAATTCATCGTGGAAGTAAAACACAGCGACCTGCATAAACCAGAGAGTACCAGGGTCCGGTTCCATGCAAAAGTCATCATCATCATCATTACCCCAATGCCGCATAGGCTCCCACCTATGGTGGGGTAAGGGGGTAAGATGTACGCAGTCTTACCCCTGTACTAAAGCACTGAGAGACTGTTTCCGAATGAGCCATAGTGAAAATCGCGTCGAATAATACATGGACTGACTGCTGCTTCACAATAAAGAAGCGCAGACAGTTTATTAAGCCATTTTGCTTTATTCCATCATATTCTCAAGCCAAAAAATAGTGAATCTTTGGCTCCATTGCAAATGATGGAAATCGGTTCCATGCAAAAGTACGGGATGAAAATATATATAGTGTGGTTCCAATAAAAAGTGGGGTTCCTGTGCAAAGTGCGAACGGTTGCACTTATTGTCCTGCACGGTGCACTTTTGGCTCTAAATAATGCACTTTTAGAAATCACGGAAAATTTTAACTTAATTGCCAACATGCCACTTGTTGGCATATTTAGAGCCATTTGATCATAAATTGGATGCACCGGATCTATTCTTACTTTTCATGTGAAGTGCACTTCATATATATATATATATATATATATATATAATATCAGTAATATGTGAGGACAATTTATATCAAGACGGCCTAATGGGAATCACCGCCAGGCCGAGGCCATTTGGGATCGGAATTTTTGGAGAAAGTTCTTCATCAAGTGCAGATTATCTTCACAAAATTTCAGCTTTAAGATCAACGGGGAAGTCAGTTAAATAAAATATTGAAACATACTGCGCTTTATGTATATATAAATAATGCACAGTATGTTTCAATAATTTATTTAAATGACTTTCCGATTGAATTTTAAACTGAAATTTTCGGAGATAATATACACTTGATGAAGAACATGCTCAAAAAAATTCCATCGGGAAGGACCCTAAATGGCTTCGACCTGACTTCGGTTTCCATGAGGCCGGCCTTATGAGAATGCTACTATATATATAGGGGTGGGTTCAAGTAAAAAGTAGTCTTCCCATCAAAAATGAGACTTCGGTGGATGAAGTAACCAAAATGACAGCTGAGAGAAACCGGATGTTGACCGAGTTGAAGGAGAATTTGGCCAGAGCACAGAATTTGATGAAGCAACAAGCTGATAAACATAGTAGGGAAGAGGGTTTTGAAGTGGGAGACAAAGTTTTTTTAAAGATACAACCTTATAAGATGAGAAGTTTGGCTAGAAGAATCAATCAAAAGCTCAGTCCAAGATTCTATAGGCCCTATGAGATTACAGAAAAGCCAAGTCCTGTAGCTTTCAGATTGAAGTTGCCGGATGGAAGTAGAATACACCCTGTATTCCACATTTCATTGCTGAAGAAAGTGCTGAAACCCACAGTGAATTATCAAGACCTCCCAGATTGCCTCACAGAAGAATGTGAGTTGCAAGTGAGACTTGAAGCTGTGAGAGACAGCAGGCTTAATCAGGAAGGGAAGAAGGAGGTCCTAGTGCATTGGAAAGATCTTCCTGATTTTGAGACTCATGGGAGGATATTCAAATGATCCAGAATCAGTTTCCTGACCTCCAACTTGAGGACAAGTTGGTTCTGCAAGAAGGGGGTATTGATAGGGATCCGGCTAGTCTAAGTAATCAGAATAGATACTAAGGGAGAGTATATTCTAGAAGACCAAAATAGACTAGCGAGTTATTAGTTAGAGGTTGCTAGTAACAAATAACTACCTTCTGTTTTTAGAAGGTTATAAATAGAACAAAGCTGCTGAGGGAATGCAGGATGTTTTTTAGATATTTTGTCTGGGACTGGGAAGTTGGAGTTCTATCTCCTTCTTTGGGACAATTGTATACGGTCTACCTCCTTTGAATGAAATTCAGTTTTCTTTCTCTTTTGTTCTTAATCTTCTGTGATTAATTCTGGAATTGCGAAGGTTCTATCAACAAATCTTGGCCTTTTGATCGCTTGAAAATGGATGGATTGAATGAACTTTAATCACAAGAGACGATTTCAAAAAAATTGCAAATGTTTATACTACAAAGTGGATAGTTAATGCTCAAAAGTGCACTCATGCGTGTCAAAAAAGGTTGTCAAATTTTTCTAACTTGTGCATCTTTTTATTTTATATTGTGTTGCACTTATGTGCTCTACATACATGTGCACTTTTGTGCTATTCTGATACACATTTGTCAAAAGACTCATTAAAAATTCTTCATAATTACAAAAATGCCACCGCGTTTTCAACTTAAAATTTGATCTCTTCCATCCATTTTTCACATCAATGGTCAAGATTAGTTCTTATTTTTCACGTAGGAAGTACTTTTTATTTGAACCAAACTCTCTCTCTATATATATAGGAAAAATATATTGTCCATTCTTCCGGACAGGATAGTCCGTCTGGCCTCCGCCATTTGGGGCGGTCCCCGATGGAATTTTTTAATGAATTTTTTTGAGCATGTTCTTCATGAAGTGTAGATTATGTCCACCAAATTTCAGCTAAAAATTCAAACGGGAGGGCAGTTAAATAAATTATTGAAAAACAATGTGTTTTAATATATATAGTTCGGCGTTGTATGTTTTAATAATTTGTTTAACCAACTTTCTGATTGAATTTTAAGTTTAAATTGTTTTGTGCATAATCTACACTTCATGAAGAGCATGCTAAAAAAAATTATCAAAAAGTTCCACCGGGAACCGCCCAAACGGCGGAGGCCGGAGGGTCCTCTCCATCCAGCTGGACAGGATCAGCCCCCCCCCCCCCCCCCCCCCTCTGTGTTACTATATATATAGTACATAATCAGTACCACAGTTCATACCAGAATGGTAACAGCCTCCTTGACAACTCCCGCTATTGTCACTGTTACAGCACTAGTAACAGATATAAGAATAAATTCTGTCAACACCTGCAAAATATCTGTTAACATAAGACAATAGGAAATGCATACATGGAAAAACTTGTAAGAGTTGACCAATAAGCTTTGCACAATTCCAATCGAGCAGACTTATATAATAATTACAGTAGCTTAATTGATTGCGCTTACCACTTGCGAATCGACTGATAATGAGAACAAAGTAGTGCATGAGTAGTTTTTTTGGCTGAAATGGTTGAAACCAAACGAAATAACATATTTTACCTCGTGTTTAGATAGTCCCTCCATCCCACGTTTTCCTGTCTTACTATTCTCTTTTATCTATCCTAACATGCTGTCCACTTTCTAAATAGACATCAACAGCATTTTATTTTTCCATGTCCACCCACATGATCAGCCCTTTTAAAATGAGAACTTCATATTATAACACTACTTGTCAAATAGGCTTATTTAAGTGTACCATCTAGAGACAATCAAAAAAAAAGTGTACCATCTAGTCTATAGAATATATTTCAGCCACACAAAAAAAGAAAAAGAAAAAAAGATCTTCATCAAATGAATTTTAAATGATTAAACACACATTCATACCATAAAGAAAGCCAACGATCCACCAAAAAGCATCAGTAAACAACTTCTGATGATATGCCATGAACTATCGAAGTGATTGCTCTTGCTGAATTCATGCCATGGATCCAAAAATAGAGAGAGCAATGCAGTTGACAAAGTCATCACTGGAGTAACGTAGCTCATCAAGGTAAGTGGATTTTTCAAACCTGGAACCAATCAATGTAAGCAGGTTAGAAGTTCTACTGTTGGTAAAAATATTCAAGTCTAATCTGATATTAACACACTAAAGATCTTGATCTCCACTCCTGAGACAAGTTCAAATATTAGCGGTTCATTATATTTTATTGCATTTCATTTTTGTACGGCAGATGACTTTAATCCAGCCAATTATGTCCTTAAATTGACACTCATCAAGTACAGAAAAGTCTTGCTTTGTCTCTAATAAAATGTGGGAGAGGAGCTCTCCATCTAACAAAAAAATTAAGGATTATAATAAATTACAGTACTCCTTAATGAACACAACTTCATGTTTTCTTTGCCTTGAAAACGTTCCTTATTTTAAATAGTCAGGATATAATGCTTCTTCAACACAATAAAGGCCTCTTATTGAAACTGCCAGATTCATATCATGCTCAAAAGCCTTTGCATTAACACACAGACAGACACACTATGCATATTTCAATTAGCAATTTAGCACCACACATTCTAAACCAATCCTTGTGAAGTCCATGAAGCCAAGCAAAGCTTCTGTTTAGTCAATGTTATAATAACACTCTAACGAAGAAGAGTATATATGTGGTTAACCAAAACATTATTCAAATCTTTTCAGACAAGAAGAGCATGATAACATTGGAAGCCAATGGCATATTGAAAGCCCCATATTCATAGTATGCTCAAAAGCCTTTGCAGTAACACGAACATACACATGCATTTTTCAATGGAACAACAACTTATAAAGCAATAATAAATCATATCTTGCTGCCACTCAAAATAACACTGTTACAAGAAAACAGGGAAAAAGTTATAGCTCTAGAAGAACATGGCTTTCATAGGATGTTTTCTTGTTGTCAAGATAGCCTATTCAGAAGATAAATTTTCAAGTTACTACTTAACACTAAGAATGTGCCTTGCAATAAACATAATATAGGTCTAATTGTCTAAAGAATGATCGTCTAAAGACAAAAGTAATAGTAAATGAACATAGAAACAGCTTCTGGCTCTGATGTAGATAAAGATTAAAAGGTACTGATGTCCCTTACCATAAGTTTCTTTCTTTTTACGCCAGTTTTACATCAGCATACACCAGTTGGTTGGTAAATAGGAGCCAAGAAAAAGTAGATAATGTAAGTCAACCATTTGTTATGGATATTAAGGAAATACACCATCTAATCCATAAATATCCTACCTGCAGTAGTATCTGAGTCATGGTCCATCGAAATCCCGACATAAAAGCAGCAAGCATAACTAAGATGAACCCCCAAAACTGAAATTCAGTTTCCTTTGCAACTGCAAGAAGCATCAAAACAAGCTGGAGATCATCACATACCACAAAGAGAAAAGAGGCAGAATATTCTCAAAACATTGACTAGAACTATCTTAAAACCCTATTATCCCCAGATGAACATGCATATAGTCATATAGATAGTTCAAAAGTTGCCATGCCATCACAGAAGAATAAGCATACTCTAAGTTCGGGGTTGTTTCTGCCTCCAATGAAGGCTTTAATAATAAAATACTTCCTTTGTCCCATAAAACCAGGCCAAATTTGATTGCACGTGGAATACGAAAGTAAAAACTGTGTGGTTAAGATTTGTGCAGAGAAGAGAGAAATAAGTTGAACCATATATTAATTACTTAAATGGAATTGGCAAAGTTTTTTTGTACCGCTCAATATGGAAAATCGGCAAAATTTTGTGGGACGGAGTGAGTAATAATATACTGCCCATAGCAAGTCATCCTAATTACTACAGTGAATAACTGAAGTTTGTATACCTCTTTTGAATTTAGAATCTTACTTTTTTTAAATGGTCGAAGATAACTTTTTCCCATTTAAACGCCTCATGATCTAGTCTAGATGATAAGCAGGAGGAGGTAGGCAAAGTTCTAATTAATTATTTTGAAAAGGGGTTAAATAAGCCTTTCTACTATTTCCAATCCATCACATAAGCCCTTGTACTAAAAAAAAGAATGGAGTATCATATAAGTACACTTACTTTATAAAATTGATCAATTAGGCCATTAATTAATTCAGTTTTTGACCTGTAATAGCAGGTTTTTTATATTCAAAAACTCTAACATATTGTTAAAATTTGAAGAAATATAGATTAGAAAGTGAATATTTTTAGAATGTCAAAGTCAATATTTTAAAATTGTGAAATTATTTGTATACTCTACATTAATTTAAAAGGTTTTTAAATTGTATATTTTTATTTTTTGCATTTTCAGTTTATTAGTTCAGTTTTCTGATTTTTTTTTTATTTTAGCGTTTTTATGTTATTTTTTTTTTACATTTATGTTATTTTTATAATATTATTACATTATTTTTCGAATTTATATGAATTTTTATAAGACTTTTCAATACTCCTAATTTATTTTTAAAAAAATAACCTGCTATAGCTTGATTGATTGTGATTAAAAAGTAAGCATACTTATATGATGCTTTTTTTAGTATAAGGGCTCAAGTGATGAATTGGAAATAGTAGAAAGATCTATTTGACCCTTTTCCCTAATTATTTTATCCACTTAACTTATCAAAAAAACCATAATTTTGAAATAATAAAAAAATCAGCTTAAGAAAATAGTATTGAGACATCGGAATATAGATAGCAGCTATACAACAAAAAAAATGCATTTGATGTCATACATTGGAAATACATAAGAAAATCAGTCCTGTGATAAGAATGAGTGATCCTAAAAATCATGTTTAGTAATTTAGTAAGTGTATGAGGATAAACTTCCATACCTGTCAACAATATTCCAATTGAAATAATGAAGATGATGCCAAACAGCTTAAGGCTTGGAGATTCCAGCCTTCCACAAATAGTTTTAGATTAGCTAGGGTATCATAAGACAATCCTGTGACTTTTAATCAGTGTGGACTGAACCACAAAACCCACAAAATATAATAATAATGTTGACAAACACCATATCTTGAACAGTTCAAATACTCGCAGAATCCCAATATTATACAGTATACACCTTCTATCCTTGAAAAAGTTTATTCTTTTCCTTTTTCATCCACCCCCAAGGTACCTCTTTCCCTTTAAAGAAATAAATGTTGTTCATATTATCTACCTCCACTTCATAAATCTCAACCTATGAAGCACGGAAACTGGTGAAAGAGAATGCCCCGTTCTGAAAACTCTTCAGAAACTTTGAGAACACTTATTTTCTATTAAAAGTTGGAGTCCCATTTTCACGTTTCCCAGTGTTTTCCACGTTTCCATGCTAGACGGACCTCAACCACACAATTTCATTGTTCTTAAAAAGTGTGTCTAAGTTAAAGAGCAAACAATAGTTTGGGACCGAGAGAATATTATGTTATTCATTTTAGTTTTTCAACAAAAAGTTCGTTTGTATATTTAAACATTCAGAAAATGCGTCAGAAACAACCTCGGTCCAATAGTTAACAATGTAAAAAAAACTATCACACTATTGCAGTATGGCATAGCGGTCAAGGTTGACCGTCACACATTCAAAGTTGATGACACAGCCTAATGACATCAGCAAACTTGCTCAATACAGAAGCATTAAGTGAAGAAAAAAATGTGCAGTGAAATTACTATTTCTTTTCAAAATATTTGGTATCTTTCACAATGCTATTTTACTGATAAATTTACTTAATCAGCATTTACTTTTCATTTGAATTTATATTTTCAATATTGAATTAAGTTATGTTCAAAATGAGCTGATAATAATAGTAATAAAAAATCCAACTTAAATGTTAGAACAGTAATAACAATAATATAGTTCAATACAGAAAGTTTATTTCGAAGAAAAATACAGAAAGCCATTAATTACTCCATCCATCCTAAAATTGATGCCAGATTCATGTAACAAATCGAGGTTGATGCGGTCTTAAATGATTTTACAATATTTTAATTGGCATCACTAAGTAATGTTTATATATTTAGAAAATATACTAATATACAATTAGTGATTCTAAATAAAAATATTTTTAAAAAAATATCAAACAAATCCAGTCTGGATTCGTTCACATACAACCGAGTTTAATATTAATTAATTGTGGTTAAGCATCATCGACATTTAAGTTGATGATTTGGTAGTGATGCATCAGAAAGTCTTGTAATGTGGTGATGTCACATAACTAAGTTTGACGATATGGCATTACAAAATAATCCATTAAAATTATATAACGCTACCACATCCACATGTTCAATGACATGACAATCAACAATGACAGGCTCGCTTTTACGTGAGTAAAAATTAAAACCACTAACTTTTGGACTACTCAGTACATGAAGAACTTCTTGTTCATGGCAAAAATGAACAATATGATGTAGTCTACAGACCCCATGTCCCGTGAATACTTAAAACTCACTTGAATGAAGGATCCAAGTTCAAGCATAGCATTTTAGCATATTACTAATTCAATTTTCTATCTTTTCTCTTTTTCGAGTTGAAGAGTAGTCTCTGACTCTGTGTTGCTTTTCTTAGAATTGCTTCCTGAAGTATACATATACACTCTTAGAGAACTAAATAGATACCCTTCTTTCTATACCTTACCTAGGTAGGGTAGATCTTGTTAAACTTAAGCACAAAATGCAAAAAGAGTAACTCTTAGTTTTATACTACGTATAATGTTTCCCGTACATAGTGACAGATGTGCTGCACATTAAATTTATAATGTACAGTTGTACACATTCTTGGGAATATTACGGAATAAAGCAAAATGGCTCATTGAACTTTTCAATCATTTCCAATGGAGCCAAAGACTCACTGTTTTTTGGCTAGGGAATATGATGGAATAAAGCAAAATGACTCACTAAACTGTCATATGGGTCATCCAGAAACAATCACTCTATGCTTTAGTACAGGGTAAGGTTGCATACATCCGACCCCCCTTACCCCTTAATTGTTGTGACACTGGGGTAACGTTACTGTTCTGTTTGTAGTTGTACACATGTACAATGACAACAAAATTCCAAGTATGGATCCACCTTCATTCTTTAATTACATATGGGTAAGAATTTACCTGAAAGCAAATGCGAAAAATAGTAGGAATATTGGTGCAGCTGATTTACACTGCAATAGAATCACAACAAAATTGCATTTACATGTCGAATTATTTGTACACATTTAAGGATCTAAGATCAGATGCTAAAGAAAACGTTAGGGTGGAAATGTTCTCTCATAATAATGTTAACTTGTTATCGAAGATGATTTCTTTGTTAGGTCCCTTATGACTTTTTAGTTTCAGACTTTCAGTGCAACCTAATTGGTTTTTTAACACTCCCATCGGATCCCTTTTTTGTCTCCCTGTATGGGCAATTTTTGTCTCCATCAATGGGATAAAAAGAAAAGCATCATTTTAGCCAAATCAACAACCCTTTTCTTACTTGTTGAAGAATATTTTGTGGTGAATCAAGTTTGTCATTTGTCTTGTAATAGCTTAGCCTTTATTATACATTTATGTATTTATGCTTTGTATGTATTAGGGTATAAAGGATATGGGGCCAAAGTTGTCAGGCCCATATTCCTGGCGTAAAGCCTGTGCGCAAACCTGCCTTCGCCTATATATATGCGCGTAAGGCTTATGTTTGCGTTAACTTTGATATTCGACCTTTAGAGCTTCAACGCCAACATCATTCTGTAAAAGGTTTACACGGTATATCAGAGAGGGTATCAACGATCATCATATTGCCATATTATTATGTGTTTCTCTCTTTGATATATTGCTGATAGATTATCATCTCTGTAATAGGGACCAACAAGTGGTATCAGAGCGAGGTCACAGGTGAATCTCCCGGCTGGTGTTGGGGGGTGATTGTTGGTCTTATGGGGGATCAGCACCACCCTTTGATTTCGGGCGCGCTTATACGCCCAACCTGTTGGCACCACGATGTGGTGCAACCCCTCATGTCCATCCACCGCTCAGTAGTGGGGCTCTACACTGTCGTAGTGAACTGTGGGAGGTGCCCCACAGGAATCTACCTTGACTTGGGGACTACAGAGTAATGGGTTAAATAGAGGGTGTCCACTTCCTTATCACCAATTGGTTTTAAGAAAGATATGGCTGCTATTTAACCACAGAACTCTGCAGTTAAGCAAGCCCGGGTAAGAAAGCCCAAGGATGGGTGACCCACTGGGAAGTTAGTCGAATCCGAAAAGGGGTGTATCGATCTAACAAGCTTGTCGAATCCGAAGAGGGGTGTATCGATCCAACATTACCCCAGTGTGACCACTACGGAATAAGGAATACAAAAGTTTCAAAATTTTCTCTTGAGATATCAATATGCCTCTCGAAAAATCCATCTATAGTGGAACTTGCACTCCATCTATAGTTGAACTTTGCAATGCGAGTTCCACTATATACTCAACTATAGTAGAAATGCTTTAATTAGTTTGGTTAAACTCATTCTTACATCTTCAGTGCTTCTATCCATTTAGAACCACAGTAAAAAGAAAATACAGATGATTACAGATTACTAACACTTTTGTGGTGGGAAAAGGTGCAGCCAATATTTAGTTCAAAATTTTAGTCCAGCATTGGCAAGTAAATGTCATCAACAAACATATTCTCCATAATATCAAGAAAGAAGAACTTTACTAACCATAGTCGCAAATGTAACAGTGATGAAAACAAGGGATTCATTGCTCAAGTTAACATCCAATGCAGTGCCAAGTGCTGTTGGTACTACTGTGAAAGGAATAGTCCATGTGTAGCATTTGTTAGAAATTTAAAGAAGAAAAGGGAATATAATTAGCAAAAAAGTAGGTGAACTGTTGGGTACACAATTGTAACAAAAAAAACCTATTGAGAACAGAATGAGCAAAAATTTACCTCTCAAGCAATAATCTCTCCACGACATATGTACAGTAGGTTGAAACCTTTCAGACCAGATGCAAGTTATAACATTTGATAAAATAGCTTGCATTGCAAAGTGGACAGCGTTCATAAGTAGGGGGGCAGGGAACTTTCCTAAATGATCCCCTAGAAGAGTTTTATTATACCTGTCCCACACAAATAGGAATAACACAAAAATTTACTCTTCAACATTCCAGAACAAATTTAAAAAATAAAAAATAAAAATCCCATTTGGTGAGGGTTATAACTTATAAGGCTGAAATTGTTGAATTGAACTCTTGAATGTTCAATAACATCACTTTTGCGAATAAGTAGTCAGAAGCTATGAATTCCGCTTAAAACTTGTTGCTTCGCATTTGATTAGCACAACAAGTGGCCTTAGGCTGCCAAAGGAAGCCTATATGTTGTTATTATCTAAGAGAAGGAGAAACTTACAGTGTCAAAAATGTACTGAAAGTGTACCAAACAAGTATAAAGAACAATGTCTTGAGAACATCAGAAACAGAAAAAGGACTTCGGGAAAGCTGCTTTGATGGGTCATGGTAGCTTAGGTATCTATCATCCCCCGTGGGTTCTGAATGCTTCAGATCATTAGGGGAACCATCCTCTACGTCAAAAGGCACATAACTCTCTTTTCCATGCCTTGCAGTCACATCGCCCAGGTCAACACCGCCTGTCATTCTTCCCAAAATGCTATAGCTAAACTGGTGTCTTTCAGCCTCTAACGATGTATTTGCTACGTCACTCTCAGGTTGGTGAATGAAAGGCAATTCAAAATCCAAATCTTCAGTACCGTTGTTCGCATCCCCCAATTCAAGTGAATGAAGTGTTCCCTTCTCATCAAACCAGCCGGAGAACGAAGGATCCCTTCGAAAAACGGACACCTGACCTCCACTTTGACCGACCTCAAGCTTCTGTGAGGGCAACTCACTTTCTACCATCTCAGAGCCATATCTCCATCTATTACATCAGCGAGACATATTCCAATCAAGCGATCACAGCCAGACTCTCGCCGCAGCAAGCTACTCCGAATAATAATCCAAGTTACCCGCGACAAAGCAACAAAGAAATTCCTCGCCTTTCCACCTAATTAATACTCCGTAACTTTAACCAAGTTTAATTCCAAAAAGGAAGAATTTCAATGAAATGAAGCACAGAAATGAAAAACTGAAACGAATTTATAAAACTCAGGGATCAGAAAAAGCAAAGCAAAACGTAGCAATGGAACTCACCCGAGTTCCGGTGGAGCTGGTTTGGGAAGAGTGTCTCCAAAAAAAGATGAAAATGGACAGGTTTGAGGGTTGTTTGGAGGGATCAGGTCAGAATCCAGATCTGTTATGCGGAAGAATGATAGGGAGGGAAGGAGTCAAAGGAGCTGGTATGACGTCTTTTGTTTAGTCGTTGTCTTGTGTTGATCAAGTTCGGTTTATGTCTAATCTAAATCTAACGTTTGTAAATAAAAATGAGTGAAATTCATAACAATAAATCTAGTTTTAGAAATTCTACCATAATAATTCATATTCAAATTATTTTTGCTAATAATCTGAATTAGCAATGGCTTTCAAAGGAATAAATTGAAATGAATTTAAATTAATGTCTGTTTATGTTGGTAGGAAATAACTCAGGTAGACAAACTAGCAGCATTTCAGTATCGTCAAAATAACTTCCCCGAATACAAGGGGTTGATGGCCTATTTATAGACGTATACAATATGGCCACCAATTAAGTGCTACGTGGGTTTGGCTCGATTAATCTACTAATACTGACGCTAATGGGCCAGCCAGCCAAATAAGTAATTAAATAATCTCGGACCAATATCCGCTAGCCGGACTGTGATCTGAGCTTGGTCGGGCCAAAGCTCGGGTGTAACGGGCCGATAGTCTTGGACCTGGCCCATTATCCCAACACGAGTCCCCCACTCCCTTAGTCGAGTAATAGACTCAGCTAAAAGGGGGTAGTTAAGCTGTTTTGGAATTGGTTCAATTCTTGGTCCGGTCGGTCGGTCGGTCATTGGTGAGCCTTCAATTGGATCCAATTGCTTGTGAAAGAATGAAGTCTTTCTTGTTCCGACCGGGAGACCTCTTCCTTTGTTCATGATGATGGGGTGCCTCATTAAAACCTTACTAGGAAAAAACCCAGTGGGAAAAAATCCCAGTGAAGGAAAAAGAGTACACCGGAACCTTAAAATAAAGCAAAGGAAGGCTAGTCTCCTCGGTTCTTGATTGAGTGTCTGCTTTACTGGTAAGTTGAGATATGTTCTGGGAAGGCCAGTCCTACGGTTGTTTGCCAGTGGTGGCGGTCGAGCCAAGGTATGCTCGGGAGAGACCAACTGTACAGTTGTATGTTGATGACGTAGAACCGAGGTGTGCTCGGGAGAGCCAGCGGCTCAGCTGTCTATCGATGATGCCGAGCTGAGGTGTGCTCGGGAGAGGCCAGCAGCTCAGTTGTCCGCTGATGATGATCAGGCGAGGCATGCTCTGAAAGAGCCGGTTGCACTTTGTCCACATCATTCCCCGCTGCTTGCGAAAGGATTTGGTTTCCTTCGTCTGGGTAGCAGTCCGGGTCTTGTTTGTTCGACCAGCAGTCCGAGGTCTTGTTTTTCAGATTAGCAGCTCGAGGTCTTGTTTCTTTGACTAGCAGCTCGGTGTATTGTTTCTCCGACTAGCAGCCCGGGGTCTTGTCTATCCGATTAGCAGTCCACGGTCTTCTTCCAAATTCAGCAACAAGGTGAGCCCTCCGGCCACTGCATGCAGCTGCAACGATCGCCATCTACTAAGGAAATGGCAAAGACCGGTCTTCACTTGTGAACAATGCTCGTCTGACGTTCTCAGAAGGATGCTATGAGTAGTCCACCATGATAAGTAGTCCCTGTTGATTGCTATTACTACGGTGTCATTTGTCGTTTAAGTTTCCCCAGGATGGATGTAAGATTCAAGACTGAGAGCGATGCTTGGAGGGGGACTCCCTAATGCAGAGCAAGGGAGCGATGCTTGGACGACCCCTTGAATTGATTCAAGGAAAGAGAGCAATGCTTGGGTGACTCATTCCTTGTCGTTTGTTGAATCGGTGAGAGAGTTCTTTTGCAGGTCCGCTCATTCATGCCAGTGATCGGAGGGTTGCACCTATTTTCTCATGTGACGAGGAGCCCAAGGTGCCCCCCACCTGCTGCGATTTGACGACGGTCGGAGTGACATGTCATCTTAATGGTCTCCGAACATCAAGGATGGTGAGCAAGACGGGACTTCCACTTTCCTTCATCTTGATGAATGATTGTTGACGAGGGTAGCATGTGATTGCATTTGGGCCTCCAAGCTATGCATCGATCTGTGCCTCTCTAACATTGTGAGAGCATCGCTTGATCGTAGGTGGTTAATCTGTAACTTTTAATTAATGCATTATAAATGAAGTTGGAACAATAGCTTTAGAGCTCCGATCTATCTTTCCAACGAGATATAATACGCTCCAAACGGATAAACACTCAGCAAGATATGAGTGTCACAAATACTTAGCCTTATCTCTATGATTTAGCGTTTTCAGAGAAAATAGAGCACTTTTAGCGTAAGTACACTGTATTTTAGTAATTAGGCAATCATCCCTTGATATTTTGAAACCAGAGCCTGAAGACAAGTTTTAGAACTCGGTAAGAGCTTTCCAACGAGATATTAAACGCCTTCAACGGCACAAAATAGAGAAAGATATGATCACATCAAATTCTACACGAGTTCGGAGTGAAATCAGAAACAATTGTGAATATATGGTTAATTTGTAACTTTTAACTAATGCATTGTAATGAAGTTGGAACAATAGCTTTAGATCTCCGATCTATCTTTCCAACGAGATATAATACGCTCCAAACGGATAAACACACAGCAAGATATGAGTGTCACAAATACTTAGCTTTATCTCTAAGATTTAGCGTTTTCAGCAAAAATAGAGAACTTTTAGCGTAAATACAGTGTATTTTAGTAATTAGGCAATCATCCCTTGATATTTTGAAACCAGCGCCTGACTACAAGTTTTAGAACTAGGTAAGATCTTTCCAACGACATATTAAACGCTTTCAACGGCACAAAATAGAGCAAGATATGATCACATCAAATTCTACACGAGTTCGGAGTGAAATTAGAAACATTTGTGAATATATGGTTAATCTGTAACTTTTAATTAATGCATTGTAAATGAAGTTTGAACAATAGCTTTAGAGCTCAGATCTATCTTTCCAACGAGATATAATACGCTCCAAACGGATAAACACACAGCAAGATATGAGTGTCACAAATACTTGGCCTTATCTCTATGATTTAGCGTTTTCAGAGAAAATAGAGCACTTTTAGCGTAAATACAGTGTATTTTAGTAATTAGACAATCATCCCTTGATATTTTGAAACCAGCGCCTGAAGACAAGTTTTAGAACATGGTGAGATCTTTCCAACGAGATATTAAACGCTTTCAACGGCACAAAATAGAGCAAGATATGATCGCATCAAATCTACACGAGTTCGGAGTGAAATCAGAAACATTTGTGAATATATGGTTAATCTGTAACTTTTAATTAATGCATTGTAAATGAAGTTGGAACAATACATTCAGAGCTCCGCTCTATCATTCCAACGAGATATAATACGCTCCAAACGGATAAACACACAGCAAGATATGAGTGTCACAAATACTTAGCCTTATCTCTATGATTTAGCATTTTCAGCGAAAATATAGCACTTTTAGCGTAAATACAGTGTATTTTAGTAATTAGGCAATCATCCCTTGATATTTTGAAACCAGCGCCTGAAGACAAGTTTGAGAACTCGGTATGGTATTTCAAACGAGATATTAAACGCTTTCAACGGCACAAAATAGAGCAAGATATGATCGCATCAATTTCTACACGAGTTCGGAGTGAAATCAGAAACATTTGTGGATATATGGTTAATCTGTAACTTTTAATTAATGCATTGTAAATGAAGTTGGAACAATAGCTTTAGAGCTCCGATCAATCTTTCCAACGAGATATAATACGATCCAAACGGATAAACACAGAGCAAGATATGAGTGTCACAAATACTTAGCCTTATCTCTATGCTTTAGCGTTTTTAGCGAAGATAGAGCACTCTTAGCGTAAACACAGTGTATTTTAGTAATTAGGCAATCATCCCTTGATATTATGAAACCAGCGCCTGAAGACAAGTTTTAGAAATTGGTATGATGTTTCCATCGAGATATTAAACGCTTTAAACGGCACAATATAGAGCAAGATATGATCGCATCAAATTCTACACGAGTTCGGAGTAAAATCAGAAATATTTGTAAATATATAGTTAATCTGTAACTTTTAATTAATGCATTGTAAATGAAGTTGGAACAATAGCTTTAGAGCTCCGATTAATCTTTCCAACGAGATATAATACGCTCCAAACGGATAAACACACAGCAAGATATGAGTGACACAAATACTTAGCCTTATCTCTATGATTTAGCGTTTTCAGCGAAAATAGAGCACCTTTAGCGTAAATACAGTGTATTTTAGTAATTAGGAAATCATCCCTTGATATTCTGAAACCAGAGCCTGAAGAGAAGTTTTATAACTCGGTATGATCTTTCCAACGAGATATTAAATGTTTTCAACGGCACAAAATAGAGCATGATATGATCGCATCATATTCTACACGAGTTCGGAGTGAAATCAGAAACATTTGTGAATATATGGTTAATATGTAACTTTGAATTAATGCATTGTAAATGAAGTTGGAACAATAGCTTTAGATCTCCGATCTATCTTTCCAACGAGATATACTACGCTCCAAACGGATAAACACACAGCAAGATATGAGTGTCACAAATACTTAGCCTTATCTTTATGATTTAGCGTTTTCAGCAAAAATAGAGCATTTTTAGCGTAAATACAGTGTATGTTAGTAATTAGGCAATCATCCCTTGATATTTTGAAACCAGCGCCTGAGAAACCAGCGCCTGAAGCGCCAGAAGAGAATCAAGAGAGTCTCTCTCCTGGCGACATTGGCGTCCCAGCTTTCTTCTCATCCGTACAGGTACTGCGAAGTGAATTCATGGCTTACCGATGTTTTTGAGATGCGATTCTTGATGTTTCATGATCGACTATCACCGCTGAGCTCACTTCCGAAGCTGGATTTGTAATTCGTTTCATGTTTTTAGGCTTTTTGCTCGGATTCGAACTGAATATTCACTGTTCATAATCGATGAAGAGCGATTCTGTAGTCGTCTGCTTTTAGATTGTTGTTCGATTTTCAGTTAATGTTGAGCGATTCTGGTTTCTGAAAACTTTTTGGGTTTCGCCGTATCAAGAATAGGGCCTGCGACGAAGCTTTTCGTTCTTTCTGTGTAGCAGATCAAATGGGGAGAAAACAGAGCGATTCTGGTGCTGCGAAATTAACCAGGTCCTCCCCCAGGTTCGCTTTACTTGATGGGCTTGATGAAAATTTCCCCCAACTTACCTCGCTGCGTAAGCCTGGGAAGCTGCCTGAGCGTGAACTGCCTCCTGAGGTTGAAACTGTGAAGACTCCTGCGCAGGAAATACAGCCCCTTGGGAGTACGGCTGTGGCTTGTGAGAAGGATGCTACAGCAGTAGGACTACCACCTGTTGCCAAGAAGCAAACTGCTGCTGAGACCTTACCACCTCCTGCAGAAAAGCCAACTGGTGCTTGGAATATGGCCACCTACCTTGGGCCAAATGATGAAGCTTCTGCTGCCAAACATGCTGGAAATAACCATAAATGGGCAGATTTATTTGGAGACAATCGTGCCCAATCTAAAGGTATTAAATTAAAATACCTACCTTCTGATAATGAAGTTGTTGATCTTTCAAAATGTGTGTTACCTTCTATGGTCTCGTTGTGGGGTTTTTGCCTAGTTGGATGCTTCACAGGTAGATTCCCGGGGCTTAAAGCGATTTATGAGCTTGTGAATAGCTGGGGTGTACACTGTACCTTGCAATCTCATAAAAAGGGATGGGTGGTTTTTAAATTTAAGAATGAGCAGGTTAGAACTAAGGTTTTTACCGAAGGTCCTTATAATATCCTTGGTAGGTTACTTTTTTTGAAAATGCTATCTGAGGACTTCACTTTCTGATTTTACTCCGAACTCGTGTAGAATTTGATGCGATCATATCTTGCTCTATATTGTGCCGTTTAAAGCGTTTAATATCTCGATGGAAACATCATACCAATTTCTAAAACTTGTCTTCAGGCGCTGGTTTCATAATATCAAGGGATGATTGCCTAATTACTAAAATACACTGTGTTTACGCTAAAAGTGCTCTATCTTCGCTAAAAACGCTAAAGCATAGAGATAAGGCTAAGTATTTGTGACACTCATATCTTGCTCTGTGTTTATCCGTTTGGATCGTATTATATCTCGTTGGAAAGATTGATCGGAGCTCTAAAGCTATTGTTCCAACTTCATTTACAATGCATTAATTAAAAGTTACAGATTAACCATATATCCACAAATGTTTCTGATTTCACTCCGAACTCGTGTAGAAATTGATGCGATCATATCTTGCTCTATTTTGTGCCGTTGAAAGCGTTTAATATCTCGTTTGAAATACCATACCGAGTTCTCAAACTTGTCTTCAGGCGCTGGTTTCAAAATATCAAGGGATGATTGCCTAATTACTAAAATACACTGTATTTACGCTAAAAGTGCTATATTTTCGCTGAAAATGCTAAATCATAGAGATAAGGCTAAGTATTTGTGACACTCATATCTTGCTGTGTGTTTATCCGTTTGGAGCGTATTATATCTCGTTGGAATGATAGAGCGGAGCTCTGAATGTATTGTTCCAACTTCATTTACAATGCATTAATTAAAAGTTACAGATTAACCATATATTCACAAATGTTTCTGATTTCACTCCGAACTCGTGTAGATTTGATGCGATCATATCTTGCTCTATTTTGTGCCGTTGAAAGCGTTTAATATCTCGTTGGAAAGATCTCACCATGTTCTAAAACTTGTCTTCAGGCGCTGGTTTCAAAATATCAAGGGATGATTGTCTAATTACTAAAATACACTGTATTTACGCTAAAAGTGCTATATTTTCTCTGAAAACGCTAAATCATAGAGATAAGGCCAAGTATTTGTGACACTCATATCTTGCTGTGTGTTTATCCGTTTGGAGCGTATTATATCTCGTTGGAAAGATAGATCTGAGCTCTAAAGCTATTGTTCAAACTTCATTTACAATGCATTAATTAAAAGTTACAGATTAACCATATATTCACAAATGTTTCTAATTTCACTCCGAACTCGTGTAGAATTTGATGTGATCATATCTTGCTCTATTTTGTGCCGTTGAAAGCGTTTAATATGTCGTTGGAAAGATCTTACCTAGTTCTAAAACTTGTAGTCAGGCGCTGGTTTCAAAATATCAAGGGATGATTGCCTAATTACTAAAATACACTGTATTTACGCTAAAAGTTCTCTATTTTTGCTGAAAACGCTAAATCTTAGAGATAAAGCTAAGTATTTGTGACACTCATATCTTGCTGTGTGTTTATCCGTTTGGAGCGTATTATATCTCGTTGGAAAGATAGATCGGAGATCTAAAGCTATTGTTCCAACTTCATTACAATGCATTAGTTAAAAGTTACAAATTAACCATATATTCACAATTGTTTCTGATTTCACTCCGAACTCGTGTAGAATTTGATGTGATCATATCTTTCTCTATTTTGTGCCGTTGAAGGCGTTTAATATCTCGTTGGAAAGCTCTTACCGAGTTCTAAAACTTGTCTTCAGGCTCTGGTTTCAAAATATCAAGGGATGATTGCCTAATTACTAAAATACAGTGTACTTACGCTAAAAGTGCTCTATTTTCTCTGAAAACGCTAAATCATAGAGATAAGGCTAAGTATTTGTGACACTCATATCTTGCTGAGTGTTTATCCGTTTGGAGCGTATTATATCTCGTTGGAAAGATAGATCGGAGCTCTAAAGCTATTGTTCCAACTTCATTTATAATGCATTAATTAAAAGTTACAGATTAACCACCTACGATCAAGCGATGCTCTCACAATGTTAGAGAGGCACAGATCGATGCATAGCTTGGAGGCCCAAATGCAATCACATGCTACCCTCGTCAACAATCATTCATCAAGATGAAGGAAAGTGGAAGTCCCGTCTTTCTCACCATCCTTGATGTTCGGAGACCATTAAGATGACATGTCACTCCGACCGTCGTCAAATCGCAGCAGGTGGGGGGCACCTTGGGCTCCTCGTCACATGAGAAAATAGGTGCAACCCTCCGATCACTGGCATGAATGAGCGGACCTGCAAAAGAACTCTCTCACCGATTCAACAAACGACAAGGAATGAGTCACCCAAGCATTGCTCTCTTTCCTTGAATCAATTCAAGGGGTCGTCCAAGCATCGCTCCCTTGCTCTGCATTAGGGAGTCCCCCTCCAAGCATCGCTCTCAGTCTTGAATCTTACATCCATCCTGGGGAAACTTAAACGACAAATGACACCGTAGTAATAGCAATCAACAGGGACTACTTATCATGGTGGACTACTCATAGCATCCTTCTGAGAACGTCAGACGAGCATTGTTCACAAGTGAAGACCGGTCTTTGCCATTTCCTTAGTAGATGGCGATCGTTGCAGCTGCATGCAGTGGCCGGAGGGCTCACCTTGTTGCTGAATTTGGAAGAAGACCGTGGACTGCTAATCGGATAGACAAGACCCCGGGCTGCTAGTCGGAGAAACAATACACCGAGCTGCTAGTCAAAGAAACAAGACCTCGAGCTGCTAATCTGAAAAACAAGACCTCGGACTGCTGGTCGAACAAACAAGACCCGGACTGCTACCCAGACGAAGGAAACCAAATCCTTTCGCAAGCAGCGGGGAATGATGTGGACAAAGTGCAACCGGCTCTTTCAGAGCATGCCTCGCCTGATCATCATCAGCGGACAACTGAGCTGCTGGCCTCTCCCGAGCACACCTCAGCTCGGCATCATCGATAGACAGCTGAGCCGCTGGCTCTCCCGAGCACACCTCGGTTCTACGTCATCAACATACAACTGTACAGTTGGTCTCTCCCGAGCATACCTTGGCTCGACCGCCACCACTGGCAAACAACCGTAGGACTGGCCTTCCCAGAACATATCTCAACTTACCAGTAAAGCAGACACTCAATCAAGAACCGAGGAGACTAGCCTTCCTTTGCTTTATTTTAAGGTTCCGGTGTACTCTTTTTCCTTCACTGGGATTTTTTCCCACTGGGTTTTTTCCTAGTAAGGTTTTAATGAGGCACCCCATCATCATGAACAAAGGAAGAGGTCTCCCGGTCGGAACAAGAAAGACTTCATTCTTTCACAAGCAATTGGATCCAATTGAAGGCTCACCAATGACCGACCGACCGACCGGACCAAGAATTGAACCAATTCCAAAACAGCTTAACTACCCCCTTTTAGCTGAGTCTATTACTCGACTAAGGGAGTGGGGGACTCGTGTTGGGATAATGGGCCAGGTCCAAGACTATCGGCCCGTTACACCCGAGCTTTGGCCCGACCAAGCTCAGATCACAGTCCGGCTAGCGGATATTGGTCCGAGATTATTTAATTACTTATTTGGCTGGCTGGCCCATTAGCGTCAGTATTAGTAGATTAATCGAGCCAAACCCACGTAGCACTTAATTGGTGGCCATATTGTATACGTCTATAAATAGGCCATCAACCCCTTGTATTCGGGGAAGTTATTTTGACGATACTGAAATGCTGCTAGTTTGTCTACCTGAGTTATTTCCTACCAACATAAACAGACATTAATTTAAATTCATTTCAATTTATTCCTTTGAAATCCATTGCTAATTCAGATTATTAGCAAAAATAATTTGAATATGAATTATTATGGTAGAATTTCTAAAACTAGATTTATTGTTATGAATTTCACTCATTTTTATTTACAAACGTTAGATTTAGATTAGACATAAACCGAACTTGATCAACACAAGACAACGACTAAACAAAAGACGTCATACCAGCTCCTTTGACTCCTTCCCTCCCTATCATTCTTCCACATAACAGATCTGGATTCTGACCTGATCCCTCCAAACAACCCTCAAACCTGTCCATTTTCATCTTTTTTTTGGAGACACTCTTCCCAAACCAGCTCCACCGGAACTCGGGTGAGTTCCATTGCTACATTTTGCTTTGCTTTTTCTGATCCCTGAGTTTTATAAATTCGTTTCAGTTTTTCATTTCTGTGCTTCATTTCATTGAAATTCTTCCTTTTTGGAATTAAACTTGGTTAAAGTTACGGAGTATTAATTAGGTGGAAAGGCGAGGAATTTCTTTGTTGCTTTGTCGCGGGTAACTTGGATTATTATTCGGAGTAGCTTGCTGCGGCGAGAGTCTAGCTGTGATCGCTTGATTGGAATATGTCTCGCTGATGTAATAGATGGAGATATGGCTCTGAGATGGTAGAAAGTGAGTTGCCCTCACAGAAGCTTGAGGTCGGTCAAAGTGGAGGTCAGGTGTCCGTTTTTCGAAGGGATCCTTTGTTCTCCGGCTGGTTTGATGAGAAGGGAACACTTCATTCACTTGAATTGGGGGATGCGAACAACGGTACTGAAGATTTGGATTTTGAATTGCCTTTCATTCACCAACCTGAGAGTGACGTAGCAAATACATCGTTAGAGGCTGAAAGACACCAGTTTAGCTATAGCATTTTGGGAAGAATGACATGCGGTGTTGACCTGGGCGATGTGACTGCAAGGCATGGAAAAGAGAGTTATGTGCCTTTTGACGTAGAGGATGGTTCCCCTAATGATCTGAAGCATTCAGAACCCACGGGGGATGATAGATACCTAAGCTACCATGACCCATCAAAGCAGCTTTCCCGAAGTCCTTTTTCTGTTTCTGATGTTCTCAAGACATTGTTCTTTATACTTGTTTGGTACACTTTCAGTACATTTTTGACACTGTAAGTTTCTCCTTCTCTTAGATAATAACAACATATAGGCTTCCTTTGGCAGCCTAAGGCCACTTGTTGTGCTAATCAAATGCGAAGCAACAAGTTTTAAGCGGAATTCATAGCTTCTGACTACTTATTCGCAAAAGTGATGTTATTGAACATTCAAGAGTTCAATTCAACAATTTCAGCCTTATAAGTTATAACCCTCACCAAATGGGATTTTTATTTTTTATTTTTTAAATTTGTTCTGGAATGTTGAAGAGTAAAGTTTTGTGTTATTCCTATTTGTGTGGGACAGGTATAATAAATTTTTGAATCCAGCGCCTGAATACAAGTTCTACAACTCGGTAAGATCTTTCCAACGAGATATTAAACGCTTTTAGCGTCACAAAATAGAGCAAGATATGATCGCATCAAATTCTACACGAGTTCGGAGTGAAATCATAAACATTTGTGAATATATGGTTAATCTGTAACTTTTATTTAATTCATTATAAATGAAGTTGGAACAATAGCTTTAGAGCTCCGATCTATCTTTCCAACTAGATATAATACGATTCAAATAGATAAACACACAGCAAGATATGAGTGTCACAAATACTTAGCCTTATCTCTATGATTTAGAGTTTTCAGCGAAAAAAGAGTACTTTTAGCGTAACTACTGTGTATTTTAGTAATTAGGCAATCATCCCTTGATATTTTGAAACCATCGCCTGAAGACATGTTTTAGAACTCGAAAATATCTTTCTAACGAGATATTAAACGCTTTCAACGGCACAAAATAGAGCAAGATATGAACGCATCAAATTCTACACTAGTTCGGAGTGAAATCAGAAACATTTGTAAATATATGGTTAATCTGTAACTTTTAATTAATGCATTGTAAATGAAGTTGGAACAATAGCTTTAGAGCTCTGATCTATCTTTCCAACGAGATATAATACGCTCCAAACGGATAAACACACAGCAAGATATGAGTGTCACAAATACTTATCCTTATCTCTATGATTTAGCGTTTTCAGCGAAAATAGAGCACTTTTAGCGTAACTACTGTGTAGTTTAGTAATTAGGCAATCATCCCTTGATAATTTGAAACCAGCGCCTGAAGACATGTTTTAGAACTCGATAATATCTTTCTAACGAGATATTAAACGCTTTCAACGGCACAAAATAGAGCAAGATATGATCGCATCAAAGTCTACACCAGTTCGGAGTGAAATCAGAAACATTTGTCAATATATAGTTAATCTGTAACTTTTAATTAATGCATTGTAAATTAAGTTGGAACAATAGCTTTAGAGCTCCGATCTATCTTTCCAACTAGATATAATACGCTCGAAACGGATAAACACACAGCAAGATATGAGTGTCACAAATACTTAGCCTTATCTCTATGATTTAGCGTTTTCAGCGAAAATAGAGTACTTTTAGCTTAAATACAGTGTATTTTAGTAATTCGGCAATCATCCCTCGATATTTAGTAACCAGCACATGAAGACAATTTTTAGAACTCGGTAATAGCTTTCCAACGAGATATTAAACGCTTTCAACGGCACAAAATAGAGCAAGATATGATTGCATCACATCTACACGAGTTCGGAGTGAAATCAGAAACATTTGTGAATATATGGTTAATCTGTAATATTTAATTAATGAATTGTAAATGAAGTTTGAATAATAGCTTTAGAGCTCCGATCTATCTTTCCAACGAGATATAATACGCTCCAAACGGATAAACACACAACAAGATATGAGTGTCACAAATACTTAACCTTATCTCTATGATTTAGCGTTTTCAGAGAAAATAGAGCACTTTTAGCGTAAATTCAGTGTATTTTAGTAATTAGGCAATCATCCCTGGATATTTTGAAACCAGTGCCTGAAGAAAAGTTTTAGAACATGGTAAGATCTTTCTAACGAGATACTAAACGCTTTCAACGGCACAAAATAGAGCAAGATATGATCGCATCAAATTCTACACGAGTTCGGAGTGAAATCAGAAACATTTGTGAATATATGGTTAATCTGTAACTTTTAATTAATGCATTGTAAATGAAGTTGGAACAATAGCTTTAGATCTCCGATCTATCTTTCCAACGAGATATAATATGCTCCAAACGAACAAACACACAGCAAGATATGAGTGTCACAAATACTCAGCCTTATCTCTATGATTTAGCGTTTTCAGCGAAAATAGAGCACTTTTAGCGTAAATACAGTGTACTTTTGTAATTAGGCAATCATCCCTCGATAGTTTGAAACCAGCGCCTGAAGACATGTTTTAGAACTCGAAAATATCTTTCCAACGAGATATTAAATGCTTTCAACGCCACAAAATAGAGCAAGATATGATCGCATCAAATTCTACACCAGTTCGGAGTGAAGTCAGAAACATTAGCTGTCAACGCTGTCAATATATGGTTAATCTGTAACTTTTAATTAATGCATTGTAAATTAAGTTGGAACATTAGCTTTAGAGCTCCGATCTATCTTTCCAACGAGATATAATACGCTCCAAACGGATAAACACACAGCAAGATATGAGTGTCACAAATACTTAGCCTTATCTCTATGATTTAGCGTTTTCAGCGAAAAAAGAGCACTTTTCGCGTAAATACAGTGTATTTTAGTAAATAGGCAATCATCCCTTTATATTTTGAAACCCGCGCCTAATAAACAAGTTTTAGAACTCGGTAAGCGCTTTCCAACGAGATATTAAACGCTTTCAACGGCACAAAATAGAGCAAGACATGATCGCATCAAATTCTACCCGAGTTTGGAGTGAAATCAGAAACATTTGTGAATATATGGTTAATCTGTAACTTTTAATTAATGCATTGTAAATTAAGTTGGAACAATAGCTTTAGAGCTCCGATCTATCTTTCCAACGAGATATAATACGTTCGAAACGGATAAACACACATCAAGATATGAGTGTCACAAATACTTAGCCTTATATCTATGATTTAGCGTTTTCAGCGAAAATAGAGTACTTTTAGCGTAAATACAGTTTATTTTAGTAATTCGGAAATCATCCCTCGATATTTTGAAACCAGCACCTGAAGACAAGTTTTAGAACTCGGTAAGAGCTTTCCAACGAGATATTAAACGCTCTCAACGGCACAAAATAGAGCAAGATATGATCGCATCAAATTTTACACGAGTTCGAAGTGAAATCAGAAACATTTGTGAATATATGGTTAATATGTAAATTTTAATTAATGAATTGTAAATTAAGTCTGAACAATAGATTTAGAGCTCCGATCTATCTTTTTAACGAGATATAATTCGCTCCAAACGGATAAACACACAGCAAGATATGAGTGTCACAAATGCTTAGCCTTATCTCTATGATTTAGCGTTTTCAGCGAAAATAGAGCACTTTTAGCGTAAATACAGTGTATTTCAGTAATTGGGCAATCATCCCTTGATATTTTGAAACCAGCACCAATTCCCGGTTAGATATTTAGGCATCCCATTGGCCCCATTAAAGATATCGGTAGCCCAATTCTCTCCTCTGATTGATACAGTTACGGATTATATTAATGCTTGGAATACTAAATCTCTTTCATATGCAGGTAAACTGGAATTGATAAGGTCGGTCATGCAAGGTGTTCAATCATTCTGGTTGGGTATCTTTCCTGTACCAAAAACTATACTGGATAGGATTGTTGGTCTATGTCGTGTGTTTCTTTGGGGGGGGGGGGGGGTTTTCAAAGGTGGCTTGGGAAGATGTGTGTCTTCCCAAGGATGAGGGAGGGCTGGGTATCAATGATGCTAGAATATGGAATCATGCACTCCTCTCTTGGACCTTATGGAATATCCATTCCAAACAGGATAGACTTTGGGTCCGATGGGTGCATGGAGTCTATCTTCATGGAAGAGATGTGTGGACCTTCGTGCCACACAATAGGGACTCCCAATTAATGAAAAGGCTGGTCTTGGTACGAGATAGTATTGTCTCCAAATTTCCTACAATGGATATGACCTTAGAATTCCTAAATAGGAGTTTGATAAATGGTAAACTTGATACATCTAAGGTGTATGATTTGCTAAGAATGAAAGCCGCACCAAAAGTGTGGATGTCATTTATTTGGAAGCCTTATATACCTCCCAAGTTCTCATTCATAATGTGGTTAGCTTTGCGGAATAGGTTACCCACTTATGATAACTTGGTTTTCCTTAATGTTGTTAACGAATGCCCGTTTTGCAAGGGTGAACCGGAGACGGTGGCACACCTATTTTTTGATTGTAACATTACAGGTCAGGTTTGGGCAAAGATAAGGCAATGGCTAGGAATCCGAAGACATATGACCACATTGAAGAGTGCGATCAAATGGATAAAAGAGGAGCATGGCTGAGCAAATGTTAAAGCAAAGGCTATACGAATTGCCCTATGCTACACGGTGTATTGGACTTGGCGGATTAGAAAAGCTATTCGTTTTTATGAAGCTACGGCCAAGGTTGAAGACATGGTGTCAAGAATTATGTATATGGTGTATAAAATCCTATATCTTTCGTATCCGATGCATAAGATTACTTTCTGAAACTTGTGCTGGATATCACTCATTTTTGTCATAGCTTGATGGCTGTTTTTGGGGTGGGTAGCTAACCCTCATGGTTAGCTATCATACAGAACTTGTTTTTGGAGGCATTCACCCTAGGAATGCCGTAGGGTCTTTTTTGTAATGGTGTGCATATATTGTACATAAACACTTTGGATATATATATATATATATTTACATGTTATCCAAAAAAAAATTGAAACCAGCGCCAGAAGAAAAGTTTTAGAACTCGGTAAGATCTTTCCAACGAGATATTAAACGCTTTCAACGGTACAAAATAGAGCAAGATGTGATCGCCTCAAATTCTTCACGAGTTCGGAGTGAAATCAGAAACATTTGTTAATATATGGTTAATCTGTAACTTTTAAATAATGCATTGTAAATGATGTTGGAACAATATCTTTAGAGCTCCGATCTATCTTTCCAACGAGTTATAATACGATCCAAACGGATAAACACACAGTAAGATATGAGTGATACAAATACTTAGCCTTATCTCTATGACTTAGCGTTTTCAGCGAAAATAGAGCACTTTTAGCGTAAATACAGTGCATTTTAGTAATTAGGCAATCATCCCTTGATATTTTGAAACCAGCGCCTGAATGCAAGTTCTAGAACTCGGTAAGATCTTTCCAACGAGATATTAAACGCTTTTAGCGGCACAAAATAGAGCAAGATATGATCGCATCAAATTCTACACGAGTTCGGAGTGAAATCATAAACATTTGTGAATATATGGTTAATCTGTAACTTTTAATTAATTCATTGTAAATGAAGTTGGAACAATAGCTTTAGAGCTCCGATCTATCTTTCCAACTAGATATAATACGATTCAAATAGATAAACACACAGCAAGATATGAGTGTCACAAAGACTTAGCCTTATCTCTATGATTTAGCGTTTTCAGCGAAAATAGAGCACTTTTAGCGTAACTACTGTGTATTTTAGTAATTAGGCAATCATCCCTTGATATTTTGAAACCAGCTCCTGAAGACATGTTTTATAACTCGATAATATCTTTCTAACGAGATATTAAACGCTTTCAACGGCACAAAATACAGCAAGATATGATCGCATCAAATTCTACACCAGTTCGGAGTGAAATCAGAAACATTTGTCAATATATAGTTAATCTGTAACTTTTAATTAATGCATTGTAAATTAAGTTGGAACAATAGCTTTAGAGCTCCGATCTATCTTTCCAACGAGATATAATACGGTCGAAACGGATAAACACACAGCAAGATATGAGTGTCACAAATACTTAGCATTATCTCTATGATTTAGCGTTTTCAGCGAAAATAGAGTACTTTTAGCTTAAATACAGTTTATTTTAGTAATTCGGCAATCATCCCTCGATATTTAGTAACGAGCACATGAAGACAATTTTTAGAACTCGGTAAGAGCTTTCCAACGAGATATTAAACGCTTTCAACGGCACAAAATAGAGCAAGATATGATTGCATCAAATCTACACGAGTTCGGAGTGAAATAAGAAACATTTGTGAATATATGGTTAATCTGTAACTTTTAATTAATGAATTGTAAATGAAGTTGGAATAATAGCTTTAGAGCTCCGATCTATCTTTCCAACGAGATATAATACGCTCCAAACGGATAAACACACAGCAAGATATGAGTGTCTCAAATACTTAGCCTTATCTCTATGATTTAGCGTTTTCAGAGAAAATAGAGCACTTTTAGCGTAAATTCAGTGTATTTTAGTAATTAGGCAATCATCCCTTGATATTTTGAAACCAGCGCCTGAAGAAAAAATTTAGAACATGGTAAGATCTTTCCAACGAGATATAAAACGCTTTCAACGGCACGAAATAGAGCAAGATATGATCGCATCAAATTCTACACGAGTTCGGAGTGAAATCAGAAACATTTGTGAATATATGGTTAATCTGTAACTTTTAATTAATGCATTGTAAATGAAGTTGGAACAATAGCTTTAGAGCTCCGATCTATCTTTCCAACGAGATATAATACGCTCCAAACGGATAAACACACAGCAAGATATGAGTGTCTCAAATACTTAGCCTTATCTCTATGATTTAGCGTTTTCAGAGAAAATAGAGCACTTTTAGCGTAAATTCAGTGTATTTTAGTAATTAGGCAATCATCCCTTGATATTTTGAAACCAGCGCCTGAAGAAAAAATTTAGAACATGGTAAGATCTTTCCAACGAGATATAAAACGCTTTCAACGGCACGAAATAGAGCAAGATATGATCGCATCAAATTCTACACGAGTTCGGAGTGAAATCAGAAACATTTGTGAATATATGGTTAATCTGTAACTTTTAATTAATGCATTGTAAATGAAGTTGGAACAATAGCTTTAGACCTCCGATCTATTTTTCCAACGAGATATAATACGCTCCAAACAGAGAAACACACAGCAAGATATGAGTGTCACAAATACTTAGCCTTATCTCTATGATTTAGCGTTTTCAGCGAAAATAGAGCACTTTTAGGGTAAATTCAGTGTATTTTGGTAGTTAAGCAATCATCCCCCTATATTTTGAAACCAGCGCCAGAAGACAAGTTTTAGAACTAGGTAAGATCGTTCCAACGAGATATTAAAGGCTCTCAACGGCACGAAATAGAGCAAGATATGATCGCATCAAATTCTACACGAGTTCGGAGTGAAATCAGAAACATTTGTGAATATATGGTTAATCTGTAACTTTTAATTAATGCATTGTAAATTAAGTTGGAACAATAGCTTTAGAGCTCCGATCTATCTTTCCCACGAGATATAATACGCTTCAAACGGATAAACACACAGCAAGATATGAGTGTCACAAATAATTAGCCTTATCTCTATGATTTAGCGTTTTCAGCGAAAATAGAGCACTTTTAGCGTAACTACTGTGTATTTTAGTAATTAGGAAATTATCCCTTGATATTTTGAAACCAGCGCCTGAAGACATGTTTTAGAACTCGATAATATCTTTCTAACGAGATATTAAACGCTTTCAACGGCACAAAATAGAGCAAGATATGATCGCATCAAATTCTACACCAGTTCGGAGTGAAATCAGAAACATTTGTCAATATATAGTTAATCTGTAACTTTTAATAAATGCATTAAAAATTAAATTGGAACAATAGCTTTAGAGCTCCGATCTATCTTTCCAACGAGATATAATACGCTCGAAACGGATAAACGCACAGCAAGATATGAGTGTCACAAATACTTAGCCTTATCTCTATGATTTAGCGTTTTCAGCGAAAATAGAGTACTTTTAGCTTAAATACAGTGTATTTTAGTAATTCGGCAATCATCCCTCGATATTTAGTAACCCGCACATGAAGACAATTTTTAGAACTCGGTAAGAGCTTTCCAACGAGATATTAAACGCTTTCAACGGCACAAAATAGAGCAAGATATGATTGCATCAAATCTACACGAGTTCGGAGTGAAATCAGAAACATTTGTTAATCTATGGTTAATCTGTAACTTTTAATTAATGAATTGTAAATGAAGTTGGAATAATAGCTTTAGAGCTCCGATCTATCGTTCCAACGAGATATAATACGCTCCAAACGGATAAACACACAGCAAGATATGAGTGTCACAAATACTTAGCCTTATCTCTATTATTTAGCGTTTTCAGAGACAATAGAGCACTTTTAGCGTAAATTCAGTGTATTTTAGTAATTAGGCAATCATCCCTTGATATTTTGAAACCAGCGCCTGATGAAAAGTTTTAGAACATGGTAAGATCTTTCCAACGAGATATTAAACGCTTTCAACGGCACGAAATAGAGCAAGATATGATCGCATCAAATTCTACACGAGTTCGGAGTGAAATCAGAAACATTTGTGAATATATGGTTAATCTGTAACTTTTAATTAATGCATTGTAAATAAAGTTGGAACAATAGCTTTAGAGATCCGATCTATCTTTCCTACGAGATATAATACGCTCCAAACGGATAAACACACAGCAAGATATGAGTGTCACAAATAATTAGCCTTATCTCTATGATTTAGCGTTTTCAGCGAAAATAGAGCACGTTTAGCGTAAATACTGTAACACCCCTAAATTTCCCACCCAAAAATACCTTTAAATAAAACATAATATATTAACTTTATTTGAAACCATCACGATTGTGCAGCGGAAAAATCAAAAGGGAAATAGGGTGTTACCGCCACACTCGATTCTCCCTTAACCGAGTGCACAGGCTAAAACAACTTAAACTAAAAATAAATTAAACTTTTAAAATAAATGTTCACTAATTTAAGATGCTGAAAAATGTAATTACAATTATTTACTAATTTTGTGTTCTAGCGGAAGCTCTCTCGAAATCAACTTCAACGAGATCAACTCAACACCTGTGCACAATCAAGTACAGAAAAAAAAAATAAAAGAAACAAACATTAGCAACAATGCTAAGTAAGTTCCACCTAACCCCAAAAAATAAAATAAATAATATATGTATATTTGTAAAACATTTCGTAAAATATATTTTTAAAATAATTTATAAATCATAAGTAAAACAAAATTTATAAAATATTCTTATAACACAATAATGTGCAAAATATCAACATTTCAAATATAAGTTCATATTTCAAAACCATACTAATTCCAAAATATCAATATACATAAACCACCAAATATGATCACAATAATTTCAAAGCATAAATCAAAAATCAAATATTCATCTCAAAATACATAATTATAAACAATATTCAAAATAATTAAACCAAATCAAATCCAAAAGTATTCATACTCTAAAAATTCACAAATAATTTAATAATTCAATCCAACTCAAATTCAATCCAAATATAATCCAATCCAATAATCCAACAATTCCAATCAATTCAATAATTCAATTCCACCACAAATCCAATCAAATAATATTCACCTCAAGTCCAAATCAAGTCAATCAATTAATCTCAATCACCTCAATCCAATCAAATTCCAGTCAAACCAAGTCCAGTGGAAGCCGAACTCCTACCTTAAGTGTGCACACCCCCTAAAAGGGATTCCAAGCCCTCCGGGTAGTAAGAAGCCCGAGTAGTCGGGATTTTTCTACCAACTACACTACAATTAAGCTGGGATACTCCGCTTTTGGGAAGTACCCCTGGTGGATTTAGACTTATAGCCATTACCACTCACCAAATATTCCACATTTATCCGGATGTGCCAAACCGACACCACGGATTTCTCCGGGTGCTCACAAAATCATAATTCAATCTCAATCAAAACGGATATGAAATCCAAACTCCACAAAATCATCCAAAATGTAAAATATTAACTCCACAAACTACACTCGAATTCATCATACAATAAAATTTCACAAAAGAGCCAAATACTTTATAAATATAATCCCAATAACAATTCATAAGATATCTCAAATACTCAAAAATATCATCCAATATCCAATACTCAAATCTCAAATATAATTCTCAATAACAATCCATAAGAAATTCCAAATACTCAAATGTAAATACTAGAATCTCAGAAAGTACTCAATAATTTCAAAAATGATTTACGAGAAAAAAAAATAATGTTGGTTGACGTGAAACTTACCTCAAATCACGATAATTCATAACCCAAGCTTCTATCTCGATCTTCTTCAAATTCACCTTCTAAAATATTAAAATTCTAGAATTAATAACTATTTTAATCTAATACTTATTGTTACCCAATTTATGATTAATTACTTCTATTTCCTTACTTTAATAATATTTTATTGGTCCATAATAATCCATTATATTTCATCTATACAGCCATCCGGCCCATGCCTTATAATCAGCCCATTGATTAACTTCCTAATACTCCCTAAAACCATTCGCAACAAAGAAGCAGAGAAAGGAGACGTACTGTACAAAACTTCTGAGCAGGCCAGCAGGGGTCACGGCCGTCTCTTCAATTCCCGACGCAGGTAGCAGCAGTAGGTTGGAGACGCTCTGCCGCAACGGTGCGGTCCGGCGAGCCTCGGATGCACTTTCTCTTTCCGGCGACAATGGATTCTTTTCCTTCTGGTACGAACGAAGCACCACGCCCTTATTCCTCTTACTTTCACAAAGACGGTGAGTCTGATGCTACGTATTTCGGTCGCTAGCTTCTTCGCCGGTTCCAGTCCAGCGACGTGGTGAGATGGTGGTATGGTTCTTCTTCTCCGGCGCAGCACTCCGTCTTCTCCTGCGGTGGTACTTCCTTCTGGTGGAGAAAGGGAAACGGCCAGCGGAGACGTCCTTCTCTTCTGGATACCGCAGGTCCGACAATTTTCTTCTCTCAGCGGCGGCGATGGTTTTTATCCTCTTCTCCGTCGCTCAGGTGGGTGTTCGTCCCCAGAAACCGGCAAGGTTACGCCAATGGAAGGCTACGAAAACGCCGAGATCGGATACGTATGTAACTCCCTTGATCGTTCTCTCTTCTCCGGCTCTATTTCTATTTTGCGCAGGTTATATGGAAGCGCATGTGTATATTGAGATCGCAGAATAGAGTCACATTGTGGCGAATGATAGGCGACTCACGTAGGGTTTTATTTTGTATCGATGGACGAATATATATATAAGTATATGGGCCGTTTAGAAGACTCCAGACTTACGTTTCATGCGTAAAAATCTGAGCTCTTATTTGTTACGGCGAGTATCCTCCGGGTGCTAACCTTCGTATTTTAACGTTTCAGTCGTATGCGTCAATGCGTGTGTGAGTATAGTTATGGCAGTAGACCAGTAGTTTCTTCGTTTCCTTGTAAATGTGCACGTGAGTTATTAAGCGTGTACAGAGTATTAATTTTGTATTGAGATTATTATTTACGGTTGGTTTGTACATATTTGAAAATTTTACCTTTGCTAATTTTTTTTATAGTTTTTTTTTTGTAAACATATTGTTAATCAGTCTTTAAAATGCTCTTTCAATTTTATCTACTATTATTAAGATGTAACACTTTTTATTATAAGTCATAACTTTATCGGGTAATTGTTATAAATTTATCTGATAACGAAATTATCTATTTTATTTTATTTAAATTTTTGGAGTGTCACATTCTACCCCCCTTAAAGAGATGCTTCGTCCCCGAAGCACTCACTCACTCAAAGAAGGTTACGTTACAAATCATGCAAAGAATTGGTTGTTAATGTACTCCGATTCATATAACAAATTCACATCTTATTTCATTTATCATTATTATTATTATTCTTACTACTATTATTATTATTATTATTATTATTATTATTATTATTATTATTATTATTATTATTATTATTATTATTATTATTATTATTATTATTATTATTATTATTATTATTATTATTATTATGTTATCATTTTATTTGCATTTAAATTTTTAGGGTATTACATTCTACCCCTCTTAAAAGTATGCTTCGTCCCCGAAGCACTTAACTTACTCAAAGAAAGTTATGTTAGAAATCATGCAATAGAAGTGTGTGTTAATGTACTCCGATCCGTAAATAAACATCTTATTTCATTTTTATTTTATTTTACTTTATTTTATTTGATTTTAAATTTTTAGGGTGTCACATTCTACCCCTCTTAAAAGATGTTTCGTCCTCGAAGCACTCAGCTTTTAAAAAAAATTATTCATCCAAGATCATAATGATACATGATTGCCAAAGAGATAAACTACTACTAATAATTAGAAATTCAAACGGTCTCACCTACTATTCTCAGGCTCTTCCGTTGCGGTTGTCACTCTTTCCATGATGGTGGCGTCCATGATTTGGAGGTAATCCGCTCTTCTTGGAACGACACTCGAACACTCTATGACCTAGCTTGTCACAATGAAAACATCTCACGAGCGTTCCGTCACAGTATTTCCCGGGGTGATCCTTTTCACATTTCATACAGTAGAAGTGCATCTCTTCAGTAGAGTTCTTCTTCTTGCGCCTCTGGTCTTGGCCTTGGTTGTTGATCTTGTTCACGTTTCGAGTCTCTCCTGGTTGAGTTAACCTGTGTCGTTTGCCTCCTCGTTTGCTTCCTTCTTCGGTACTCTTTCTTGTCCTCTTCAGTGTTTCCTTCTGCAGTTGTTTGACTCGATAGTGGTTGGCAGCTTTTCCGTAGGCCTCGTTCAGAGTTTGGCAATCTGAAACGCAAAGAGCTTTTTGTGTCTCGAAGTTCAGACCGCGTATAAATTTGTTAGTTTTATCGATTTCATCGGGAACTAGCGCAGGTGCAAATCGTGCGAGCTCCAAGAATTTAGCGTAGTACTCTTGAACGGTCATACCTACTTGCTTCAGGTGTAAGAATTCTTCATACTTGTCGGCTCTCACGTGTTCTGGGTAGAATCTTTCTCGCATTGCCTTCTTAAACATATCCCAAGAAAAGTCAGGTTGTTGACGCAGCGTTAGGCCAGTCATGGCCCACCAATTGTCCGCCTCTTGACGTAGGTAGTATGCAGCTGTATCGACTCGTTGATCCGCAGGGCAGCTCATAGACTCAAAGAGTTTGTCAAAAGTGCGAATCCAATCCTCAAGGATGCGAGGATCTTCTTGTCCTAAATAGCTCGGGGGATTGTGCTTCGCGATAAGTTTCGCTACATCATTGCGGTTGTTGAGACGTTGTTGTTGTTGATTCTGAAGTAACACATTCGCGACTGTCTGGATGAGTTGAGTCAGTTGAACCATATTTTGAGCCAACTCCGTGTTCGTCGGTGCAACGCCACTGCTTTCGATGTTGTTACTCGTGGATGTCATTATCTCCTTGAAAAGTATAGCGTATAAGAAATCTATCGGTATTCATAAATATTCTATTCTATCCAATAACTCACTAATCACGTAATGTATAATGTTCTTCTATTATAAGTCCAAATTTATCCTCACATAACATATATGGATATGTCACACTTAAAAATATCTCAAGAAAATCAAAAGAATCACAAACTCAACCGAAATCAAAGTCTCACAACCTCACCACGCGCCTAAAATTTTATTTTAGTCTTAAAAGTTCTTACTTATTACCTAGTCATTAACCTTCCTAATATTTTGGAAAACAATAACAATTTGAAAACTTAAGGGAGTTTTAGGAAATCACAGAAAATCTAGAAAACCATTTCTACAAAAGAAAAAAAATTGTTTGGAAAACCTTTTGGAAAATTGATTTGAAAAACTCCCCCCAGAAAAACCTTAGGCTCTGATACCAACTTGTAACACCCCGGCCCCGTAGGCCCCGAGGTAGTTACTTCTGACCTCTAGTACTGTCCTCACAAACCACCACTAGCCTTTTCCGCGCACTTTGTCCTCACTCGTGCGCGCCCTGAGAAACTTGCCAGGGGGTCACCCATCCCAAGACTACTCCCGTGCAAGCACGCTTAACTTTGGAGTTCTTGGGTGATGAGCTCCCTTAAAAGGAGATGCACCTCTGTTGGTATGAGTAGTACTATTAATCCGTTTAAATTAAATCTCAAGTGTTACAATGTAAAAATCTGAGCTCTTATTTGTTACGGCGAGTATCCTCCGGGTGCTAACCTTCGTATTTTAACGTTTCAGTCGTATGCGTCAATGCGTGTGTGAGTATAGTTATGGCAGTAGACCAGTAGTTTCTTCGTTTCCTTGTAAATGTGCACGTGAGTTATTAAGCGTGTACAGAGTATTAATTTTGTATTGAGATTATTATTTACGGTTGGTTTGTACATATTTGAAAATTTTACCTTTGCTAATTATTTTTTATAGTTTTTTTTTGTAAACATACCGTTAATCGGTCTTTAAAATGCTCTTTCAATTTTATCTACTATTATTAAGATGTAACACTTTTTATTATAAGTCATAATTTTATCGGGTAATTGTTATAAATTTATCTGATAACGAAATTATCTATTTTATTTTATTTAAATTTTTGGAGTGTCACATTAACCATATATTCACAAATGTTTCTGATTTCACTCCGAACTGGTGTAAAATTTGATGCGATCATATCTTGCTCTATTCTGTGCCGTTGAAAGCGTTTAATATCTCGTTAGAAAGATATTATCGAGTTCTAAAACATGTCTTCAGGCGCTGGTTTCAAAATATCAAGGGATGATTGCCTAATTACTAAAATGCACTGTATTTACGCTAAAAGTGCTCTATTTTCGCTGAAAACGCTAAGTCATAGAGATAAGGCTAAGTATTTGTATCACTCATATCTTGCTGTGTGTTTATCCGTTTGGATCGTATTATAACTCGTTGGAAAGATAGATCGGAGCTCTAAAGATATTGTTCCAACTTCATTTACAATGCATTATTTAAAAGTTACATATTAACCATATATTCACAAATGTTTCTGATTTCACTCCGAACTCGTGAAGAATTTGAGGCGATCACATCTTGCTCTATTTTGTGCCGTTGAAAGCGTTTAATATCTCGTTGGAAAGATCTTACCGAGTTCTAAAACTTGTCTTCTGGCGCTGGTTTCAAAATATCAAGGGATGATTTCCCAATTACTAAACTACACTGTATTTACGCTAAAAGTGCTCTATTTTCGCTGAAAACGCTAAATCATAGAGATAAGGCTAAGTATTTGTGACACTCATATCTTGCTGTGTGTTTATCCGTTTGGAGCGAATTATATCTCGTTAAAAAGATAGATCGGAGCTCTAAAGCTATTGTTCAGACTTAACTTACAATTCATTAATTGAAAGTTACAGATTAACCATATATTCACACATGTTTCTGATTTCACTTCGAACTCGTGTAAAATTTGATGCGATCATATCTTGCTCTATTTTGTGCCGTTGAGAGCGTTTAATATCTCGTTGGAAAGATCTTACCGAGTTCTAAAATTTGTCTTCAGGTGCCGGTTTCAAAATATCGAGGGATGATTGCCGAATTACTAAAATACACTGTATTTACGCTAAAAGTACTCTATTTTCTCCGAAAACGCTAAATCATAGAGATAAGGCTAAGTATTTGTGACACTCATATCTTGCTGTGTGTTTATCCGTTTCGAGCGTATTATATCTCGTTGGAAAGATAGATCGGAGCTCTAAAGGTATTGTTCCAACTTAAATTACAATGCATTAATTAAAGGTTACGGATTAACAATATATTGACAAATGTTTCTGATTTCACTCCGAACTGGTGTAGAATTTGATGCGATCATATCTTGCTCTATTTTGTGCCGTTGAAAGCGTTTAATATCTCGTTAGAAAGATATTATCGAGTTCTAAAACATGTCTTCAGGCGCTGGTTTCAAAATATCAAGGGATGATTGCCTAATTACTAAAATACACAGTAGTTACGCTAAAAATGCTCTATTTTCGCTGAAAACGCTAAATCATAGAGATAAGGCTAAGTATTTGTGACACTCATATCTTGCTGTGTGTTTATCCGTTTGGAGCGTATTATATCTCGTTGGAAAGATAGATCGGAGTTCTAAAGCTATTGTTCCAACTTCATTTACAATGCATTAATTAAAAGTTACAGATTAACCATATATTCACAAATGTTTCTGATTTCACTCCGAACTGGTGTAGAATTTGATGCGATCATATCTTGCTCTATTTTGTGCCTTTGAAAGCGTTTAATATCTCGTTAGAAAGATATTATCGAGTTCTAAAACATGTCTTCAGGCGCTGGTTTCAAAATATCAAGGAATGATTGCCTAATTACTAAAAAACAGTAGTTACGCTAAAAGTGCTCTATTTTCGCTGAAAACGCTAAATCATAGAGATAAGGCTAAGTATTTGTGGCACTCATATCTTGCTGTGTGTTTATGCGTTTGGAGCATATTATATCTCGTTGGAAAGATAGATCGGAGCTCTAAAGCTAATGTTTTAATTTAATTTACAATGCATTAATTAAAAGTTACAGATTAACCATATATTCACAAATGTTTCTGATTTCACTCCGAACTCGTGTAGAATTCGATGCAATCATATCTTGCTCTATTTTGTGCCGTTGAAAGCGTTTAACATCTCGTTGGAAACATCTTACCGAGTTCTAAAACTTGTCTTCAGGCGCTGGTTTCAAACTATCAGGGGATGATTGCTAAATTACTAAAATACACTGTATTTACGCTAAAAGTCCTCTATTTTCGCTGAAAACACTAAATCATAGAGACAAGGCTAATTATTTGTGATACTCATATCTTGTTGTGTGTTTATCCGTTTGGAGCGTATTATATCTCGTGGTAAAGATAGATCGGAGCTCTAAAGCTATTGTTCCAAATTAATTTACAATGCATTAATTAAAAGTTACAGATTAACCATATATTCACAAATGTTTCTGATTTCACTCCGAACTCGTGTAGCATTTGATGCGATCATATCTTGCTCTATTTTGTGCCGTTGAGAGCGTTTAATATCTCGTTGGAACGATCTTACCTAGTTCTAAAACTTGTCTTCTTGCGCTGGTTTCAAAATATAGGGGGATGATTGCTTAATTACTAAAATACACTGAATTTACCCTAAAAGTGCTCTATTTTCGTTGAAAACGCTAAATCATAGAGATAAGGCTAAGTATTTGTGACACTCATATCTTGCTGTGTGTTTATCCGTTTGGAGCGTATTATATCTCGTTGGAAAGATAGATCGGAGCTCTAAAGCTATTGTTCCAACTTCATTTTTAATGCATTAATTAAAAGTTATAGATTAACCATATATTCACAAATGTTTCTGATTTCACTCCGAACTCGTGTAGAATTTGATGCGATCATATCTTGCTCTATTTTGTGCCGTTGAGAGCGTTTAATATCTCGTTGGAACGATCTTACCTAGTTCTAAAACTTGTCTTCTGGCGCTGGTTTCAAAATATAGGGGGATGATTGCTTAATTACTAAAATACACTGAATTTACCCTAACAGTGCTCTATTTTCGCTGAAAACGCTAAATCATAGAGATAAGGCTAAGTATTTGTGACACTCATATCTTGCTGTTTGTTTATCCGTTTGGAGAGTATTGTATCTCGTTGGAAAGATAGATCGGAGCTCTAAAGCTATTGTTCCAACTTCATTTACAATGAATTAATTAAAAGTTACAGATTAACCATATATTCACAAATGTTTCTGATTTCACTCCGAACTCGTGTAGAATTTGATGCGATCATATCTTGCTCTATTGTGTGCCGTTGAAAGCGTTTAATATCTCGTTGGAAAGATCATACCATGTTCTAAAACTTTTCTTCAGGCGCTGGTTTCAAAATATCAAGGTATGATTGCCTAATTACTAAAATACACTGCATTTACGCTAAAAGTGCTCTATTTTCTCTGAAAACGCTAAATCATAGAGATAAGGCTATGTATTTGTGACACTCATATGTTGCTGTGTGTGTATCCGTTTGGAGCGTATTATATCTCGTTGGAAAGATAGATCGGAGCTCTAAAGCTATTATTCCATCTTAATTTACAATTCATTAATTAAAAGTTACAGATTAATCATATATTCACAAATGTTTCTGATTTCACTCTGAACTCGTGTAGATTTGATGCAATCATATCTTGCTCTATTTTGTGCCATTGAAAGCGTTTAATATCTCGTGGGAAAGCTCTTACCGAGTTCTAAAAATTGTCTTCATGTGCTGGTTAATAAATATCGAGGGATGATTGCTGAATTACTAATTTACACTGTATTTAAGCTAAAAGTACTCTATTTTCGCTGAAAACGCTAAATCATAGAGATAATGCTAAGTATTTGTGACACTCATATCTTGCTGTGTGTTTATCCGTTTCGAGCGTATTATATCTCGTTGGAAAGATATATCGGAGCTCTAAAGCTATTGTTACAACGTAATTTACAATGCATTAATTAAAAGTTACAGATTAACTATATATTGACAAATGTTTCTGATTTCACTCCGAGCTGGTGTAGAATTTGATGCGATCATATCTTGCTCTATTTTGTGCCGTTGAAAGCGTTTAATATCTCGTTAGAAAGATATTATCGAGTTCTAACACATGTATTCAGGCGCTGGTTTCAAAATATCAAGGGATGATTTCCTAATTACTAAAATACACAGTAGTTACGCTAAAAGTGCTCTATTTTCGCTGAAAACGCTAAATCATAGAGATAAGGCTAAGTATTTGTGACACTCATATCTTGCTGTGTGTTTATCCGTTTGGAGCGTATTATATCTCGTTGGAAAGATAGATCAGAGCTCTAAAGCTATTGTTCCAACTTCATTTGCAATGCATTAATTAAAAGTTACAGATTAACCATATATTCACAAATGTTTCTGATTTCACTTCGAACTCGTGTAGAATTCGATGCGATCATATCTTGCTCTATTTTGTGCCGTTGAAAGCGTTTAACATCTCGTTGGAAACATCTTACCGAGTTCTAAAACTTGTCTTCAGGCGCTGGTTTCAAACTATCAGGGGATGATTGCTAAATTACTAAAATACACTGTATTTACGCTAAAAGTCCTCTATTTTCGCTGAAAACGCTAAATCATAGAGACAAGGCTAATTATTTGTGATACTCATATCTTGTTGTGTGTTTATCCGTTTGGAGCGTATTATATCTCGTGGTAAAGATAGATCGGAGCTCTAAAGCTATTGTTCCAAATTAATTTACAATGCATTAATTAAAAGTTACAGATTAACCATATATTCACAAATGTTTCTGATTTCACTCCGAACTCGTGTAGCATTTGATGCGATCATATCTTGCTCTATTTTGTGCCGTTGAGAGCGTTTAATATCTCGTTGGAACGATCTTACCTAGTTCTAAAACTTGTCTTCTGGCGCTGGTTTCAAAATATAGGGGGATGATTGCTTAATTACTAAAATACACTGAATTTACCCTAAAAGTGCTCTATTTTCGTTGAAAACGCTAAAGCATAGAGATAAGGCTAAGTATTTGTGACACTCATATCTTGCTGTGTGTTTATCCGTTTGGAGCATATTATATCTCGTTGGAAAGATAGATCGGAGCTCTAAAGCTATTGTTCCAACTTCATTTTTAATGCATTAATTAAAAGTTACAGATTAACCATATATTCACAAATGTTTCTGATTTCACTCCGAACTGGTGTAGAATTTGATGCGATCATATCTTGCTCTATTTTGTGCCGTTGAGAGCGTTTAATATCTCGTTGGAACGATCTTACCTAGTTCTAAAACTTGTCTTCTGGCGCTGGTTTCAAAATATAGGGGGATGATTGCTTAATTACTAAAATACACTGAATTTACCCTAACAGTGCTCTATTTTCGCTGAAAACGCTAAATCATAGAGATAAGGCTAAGTATTTGTGACACTCATATCTTGCTGTTTGTTTATCCGTTTGGAGAGTATTGTATCTCTTTGGAAAGATAGATCGGAGCTCTAAAGCTATTGTTCCAACTTCATTTACAATGAATTAATTAAAAGTTACAGATTAACCATATATTCACAAATGTTTCTGATTTCACTCCGAACTCGTGTAGAATTTGATGCGATCATATCTTGCTCTATTTTGTGCCGTTGAAAGCGTTTAATATCTCGTTGGAAAGATCTTACCATGTTCTAAAACTTTTCTTCAGGCGCTGGTTTCAAAATATCAAGGTATGATTGCCTAATTACTAAAATACACTGCATTTACGCTAAAAGTGCTCTATTTTCTCTGAAAACGCTAAATCATAGAGATAAGGCTATGTATTTGTGACACTCATATCTTGCTGTGTGTGTATCCGTTTGGAGCGTATTATATCTCGTTGGAAAGATAGATCGGAGCTCTAAAGCTATTATTCCATCTTAATTTACAATTCATTAATTAAAAGTTACAGATTAATCATATATTCACAAATGTTTCTGATTTCACTCTGAACTCGTGTAGATTTGATGCAATCATATCTTGCTCTATTTTGTGCCATTGAAAGCGTTTAATATCTCGTTGGAAAGCTCTTACCGAGTTCTAAAAATTGTCTTCATGTGCTGGTTACTAAATATCGAGGGATGATTGCTGAATTACTAATTTACACTGTATTTAAGCTAAAAGTACTCTATTTTCGCTGAAAACGCTAAATCATAGAGATAATGCTAAGTATTTGTGACACTCATATCTTGCTGTGTGTTTATCCGTTTCGAGCGTATTATATCTCGTTGGAAAGACATATCGGAGCTCTAAAGCTATTGTTACAACTTAATTTAAAATGCATTAATTAAAAGGTACAGATTAACTATATATTGACAAATGTTTCTGATTTCACTCCGAGCTGGTGTAGAATTTGATGCGATCATATCTTGCTCTATTTTGTGCCGTTGAAAGCGTTTAATATCTCGTTAGAAAGATATTATCGAGTTCTAAAACATGTCTTCAGGCGCTGGTTTCAAAATATAAAGGGATGATTTCCTAATTACTAAAATACACAGTAGTTACGCTAAAAGTGCTCTATTTTCGCTGAAAACGCTAAATCATAGAGATAAGGCTAAGTATTTGTGACACTCATATCTTGCTGTGTGTTTATCCGTTTGGAGCGTATTATATCTCGTTGGAAAGATAGATCGGAGCTCTAAAGCTATTGTTCCAACTTCATTTGCAATGCATTAATTAAAAGTTACAGATTAACCATATATTCACAAATGTTTCTGATTTCACTCCGAACTGGTGTAGAATTTGATGCGATCATATCTTGCTCTATTTTGTGCCGTTGAAAGCGTTTAATATCTCGTTATAAAGATATTATCGAGTTCTAAAACATGTATTCAGGCGCTGGTTTCAAAATATCAAGGGATGATTTCCTAATTACTAAAAAACAGTAGTTACGCTAAAAGTGCTCTATTTTCGCTGAAAACGCTAAATCATAGAGATAAGGCTAAGTATTTGTGACACTCATATCTTGCTGTGTGTTTATCCGTTTGGAGCATATTATATGTCGTTGGAAAGATAGATCGGAGCTCTAAAGCTAATGTTCCAACTTAATTTACAATGCATTAATTAAAAGTTACAGATTAACATTATATTCACAAATGTTTCTGATTTCACTCCAAACTCGTGTAGAATTTGATGCGATCATATCTTTCTCTATTTTGTGCCGTTGAAAGCGTTTAACATCTCGTTGGAAACATCTTACCGAGTTCTAAAATTTGTCTTCAGGCGCTGGTTTCAAACTATCAGGGGATGATTGCAAAATTACTAAAATACACTGTATTTACGCTAAAAGTCCTCTAGTTTCGCTGAAAACGCTAAATCATAGAGATAAGGCTAATTATTTGTGACACTCCTATCTTGCTGTGTGTTTATCCGTTTGGAGCGTATTATATCTCGTGGGAAAGATAGATCGGAGCTCTAAAGCTATTGATCCAACTTAATTTACAATGCATTAATTAAAAGTTACAGATTAACCATATATTCACAAATGTTTCTGATTTCACTCTGAACTCGTGTAGAATTTGATGCGATCATATCTTGCTCTATTTTGTGCCGTTGAGAGCGTTTAATATCTCGTTGGAACGATATTACCTAGTTCTAAAACTTGTCTTCTGGCGCTGGTTTCAAAATATAGGTGGATGATTGCTTAATTACTAAAATACACTGAATTTACCCTAAAAGTGCTCTATTTTCGCTGAAAACGCTAAATCATAGAGATAAGGCTAAGTATTTGTGACACTCATATCTTGCTGTGTGTTTATCCGTTTGGAGCGTATTATATCTCGTTGGAAAGATAGATCGGAGCTCTAAAGCTATTGTTCCAACTTCATTTTTAATGCATTAATTAAAAGTTACAGATTAACCATATATTCACAAATGTTTCTGATTTCACTCCGAACTCGTGTAGAATTTGATGCGATCATATCTTGCTCTATTTTGTGCCGTTGAGAGCGTTTAATATCTCGTTGGAACGATCTTACCTAGTTCTAAAACTTGTCTTCTGGCGCTTGTTTCAAAATATAGGGGGATGATTGCTTAATTACTAAAATACACTGAATTTACCCTAAGAGTGCTCTATTTTCGCTGAAAACGCTAAATCATAGAGATAAGGCTAAGTATTTGTGACACTCATATCTTGCTGTTTGTTTATCCGTTTGGAGCGTATTATATCTCGTTGGAAAGATAGATCGGAGCTCTAAAGCTATTGTTCCAACTTCATTTACAATGCATTAATTAAAAGTTACAGATTAACCATATATTCACAAATGTTTCTGATTTCAGTCCGAACTCGTGAAGAATTTGATGCGATCATATCTTGCTCTATTTTTTGCCGTTCAAAGCGTTTTATATCTCGTTGGAAACATCATACCGAGTTCTAAAACTTGTCTTCAGGCGCTGGTTTCAATTTTTTTTTTGGGTGAAACGTAAGTATGTTAGAGTAAACACCCAAGAGAAGAGGGGGGTTAAAGGATTTACAAACAAAAAGGAAACAAAACTGAAGGCTGTCCAACAAGGACAACCCAAACAAGCAGCAACACCCAAGCACAAAAACGCACGGCAAAACAGCTCACAACCAGTCACCAAAAACAAGGTGAAAGGCCAACAACAAGAGCTCAAAAAACAAGTAGCTCACTAGGGTAGATGATATACAAAACTGTATAGACAATATACTGATTTCTAGCAAAAACATCATCTTCATTTGGAGTCAGGCCATCAAAACAGGTGGCATTTCTTGTCATCCAAATCCAGTAGATGGAGTAGCAAAAAGCAATCCTAGCCGCCTTAGCCTTGATCCCCGAGCCTTGTCTCTTCCTTTTAATCCACTTCAGCGAGCTATGCAAAGTCCCCATCTCCCTCGGAATGCCCAGCCAAGTCCTCACTTTATGCCATACTTTACCTGAAAAAGAACAAGCAAAAAATAGGTGTGGCACCGTTTCCGGACCACCCTTACAAAAGGGGCAAAGGTTAACAACATCTAACCTATGAAGGTTATCAAAAGTAGCAAGCCGATCCCGGAAAGCTAACCAAGCCGTGAAAGAGAATTTAGGAGGGATGTAGCTCTTCCAAATGAAAGACATCCACATATGTGTACCCCCCTTAACTCTAAGGAGATTGTAAACCTTAGCCGAGGAAAGCTTGCCATTAGATTGACAACTATTCAGAAAGTTAATAGCATCAAAGGTGGTGTGAAAGTGAGTCAAGATCTGATTTCTGATCAAAGCAATCTTTTTGAATAGTTGGGAGTCCCTATTATGAGGTGTGAACTCCAAAACACCTCTACCATTTAAGTAGACCCCATGAATCCACCTCACCCAAAGGTTATCCTTTTTTGTATGGATATCCCAAAGGGTTTTGGCCAGAAGGGCAGAATTCCAAGTATGAGTGTCATGGATACCAAGACCACTCCTCTTTAGGGAGGCAAATATCATTCCATGCAACCCTAGCATACTTGCACCCCCATAGGAATATACGACAGATAGAAGTTATTCTATCAAGTACAGCCTTTGGAATAGGGAGTGCTTGTAGCCATAAAGAGTGTACAACCTGAATGACAGATTTGATAAGCTCAACTCTCCCAGCATAGGAAAGGGTTTTGGTATTCCAAGCAGAGATAAACTCAGAGATGGAATCAATCAAAGGGGCATACTGAGCCACGGCAATCTTAAGGGGGCCAAAGGGATGCCAAGATACCTCACAGGGAAGACCCCCTCTTTAAAGTCAATCAGACCAAGAATATGATTAAGGTCATGGTCAGCCATCCCACCAAGACAAATGCTAGGTTTGTCCAAATTGACTTTAAGACCAGAGACATTCCCAAACTCATCCAAGGCGTCAATGAGGATTTTTATAGAGGGGAAATCCCCCCTAGAAAAAAGCATAAGATCATCAGCGTAAGCCACATGGGATATGTTCAATTTCCCACATTTGGGATGAAATTTGAACGTGGGCGCCTTAGTTCTTTGGTGAAGAAGCCTAGAGAAGTATTCAAGGCAAATAACAAACAAAAGGGGGGACATAGGATCCCCTTGCCGAAGGCCTCTTTGGCCATTGAAATGCCCATGGAGGATACCATTAATGGAAATGGAAAAAGAGGGAGTTGAAACACACTCCATGATCCATTTAACAAATCTGTCCGGGAAACCAATGGTCAAAAGAACCTTGTTCAAAAAATTCCAAGAAATAGTGTCATAAGCCTTTCTTATGTCCACTTTGATCATCGATCTAGGAGACATACGCTTTCTAGAGTAACCTTTAACCAGTTCTTGGGCAAGAAAAACATTGTCAAGCATAAGTCTCCCATCAAAAAAAAAGCCCCTTGAGCCGGATCAATGAGTTCGGGTAAACAAGGGATCATTCTAGAAGCAATGATCTTAGTAATAGTTTTATAGATGACATTCGTACATGCAATAGGCCTGAAATCAGCAGCCATAGGATCATGAAAGGTCTTAGGGATAAGAGCAATTACCGTATGGTTGAGTTGCTTAAGGAGTTTTCCTGAATTAAAGAAACCTTTAACAGCCATGATCACATCATGGCCAACAATGTCCCAATTTTGTTTAAAAAAAGCAGAAGTATAACCATCAGGGCCAGGAGACTTATTGTCCCCAATATCAAAGATAGCATTCTTGATTTCAGAATCAGAGATAGCGGTAACAAGCTGCATAGCAGCAGTGGGATCCAAGCAATTACCCTCCAAGATAATGTTAGGATCAATCTCCAGATTAGGAGTAGAGGTACCAAACAGATTAGTGTAAAAGCTCACAAATTCACTTGCCACATGTTGCAAAGAAGTGGTGGAGTTACCATTCTCAAGTTTAATAGAAGTAATGGAGTTTCGGGCCACATTCTTCTTAACAATGGAGTGGAAGTATTTGGTGCCCCGGTCACTTTGCAACAAATGGTTAGTTTTCGCTTTTTGTCTATAAAAGTCCTCCTCGGCTTTTTTGTAATAGAGAGCATTTTTCTTAGCCAAAGCAACCTCATGCTTGATATCCTCATCAAGAGGAGATAAAAGGGAAAGAGCATGGAGCCTTTTATACTCTTTCTTAGCCTCCTTTGTTCTGCTAGAGATATGGCCAAAAGCATTAAAATTTAGCTCCCTCAAAGCCCTTTTGAGCCTTTTAAGTTTACGGACCAGTCTAAATTGAGGGGTTCCATAGATATCTTGGTACCAATGAGTGGTGAGAATGTCATTAAAAGCCTCATGCTTCAGCCGCATGTTAAAAAATTTGAAAGGTCTAGAGCCACCCAAAGTGTTGTGGCCAATAGTGACAAGAGAAGCACAATGATCAAACTCAACTTCCATCTCAAAGAAGTGAGTTTTACAAGTGATGTTATTGTTATGCCAAGAGGAGTTCATAAGAACCCTATCAAGTTTGGCCCAAAGTGACCCCCTATTCCAAGTGAGGAAATCACCGGTGGAAGGAGTGTCAACGAGGTTAGCTTGCACTTTAAAGTCATTAAGGTGCTGAATGTAATAGGCCGAGGGAGGGGTAGGCCCAACCCTCTCTGTAACACCCCGGCGTCGCAGGACCCGAGGTAGCTACTCTAGACCAATAGTACTGTCCTCACAAACCACCACGAGCCTTTACCGCGCACTTTGTCCTCACTCATGCGCGCCCTGAGAAACTTCCCAGGGGGTCATCCATCCCAAGACTACTCTCGTGCAAGCACGCTTAACTTTGGAGTTCTTGGGTGATGAGCTCCCTTAAAAGGAGATGCATCTCTGTTGGTATGAGTAGTACTATTAATCCTCTTAAATTAATCTCGGGTATTACAATCACCTCCACTTAGAAACGCAACGTCCTCGTTGCGCCCAAACACCAATCTCAATCATATCCCAGAATCTTTTCCCCTACTAAGTGCCCGCCCGATATCCAACGGATCAGCACACCGTCGCAGGGTTGCTCTGATACCATTTGTAACACCCCGGCGTCACAGGACCCGAGGTAGCTACTCTAGACCAATAGTACTGTCCTCACAAACCACCACGAGCCTTTACCGCGCACTTTGTCCTCACTCATGCGCGCCCTGAGAAACTTCCCAGGGGGTCACCCATCCCAAGACTACTCTCGTGCAAGCACGCTTAACTTTGGAGTTCTTGGGTGATGAGCTCCCTTAAAAGGAGATGCATCTCTGTTGGTATGAGTAGTACTATTAATCCTCTTAAATTAATCTCGGGTATTACACTCTCATTCGGGCTGCCCACACAATTGAAATCTCCCATGACGAGCCAAGGTTTATTGATGTGGGGTTCAAAATTAGCAATGTGTTCCCAAAGGGTTCTCCTCTCCACCACCGTGTAGAGGGCATACACAAAAGTTACAAGGAAGATATTTTGAGTAACTTTACAAACAATCTCACAATGGAGGTGTTGTTTATCAACCTCCAAAAAACAGCATTCACAAACATGGGATCCCACATGAGGGCAATCCTACCCCCATCAATCAAATCATAGTTAGTCTTAGATTGCCAATTAGGCCATCTAGTAGACATAAGATTATCAAAGTTGGGAGTGGACATCTTCGTTTCAAGAAGACAAGAAACACAAACATTATGCATACGAATAAAAGAAGCAATAGAGTTTTTTTTAGGTCTTGTTGAGACCTCTAACATTCCAAGAAGACACAAACATTAAAAACGTAAGGTGTATGTCCTTCCCCCATTTTTCTTCTCATGCACTGCCCTCGGCTTAGGCTTAGGTTTAGCCCTCGGCTTATACCTATCCATGAAAAGGAAGTAAGTCTTTTCCATAAAAAGATGGGAAAACTCAAAACTCTTGTCCACGGGAAAGACTCCGGGGAGAGAAAGTAGGCAATCTTTAATAAAGTTGATGCCTTTAGTCAAATGATTAGTAGTGGTTTCCAAATAATCATCAAGTCTAACAAATTCATCCGTAACCTCCTCAATGTGTTTAAGATGTATGCTAGGTTTGTCATCAAGGGAGATGTCAACCTTTACAACCACATCATCAAGGAAAGCTTCCCGGATATCATGAACAATGCGAGTAGTGTTAGGAGTAAACTTTCTAAGGTCTTTAACCTTAAAAGAATTCCCTTGCAAATTTCCATCCTCATAGTAACGGTTAAGGTAATGACTAAACACTCCTTTAAGGAAAGTAGGAGAATAAACATAGCCATGAGTACTTGGCTTGACCCCGGGAAGGTCTTCCAAGCACCTTTTAGTGAAAACAAGGCCGGGGGCCTCATCCCCAACAATCTTAAGGTTATGGTCAAGTTTGACAATAGGCTCATCCACCTCTTTTTGTTGTTTCAATTTAATGATGGGACGGGTGGGGTTAACAATATCCATATCAAACACCACTTCATCCTTAAAGGCATCAATAAGAGAAGTGTTGATGATACGAATGGTTTTGTCAACAAAAGGATCCACATCTTGAGGGGGGGGATCAAACCCCTTCTCCTCTTCCTCAACAATGTATTTATTTGGCCCTTTCCTAAGTCGAGTCACCCTAAAAAAAGGGTGATCCAAGTTATTAGAAGTAGAACCCCCAATTTTATGGGTTTCCGAGATGACATGCTCCTTGCCATTTCTTTTGTTAACCAAAGGTTCATTCCCATTGTTATCCATAGTATCACTGCCATTGGTAGTTAAAGAAACCTTTTCTCCCTCCCTATCTTTCTTTTCATTCTCGGCCAAGACCTTGCAAGTAAAAGCATGGTGGCCAAACATTTTGCAATGGAAGCAATAATTGGGGTAAGTTTCATATTTCACAAATTGGGTGTGAAATCTCCCATTTGGGAGTTTGATTTGAAGCTTAAGTGGAGGAGGCTTAGAGGCATCAATCTCAATTAGTACCCGGGCAAAGTGAGATCTAACTCTCTCTTGGGTCACCCTATCCGTTGCCAAAGGGACCCCAACCCGTGAAGCAATTTCACTTATGATATCTTCCTCCCAAAGTCTCATTGGGAGGTGAGGAAATTGTACCCAAATGGGGAGTTTAAGGAATTCATCACTATCCATGGTGAAGTCCTCCGAGAGAGGTTTCAAAGGAAAAGATTTTCCAAGAATAGTGTAAGGCCCATCCGAGAGGACTTTAGTCCTATCATTCTCATTTTGGAATTTAAAAATGACCCATCCCTTATCATGAGATCTCACTTGACATGGAACATTCCACTTGTTCATCATGTCATGGATGAGTTTGAAACCGGGAAATTTCCCATCAAAGTAGGCCACGAGGAAAAAGCCCCAAATTTGAGTCATGGAAGAAAGTTTCCTATTGGAAAGATCAACATAGTCACCAATAGGTTCAATGAACTTCAATTTCATTCCTTTTTCAGGCCTCCTATTGTCTTTAAACAAAGCAGCCCAAGGTTTGGGTTTAGAAGAGGTATTATCATCCACCACAATTTTTCCTTCATTTCCCACTAATGCCGCGGCATTAGGAGAGGAGGGCATGTCCCCAAGAGGGGTTAAAGCCGCGGCTTTAACCAAAGGAGAAACCAAAGGGAAAGTGGGAGTGTCCACCGTGACCTTGTTCAAAGTATTAATTGAAGGCACAACAACCACATCCGAGATGGGGTTCTCATTTATGGTGTTAGTATCATCAATAGTAACATCATTAATTGGAACATCAACCACATTAATAGCAAGAGTAGGAACCTCCTCGGTGGTACCTATAAAAGGTTCGCACTTATCAAGAGTTGAAGGTTTGGAAGTTACCTCAATGTGCTTTCCATCCGGACCTTTTGACTCTTCGGAAATAGGGACCGTAGTAGATGTTGCTTCAATACTAGGTTCATCCCCATTGATTGAGGAGGAGTCCTCGGTTTCATGAGCTCCCTCCACCGTAGGCTCTTGAATCACCATAGGAGTGGCCTTTGCTTTGAGTCTCGAAGAGGATTTCGTAGCTTTCTTAGGTGTCTTCTTCTTTGTTTTCCCCTTCGGCATGTTGTTCAAGAATAGGATAGAGTAGGGGAAGCCTAGAGGAAGGCACCCCTACAAACCAAGAGCTAGAATCCGTACCAATGGCGGACGAACCACTATTCATGCCCGTTGGAGAAGTGTACGGACAAAATAAAAAAGGGGTTGATGATGAAAAAAATTAGTGAAGGTTGATCCTCTCAGTCAGGGGAAGCATTATCCAAGCTCAAAACTCGAATTCATCAAGAGGAACTAGGTGAAAGAGGCGTTGACCTTTTCGAGTGAATAGTAACCTCGGAACGAACCAGCGAAGAACAGCTCCAAAGAGTTCAAGAAATAGCTCGAAAATTAGAGATTTTACACTCCAAAGAAGATTAGAGTGTAAACTAACTAATATCCAAGCTCAAAATCGAGAAATCCGTGGAGAAGAAGGGCTGAAAAACGTAAAAACGCCAAGAAACGGGAAGGGAGTTTACGAATAGCGGAAATGCTAGAGAGAGACTCTCTCAACGTAAACTTTCAGGCCTTCAGGCTCGGGTTTCAAAGTTCAGGCGCTGGTTTCAAAATATCAAGGGATGATTGCCAAATTACTAAAATACACTGTATTTAAGTTAAACGTGCTCTATTTTCACCGAAAACGCTAAATCATAGAGATAAGGCTAATTATTTGTGACACTCATATCTTGCTGTGTGTTTATACGTTTGGAGCGTATTATATCTCGTAGGAAAGATAGATCGGAGCTCTAAAGCTATTGTTCCAACTTCATTTACAATGCATTAATTAAAAGTTACAGATTAACCATATATTCACAAATGTTTCTGATTTCACTCCGAACTCGTGTAGAATTTGATGCGATCATATCTTGCTCTATTTTGTGCCGTTGAAAGCGTTTAATATCTCGTTGGAAAGATCCTACCATGTTCTAAAACTTTTCTTCAGGCGTTGGTTTCAAAATATCAAGGTATGATTGCCTAATTACTAAAATACACTGAATTTACGCTAAACGTGCTCTATTTTCTCTGAAAACGCTAAATCATAGAGATAAGGCTAAGTATTTGTGACACTGATATCTTACTGTGTGTGTATCCGTTTGGAGCGTATTATATCTCGTTGGAAAGATAGATCGGAGCTCTAAAGCTATTATTCCAACTTCATTTACAATTCATTAATTAAAAGTTACAGATTAACCATATATTCACAAATGTCTCAGATTTCACTCCGAACTCGTGTAGATTTGATGCAATCATATCTTGCTCTATTTTGTGCCATTGAAAGCGTTTAATATCTCGTTGGAAAGCTCTTACCGAGTTCTAAAAATTTTCTTCATGTGCTGGTTACTAAATATCGAGGGATGATTGCCGAATTACTAAAATACACTGTATTTAAGCTAAAAGTACTCTATTTTCGCTGAAAACGCTAAATCATAGAGATAAGGCTAAGTATTTGTGACACTCATATCTTATGTGTGTTTATCCGTTTCGAGCGTATTATATCTCGTTGGAAAGATAGATCGGAGCTCTAAAGCTATTGTTCCAACTTAACTTACAATGCATTAATTAAAATTTACAGATTAACTATATATTGACAAATGTTTCTGATTTCACTCCGAACTGGTGTAGAATTTGATGCGATCATATCTTGCTCTATTTTGTGCCATTGAAAGCGTTTAATATCTCGTTAGAAAGATATTATCGAGTTCTAAAATAAGTCTTCAGGCGCTGGTTTCAAAATATCAAGGGATGATTGCCTAATTACTAAAATACACAGTAGTTACGCTAAACGTGCTCTATTTTCGCTGAAAACGCTAAATCATAGAGATAAGGCTAAGTAGTTGTGACACTCATATCTTGCTGTGTGTTTACCCGTTTGGAGCGTATTATATCTCGTTGGAAAGATAGATCGGAGCTCTAAAGCTATTGTTCCAACTTTATTTACAATGCATTAATTAAAAGTTACAGATTAACCATATAATCACAAATGTTTCTGATTTCACTCTGAACTGGTGTAGAATTTGATGCGATCATATCTTGCTCTATTTTTTGCCGTTGAAAGCGTTTAATATCTCGTTAGAAAGATATTATCGAGTTCTAAAACATGTCTTCTGGATCTGGTTTCAAAATATCAAGGGATGATTTCCTAATTATTAAAAAACAGTAGTTACGCTAAAAGTGCTCTATTTTCGCTGAAAACGCTAAATCATAGAGATAAGGCTAAGTATTTGTGACACTCATATCTTGCTGTGTGTTTATCCGTTTGGAGCATATTATATCTCGTTGGAAAGATAGATCGGAGCTCTAAAGCTAATGATCCAACTTAATTTACAATGCATTAATTAAAAGTTACAGATTAACCATATATTCACAAATGTTTCTGATTTCACTCCGAACTCGTGTAGAATTTGATGCGATCATATCTTGCTCTATTTTTTGACGTTGAGAGCGTTTAATATCTCGTTGGAACGATCTTACCTAGTTCCAAAACTTGTCTTCTGGCGCTGGTTTCAAAATATAGGGGGATGATTGCTTAATTACTAAAATACACTGAATTTACCCTAAAAGTGCTCTATTTTCTCTGAAAACGCTAAATCATAGAGATAAGGCTAAGTATTTGTGACACTCATATCTTGCTGTGTGTTTATCCGTTTGGAGCGTATTATATCTCGTTGGAAAGATAGATCGGAGCTCTGAAGCTATTATTCCAACTTCATTTACAATTCATTAATTAAAAGTTACAGATTAACCATATATTCACAAATGTTTCTGATTTCACTCCGAACTCGTGTAGATTTGATGCAATCATATCTTGCTCTATTTTGTGCCGTTGAAAGCGTTTAATATCTCGTTGGAAAGCTCTTACCGAGTTCTAAAATTTGTCTTCATGTGCTGGTTACTAAATATCGAGTGATGATTGCCGAATTACTAAAATACACTGTATTTAATCTAAAAGTACTCTATTTTCGCTGAAAACGCTAAATCATAGAGATAAGGCTAAGTATTTGTGACACTCATATCTTGCTGTGTGTTTATCCGTTTCGAGCGTATTATATCTCGTTGGAAAGATAGATCGGAGCTCTAAAGCTATTGTTCAAACTTAATTTACAATGCATTAATTAAAAGTTACAGATTAACTATATATTGACAAATGTTTCTGATTTCACTCCGAACTGGTGTAGAATTTGATGCGATCATATCTTGCTCTATTTTGTGCCGTTGAAAGCGTTTAATATCTCGTTAGAAAGATATTATCGAGTTCTATTTTTTTTGGATAAAATGTAAATATATATATATCCAAAGTGTTTATGTACGTCTGTACAATAGCAAAAACATCATATGAGGGTCATCCCAAGGGAGGATACCCTATCACCACAAAAAAGGCCTTCCTAGCTATATAACCATGCTAGCCATCACAAAAACCGGTGACGAGTAAGCAAAACAATCAGAATGTTATCCTATCAAATGGATACATAGAGTAAAGTACTTTATAGACCATAAACTTGATCTTCTTGAACATTTCCTCCACGGTAGTCTTGGTCTTTTCAAAACATAACATATTTCTCATCTTCCACGTCCAATATATGGTGTAGCAAAAAGGCTATCTTCATAGCTTTGGCCTTTGCGTGTGCTCCATCATGTTTCTTCTTTATCCATTTGATTGCACTCAACAGTGTAGTCATTGTCCTTGATATTCCAAGCCAGCTCCTCACCTTGTTCCATACCTGTCCTGTAAAATTACATTCAAAATATAGGTGTGGGACCGTTTTTGGTCCACCCTTACAAAAGTGACAAATATTGGTTATATCAAGAAAACCCAAACTATCATACATAGCTAGCCTACCCCGGAGGGCAAGCCAAGTAATGAATGAGAATTTGGGGGGGATATAACTCTTCCAAATAAAAGACATCCACATATGGCTATTAGCTTTGATCCTTAACAATTCATATACTTTTGATGACTCCATTTTTCCATTTTTGGAGAAGCTCTCGAGGCAGGTCATAGCCTCTCCCAAAGAGGGAAATTTGGAGACAATCATGTCCCGGATTAGCCCTAAAGTCTTCATAAGTCTAGAGTCTTTGGTGTGTGGAACAAACGTCCACACATCTCTACCATGGAGATACACCCCATGCACCCACTTTACCCATAATGAGTCCTGTTTAGAGTGTATATTCCAAAGGGTGCGTGAGAGTAGAGCATTATTCCATACTTTCGTATCTCTAATGCCCAAACCCCCCTCACTCTTGGGAAGGCACACATCAATCCATGCTACTTTTGCATGTTTACTCCCCCAAAGGAACATTCTACAAAGAGAAGTAATCCTATTAAGTATGGTCCTCGGCATAGGAAAGATTCCTAGCCAAAAGGATTGCACTCCTTGCAACACCGAAGTAATCAACTCAACTTTACCTGCGTAAGAAAGCGTTTTTGGGTTCCAAGCATTAAGATAATCTGTGACCGTTTCAATCAAAGGAGAGAACTGAGCTACAGATATGTTCAAAGGAGCAAGTGGAATACCCAAATACCTAACAAGAAAGGATCCTTGTTGAAAACCCACTCTCTCTAAAATGTATGGAATTCTACCTTCAACGTTTCCCCCTAAAAAGATATTAGATTTTTCAAAATTGACCAAAAGTCCAGAGACCCGGCCAAACTCAGTTAAAGCATCAACTAATATCTTAATAGATGGGTATGTAGCTTTGGAAAACAACATCAAATCATCGGCATACGCCAAATGTGTAATTTTAAGTTTAGAGCATAAAGGATGGTAACGGAAAGTAGGACAAGATGTCCTACGTTCTAACAGCCTTGAAAAATACTCTAAACAGATCACAAACAACAACGGAGACATGGGATCTCCTTGTCTAAGACCCCTTTTCCCCTCAAACCATCCATGAAGCGAGCCATTTATGGAAATGGAGAAAGAGGATGTTGTGACACATTCCATAATCCATTTGACAAATATAACAGGAAGACCAATATCTAGTAGGACTTTTTCAAGAAACTCCCATGAAACCGTATCATAAGCTTTCCTAAGATCTATTTTAATCATACATCTAGGCGAAGGCCTTTTCCTAGTATAGCCCCTCACTAACTCTTGTGCCAAGAAAATGTTGTCAGACATCAATCTTCCATCTACAAAAGCTCCCTGTGAGAGGTTAATAACACCAGATAAGCATGGCCCTAGACGTGCTGATAAGATCTTAGTAATAACCTTATAGGTGACATTTGTACATGAGATAGGTCTAAAATCAGAAACCGTTGGAGAGTGATTTGTCTTAGGTATAAGAGACACAACAGTGTGGTTAACCTGTTTGAGTAACTTTCCTAAGGCAAAAAACTCCCCCACAGCCGCACACACATCTGTACCTACCAAGTTCCAATTATTCTTAAAAAAAGCTGAAGAAAACCCATCTGGTCCGGGCGCTTTATCATTTCCAATATCAAAGACAGCCTCCTTTATTTCCTTATCAGTCACAGGGCTAATAAGGCTATGAAGGAGTGCTTGATCAATTTTTCTCCCCGAATCCATAACACCCGGGTCATACTCCTGTATGGGCACCTTTGTACTAAACAAACCTTTAAAGAATGCTATGAACTCAGTTGCTACATGATCCAAAGATTGGGTGAGACTTCCATCTTCCAACCTTAAGGAAGCAATAGAGTTTTGAGCATTCTTCTTTTTCACAATTGAGTGAAAATACTTAGTGCATTTATCCGATTGCACAAGATGGACAGCCTTGGCCTTTTGCTTAACATAGGCTTCCTCGGCCTCCTTAAGAAACAAAGCCCTCTTTTTGGCTGTTAACAATTCTTCCTTAAGAGCTTCATCTAAAGGAGATAAGAGAGCTAACTGATAGACTCTTTTATACTCCTTTTTTTTTTGGATAAAGGGTAATTATATATATCATCCAAAAGAGTTTCTGTACAAGTAAGGCAAAAAAGTGGGGGACAAAAATGGGGCTATCCCAACATGGGATATACCATAGACCTGTGGGCTATACAATCAGTCCCAAATCACACAAAAAAGGCATGTAGCCGCACCCTATAAAATTTCAAAACGTAATAAGCTCATGAGGGTAAATACTATAGAGGATCTTATACACCATGTATTGGATCCTGGCAAAAACGTCTTCCTCTTGGGTCTTCTTATCATCAAATCTGGTGGCATTCCGAACTCTCCATAACCAGTATATAGTATAGATGAATGCAATTCTGACTGCCTTGGCCTTAATCCCCGCACCTGCATGCTCCTTCCTAATCCACTTAACTGAGCTTTCCAGAGTAGACATCTGTCTAGGTATTCCAATCCATGCTCTTACTTTGCTCCAAACTGTGCCTGTAAATTGACAACCAAAGAAAAGGTGTGGCACCGTCTCCGGTTCACCCTTGCAAAATGGACAAATGTTAATCACATCAAGCCTACTAAGATTATCATACGTTGCAAGGCGATTGCGGAAGGCAAGCCATGCAATGAATGAGAACTTAGGAGGTATGTAAGCTTTCCAAATAAAGGGCATCCACACCTGTTTAGTGCCCTTAACTCGAATCAAGTCATACACATTTGAAGAGCACAATTTCCCATTTGTAACCATTTTAGAGAGGGCTGCTATTGTGGTCTCAATGGAGTCATATTTTGAGACAAGGATGTCTCGGATCAGCCCTAGCTTCTTAGTAAGCTGGGAGTCCCTAGTGTGTGGGGAAAATTCCCACACACATCTACCTTTAAGATAGACTCCATGCACCCATTTCACCCAAAGTGTGTCTCGTTTAAGGTGAATATCCCAAAGGGTCTTAGAGAGTAAAGCATTATTCCAAGTTTTAGTATGTCTTATACCCAAACCCCCCTCCTCCTTTGGGAGACACATATCTGCCCAAGCAACTCTGGCAAATTTGCATCCCCAAAAGAAAATACGACAAATTGAGACCACTCTATCAAGGATGGCTTGGGGTATAGGAAACACCTGTAACCAAAAAGAATGTACTCCCTGAATAACAGATTTAATCAATTCAGTTCTACCAGCATATGACAATGTCTTGGTGTTCCAAGAGCTGAGATAATCAGAGATCTTTTCCAAAAGGGGGGCATATTCAGCTATAGCTAGTTTCAGGGGGGAGAGGGGAATGCCGAGGTACTTGACAGGGAAGGCTCCAACTTTGAAGTCCACCAAGTCAAGTATGGCCGTAAGGTCATGGTCTCTAACACCTCCCAAGAAAATATTAGATTTGTCAAAGTTAACTCTTAACCCTGATACCTCCCCAAACTCATTCAATGCATCAATCAAAACTTTAACAGAATATGTATCACCTCTACAAAACAACATAAGGTCATCAGCATAGGCAAGATGTGAAATCTTTAAGCTACCACACTTGGGATGAAAGTTAAAATCAGATGTAGTTCTCAAGTTTAACAACCTTGACAAATATTCCAAACATAAAACAAATAGGAGTGGGGACATAGGATCACCTTGTCTTAATCCCCTCTTCCCTCTAAAGAAACCATGTAATGTTCCATTAATGGAGATAGAAAAGGAAGCAGTAGAGACACATTCCATAATCCATTTAACAAATTGTAAAGGAAAACCAATGTTAAGGAGTACACTATAAAGAAAGTCCCAAGAAATGGTGTCATAGGCTTTCCTGAGGTCCACCTTAATCATACACCTGGGGGAGCAATGCTTCGTAGTGTACCCCTTTACCAATTCCTGTGCAAGGAAAATGTTATCCATCATAAGCCTTCCATATACAAAAGCCCCCTGGGCATGGTCAATTAGCCCCGGTAAACATGGAATCATTCTATTAGCAATGACTTTAGTAATGACCTTATAAAGAACATTTGTACATGCAATTGGTCTAAAATCAGCAGCTGTGGGGGAGTGTGAGGTTTTAGGGATTAAAGCAATAATCGTGTGATTGATTTGCTTTAATAACCTGCCAGACTCAAAGAAGCCCCTCACGGCCTCAACCACATCTTCCCCAACAATTGACCAATTTTCTTTAAAAAAGGCAGAGGTAAAACCATCCGGCCCCGGGGCCTTGTCATCCCCAATATCAAACATAGCATTTTTAATCTCAATGTCTAAAACGGGGGAAATCAGCCCTAAAGCTTGGTCCGTACCTAGACATGTCCCGGATGTAATTATGCTAGGCTCAATTGGAGGACAACTTACCGGGGTTCCAAACAAATTGACATAAAAATTCTCAAATTCCTTTGCAACTTGATCCATAGAGGTAGTTAGTTCCCCATTGGCTAGTTTTAAAGCCGTAATGGAATTCTTGGCAGCCCTCTTCTTCACAATAGAGTGGAAGTATTTGGTACATCTATCCCCTTGGATCAAATGAATAGCCTTCGCTTTTTGCCTATAAAAAGCATCCTCGGCCATTTTAAGAAAAAGCACTCTCTTCTTAGCTACTTGGACATCATTCTTTAAGGTATCATCCAAAGGGGAAAGTAAGAGAAGACTATGTAATCTCTTAAATTCTTTCTTTGAGTCCTTTACCTTAGAAGAAATATGATCAAAAGCATTCTTGTTAAGTTCCTTGAGTGGTTTCTTAAGAGCTTGGAGTTTCTTAACTAACCGAAATTGAGCATTGCCCATTACATACATAAACCAATTCTCATGAAGTATAGAGGGAAAAGACTCATGTTTAAGCCACATGTTGAAAAATTTGAAGGGTTTTGACCCCAAGGGGGGGTTATGGCCGAAAGTAACCAATGGTGCAACATGGTCACATTCCACCTCCATATCATGAAAATGTGTTTTGCAAGTGATACCATTAGTATTCCAAAAAGAATTCATTAAAACTCTATCCAACTTAGCCCAAAGTGAACCCCTATTCCAAGTGAAAAATTCACCGGTGGAAGGAGTGTCAACAAGGTTTGCATTAAGCTTGAAGTCAACTAAGTCTTGTAAGTAATAAGCCGAGGGTGGTGTGGGGCCAATCCTTTCACTAGGGGAAGAAACACAATTGAAATCCCCCATAACTAGCCAAGGACTACTTATGGTAGATCCCAAATTGGTAACGTGATCCCAAAGGGTTCTCCTCACCCCCACCGAGTACAAGGCATAAACAAAAGTAACCATAAAATTCAATTGAGTAGTCTTACACACACATTTGCAATGAATATGTTGTTTGTCAATTTCAAGCACATCTATGTCAACATAGTTCGTATTCCACATAAGGGCCATGCGGCCACCATCTATAGTATCAAAATTTGTAATAGAAGACCATAGTGGCCATCTATTTTCCTTAAGTTTTTCAAAATTAGAAGTAGACATTTTAGTTTCAAGCAAACAACACATATGTACATTATGAGCACGAATAAAATTAAAGATAAGAGATTGTTTTGAGACCTTATTAAGGCCTCTTATGTTCCATGCCGTAATGATCATTAAACAATTGAGTTGGTTCCCCCATCATCCTTGATCCTCTTTTTCCTTCCTTGCCATGGCCTTTTCTTCCATGTGTTGCCTTGAAGGCCATTTTCGCTAAAATACCTACCAAGAAAAAGATGATGAATATTACGCATAAAGAAAGCATCAAAAGCATACCCGTCCTCTATTTGGATGACCCCATGCAGCCCCTCTAGGCAAGCTTTAGTGAATGTAATCCCCGGTGCATCCAAGTCATCGGTGATTGAGAGGCAATTATCAAGTCTCACAAGCTTTTCCCCCGGCTTCATGGTTAGTTCTAGCTCATTCATGTGGGCCATGTGAAGATTGGGAGGCTTCCCTTCAATGAAATCTACTTGAATGACCACATCATCATGGTAGCTATCTCGGATATCATTGATAATTCTTACTTCCAAATCAACATCCTCCTTCTCTTCCTTTGATGTCCCTTGCTCCTCTTCTTTGTTAGCCATGATTTTGTCAAGCTCATCCACTAGTTCTTCTTCTTTTTGTTCTTCCCTTTCAATGTTAGGTGTAGCCAAGATCAAGGCAAGGGGGTTTTCTTCTAAGATTGTGGCTTCCTCTTCAATGATCTCCCCCTCTTCTCTTTCCAAACTTTCTGCCACGGGCTGGTCATGGCTGCTCTTGGTGGTCTCGGCCTTTGGATGCTCCTCATGATAGCATCTATTCTTAGCTTTGATAGTATAGATTTGCCTTCTTTGTTCTTCTATTTGAAATGTAGTTTTTTTCCTTGGTTCTTGGGGGGGTACTTCTTCTCCTCTTTCTTTCCTTTCCAAGTCATGGAGTGTTTTACATGTGAAGGGGTGATGGCCGAACATCTTGCAATGAAAACAATAGTTTGGAAAGGTCTCATACACTACGCCTTGGCTATAGATCTCCCCGGATGGAAGTTTGACATCAAATTGGAGTGGAGGGGGCTTGGCCGCATCTACTTCAATTAGAACACGAGCATATGAAGATCTAGCTTTCTCTTGTGTCACCCTATCCGTAGCCAATGGTTTACCCACTCTAGAAGCCACGGCACTTAGGATATCCTCTCTCCAAGCCCTCATGGGCAGCCCATGAAATTTGACCCATATAGGCACTTTGAGGAATTCATCACTATGTGTTGAGAAGTTATCATCAAGGACTTTCAAGTAGCACATTTTCCCATAGATGGAATGAGGTCCATCTAGAAGGACTTGATCCCTATCCGCCTCCCTTTGGAACTTGAAGATAATCCATCCTTTGCTATGTGGTCTAGCTTTGCAAGGAACCCCCCATTTTTGGATCATAGTGTTGACTGCCCTAGGTCCGGGAAACACCCCTACAAAGTAGCCAACCAAACAGTACCCCCATAGCTCCACCATGGAGGGAAGTGTGTAGTTAGAAAGGTCAACCATATCTCCGGTAGGTGGGATGTAAGTAAGTTTCATTCCTTGGGATGGTTCCCTATTATTAGTAAATAAGGAGGACCATGGTTTAGGGGCAGCTTGGACAGTTTGTTTGGTGCCTTGAGAGGTAGAAGCATCTCCATTAGTACTCCATTTCTTGGTCCTATTTATGGCCTTAAGATAGACATCATCTTCACATGGTTCCTTTTCAACCTCAACGTTTTTTTCTTTTTCAATTGCCCTATCTTGCTCCAAATCCGAGGATGTGGTCTCATTAATGGGTGTAGGAGTAACCACATTAATGGGGCTAACAACCCCCAAAGGTTGGTCATCAAAACCCCCCTCCAAAACAGCCTCCAAAACAGCCTCCACACTAGCATTTGTAGTCTTCACTATCTCGGCCAAACAGCCCTCATTTTGCACAATTTCTTCATTAATGGATTGGTGAGTGACCTCTTTAATGTTTCCAACAGCCAAAATACCTATTTCATTCTGTAAGACAGACCCCCCACCAACTTTTTCCAACGCTAATACATCATCATTTTCGCACACAATATTGGTGTCCAAAGAAGTTACCTTTATGTTGTTGTTTGTGTTGTCATTTGCCACATCTTGGGTAGTTGGTTGCTTAGTGTTTCTGGCCCCCTTGTTTTTGGTATTTTCTGGCCTCAACTCAATGGTAACCTCCTCGTCTCCTTTGGTAGAGGCTATGTTCTTCTCCATTTCATCCAACATCTTAGCTTCCATGTGTTGAGCTTGGAGTTTCTTAACTGACTTCAATTTGTTTTTCCCAGTCATAGGAGCGATTGGAGACACTGCCTTGGCAAGCTTCCGAGTGTTGACCATAGCTAGGAGGTGTGTCCCAAGCTATCCAAGGTCAAGGTGAGCATCCAAGGACGTTGTAAGCACAAAACGCCTCCAAGAGTCCTTCAAAGACCAAGTTTGTTTTCTTTTTTTTCTTCTTTGAGCTTGTTGTCCGTACTAATGGAGTAAATGTCAGTACAAACGGTCACAATGTTGATTGTACGGATAGGGGGGATGAAGCTAAGATTAGAGTATGTGGTGCGCCAAGGAGAGGCGATTCTCACCCCATATCCAGAATCATCTTAGCTCAAAAGGAGGATTTGGGATCTAAGAAAGAGTTTTTCGTGTATGAATAGTGTTTGTGCGAAAAATGTTGCTCCAGCCCTCCAAAGACTTCAGGTTTTGAGCTAAAAAATTAAAGATAATACACCCCTAAGGGAAGGAAGATGTATTACAGTTAATGTTCGAGCTCAAACACCCAAAAATCCAAGGAAGAAAACAAGAACGAACAAAAAACGCAAAGAGGAAGAAGAAGTGTACGGATTTCGTAGAGAGAAGCTGGAGCTAACGGAAAAATGACTCTTTTATACTCCTTTTTAGACACCTTCGCTCTTGAGGAGATATGACTGAATTCATCCTTATTAAGTTGTTTGAGGGGCTGTTTAAGCATTTTCAATTTTCGTGCCAGCCTAAATTGAGCAGACCCAACAGCCCCTTTAGTCCAAATATTCTCCAAAATCCCATGGAACCTTTCATGTTTAAGCCACATGTTAAAAAACTTAAAGGGTTTTGTGTTTTTATTGTTCACTTCCCCAATGGTTACCATAGAAGCAACATGATCAAACTCACACTCCATTTCAAAAAAATGAGCTCTACATGCTACATTTTGTTTACTCCAAAACGAGTTTATAAGTACTCTATCCAATTTTGCCCATGTTGCACCCCTATGCCATGTAAAATGTTCCCCAGTGGAGGGGGCATCAAAGAGGTTGGATTGCATTTTAAAGTCATTTAAGTGTTGCATTGCATAGGCTGAGGGGGGGGGGGGGGGGGGGGCAGAACCTTTCCTCTCATTTGGAGAGCCTACACAATTAAAATCTCCTAACACCACCCAAGGAGCAAGTGTGTTTTTGCAAATCCCGGTTACATGCTCCCAAAGATCCCTCCTTTGTACAATTGTATATAATGCATATATAAATGTCACATAGAAATTCAATTGTGTAACTTTACAAGTAAACCTAACATGGATATGTTGTTTGTCCACTTGTAAAACTACGCCATCAACAAAATTAGGGTCCCATATAATAGCCATACGGCCCCCACTCAATTTATCAAAGTTCGTAATTGACATCCATGAATTAAACCTATATTTTAAAAAGTTATCAAAAGTGGTAGGAGTCATTTTAGTTTCAAGCAAACAAAAATACGTACCTTATTTATCCTTGCAAAATTAGCTATTGTACCTTGTTTTGAGTCTTGGTTAAGCCCCCTCACATTCCATGAAGCTATAAACATAAATTAAGGATTGGCCTAGAACCCCCTCTTCCTCCCTATCCTCACTTTTTCCCTTTCTCTTTGCCTCCATTCACGATGTTGTTCACATCCTTTGTACCTATCAAGAAAAAGCAATTGATATATCTTAGTCATAAAGAAAGGAGAGAATACATACTCATCATCTTTGTGTGAAACACCCGGGAGTGATCTCAAACAAGAAGTGGAGAATATGATTCCTTTTCTTCTAACGTTCCAATCCATGTCAAGATAGTTATCAAGTCTTGTCATCTCTTCCTCCATATTCTCGGCATGGCTTAGGTGTATGCTGATTTTGTCCTCTCTATCAAACTCAATCTTTGTGATAGCATCATCCATAAACGCCTCCTTTATGTCATGTACCACACGGCTATTATTCCCCTTAAATTTCCTCATATCCTTGACCTTGTTCCCATTGCCCATTAGGTGCCCATCTTCGAAGAAGCGATTTAAGTAATGTCTATAGACACAACTCATGAACATGGCCGTGAACCCATATCCATCCACCTCCTTGATTACTCCCGGCAGCCCCTCTAGACAATGCTTTGTGAACCAAACTCCGGGTTCCTCCTCCTTGACAGCCCTCAAACAATGATCTAGGCGGACAAGAGGTTCATCCAACTCATTAATATGTCTAACTTTGTATGTTGGCATTAAAACCTCATCCGTCTCCATTTCAATGATTGCTTCATCATCGTATATGTCCATGAAATTAGTAATCACTCTACGTTCATCTTCCTCCTCTTCATCGGATGCATTCTTGTTTCTCTCCTTAGATTTGATTATGCTTTGCTTTCTTTGGTCAATTTTTTTCAATCTTCTTCGCTTAAGGAAAGGGTGTACTTCTTGTGGCTTGTTGGTTGTCTCGGGTACACCCCCTTTGTCTCCCACCTTTGCCTTTCCCTTTGCCTTTGTAATATCCTCGGCAACAGCCCCCTTCTCTACCCCTTTTGATTGAATATTAGGCCCTCTTGCCTTTGAGGTCTCGGGTTCCTCATTTGGTAGTTTAGGTTGCCCACCCCCTTCATCAAGTGCTTTAATTTTGTCTTCCCTTTCCTTCCTTTCCATCTCGGCTAGTGTTTTACATGTAAATGGATGATGTCCATATGTTTTACAATGAAAACAATAGTTTGGAAAGGTTTCATATATGAGCTTTTGAATATGAAACTTTCCACTCGACATCTTTACCTTCAAGCGTAATGGTGGAGGTTTTGAAGCATCCACCTCATATAGGACCCTTGCATAGTTTGACCGTGCTCTCTCTTGTGTTATTCTATCGGTTGTCAAAGGCACCCCAACCCGAGATGCAATCTCACTAATTATATCTTCTTGCCAAGCTTGCATAGGAAGATAAGGAAACTTGACCCAAATTGGCACTCTTAAGAACTCCTCACTATCACATGTGAAGTTCTCGGATAATGTCTTTAAGTATAAAGACTTGCCAAAAAGAGAGTAGGGCCCTTCCATCAACACCTTGCTTCTAGCTTCCTCATCTTTGAACTTGAATATCACCCATCCTTTGTCATGTTGCCTTATATTACATTGAACACCCCATTTAGCCACCATATCTTGTATGGGCTTTATCCCGGGAAATCTGCCCGCAAAATATCCCACAAGACAAAAACCCCATATGTCTACAATAGATGGCAAACTTCTATTTGAAAGGTCAATATAATCCCCCACGGGTTCAATGTACTTCAATTTCATGCCTTTTGTTGGTTCCCTATTATCTTTGAAGAGGGAGGCCCAAGGAGTGCTTGGCTTAGCCTTAGGAATGAGCAAAGAGTCATCCTTTTCAATCACAACAACTTCATCCTCAACCATTTTTTGAGTAGAATCAACCTTTAATATTTGGTCATCCCCAATAGGGGTCACATCTTCGGTTATGTTTCCATCTTTATCAAGAGTGGTCATAGCCAAAGGATCAATCACAACATCATCATTCACAGCCATATCATTCACAATAACATCCTCCACAGCCACATCATTCACAATCAAAGTAGAGCATGTCACATTGTCCTCACTATTCTCGGTTATAATGAGATTAGAAGATACCTCATTGTTTTGTTTCCCTCGGTTAATGTCCACATTTCCTCCAATAGAATCTGCCCTGGGGGAGGAGACCTCCTCATGGCTTGAAGATGCATCCTTCAAATCTTGCTCATCCTCGGACTGGACACCCAACACCACACCTTGGACACCCACCTCCGCAATCGCGTCATCAATCTCCTTGGATTGCTTTGCCTTCAGCCGTGACGAAGATTTGAGAGGCTGGGGGCTGCGTTTCTTTTTCTTTGTAACCATATTGATTCCGAGCTAAGATAGGTGGAAGGGGAGCTAAGAAGTGACAACCCCCCCTCGGAAAAACATAGAACCAGCTCACACCTTTCTTGGAGCTTTTGTCCGTACCAATGGCGATAGCCGTTGGAAGTAGGTGAAATTTTCAACTTTGTCCGATGATGAAAATTTTTATATTTGTCTAATCCCCCTTCCAAGCTGAAGCTAACAACACCTTCAAATCAAATTTTGATCAACAGAATCAACCTAGAGAGGCGTTGACCTGTTTGGATGAATAGTAACCGCGAAATGAAGAACTCGGTTTTCTTGGTCGAAATCTTCAAAAACTAGCTCAAAATTTAGAGATAATACACCCTAACCGGAGTATGGATGTAGTATAACTAAAATCGAAGCTCAATCCAATAAGAAATAAAAGAAGAAGGTGAAGAAAAGTGCGTTTTCCGTAACTCGCGAAACAAGAATACCACGAGGGGTAGAGAGAGAAGCTCTCAACTTGTTTCCAATCTTGATCTTATCTTAGATATTATCGAGTTCTAAAACATGTCTTCAGGCGCTGGTTTCAAAATATCAAGGGATGATTGCCTAATTATTAAAATACACAGTAGTTACGCAAAAAGTGCTCTATTTTCGCTGAAAACGCTAAATCATAGAGATAAGGCTAAGTATTTGTGACACTCATATCTTGCTGTGTGTTTATCCGTTTGGAGCGTATTATATCTCGTTAGAATGATAGATCGGAGCTCTAAAGCTATTGTTCCAACTTCATTTACAATGCATTAATTAAAAGTTACAGATTAACCATATATTCACAAATGTTTCTGATTTCACTCCGAACTGGTGTAGGATTTGATGCAATCATATCTTGCTCTATTTTTTGCCGTTGAAAGCGTTTAATATCTCGTTAGAAAGATATTACCGAGTTCTAAAACATGTCTTCAGGCGCTGGTTTTAAAATATCAAGGGATGATTTCCTAATTACTAAAAAACAGTAGTTACGCTAAAAGTGCTCTATTTTCGCTGAAAACGCTAAATCATAGAGATAAGGCTAAGTATTTGTGACACTCATATCTTGCTGTGTGTTTATCCGTTTGGAGCATATTATATCTCGTTGGAAAGATAGATCGGAGCTCTAAAGCTAATGTTCCAACTTACTTTACAATGCGTTAATTAAATGTTACAGATTAACCATATATTCAAAAATGTTTCTGATTTCACTCCGAACTCGTGTAGAATTTGATGCGATCATATCTTGCTCTATATTGTGCCGTTGAAAGCGTTTAACATCTCGTTGGAAACATCTTACCGAGTTCTAAAACTTTTCTTCAGGCGCTGGTTTCAAACTATCAGGGGATGATTGCCAAATTACTAAAATACACTGTATTTACACTAAAAGTCCTCTATTTTCGCTGAAAACGCTAAATCATAGAGATAAGGCTAATTATTTATGACACTCATATCTTGCTGTGTGTTTATCCGTTTGGAGCGTATAATATCTCGTGGGAAAGATAGATCGGAGCTCTAAAGCTATTGTTCCAACTTAATTTACAATGCATTAATTAAAAGTTACAGATTAACCATATATTCACAAATGTTTCTGATTTCACTCCGAACTCGTGTAGAATTTGATGCGATCATATCTTGCTCTATTTTGTGCCGTTGAGAGCGTTTAATATCTCGTTGGAACGATCTTACCTAGTTATAAAACTTGTCTTCTGGCGCTGGTTTCAAAATATAGGGGGATGATTGCTTAATTACTAAAATACACTGAATTTACCCTAAAAGTGCTCTCTTTTCGCTGAAAACGCTAAATCATAGAGATAAGGCTAAGTATTTGTGACACTCATATATTGCTGTGTGTTTATCCGTTTGGAGCGTATTATATCTCGTTGGAAAGATAGATCGGAGCTCTAAAGCTATTGTTCCAACTTCATTTACAATGCATTAATTAAAAGTTACAGATTAACCATATATTCACAAATGTTTCTGATTTCACTCCGAACTCGTGTAGAATTTGATGCGATCATATCTTGCTCTATTTTGTGCCGTTCAAAGCGTTTTATATCTCGTTGGGAACATCATACCGAGTTCTAAAACTTGTCTTCAGGCGCTGGTTTCAAAATATCAAGGGATGATTGCCAAATTACTAAAATACACTGTATTTACGCTAAACGTGCTGTATTTTCGCTGAAAACGCTAAATCATAGAGATAAGGCTAATTATTTGTTACACCCATATCTTGCTGTGTGTTTATCCGTTTGGAGCGTATTATATCTCGTAGGAAAGATAGATCGGCGCTCTAAAGCTATTGTTCCAACTTCATTTACAATTCATTATTTAAAAGTTACAGATTAACCATATATTCACAAATGTTTCTGATTTCACTCCGAACTCGTGTAGAATTTGATGCGATCATATCTTGCTCTATTTTGTGCCGTTGAAAGCGTTTAATATCTAGTTGGAAAGATCTTACCATGTTCTAAAACTTTTCATCAGGCACTGGTTTCAAAATATCAAGGGATGATTGCCTAATTACTAAACTACACTGTATTTACGCTAAACGTGCTCTATTTTCGCTGAAAACGTTAAATCATAGAGATAAGGCTAAGTATTTGTGACACTCATATCTTGCTGTGTGTTTATCCGTTTGGAGCATATTATATCTCGTTGGAAAGATAGATCGGAGCTCTAAAGCTAATGTTCCAACTTACTTTACAATGCGTTAATTAAATGTTACAGATTAACCATATATTCACAAATGTTTCTGATTTCACTCCGAACTCGTGTAGAATTTGATGCGATCATATCTTGCTCTATATTGTGCCGTTGAAAGCGTTTAACATCTCGTTGGAAACATCTTACCGAGTTCTAAAACTTTTCTTCAGGCGCTGGTTTCAAACTATCAGGGGATGATTGCCAAATTACTAAAATACACTGTATTTACACTAAAAGTCCTCTATTTTCGCTGAAAACGCTAAATCATAGAGATAAGGCTAATTATTTGTGATACTCATATCTTGCTGTGTGTTTATCCGTTTGGAGCGTATTATATCTCTTGGGAAAGATAGATCGGAGCTCTAAAGCTATTGTTCCAACTTAATTTACAATGCATTAATTAAAAGTTACAGATTAACCATATATTCACAAAGGTTTCTGATTTCACTCCGAACTCGTGTAGAATTTGATGCGATCATATCTTGCTCTATTTTGTGCCGTTGAGAGCGTTTAATATCTCGTTGGAACGATCTTACCTAGTTATAAAACTTGTCTTCTGGCGCAGGTTTCAAAATATAGGGGGATGATTGCTTAATTACTAAAATACACTGAATTTACCCTAAAAGTGCTCTCTTTTCGCTGAAAACGCTAAATCATAGAGATAAGGCTAAGTATTTGTGACACTCATATATTGCTGTGTGTTTATCCGTTTGGAGCGTATTATATCTCGTTGGAAAGATAGATCGGAGCTATAAAGCTATTGTTCCAACTTCATTTACAATGCATTAATTAAAAGTTACAGATTAACCATATATTCACAAATGTTTCTGATTTCACTCCGAACTCGTGTAGAATTTGATGCGATCATATCTTGCTCTATTTTGTGCCGTTCAAAGCGTTTTATATCTCGTTGGAAACATCATACCGAGTTCTAAAACTTGTCTTCAGGCGCTGGTTTCAAAATATCAAGGGATGATTGCCAAATTACTAAAATACACTGTATTTACGCTAAACGTGATCTATTTTCGCTGAAAACGCTAAATCATAGAGATAAGGCTAATTATTTGTTACACTCATATCTTGCTGTGTGTTTATCCGTTTGGAGCGTATTATATCTCGTAGGAAAGATAGATCGGCGCTCTAAAGCTATTGTTCCAACTTCATTTACAATTCATTATTTAAAAGTTACAGATTAACCATATATTCACAAATGTTTCTGATTTCACTCCGAACTCGTGTAGAATTTGATGCGATCATATCTTGCTCTATTTTGTGCCGTTGAAAGCGTTTAATATCTCGTTGGAAAGATCTTACCATGTTCTAAAATTTTTCGTCAGGCACTGGTTTCACAATATCAAGGGATGATTGCCTAATTACTAAAATACACTGTATTTACGCTAAACGTGCTCTATTTTCGCTGAAAACGTTAAATCATAGAGATAAGGCTAAGTATTTGTGACACTCATATCTTGCTGTGTGTTTATCCGTTTGGAGCGTATTATATCTCGTTGGAAAGATAGATCGGAGCTCTAAAGCTATTATTCCAACTTCATTAATTAAAAGTTACAGATTAACCATATATTCACAAATGTTTCTGTTTTCACTCCGAACTCGTGTAGATTTGATGCAATCATATCTTGCTCTATTTTGTGCCGTTGAAAGCGTTTAATATCTCGTTGGAAAGCTCTTACCGAGTTCTAAAAATTGTCTTCATGTGCTGGTTACTAAATATCGAGGGATGATTTCCGAATTACTAAAATACACTGTATTTAAGCTAAAAGTACTCTATTTTCGCTGAAAACGCTAAATCATAGAGATAAGGCTAAGTATTTGTGACACTCATATCTTGCTGTGTGTTTATCCGTTTCGAGCGTATTGTATCTCGTTGGAAAGATAGATCGGAGCTCTAAAGCTATTGTTCCAACTTAATTTACAATGCATTAATTAAAAGTTACAGATTAACTATATATTGACAAATGTTTCTGATTTCACTCCGAACTGGTGTAGAATTTGATGCGATCATATCTTGCTCTATTTTGTGCCGTTGAAAGCGTTTAATATCTCGTTAAAAAGATATTATCGAGTTCTAAAACATGTCTTCAGGCGCTGGTTTCAAAATATCAAGGGATGATTGCCTAATTACTAAAATACACAGTAGTTACGCTAAAATTGCTCTATTTTCGCTGAAAACGCCAAATCATAGAGATAAGGCTAAGTATTTGTGACATTCATATCTTGCTGTGTGTTTATCCGTTTGGAGAGTATTATATCTCGTTGGAAAGATAGATAGGAGCTCTAAAGATATTGTTCCAACTTCATTTACAATTCATTAATTAAAAGTTACAGATTAACTATATATTCACAAATGTTTCTGATTTCACTCCGAACTCGTGTAGAATTTGATGCGATCATATCTTGCTCTATTTTGTGCCGTTCAAAGCGTTTTATATCTCCTTAGAAACATCATACCGAGTTCTAAAACTTGTCTGCAGGCGCTGGTTTCATATTATCAAGGGATGATTGCCACGCTAAACGTGCTCTATTTTCGCTGAAAACGCTAAATCATAGAGATAAGGCTAATTATTTGTGACACTCATATCTTGCTGTGTGTTTATCCGTTGGAGCGTATTATATCTCGTAGGAAAGATAGATCGGATCTCTAAAGCTATTATTCCAACTTCATTTACAATGCATTAATTAAAAGTTACAGATTAACCATATATTCACAAATGTTTCTGATTTCACTCCGAACTCGTGTAGAATTTGATGCGATCATATCTTGCTCTATTTTGTGCCGTTGAAAGCGTTTAATATCTCGTTAGAAAGGTCTTACCATGTTCTAAAACTTTTCATGAGGCGCTGGTTTCAAAATATAAAGGGATGATTGCCTAATTACTAAAATACACTGAATTTACGCTAAAAGTGCTCTATTTTCTCTGAAAACGCTAAATCATAGAGATAAGGCTATGTATTTGTGACACTCATATCTTGCTGTGTGTTTATCCGTTTGGAGCGTATTATATCTCGTTGGAAAGATAGATCGGAGCTCTAAAGCTATTGTTCCAACTTAATTTACAATGCATTAATTAAAAGTTACAGATTAACCATATATTAACAAATGTTTCTGATTTCACTCCGAACTCGTGTAGATTTGATGCGATCATATCTTGCTCTATTTTGTGCCGTTGAAAGCGTTTAATATCTCGTTAGAAAGAGATTATCCAGTTCTAAAACATGCCTTCAGGCGCTGGTTTCAAAATATCAAGGGATGATTGCCTAATTACTAAAATACACAGTAGTTACGCTAAAAGTGCTCTATTTTCGCTGAAAACGCTAAATCATAGAGATAAGGCTAAGTATTTGTGACCCTCATATCTTGCTGTGTGTTTATCCGTTTGGAGCGTATTATATCTCGTTGGAAAGATAGATCGGAGCTCTAAATCTATTGTTCCAACTTCATTTACAATGCATTAATTAAAAGTTACAGATTAACCATATATTCACAAATGTTTCTGATTTCACTCCGAACTGGTGTAGAATTTGATGCGATCATATCTTGCTCTATTTTTTTCCGTTGAAAGCGTTTAATATCTCGTTACAAATATATTATCGAGTTCTAAAACATGTCTTCAGGCGCTGGTTTCAAAATATCAAGGGATGATTGCCTAATTACTAAAATACACAGTAGTTACGCTAAAAGTGCTCTATTTTCGCTGAAAACGCTAAATCATAGAGAAGGCTAAGTATTTGTGACACCTATATCTTGCTGTGTGTTTATCCGTTTGGAGCGTATTATATCTCGATGGAAAGATAGATCGGAGCTCTAAATCTATTGTTCCAACTTCATTTACAATGCATTAATTAAAAGTTACAGAGTAAGCATATATTCACAAATGTTTCTGATTTCACTCCGAACTCGTGTAGAATTTGATGCGATCATATCTTGCTCTATTTTGTGCCGTTGAGAGCGTTCAATATCTCGTTGGAACGATCTTACCTAGTTCTAAAACTTGTCTTCTGGCGCTGGTTTCAAAATATAGGGGGATGATTATTTAACTACTAAAATACACTGAATTTACCCTAAAAGTGCTCTATTTTCGCTGAAAACGCTAAATCATAGAGATAAGGCTAAGTATTTGTGACACTCATATCTTGCTGTGTGTTTATCCGTTTGGAGCGTATTATATCTCGTTGGAAAGATAGATCGGAGTTCTAAAGCTATTTATCCAACTTCATTTACAATGCATTAATTAAAAGTTACAGATTAACCATATATTCACAAATGTTTCTGATTTCACTCCGAACTCGTGTAGAATTTGATGCGATCATATCTTGCTCTATTTTGTGCCGTTGAAAGCGTTTAATATCTTGTTGGAAAGATCTTACCATGTTCTAAAACTTTTCTTCAGGCGCCGGTTTCAAAGTATCAAGGGATGATTGCCTAATTACTAAAATACACTGAATTTACGCTAAAGGTGCTCTATTTTCTCTGAAAACGCTAAATCATAGAGATAAGGCTAAGTATTTGTGACACTCATATCTTGCTGTGTGTTTATCCGTTTGGAGCGTATTATATCTCGTTGGAAAGATAGATCGGAGCTCTAAAGCTATTATTCCAACTTCATTTACAATTCATTAATTAAAAGTTACAGATTAACCATATATTCACAAATGTTTCTGATTTCACTCCGAACTCGTGTAGATTTGATGCAATCATATCTTGCTCTATTTTGTGCCGTTGAAAGCGTTTAATATCCCGTTGGAAAGCTCTTACCGAGTTCTAAAAATTGTCTTCATTTGCTGGTTACTAAATATCGAGGGATGATTTCCGAATTACTAAAATACACTGTATTTAAGCTAAAAGTACTCTATTTTCGCTGAAAACGCTAAATCATAGAGATAAGGCTAAGTATTTGTGACACTCATATCTTGCTGTGTGTTTATCCGTTTCGAGCGTATTATATCTCGTTGGAAAGATAGATCGGAGCTCTAAAGCTATTGTTCCAACTTAATTTACAATGCATTAATTAAAAGTTACAGATTAACTATATATTGACAAATGTTTCTGATTTCACTCCGAACTGGTGTAGAATTTGATGCGATCATATCTTGCTCTATTTTGTGCCGTTGAAAGCGTCTAATATCTCGTTAGAAAGATATTATCGAGTTCTAAAACATGTCTTCAGGCGCTGGTTTCAAAATATCAAGGTATGATTGCCTAATTACTAAAAAACACAGTAGTTACGCTAAAAGTGCTCTATTTTCGCTGAAAACGCTAAATCATAGAGATAAGGCTAAGTATTTGTGACACTCATATCTTGCTGTGTGTTTATCCGTTTGGAGCGTATTATATCTCGTTGGAAAGATAGATCGGAGATCTAAAGCTATTGTTCCAACTTCATTTACAATGCATTAATTAAAAGTTACAGATTAACCATATAATCACAAATGTTTCTGATTTCACTCTGAACTGGTGTAGAATTTGATGCGATCATATCTTGCTCTATTTTGTGCCGTTGAAAGCGTTTAATATCTCGTTAGAAAGATATTATCGAGTTCTAAAACATGTCTTCAGGCGCTGGTTTCAAATTATCAAGGGATGATTTCCTAATTACTAAAAAACAGTAGTTACGCTAAAAGTGCTCTATTTTCGCTGAAAACGCTAAATCATAGAGATAAGGCTAAGTATTTGTGACACTCATATCTTGCTGTGTGTTTATCCGTTTGGAGCATATTATATCTCGTTGGAAAGATAGATCGGAGCTCTAAAGCTAATGTTCCAACTTAATTTACAATGCATTAATTAAAAGTTACAGATTAGCCATATATTCACAAATGTTTCTGATTTCACTCCGAACTCGTGTAGAATTTGATGCGATCATATCTTGCTCTATTTTGTGCCGTTGAGAGCGTTTAATATCTCGTTGGAACGATCTTACCTAGTTCTAAAACTTGTCTTCTGGCGCTGGTTTCAAAATATAGGGGGATGATTGCTTAATTACTAAAATACACTGAATTTACCCTAAAAGTGCTCTATTTTCGCTGAAAACGCTAAATCATAGAGATAAGGCTAAGTATTTGTCACACTCATATCTTGCTGTGTGTTTATCCGTTTGGAGCGTATTATATCTCGTTGGAAAGATAGATCGGATCTCTAAAGCTATTGTTCCAACTTCATTTACAATGCATTAATTAAATGTTACAGATTAACCCTATATTCACAAATGTTTCTGATTTCACTCCGAACTCGTGTAGAATTTGATGCGATCATATCTTGCTCTATTTTGTGCCGTTGAAAGCGTTTAATATCTCGTTGGAAAGATCTTACCATGTTCTAAAACTTTTCTTCAGGCGCTGGTTTCAAAGTATCAAGGGATGATTGCCTAATTACTAAAATACACTGAATTTACGCTAAAAGTGCTCTATTTTCTCTGAAAACGCTAAATCATAGAGATAAGGCTAAGTATTTGTGACACTCATATCTTGCTGTGTGTTTATCCGTTTGGAGCGTATCATATCTCGTGGGAAAGATAGATCGGAGCTCTAAAGCTACTATTCCAACTTCATTTACAATTCATTAATTAAAAGTTTAAGATTAACCATATATTCACAAATGTTTCTGATTTCACTCCGAACTCGTGTAGATTTGATGCAATCATATCTTGCTCTATTTTGTGCCATTGAAAGCGTTTAATATCTCGTTGGAAAGCTCTTACCGAGTTCTAAAAATTGTCTTCATGTGCTGGTTACTAAATATCGAGGGATGAAAACGCTAAATCATAGGGATAAGGCTAAGTATTTGTGACACTCATATCTTGCTGTGTGTTTATCCGTTTCGAGCGTATTATATCTCGTTGGAAAGATAGATCGGAGCTCTAAAGCTATTGTTCCAACTTAATTTACAATGCATTAATTAAAAGTTACAGATTAACTATATATTGACAAATGTTTCTGATTTCACTCCGAACTGGTGTAGAATTTGATGCGATCATATCTTGCTCTATTTTGTGCCGTTGAAAGCGTTTAATATCTCGTTAAAAAGATATTATCGAGTAATAAAACATGTCTTCAGGCGCTGGTTTCAAAATATCAAGGGATGATTGCCTAATTACTAAAATACACAGTAGTTACGCTAACATTGCTCTATTTTCGCTGAAAACGCCAAATCATAGAGATAAGGCTAAGTATTTGGGACATTCATATCTTGCTGTGTGTTTATCCGTTTGGAGAGTATTATATCTCGTTGGAAAGATAGATAGGAGCTCTAAAGATATTGTTCCAACTTCATTTACAATTCATTAATTAAAAGTTACAGATTAACCATATATTCACAAATGTTTCTGATTTCACTCCGAACTCGTGTAGAATTTGATGCGATCATATCTTGCTCTATTTTGTGCCGTTCAAAGCGTTTTATATCTCGTTGGAAACATCATACCGAGTTCTAAAACTTGTCTGCAGGCGCTGGTTTCAAATTATCAAGGGATGATTGCCACGCTAAACGTGCTCTATTTTCGCTGAAAACGCTAAATCATAGAGATAAGGCTAATTATTTGTGACACTCATATCTTGCTGTGTGTTTATCCGTTTGGAGCGTATTATATCTCGTAGGAAAGATAAATCGGATCTCTAAAGCTATTGTTCCAACTTCATTTACAATGCATTAATTAAAAGTTACAGATTAACCATATATTCACAAATGTTTCTGATTTCACTCCGAACTCGTGTAGAATTTGATGCGATCATATCTTGCTCTATTTTGTGCCGTTGAAAGCGTTTAATATCTCGTTGGAAAGGTCTTACCATGTTCTAAAACTTTTCATGAGGCGCTGATTTCAAAATATAAAGGGATGATTGCCTAATTACTAAAATACACTGAATTTACGCTAAAAGTGCTCTATTTTCTCTGAAAACGCTAAATCATAGAGATAAGGCTATGTATTTGTGACACTCATATCTTGCTGTGTGTTTATCCGTTTCGAGCGTATTATATCTCGTTGGAAAGATAGATCGGAGCTCTAAAGCTATTGTTCCAACTTAATTTACAATGCATTAATTAAAAGTTACAGATTAACCATATATTAACAAATGTTTCTGATTTCACTCCGAACTCGTGTAGATTTGATGCGATCATATCTTGCTCTATTTTGTGCCGTTGAAAGCGTTTAATATCTCGTTAGAAAGATATTATCCAGTTCTAAAACATGCCTTCAGGCGCTGGTTTCAAAATATCAAGGGATGATTGCCTAATTACTAAAATACACAGTAGTTACGCTAAAAGTGCTCTATTTTCGCTGAAAACGCTAAATCATAGAGATAAGGCTAAGTATTTGTGACCCTCATATCTTGCTGTGTGTTTATCCGTTTGGAGCGTATTATATCTCGTTGGATAGATAGATCGGAGCTCTAAATCTATTGTTCCAACTTCATTTACAATGCATTAATTAAAAGTTACAGATTAACCATATATTCACAAATGTTTCTGATTTCACTCCGAACTGGTGTAGAATTTGATGCGATCATATCTTGCTCTATTTGTTTCCGTTGAAAGCGTTTAATATCTCGTTAGAAAGATATTATCGAGTTCTAAAACATGTCTTTAGGCGCTGGTTTCAAAATATCAAGGGATGATTGCCTAATTACTAAAATACACAGTAGTTACGCTAAAAGTGCTCTATTTTCGCTGAAAACGCTAAATCATAGAGATAAGGCTAAGTATTTGTGACACCTATATCTTGCTGTGTGTTTATCCGTTTGGAGCGTATTATATCTCGATGGAAAGATAGATCGGAGCTCTAAATCTATTGTTCCAACTTCATTTACAATGCATTAATTAAAAGTTACAGATTAACCATATATTCACAAATGTTTCTGATTTCACTCCGAACTCGTGTAGAATTTGATGCGATCATATCTTGCTCTATTTTGTGCCGTTGAGAGCGTTCAATATCTCGTTGGAACGATCTTACCTAGTTCTAAAACTTGTCTTCTGGCGCTGGTTTCAAAATATAGGGGGATGATTATTTAACTACTAAAATACACTGAATTTACCCTAAATGTGCTCTATTTTCGCTGAAAACGCTAAATCATAGAGATAAGGCTAAGTATTTGTGACACTCATATCTTGCTGTGTGTTTATCCGTTTGGAGCGTATTATATCTCGTTGGAAAGATAGATCGGAGTTCTAAAGCTATTTATCCAACTTCATTTACAATGCATTAATTAAAAGTTACAGATTAACCATATATTCACAAATGTTTCTGATTTCACTCCGAACTCGTGTAGAATTTGATGCGATCATATCTTGCTCTATTTTGTGCCGTTGAAAGCGTTTAATATCTTGTTGGAAAGATCTTACCATGTTCTAAAACTTTTCTTCAGGCGCCGGTTTCAAAATATCAAGGGATGATTTCCTAATTACTAAAATACACTGAATTTACGCTAAAGGTGCTCTATTTTCTCTGAAAACGCTAAATCATAGAGATAAGGCTAAGTATTTGTGACACTCATATCTTGCTGTGTGTTTATCCGTTTGGAGCGTATTATATCTCGTTGGAAAGATAGATCGGAGCTCTAAAGCTATTATTCCAACTTCATTTACAATTCATTAATTAAAAGTAACAGATTAACCATATATTCACAAATGTTTATGATTTCACTCCGAACTCGTGTAGATTTGATGCAATCATATCTTGCTCTATTTTGTGCCGTTGAAAGCGTTTAATATCCCGTTGGAAAGCTCTTACCGAGTTCTAAAAATTGTCTTCATTTGCTGGTTACTAAATATCGAGGGAGGATTTCCGAATTACTAAAATACACTGTATTTAAGCTAAAAGTACTCTATTTTCGCTGAAAACGCTAAATCATAGAGATAAGGCTAAGTATTTGTGACGCTCATATCTTGCTGTGTGTTTATCCGTTTCGAGCGTATTATATCTCGTTGGAAAGATAGATCGGAGCTCTAAAGCTATTGTTCCAACTTAATTTACAATGCATTAATTAAAAGTTACAGATTAACTATATATTGACAAATGTTTCTGATTTCACTCCGAACTGGTGTAGAATTTGATGCGATCATATCTTGCTCTATTTTGTGCCGTTGAAAGCGTCTAATATCTCGTTAGAAAGATATTATCGAGTTCTAAAACATGTCTTCAGGCGCTGGTTTCAAAATATCAAGGTATGATTGCCTAATTACTAAAAAACACAGTAGTTACGCTAAAAGTGCTCTATTTTCGCTGAAAACGCTAAATCATAGAGATAAGGCTAAGTATTTGTGACACTCATATCTTGCTGTGTGTTTATCCGTTTGGAGCGCATTATATCTCGTTGGAAAGATAGATCGGAGATCTAAAGCTATTGTTCCAACTTCATTTACAATGCATTAATTAAAAGTTACAGATTAACCATATAATCACAAATGTTTCTGATTTCACTCTGAACTGGTGTAGAATTTGATGCGATCATATCTTGCTCTATTTTGTGCCGTTGAAAGCGTTTAATATCTCGTTAGAAAGATATTATCGAGTTCTAAAACATGTCTTCAGGCGCTGGTTTCAAATTATCAAGGGATGATTTCCTAATTACTAAAAAACAGTAGTTACGCTAAAAGTGCTCTATTTTCGCTGAAAACGCTAAATCATAGAGATAAGGCTAAGTATTTGTGACACTCATATCTTGCTGTGTGTTTATCCGTTTGGAGCATATTATATCTCGTTGGAAAGATAGATCGGAGCTCTAAAGCTAATGTTCCAACTTAATTTACAATGCATTAATTAAAAGTTATAGATTAGCCATATATTCACAAATGTTTCTGATTTCACTCCGAACTCGTGTAGAATTTGATGTGATCATATCTTGCTCTATTTTGTGCCGTTGAAAGCGTTTAACATCTCGTTGGAAACATCTTACCGGGTTCTAAAAATTGTGTTCAGGCGCTGGTTTCAAACTATCAGGGGATGATTGCCAAATTACCAAAATACACTGTATTTACGCTAAAAGTCCTCTATTTTCGCTGAAAACGCTAAATCATAGAGATAAGGCTAATTATTTGTGACACTCATATCTTGCTGTGTGTTTATCCGTTTGGAGCGTATCATATCTCGTGGGAAAGATAGATCGGAGCTCTAAAGCTATTGATCCAACTTAATTTACAATGCATTAATTAAAAGTTACAGATTAACCATATATTCACAAATGTTTCTGATTTCACTCCGAACTCGTGTAGAATTTGATGCGATCATATCTTGCTCTATTTTGTGCCGTTGAGAGCGTTTAATATCTCGTTAAAAAGATATTATCGAGTAATAAAACATGTCTTCAGGCGCTGGTTTCAAAATATCAAGGGATGATTGCCTAATTACTAAAATACACAGTAGTTACGCTAACATTGCTCTATTTTCGCTGAAAACGCCAAATCATAGAGATAAGGCTAAGTATTTGGGACATTCATATCTTGCTGTGTGTTTATCCGTTTGGAGAGTATTATATCTCGTTGGAAAGATAGATAGGAGCTCTAAAGATATTGTTCCAACTTCATTTACAATTCATTAATTAAAAGTTACAGATTAACCATATATTCACAAATGTTTCTGATTTCACTCCGAACTCGTGTAGAATTTGATGCGATCATATCTTGCTCTATTTTGTGCCGTTCAAAGCGTTTTATATCTCGTTGGAAACATCATACCGAGTTCTAAAACTTGTCTGCAGGCGCTGGTTTCAAATTATCAAGGGATGATTGCCACGCTAAACGTGCTCTATTTTCGCTGAAAACGCTAAATCATAGAGATAAGGCTAATTATTTGTGACACTCATATCTTGCTGTGTGTTTATCCGTTTGGAGCGTATTATATCTCGTAGGAAAGATAAATCGGATCTCTAAAGCTATTGTTCCAACTTCATTTACAATGCATTAATTAAAAGTTACAGATTAACCATATATTCACAAATGTTTCTGATTTCACTCCGAACTCGTGTAGAATTTGATGCGATCATATCTTGCTCTATTTTGTGCCGTTGAAAGCGTTTAATATCTCGTTGGAAAGGTCTTACCATGTTCTAAAACTTTTCATGAGGCGCTGATTTCAAAATATAAAGGGATGATTGCCTAATTACTAAAATACACTGAATTTACGCTAAAAGTGCTCTATTTTCTCTGAAAACGCTAAATCATAGAGATAAGGCTATGTATTTGTGACACTCATATCTTGCTGTGTGTTTATCCGTTTCGAGCGTATTATATCTCGTTGGAAAGATAGATCGGAGCTCTAAAGCTATTGTTCCAACTTAATTTACAATGCATTAATTAAAAGTTACAGATTAACCATATATTAACAAATGTTTCTGATTTCACTCCGAACTCGTGTAGATTTGATGCGATCATATCTTGCTCTATTTTGTGCCGTTGAAAGCGTTTAATATCTCGTTAGAAAGATATTATCCAGTTCTAAAACATGCCTTCAGGCGCTGGTTTCAAAATATCAAGGGATGATTGCCTAATTACTAAAATACACAGTAGTTACGCTAAAAGTGCTCTATTTTCGCTGAAAACGCTAAATCATAGAGATAAGGCTAAGTATTTGTGACCCTCATATCTTGCTGTGTGTTTATCCGTTTGGAGCGTATTATATCTCGTTGGAAAGATAGATCGGAGCTCTAAATCTATTGTTCCAACTTCATTTACAATGCATTAATTAAAAGTTACAGATTAACCATATATTCACAAATGTTTCTGATTTCACTCCGAACTGGTGTAGAATTTGATGCGATCATATCTTGCTCTATTTGTTTCCGTTGAAAGCGTTTAATATCTCGTTAGAAAGATATTATCGAGTTCTAAAACATGTCTTTAGGCGCTGGTTTCAAAATATCAAGGGATGATTGCCTAATTACTAAAATACACAGTAGTTACGCTAAAAGTGCTCTATTTTCGCTGAAAACGCTAAATCATAGAGATAAGGCTAAGTATTTGTGACACCTATATCTTGCTGTGTGTTTATCCGTTTGGAGCGTATTATATCTCGATGGAAAGATAGATCGGAGCTCTAAATCTATTGTTCCAACTTCATTTACAATGCATTAATTAAAAGTTACAGATTAACCATATATTCACAAATGTTTCTGATTTCACTCCGAACTCGTGTAGAATTTGATGCGATCATATCTTGCTCTATTTTGTGCCGTTGAGAGCGTTCAATATCTCGTTGGAACGATCTTACCTAGTTCTAAAACTTGTCTTCTGGCGCTGGTTTCAAAATATAGGGGGATGATTATTTAACTACTAAAATACACTGAATTTACCCTAAATGTGCTCTATTTTCGCTGAAAACGCTAAATCATAGAGATAAGGCTAAGTATTTGTGACACTCATATCTTGCTGTGTGTTTATCCGTTTGGAGCGTATTATATCTCGTTGGAAAGATAGATCGGAGTTCTAAAGCTATTTATCCAACTTCATTTACAATGCATTAATTAAAAGTTACAGATTAACCATATATTCACAAATGTTTCTGATTTCACTCCGAACTCGTGTAGAATTTGATGCGATCATATCTTGCTCTATTTTGTGCCGTTGAAAGCGTTTAATATCTTGTTGGAAAGATCTTACCATGTTCTAAAACTTTTCTTCAGGCGCCGGTTTCAAAATATCAAGGGATGATTTCCTAATTACTAAAATACACTGAATTTACGCTAAAGGTGCTCTATTTTCTCTGAAAACGCTAAATCATAGAGATAAGGCTAAGTATTTGTGACACTCATATCTTGCTGTGTGTTTATCCGTTTGGAGCGTATTATATCTCGTTGGAAAGATAGATCGGAGCTCTAAAGCTATTATTCCAACTTCATTTACAATTCATTAATTAAAAGTAACAGATTAACCATATATTCACAAATGTTTATGATTTCACTCCGAACTCGTGTAGATTTGATGCAATCATATCTTGCTCTATTTTGTGCCGTTGAAAGCGTTTAATATCCCGTTGGAAAGCTCTTACCGAGTTCTAAAAATTGTCTTCATTTGCTGGTTACTAAATATCGAGGGAGGATTTCCGAATTACTAAAATACACTGTATTTAAGCTAAAAGTACTCTATTTTCGCTGAAAACGCTAAATCATAGAGATAAGGCTAAGTATTTGTGACGCTCATATCTTGCTGTGTGTTTATCCGTTTCGAGCGTATTATATCTCGTTGGAAAGATAGATCGGAGCTCTAAAGCTATTGTTCCAACTTAATTTACAATGCATTAATTAAAAGTTACAGATTAACTATATATTGACAAATGTTTCTGATTTCACTCCGAACTGGTGTAGAATTTGATGCGATCATATCTTGCTCTATTTTGTGCCGTTGAAAGCGTCTAATATCTCGTTAGAAAGATATTATCGAGTTCTAAAACATGTCTTCAGGCGCTGGTTTCAAAATATCAAGGTATGATTGCCTAATTACTAAAAAACACAGTAGTTACGCTAAAAGTGCTCTATTTTCGCTGAAAACGCTAAATCATAGAGATAAGGCTAAGTATTTGTGACACTCATATCTTGCTGTGTGTTTATCCGTTTGGAGCGTATTATATCTCGTTGGAAAGATAGATCGGAGATCTAAAGCTATTGTTCCAACTTCATTTACAATGCATTAATTAAAAGTTACAGATTAACCATATAATCACAAATGTTTCTGATTTCACTCTGAACTGGTGTAGAATTTGATGCGATCATATCTTGCTCTATTTTGTGCCGTTGAAAGCGTTTAATATCTCGTTAGAAAGATATTATCGAGTTCTAAAACATGTCTTCAGGTGCTGGTTTCAAATTATCAAGGGATGATTTCCTAATTACTAAAAAACAGTAGTTACGCTAAAAGTGCTCTATTTTCGCTGAAAACGCTAAATCATAGAGATAAGGCTAAGTATTTGTGACACTCATATCTTGCTGTGTGTTTATCCGTTTGGAGCATATTATATCTCGTTGGAAAGATAGATCGGAGCTCTAAAGCTAATGTTCTAACTTAATTTACAATGCATTAATTAAAAGTTATAGATTAGCCATATATTCACAAATGTTTCTGATTTCACTCCGAACTCGTGTAGAATTTGATGTGATCATATCTTGCTCTATTTTGTGCCGTTGAAAGCGTTTAACATCTCGTTGGAAACATCTTACCGGGTTCTAAAAATTGTGTTCAGGCGCTGGTTTCAAACTATCAGGGGATGATTGCCAAATTACCAAAATACACTGTATTTACGCTAAAAGTCCTCTATTTTCGCTGAAAACGCTAAATCATAGAGATAAGGCTAATTATTTGTGACACTCATATCTTGCTGTGTGTTTATCCGTTTGGAGCGTATCATATCTCGTGGGAAAGATAGATCGGAGCTCTAAAGCTATTGATCCAACTTAATTTACAATGCATTAATTAAAAGTTACAGATTAACCATATATTCACAAATGTTTCTGATTTCACTCCGAACTCGTGTAGAATTTGATGCGATCATATCTTGCTCTATTTTGTGCCGTTGAGAGCGTTTAATATCTCGTTGGAACGATCTTACCTAGTTCTAAAACTTGTCTTCTGGCGCTGGTTTCAAAATATAGGGGGATGATTGCTTAATTACTAAAATACACTGAATTTACCCTAAAAGTGCTCTATTTTCGCTGAAAACGCTAAATCATAGAGATAAGGCTAAGTATTTGTCACACTCATATCTTGCTGTGTGTTTATCCGTTTGGAGCGTATTATATCTCGTTGGAAAGATAGATCGGAGCTCTAAAGCTATTGTTCCAACTTCATTTACAATGCATTAATTAAATGTTACAGATTAACCCTATATTCACAAATGTTTCTGATTTCACTCCGAACTCGTGTAGAATTTGATGCGATCATATCTTGCTCTATTTTGTGCCGTTGAAAGCGTTTAATATCTCGTTGGAAATATCTTACCATGTTCTAAAACTTTTCTTCAGGCGCTGGTTTCAAAGTATCAAGGGATGATTGCCTAATTACTAAAATACACTGAATTTACGCTAAAAGTGCTCTATTTTCTCTGAAAACGTTAAATCATAGAGATAAGGCTAAGTATTTATGACATTCATATCTTGCTGTGTGTTTATCCGTTTGGAGCGTATTATATCTCGTTGGAAAGATAGATCGGAGCTCTAAAGCTACTATTCCAACTTATTTACAATTCATTAATTAAAAGTTACAGATTAACCATATATTCACAAATGTTTCTGATTTCACTCCGAACTCGTGTAGATTTGATGCAATCATATCTTGCTCTATTTTGTGCCGTTGAAAGCGTTTAATATCTCGTTGGAAAGCTCTTACCGAGTTCTAAAAATTGTCTTCATGTGCTGGTTACTAAATATCGAGGGATGAAAACGCTAAATCATAGAGATAAGGCTAAGTATTTGTGACACTCATATCTTGCTGTGTGTTTATCCGTTTCGAGCGTATTATATCTCGTTGGAAAGATAGATCGGAGCTCTAAAGCTATTGTTCCAACTTAATTTACAATGCATTAATTAAAAGTTACAGATTAACTATATATTGACAAATGTTTCTGATTTCACTCCGAACTGGTGTGGAATTTGATGCGATCATATCTTGCTCTATTTTGTGCCGTTGAAAGCGTTTAATATCTCGTTAGAAAGATATTATCGAGTTCTAAAACAAGGCAGAAACCCCACAACGAGACAGAAACCCCACAACGAGACCATAGAAGGTAACACACAATTCGAAAGATAAACAACTTCATCAACGGAAGGTAGATATTTCAGTTTAATACCTTTAGACGGAGCACGATTATCTGTGAATAAGTCTGCCCATTGTGGGGTTCCAGCAGGTTTGGGAGTTTCTGTTACAGCCCCAATTGGCTTAGTTGCCAGAATCAGCCTAGGTACATCAGCATTTCCAGGCAGTTTGGAGGCAGAAATCGCAGGTATAACAACACTTTCAGGTTCATTTTCTGGCAGAGCAGGTTGCTAGTGTAGCAGCCCCAAAATGCAGGGGAGGTTTCCCAGAAATTATAGGCACCTGGACAGCCACAACAGTCTTCAAAGGGGCTTGGTTAGCAGCAGAAAGAGCTGGTTTTGCAGGTGTCTTCTTGCAGTTCCCAGAGCCAAGCACAGGAAATTCATCATCAGTAGTTTCCAACACTGCAAATCTAGGAGAAGAACGAGTAACAGTAGCCTCTCTTGTTCCTTGATTCTTTCTCGCCATTGCAAGAAACAGAGCAATTGTCCTTCGCAGAACAGTACTTCGCGAAAAACTAGAGAGGTACTAGCAGCGACCTACTCGTCCCAAGTCGGCGAAGTCCCAGTAACTGTACAATCAGGCGCTGGTTTCAAAATATCAAGGGATGATTGCCAAATTACTAAAATACACTGTATTTACGCTAAACGTGCTCTATTTTCGCTGAAAACGCTAAATCATAGAGATGAGGCTAATTATTTGTGACACTCATATCTTGCTGTGTGTTTATCCGTTTGGAGCGTATTATATCTCGTAGGAAAGATAGATCGGCGCTCTAAAGCTATTGTTCCAACTTCATTTACAATGCATTAATTAAAAGTTACAGATTAACCATATATTCACAAATGTTTCTGATTTCACTCCGAACTCATGTACTAAATATCGAGGGATGATTTCCGAATTACTAAAATACACTGTATTTAAGCTAAAAGTACTCTATTTTCGCTGAAAACGCTAAATCATAGAGATAAGGCTAAGTATTTGTGACACTCATATCTTGCTGTGTGTTTATCCGTTTCGAGCGTATTATATCTCGTTGGAAAGATAGATCGGAGCTCTAAAGCTATTGTTCCAACTTAATTTACAATGCGTTAATTAAAAGTTACAGATTAACTATATATTGACAAATGTTTCTGATTTCACTCCGAACTGGTGTAGAATTTGATGCGATCATATCTTGCTCTATTTTGTGCCGTTGAAAGCGTTTAATATCTCGTTGGAAAGATCTTACCATGTTCTAAAACTTTTCTTCAGGCACTGGTTTCAAAATATCAAGGGATGATTGCCTAATTACTAAAATACACTGTATTTACGCTAAACGTGCTCTATTTTCGCTGAAAACGCTAAATCATAGAGATAAGGCTAAGTATTTGTGACACTCATATCTTGCTATGTGTTTATCCGTTTGGAGCGTATTATATCTCGTTGGAAAGATAGATCGGAGCTCTAAAGCTATTATTCCAACTTCATTTACAATTCATTAATTAAAAGTTACAGATTAACCATATATTCACAAATGTTTCTGATTTCACTCCGAACTCGTGTAGATTTGATGCAATCATATCTTGCTCTATTTTGTGCCGTTGAAAGCGATTAATATCTCGTTGGAAAGCTCTTACCGAGTTCTAAAAATTGTCTTCATGTGCTGGTTACTAAATATCGAGGGATGATTTCTGAATTACTAAAATACACTGTATTTAAGCTAAAAGTACTCTATTTTCGCTGAAAACGCTAAATCATAGAGATATTGCTAAGTATTTGTGACACTCATATCTTGCTGTGTGTTTATCCGTTTCGAGCGTATTGTATCTCGTTGGAAAGATAGATCGGAGCTCTAAAGCTATTGTTCCAACTTAATTTACAATGCATTAACTAAAAGTTACAGATTAACTATATATTGACAAATGTTTCTGATTTCACTCCGAACTGGTGTAGAATTTGATGCGATCATATCTTGCTCTATTTTGTGCCGTTGAAAGCGTTTAATATCTCGTTAAAAAGATATTATCGAGTTCTAAAACATGTCTTCAGGCGCTGGTTTCAAAATATCAAGGGATGATTGCCTAATTACTAAAATACACAGTAGTTACGCTAAAAGTGCTCTATTTTCGCTGAAAACGCTAAATCATAGAGATAAGGCTAAGTATTTGTGACATTCATATCTTGCTGTGTGTTTATCCGTTTGGAGCGTATTATATCTCGTTGGAAAGATAGATCGGATCTCTAAAGCTATTGTTCCAACTTCATTTACAATTCATTAATTAAAAGTTACAGATTAACTATATATTCACAAATGTTTCTGATTTCACTCCGAACTCGTGTAGAACTTGATGCGCTCATACTTTGCTCTATTTTGTGCCGTTCAAAGCGTTTTATATCTCGTTGGAAACATCATACCGAGTACTAAAACTTGTCTTCAGGCGCTGGTTTCAAAACCTCAAGGGATGATTGCCTAATTACTAAAATACACTGTATTTACGCTAAACGTGCTCTATTTTCGCTGAAAACGCTAAATCATAGAGATAAGGCTAAGTATTTGTGACACTCATATCTTGCTGTGTGTTTACCCGTTTGGAGCGTATTATATCTCGTTGGAAAGATAGATCGGAGATCTAAAGCTATTGTTCCAACTTCATTTACAATGCATTAATTAAAAGTTACAGATTAACCATATAATCACAAATGTTTCTGATTTCACTCTGAACTGGTGTAGAATTTGATGCGATCATATCTTGCTCTATTTTGTGCCGTTGAAAGCGTTTAATATCTCGTTAGAAAGATATTATCGAGTTCTAAAACATGTCTTCAGGCGCTGGTTTCAAATTATCAAGGGATGATTTCCTAATTACTAAAACACAGTAGTTACGCTAAAAGTGCTCTATTTTCGCTGAAAACGCTAAATCATAGAGATAAGGCTAAGTATTTGTGACACTCATATCTTGCTGTGTGTTTATCCGTTTGGAGCATATTATATCTCTTTGGAAAGATAGATCGGAGCTCTAAAGCTAATGTTCCAACTTAATTTACAATGCATTAATTAAAAGTTACAGATTAACCATATATTCACAAATGTTTCTGATTTCACTCCGAACTCGTGTAGAATTTGATGTGATCATATCTTGCTCTATTTTGTGCCGTTGAAAGCGTTTAACATCTCGTTGGAAACATCTTACCGGGTTCTAAAAATTGTCTTCAGGCGCTGGTTTCAAACTATCAGGGGATGATTGCCAAATTACTAAAATACACTGTATTTACGCTAAAAGTCCTCTATTTTCGCTGAAAACGCTAAATCATAGAGATAAGGCTAATTATTTGTGACACTCATATCTTGCTGTGTGTTTATCCGTTTGGAGCGTATTATATCTCGTGGGAAAGATAGATCGGAGCTCTAAAGCTATTGATCCAACTTAATTTACAATGCATTAATTAAAAGGTACAGATTAACCATATATTCACAAATGTTTCTGATTTCACTCCGAACTCGTGTAGAATTTGATGCGATCATATCTTGCTCTATTTTGTGCCGTTGAGAGCGTTTAATATCTCGTTGGAACGATCTTACCTAGTTCTAAAACTTGTCTTCTGGCGCTGGTTTCAAAACATAGGGGGATGATTGCTTAATTACTAAAATACACTGAATTTACCCTAAAAGTGCTCTATTTTCGCTGAAAACGCTAAATCATAGAGATAAGGCTAAGTATTTGTCACACTCATATCTTGCTGTGTGTTTATCCGTTTGGAGCGTATTATATCTCGTTGGAAAGATAGATCGAAGCTCTAAAGCTATTGTTCCAACTTCATTTACAATGCATTAATTAAATGTTACAGATTAACCCTATATTCACAAATGTTTCTGATTTCACTCCGAACTCGTGTAGAATTTGATGCGATCATATCTTGCTCTATTTTGTGCCGTTGAAAGCGTTTAATATCTCGTTGGAAAGATCTTACCATGTTCTAAAACTTTTCTTCGGGCGCTGGTTTCAAAGTATCAAGGGATGATTGCCTAATTACTAAAATACACTGAATTTACGCTAAAAGTGCTCTATTTTCTCTGAAAACGCTAAATCATAGATATAAGGCTAAGTATTTATGACACTCATATCTTGCTGTGTGTTTATCCGTTTGGAGCGTATTATATCTCGTTGGAAAGATAGATCGGAGCTCTAAAGCTACTATTCCAACTTCATTTACAATTCATTAATTAAAAGTTACAGATTAACCATATATTCACAAATGTTTCTGATTTCACTCCGAACTCGTGTAGAGTTGATGCAATCATATCTTGCTCTATTTTGTGCCATTGAAAGCGTTTAATATCTCGTTGGAAAGCTCTTACCGAGTTCTAAAAATTGTCTTCATGTGCTGGTTACAAAATATCGAGGGATGAAAACGCTAAATCATAGAGATAAGGCTAAGTATTTGTGACACTCATATCTTGCTGTGTGTTTATCCGTTTCGAGCGTATTATATCTCGTTGGAAAGATAGATCGGAGCTCTAAAGCTATTGTTCCAACTTAATTTACAATGCATTAATTAAAAGTTACAGATTAACTATATATTGACAAATGTTTCTGATTTCACTCCGAACTGGTGTGGAATTTGATGCGATCATATCTTGCTCTATTTTGTGCCGTTGAAAGCGTTTAATATCTCGTTAGAAAGATATTATCGAGTTCTAAAACAAGGCAGAAACCCCACAACGAGATAGAAACCCCACAACGAGACCATAGAAGGTAACACACAATTCGAAAGATCAACAACTTCATCAACGGAAGGTAGATATTTCAGTTTAATACCTTTAGACGGAGCACGATTATCTGTGAATAAGTCTGCCCATTGTGGGGTTCCAGCAGGTTTGGGAGTTTCTGTTACAGCCCCAATTGGCTTAGTTGCCAGAATCAGCCTAGGTACATCAGCATTTCCAGGCAGTTTGGAGGCAGAAATCGCAGGTATAACAACACTTTCAGGTTCATTTTCTGGCAGAGCAGGTTGCTAGTGTAGCAGCCCCAAAATGCAGGGGAGGTTTCCCAGAAATTATAGGCACCTGGACAGCCACAACAGTCTTCAAAGGGGCTTGGTTAGCAGCAGAAAGAGCTGGTTTTGCAGGTGTCTTCTTGCAGTTCCCAGAGCCAAGCACAGGAAATTCATCATCAGTAGTTTCCAACACTGCAAATCTAGGAGAAGAACGAGTAACAGTAGCCTCTCTTGTTCCTTGATTCTTTCTCGCCATTGCAAGAAACAGAGCAATTGTCCTTCGCAGAACAGTACTTCGCGAAAAACTAGAGAGGTACTAGCAGCGACCTACTCGTCCCAAGTCGGCGAAGTCCCAGTAACTGTACAATCAGGCGCTGGTTTCAAAATATCAAGGGATGATTGCCAAATTACTAAAATACACTGTATTTACGCTAAACGTGCTCTATTTTCGCTGAAAACGCTAAATCATAGAGATGAGGCTAATTATTTGTGACACTCATATCTTGCTGTGTGTTTATCCGTTTGGAGCGTATTATATCTCGTAGGAAAGATAGATCGGCGCTCTAAAGCTATTGTTCCAACTTCATTTACAATGCATTAATTAAAAGTTACAGATTAACCATATATTCACAAATGTTTCTGATTTCACTCCGAACTCATGTACTAAATATCGAGGGATGATTTCCGAATTACTAAAATACACTGTATTTAAGCTAAAAGTACTCTATTTTCGCTGAAAACGCTAAATCATAGAGATAAGGCTAAGTATTTGTGACACTCATATCTTGCTGTGTGTTTATCCGTTTCGAGCGTATTATATCTCGTTGGAAAGATAGATCGGAGCTCTAAAGCTATTGTTCCAACTTAATTTACAATGCGTTAATTAAAAGTTACAGATTAACTATATATTGACAAATGTTTCTGATTTCACTCCGAACTGGTGTAGAATTTGATGCGATCATATCTTGCTCTATTTTGTGCCGTTGAAAGCGTTTAATATCTCGTTGGAAAGATCTTACCATGTTCTAAAACTTTTCTTCAGGCACTGGTTTCAAAATATCAAGGGATGATTGCCTAATTACTAAAATACACTGTATTTACGCTAAACGTGCTCTATTTTCGCTGAAAACGCTAAATCATAGAGATAAGGCTAAGTATTTGTGACACTCATATCTTGCTATGTGTTTATCCGTTTGGAGCGTATTATATCTCGTTGGAAAGATAGATCGGAGCTCTAAAGCTATTATTCCAACTTCATTTACAATTCATTAATTAAAAGTTACAGATTAACCATATATTCACAAATGTTTCTGATTTCACTCCGAACTCGTGTAGATTTGATGCAATCATATCTTGCTCTATTTTGTGCCGTTGAAAGCGATTAATATCTCGTTGGAAAGCTCTTACCGAGTTCTAAAAATTGTCTTCATGTGCTGGTTACTAAATATCGAGGGATGATTTCTGAATTACTAAAATACACTGTATTTAAGCTAAAAGTACTCTATTTTCGCTGAAAACGCTAAATCATAGAGATATTGCTAAGTATTTGTGACACTCATATCTTGCTGTGTGTTTATCCGTTTCGAGCGTATTGTATCTCGTTGGAAAGATAGATCGGAGCTCTAAAGCTATTGTTCCAACTTAATTTACAATGCATTAACTAAAAGTTACAGATTAACTATATATTGACAAATGTTTCTGATTTCACTCCGAACTGGTGTAGAATTTGATGCGATCATATCTTGCTCTATTTTGTGCCGTTGAAAGCGTTTAATATCTCGTTAAAAAGATATTATCGAGTTCTAAAACATGTCTTCAGGCGCTGGTTTCAAAATATCAAGGGATGATTGCCTAATTACTAAAATACACAGTAGTTACGCTAAAAGTGCTCTATTTTCGCTGAAAACGCTAAATCATAGAGATAAGGCTAAGTATTTGTGACATTCATATCTTGCTGTGTGTTTATCCGTTTGGAGCGTATTATATCTCGTTGGAAAGATAGATCGGATCTCTAAAGCTATTGTTCCAACTTCATTTACAATTCATTAATTAAAAGTTACAGATTAACTATATATTCACAAATGTTTCTGATTTCACTCCGAACTCGTGTAGAACTTGATGCGCTCATACTTTGCTCTATTTTGTGCCGTTCAAAGCGTTTTATATCTCGTTGGAAACATCATACCGAGTACTAAAACTTGTCTTCAGGCGCTGGTTTCAAAACCTCAAGGGATGATTGCCTAATTACTAAAATACACTGTATTTACGCTAAACGTGCTCTATTTTCGCTGAAAACGCTAAATCATAGAGATAAGGCTAAGTATTTGTGACACTCATATCTTGCTGTGTGTTTACCCGTTTGGAGCGTATTATATCTCGTTGGAAAGATAGATCGGAGATCTAAAGCTATTGTTCCAACTTCATTTACAATGCATTAATTAAAAGTTACAGATTAACCATATAATCACAAATGTTTCTGATTTCACTCTGAACTGGTGTAGAATTTGATGCGATCATATCTTGCTCTATTTTGTGCCGTTGAAAGCGTTTAATATCTCGTTAGAAAGATATTATCGAGTTCTAAAACATGTCTTCAGGCGCTGGTTTCAAATTATCAAGGGATGATTTCCTAATTACTAAAACACAGTAGTTACGCTAAAAGTGCTCTATTTTCGCTGAAAACGCTAAATCATAGAGATAAGGCTAAGTATTTGTGACACTCATATCTTGCTGTGTGTTTATCCGTTTGGAGCATATTATATCTCTTTGGAAAGATAGATCGGAGCTCTAAAGCTAATGTTCCAACTTAATTTACAATGCATTAATTAAAAGTTACAGATTAACCATATATTCACAAATGTTTCTGATTTCACTCCGAACTCGTGTAGAATTTGATGTGATCATATCTTGCTCTATTTTGTGCCGTTGAAAGCGTTTAACATCTCGTTGGAAACATCTTACCGGGTTCTAAAAATTGTCTTCAGGCGCTGGTTTCAAACTATCAGGGGATGATTGCCAAATTACTAAAATACACTGTATTTACGCTAAAAGTCCTCTATTTTCGCTGAAAACGCTAAATCATAGAGATAAGGCTAATTATTTGTGACACTCATATCTTGCTGTGTGTTTATCCGTTTGGAGCGTATTATATCTCGTGGGAAAGATAGATCGGAGCTCTAAAGCTATTGATCCAACTTAATTTACAATGCATTAATTAAAAGGTACAGATTAACCATATATTCACAAATGTTTCTGATTTCACTCCGAACTCGTGTAGAATTTGATGCGATCATATCTTGCTCTATTTTGTGCCGTTGAGAGCGTTTAATATCTCGTTGGAACGATCTTACCTAGTTCTAAAACTTGTCTTCTGGCGCTGGTTTCAAAACATAGGGGGATGATTGCTTAATTACTAAAATACACTGAATTTACCCTAAAAGTGCTCTATTTTCGCTGAAAACGCTAAATCATAGAGATAAGGCTAAGTATTTGTCACACTCATATCTTGCTGTGTGTTTATCCGTTTGGAGCGTATTATATCTCGTTGGAAAGATAGATCGAAGCTCTAAAGCTATTGTTCCAACTTCATTTACAATGCATTAATTAAATGTTACAGATTAACCCTATATTCACAAATGTTTCTGATTTCACTCCGAACTCGTGTAGAATTTGATGCGATCATATCTTGCTCTATTTTGTGCCGTTGAAAGCGTTTAATATCTCGTTGGAAAGATCTTACCATGTTCTAAAACTTTTCTTCGGGCGCTGGTTTCAAAGTATCAAGGGATGATTGCCTAATTACTAAAATACACTGAATTTACGCTAAAAGTGCTCTATTTTCTCTGAAAACGCTAAATCATAGATATAAGGCTAAGTATTTATGACACTCATATCTTGCTGTGTGTTTATCCGTTTGGAGCGTATTATATCTCGTTGGAAAGATAGATCGGAGCTCTAAAGCTACTATTCCAACTTCATTTACAATTCATTAATTAAAAGTTACAGATTAACCATATATTCACAAATGTTTCTGATTTCACTCCGAACTCGTGTAGAGTTGATGCAATCATATCTTGCTCTATTTTGTGCCATTGAAAGCGTTTAATATCTCGTTGGAAAGCTCTTACCGAGTTCTAAAAATTGTCTTCATGTGCTGGTTACAAAATATCGAGGGATGAAAACGCTAAATCATAGAGATAAGGCTAAGTATTTGTGACACTCATATCTTGCTGTGTGTTTATCCGTTTCGAGCGTATTATATCTCGTTGGAAAGATAGATCGGAGCTCTAAAGCTATTGTTCCAACTTAATTTACAATGCATTAATTAAAAGTTACAGATTAACTATATATTGACAAATGTTTCTGATTTCACTCCGAACTGGTGTGGAATTTGATGCGATCATATCTTGCTCTATTTTGTGCCGTTGAAAGCGTTTAATATCTCGTTAGAAAGATATTATCGAGTTCTAAAACAAGGCAGAAACCCCACAACGAGATAGAAACCCCACAACGAGACCATAGAAGGTAACACACAATTCGAAAGATCAACAACTTCATCAACGGAAGGTAGATATTTCAGTTTAATACCTTTAGACGGAGCACGATTATCTGTGAATAAGTCTGCCCATTGTGGGGTTCCAGCAGGTTTGGGAGTTTCTGTTACAGCCCCAATTGGCTTAGTTGCCAGAATCAGCCCAGGTACATCAGCATTTCCAGGCAGTTTGGAGGCAGAAATCGCAGGTATAACAACACTTTCAGGTTCATTTTCTGGCAGAGCAGTTGCTAGTGTAGCAGCCCCAAAATGCAGGGGAGGTTTCCCAGAAATTATAGGCACCTGGACAGCCACAACAGTCTTCAAAGGGGCTTGGTTAGCAGCAGAAAGAGCTGGTTTTGCAGGTGTCTTCTTGCAGTTCCCAGAGCCAAGCACAGGAAATTCATCATCAGTAGTTTCCAACACTGCAAATCTAGGAGAAGAACGAGTAACAGTAGCCTCTCTTGTTCCTTGATTCTTTCTCGCCATTGCAAGAAACAGAGCAATTGTCCTTCGCAGAACAGTACTTCGCGAAAAACTAGAGAGGTACTAGCCGCGACCTACTCGTCCCAAGTCGGCGAAGTCCCAGTAACTGTAAAAGGCGAGAAAATCACAGCAAAACCTTAAAATCGAACCTGAATCGCGAAATCCCAGTAACTGTACAATCAGGCGCTGGTTTCAAAATATCAAGGGATGATTGCCAAATTACTAAAGTACACTGTATTTACGCTAAACGTGCTCTATTTTCGCTGAAAACGCTAAATCATAGAGATGAGGCTAATTATTTGTGACACTCATATCTTGCTGTGTGTTTATCCGTTTGGAGCGTATTATATCTCGTAGGAAAGATAGATCGGCGCTCTAAAGCTATTGTTCCAACTTCATTTACAATGCATTAATTAAAAGTTACAGATTGACCATATATTCACAAATGTTTCTGATTTCACTCCGAACTCATGTACTAAATATCGAGGGATGATTGCCGAATTACTAAAATACACTGTATTTAAGCTAAAAGTACTCTATTTTCGCTGAAAACGCTAAATCATAGAGATAAGGCTAAGTATTTGTGACACTCATATCTTGCTGTGTGTTTATCCGTTTCGAGCGTATTATATCTCGTTGGAAAGATAGATCGGAGCTCTAAAGCTATTGTTCCAACTTAATTTACAATGCGTTAATTAAAAGTTACAGATTAACTATATATTGACAAATGTTTCTGATTTCACTCCGAACTGGTGTAGAATTTGATGCGATCATATCTTGCTCTATTTTGTGCCGTTGAAAGCGTTTAATATCTCGTTGGAAAGATCTTACCATGTTCTAAAACTTTTCTTCAGGCACTGGTTTCAAAATATCAAGGGATGATTGCCTAATTACAAAAATACACTGTATTTACGCTAAACGTGTTCTATTTTCGCTGAAAACGCTAAATCATAGAGATAAGGCTAAGTATTTGTGACACTCATATCTTGCTGTGTGTTTATCCGTTTGGAGCGTATTATATCTCGTTGGAAAGATAGATCGGAGCTCTAAAGCTATTATTCCAACTTCATTTACAATTCATTAATTAAAAGTTACAGATTAACCATATATTCACAAATGTTTCTGATTTCACTCCGAACTCGTGTAGATTTGATGCAATCATATCTTGCTCTATTTTGTGCCGTTGAAAGCGTTTAATATCTCGTTGGAAAGCTCTTACCGAGTTCTAAAAATTGTCTTCATGTCCTGGTTACTAAATATCGAGGGATGATTTCCGAATTACTAAAATACACTGTATTTAAGCTAAAAGTACTCTATTTTCGCTGAAAACGCAAAATCATAGAGATAAGGCTAAGTATTTGTGACACTCATATCTTGCTGTGTGTTTATCCGTTTCGAGCGTATTGTATCTCGTTGGAAAGATAGATCGGATCTCTAAAGCTATTGTTCCAACTTAATTTACAATGCATTAACTAAAAGTTACAGATTAACTATATATTGACAAATGTTTCTGATTTCACTCCGAACTGGTGTAGAATTTGATGCGATCAAATCTTGCTCTATTTTGTGCCGTTGAAAGCGTTTAATATCTCGTTAAAAAGATATTATCGAGTTCTAAAACATGTCTTCAGGCGCTGGTTTCAAAATATCAAGGGATGATTGCCTAATTACTAAAATACACAGTAGTTACGCTAAAAGTGCTCTATTTTCGCTGAAAACGCTAAATCATAGAGATAAGGCTAAGTATTTGTGACATTCATATCTTGCTGTGTGTTTATCCGTTTGGAGCGTATTATATCTAGTTGGAAAGATAGATCGGAGCTCTAAAGCTATTGTTCCAACTTCATTTACAATTCATTAATTAAAGGTTACAGATTAACTATATATTCACAAATGTTTCTGATTTTACTCCGAACTCGTGTAGAATTTGATGCGCTCATATCTTGCTCTATTTTGTGCCGTTCAAAGCGTTTTATATCTCGTTGGAAACATCATACCGAGTTCTAAAACTTGTCTTCAGGCGCTGGTTTCAAAATATCAAGGGATGATTGCCACGCTAAACGTGCTCTATTTTCGCTGAAAACGCTAAATCATAGAGCTAAGGCTAATTATTTGTGACACTCATATCTTGCTGTGTGTTTATCCGTTTGGAGGGTATTATATCTCGTAGGAAAGATAGATCGGATCTCTAAAGCTATTGTTCCAACTTCATTTACAATGCATTAATTAAAAGTTACAGATTAACCATATATTCACAAATGTTTCTGATTTCACTCCGAACTCGTGTAGAATTTGATGCGATCATATCTTGCTCTATTTTGTGCCGTTGAAAGCGTTTAATATCTCGTTGGAAAGGTCTTACCATTTTCTAAAACTTTTCATCAGGCGCTGGTTTCAAAATATCAAGGGATGATTGCCTAATTAATAAAATACACTGAATTTACGCTAAAAGTGCTCTATTTTCTCTGAAAACGCTAAATCATAGAGATAAGGCTATGTATTTGTGACACTCATATCTTGCTGTGTGTTTATCCGTTTGGAGCGTATTATATCTCGTTGGAAAGATAGATCGGAGCTCTAAAGCTATTATTCCAACATCATTTACAATTCATTAATTAAAAGTTACAGATTAACCATATATTAACAAATGTTTCTGATTTCACTCCGAACTCGTGTAGATTTGATGCAATCATATCTTGCTCTATTTTGTGCCGTTGAAAGCGTTTAATATCTCGTTGGAAAGCTCTTACCGAGTTCTAAAAATTGTCTTTATGTGCTGGTTACTAAATAACGAGGGATGATTGCCGAATTACTAAAATACACTGTATTTAAGCTAAAAGTACTCTATTTTCGCTGAAAACGATAAATCATAGAGATAAGGCTAAGTATTTGTGACACTCATATCTTGCTGTGTGTTTATCCGTTTCGAGCGTATTATATCTCGTTGGAAAGATAGATCGGAGCTCTAAAGCTATTGTTCCAACTTAATTTACAATGCATTAATTAAAAGTTACAGATTAACTATATATTGACAAATGTTTCTGATTTCACTCCGAACTGGTGTAGAATTTGATGCGATCATATCTTGCTCTATTTTGTGCCGTTGAAAGCGTTTAATATCTCGTTAGAAAGATATTATCCAGTTCTAAAACATGTCTTCAGGCGCTGGTTTCAAAATATCAAGGGATGATTGCCTAATTACTAAAATACACAGTAGTTACGCTAAAAGTGCTCTATTTTCGCTGAAAACGCTAAATCATATAGATAAGGCTAAGTATTTGTGACACTCATATCTTGCTGTGTGTTTATCCGTTTCGAGCGTATTGTATCTCGTTGGAAAGATAGATCGGATCTCTAAAGCTATTGTTCCAACTTAATTTACAATGCATTAACTAAAAGTTACAGATTAACTATATATTGACAAATGTTTCTGATTTCACTCCGAACTGGTGTAGAATTTGATGCGATCAAATCTTGCTCTATTTTGTGCCGTTGAAAGCGTTTAATATCTCGTTAAAAAGATATTATCGAGTTCTAAAACATGTCTTCAGGCGCTGGTTTCAAAATATCAAGGGATGATTGCCTAATTACTAAAATACACAGTAGTTACGCTAAAAGTGCTCTATTTTCGCTGAAAACGCTAAATCATAGAGATAAGGCTAAGTATTTGTGACATTCATATCTTGCTGTGTGTTTATCCGTTTGGAGCGTATTATATCTCGTTGGAAAGATAGATCGGAGCTCTAAATCTATTCTTCCAACTTCATTTACAATGCATTAATTAAAAGTTACAGATTAACCATATATTCACAAATGTTTCTGATTTCACTCCGAACTGGTGTAGAATTTGATGCGATCATATCTTGCTCTATTTTGTGCCGTTGAAAGCGTTTAATATCTCGTTAGAAAGATATTATCGAGTTCTAAAACATGTTTTCAGGCGCTGGTTTCAAAATATCAAGGGATGATTGCCTAATTACTAAAATACACAGTAGTTACGCTAAAAGTGCTCTATTTTCGCTGAAAACGCTAAATCATAGAGATAAGGCTAAGTATTTGTGACACCTATATTTTGCTGTGTGTTTATCCGTTTGGAGCGTATTATATCTCGATGGAAAGATAGATCGGAGCTCTAAAGCTATTGTTCCAACTTCATTTACAATGCATTAATTAAAAGTTACAGATTAACCATATATTCACAAATGTTTCTGATTTCACTCCGAACTCGTGTAGAATTTGATGCGATCATATCTTACTCTATTTTGTTCCGTTGAGAGCGTTCAATATCTCGTTGGAACGATCTTACCTAGTTCTAAAACTTGTCTTCTGGCGCTGGTTTCAAAATATAGGGGGATGATTATTTAACTACTAAAATACACTGAATTTACCCTAAAAGTGCTCTATTTTCGCTGAAAACGCTAAATCATAAAGATAAGGCTAAGTATTTGTGACACTCATATCTTGCTGTGTGTTTATCCGTTTGGAGCGTATTATATCTCGTTGGAAAGATAGATTGGAGCTCTAAAGCTATTGTTCCAACTTCATTTACAATGCATTAATTAAAAGTTACAGATTAACCATATATTCACAAATGTTTCTGATTTCACTCCGAACTCGTGTAGAATTTGATGCGATCATATCTTGCTCTATTTTGTGCCGTTGAAAGCGTTTAATATCTTGTTGGAAAGATCTTAACATGTTCTAAAACTTTTCTTCAGGCGCTGGTTTCAATTTTGTTTTGGGGAAATGTAAATATATAGATAGTAACCAAGTTTATGTACATCATATGAGCAAAATTTTAGGCATATCTAAGCATGGATACCCTATAACTTCAAAAGCTGTAGAGCTTATCTTCTAACTACTATCCTCTAGCAAAATAATAGCCATCAACTCATGACAAAAATAGGCTAGTTTATAATTCAAAACGGTATCATATGATACGGATATAGCGAGAATAGCACTTTGTACACCATATACTTGATATGTGCAATAGTATCATCCAACTTTAGCGATGCTCCATCAAAACGAATCGCATTCCTAATCCTCCATATCCAATAGATTGTATAGCTGAACGCTATCCTTGTTGCCTTTGCTCTAATATGTGCTCCGTTGCAATCTCTTGAAATCCATTTCACCGCACTCCTCAACGAAGACATTTGCCTAGAGATTCCGAGCCATCCTTTGATTCTCTCCCAAATCTGCCCTGTACAAATGCATTCAAAAAATAGGTGTGGTACCGTCTCCGGACCACCCTTACAAAACGGACAGACATTAACAATATCAAGGTAAACCATATTATCATATGTAGGTAGCCTATTGCGATAGGCAAGCCACATAATAAAAGAAAACTTGGGTGGGATATAGGCTTTCCAAATGAAAGACATCCATGCATGGGTAGTCCCTTTCATCCTAAGGAGGTCATATACCTTTGAAGAGGAAAGCTTACCATTGTGAGCCATCTTTCCAAGGTTGATAATGGTCTCGGGTATAGAAGGGTATTTAGATACCATGGAGTCTCGGATCAATGCAATTCTCTTCATCAATTGAGAGTCCCTATTGTGTGGAACAAAAGTCCACACATCTCTCCCATGAAGATAAACTCCATTTACCCATCTTACCCAAAGAGTGTCCTGTTTTTCATGTATGTTCCACAGTGTACGAGACAATAAAGCATTATTCCAAACCTTTGTATCCCTAATTCCTAGCCCCCCTTCTTCTTTTGGTAAACATACATCTTCCCATGCCACTTTAGCATTGATGGAGTATATGGCCCGGGAACCCCCGGCCCACAGACTCCTACTACTCCAAGCAAAGGCCCAACAGGCCCAAAAGGCCCAACAGGCCCAAATCACAGCGCCCAGAGTACCAAGCAGCCCGCACTACGCGCCAGGGGTGCCTTCGGCCCCCTGGCCGAAGGCTCCAAATTCTCACAGAACGGGTTTCTCAAGCAAACTAAGAAACTGGGAGAAAACGGCGAAAACAGCAGCCCTCGGCACTGTGAGCCCTCAGCACCAGGGGTGCCATCGGGAGGAAGAGCCCTCGGCTACTGCTCTATAGCCGAAGGCATCTCACTCGACAAGATATCCGCCTCACATGCGTGCAGATCACCGTACCCTGCACAGACGTCCCATCCAACAGCCGCATTAAATGCGGCCACATGCGGTTGCCAGCGCCAACCAGTTGAGGTGACCCCTCGGCCAATGAGCGCTTGACACGTGTCCCTGCCCGGCATTTATTGCTGCTATAAATAGCACCCCTTTTCCCCATTTGTAACCACGCTGAAAAGTGATAACACACTGAATACACTCTCTCTCTACTTTTATTTACTTGCTCTGACTTCTCTCTAAGTTACTTCCCGCAATAACCCTTCGGATATATACCTCCGGGTAGACTATCCATCATTTGGTGCTCTCGTTGAGAGGTTGAACAATCGAGTAAGAAACCCTCCCCCTCGACCAAACACAAAACACTAGCCCTCTGTCAAAATGGTGAGGACAACACGTGCCAACTCAAAGAACGTAGAGGACAAGAACCTGGCCCTCGGCGACATCAACGCCCCCGAAGCCTCTCACAGGGCTCCCGAGGGCGGTGTCATCGCTGGGCTAGAACAGGCGGCTGTCGACCTACGCCTTCAGATCCAACAAAATGCCCCCGATGCCCGCCTCGGCATCGAGGCCAAGAAGAAAAACCAGAGCGATGACCAAGTCAGCCCTCCGGTTCTCACCATCGACGTACAATCGGCGCTCTCCGCCTTCATCCAAACGCTCACTCAGAACCCGGGTGCCTTCGGCACCCTGGCTCCAGCTCACCCTCAGATCGGGGAAAATATCATACTTCCCCCTCTGCCACACCCCTTCGGAAATCCCACCCCTCGGGTGAGAAACGATGAAGGGGTGGTGGCCCAAGAAACGTCCTCCCAGGAAGTTCAGTCCCGGGACCGCCATAATGACAACAGGGAAAGGCCCCGAACTTCCGCCCTCAACCGGCTCGGAGGAGGGGTAGACCGCCGAGGGGTCCAAGACCGCCTCGGGGGGAAAGCACTCCAAAGGCCCCAGGAAAGCGGGGGATCTGTTTCGAGAGCAGATGAGGAGCGTCCCCCTCGGGACAAAGGCAAGGCACCCCTTCATGCCGATGATGCCCGGCACCAAATCAACCAGGCCCACTCGGCCCGGGTTCGTTCGCAGGGGGCGGAGACCCTCCCGAGGGATCCCCGGGACGAGATTATTGCGGCCCTCCAGCACCGGCTCGACGAGATGGAGTCCAACAAAGCTCACGCCACCACCTCCACCCCTCATTCAGATCTCAAATACGAGGCCATGATGGCCAAAATAGAGGAGTTACAGAAGAGAGTGGCCGAGGGCTCCGGGGAACCCGTCATCCAACTCCGGACTCGGACCCCATTTACCCCAAGGGTATTGGCGGCCCGGATCCCGGAGAAATACCGAGGGCAACACATACAGCCCTACAGCGGGAAAACGGACCCCCAGGAACACTACAGCAAATACCAGAACAACGTGATGATGGTGGGGGCATCAGACGAATATTTGTGTCGATGGTTCCTCTCCACCTTAGAGGGACCAGCATACGAATGGTTCAACAGGCTGCCCGAGGGCTGCATTGATTCGTGGCAAGAACTCGCCCAGCGATTCTTGACACAATTCGCCGGGAGGCGTCGCACAAGGAAGCACTTCTCCCACCTCCTAACAATACGCCAGAAGAAGGATGAGACCCTTCGGGATTTCCTGGAGCGCTGGAGGACGGAGGCCGACAAGGTCGACGGTGCTGATGACGGGACCCTCCTGGCCCTCCTACAAACCGTCCTCCGCACCGGTAACTTTTCAAGGAGCCTCATCATTGAACCCCCCCGCGACTACATAAGGGCTTTGCAGCGGGGGGACCGATATGCTGAGGCCGAGGAGGTGGAGAAGTACCACCAGCATCCGGACCAGCAGCCCCCGAGGGCTGACAACAAGCACAACCGAGGGCCGGGGGCTCCTCCAAATCATCCCAAAGCTTCGGGACCCTCTGATGACCGCCCTCGGCAAGGCCAAGCCAAGCCCGGGGGAGGTTATAAGAGCAACCCTAAGACCTGGGCCCAGCCCATTCTCCTGGACCGCCCTCGGACGCCATTAACGCACCCCGTTAGCATCATCCTCGATTTTGCCGAGGAGAGGGGCCTCGTTGAGCGCGACTCTCGCGCACCCCCGGAGGTACACGCTATCAACCCTCAGTTCCCCTATTGTCGCTTCCATCGGCACCAGGGGAACAGGACCGATGACTGCCATCAGCTGAAGACGGCCATCGAGAGATTAATACAGGCGGGGCACCTGTCCCAGTTTGTCCAGAGCCCTCGGCAGGAGGGACCTTCTCATCAGGGACCTCCCCGAGGGCATCACACGAAGGTGAACGCTTGGGTAAACCCGAATACCATCCCCCTCGGCAAGAAAAGGGAGATTGGAAATTTGGAAGAAGAGGAGGAGGAATACCCCCACTACCAGGAGAAAAAACGCCACATCCTCATGATCACCGGTGGCAACACAGGGGGCGATTCCACCAGCCAGCGAAAGAAGTGGGCTCAATCGCTTTACGTAGGGGAAGTCACTCATATGCCCCCGGTAAAGCGATTGAGGGAGGAACCCATCACCTTCACCAACGCAGATCTCCCTCCTACTTCTTCTCCTCACAGGGATGCCTTGGTGATTCGGACGGAGATCAACGACACCATCATTCACCGAACTTACGTTGACACGGGCAGCTCCGTCAATGTAATGTACCTCAGCACCTTCAGAGAGCTGCATCTGGAGAGGGGGTCCCTTCGGCCCATTAAGACCCCTCTTGCCGGCTTCACCGGCGACACTATTGATTCCGAGGGGGTAATAACCCTCCCGGTGATCTTCGGCGACGGGCTCCATAGAGCCCAGCTCGAGGTGGAGTTCGTCGTCATCAAGATTGACTGCGCCCACAACATCATCCTCGGCCGGCCAGCCCTCGAGGACCTCGAAGCCATCATCTCCATGAGGCATCTCTGCCTCAAGTTTCCCGCCGAGGGGGGCATTGGCTATTCCCGGGGGAACCAAAAAATTGCCCGCGCCTGCTATCTTCAGGTCACTAAGAAGGTAAGCAAGACGGAATTCCGTGTTGACACCATCACCGGAGCCGTCGACCAAGAGGAAAGAAGGCCGAGGGCTGAACCGGCCGAGGACGTAGAAGACTTTGCGCTTGATCCGGCCCAGCCGGAGAGAGTCGTGAAGATTGGAGCCCAGCTCCCTGAAGATTTGAAGACCGGTATCACCGACGCCCTCCACGCCTACTCCACTGTCTTTGCATGGGGGCCGGAGGACATGCCGGGAATCAGCCGAAGGGTCATCACCCACCGCCTCTCGGTGGACCCTTCGGCAAAGGCAGTGCAACAACGAAGAAGACCCCTCTCCGCCGAGAGGAGGGAATTTGTGAAGAAGGAGGTCGCCATGCTCCTCTCTATTAAGCACATCAAGGAGGTAAAATACCCCTCATGGCTAGCGAATGTAGTCCTCGCACAGAAGCCCCCTACCTTCCGCATGTGCGTGGACTACACCGATCTCAACAAAGCATGCCCTATGGATCCATTCCCTCTACCAAACATTGATCAATTGGTGGATGAGACCGCAGGGTGTGAGATCATGTCCTTCCTCGATGCCTTCCGAGGGTACCATCAAATTTTCATGCACGAGGAGGACGCCGAAAAAACTGCCTTCATGACTCCCGAGGGCATCTTCTGCTACCTAGTGATGGCCTTCGGCCTAAAGAACTCGGGGGCCACTTACACCCGGATGGTGGCCCGGGTCTTTCAATCCGTCCTAGGGTGCACCATGGAGGCCTATGTTGACGACATGATCGTCAAGAGCAAACAATCTTCCAGCCATGCTGACGACCTCCGGGAAATCTTCGCCATCATGCAAAAATTCAACCTTCGGCTAAACCCGAAGAAGTGCACCTTCGGCGTCCAAGGGGGCAAGTTCTTGGGTTACATGGTGAGCCGAAGGGGTATTGAGGCCAATCCCGAGAAAATCCAGGCCATCATCAACATGGAGCCCCCACGCAATGTGAAGGAAGTTCAACGGTTGACGGGCCGCCTGGCAGCCCTCAACCGCTTCCTATCTAAATCGGCGGAAAAATCTCTACCCTTCTTCCAGATCATGAGGAAGACGGCTGGCTTTCTATGGACTCCAGAATGCCAGGGGGCTTTCGACGAGCTCAAAAGATATCTATCTTCACCTCCTGTGCTCTCCAAACCCAAGGTAGGGGAGACCCTCTACCTCTACCTTGGGGTTAGCCCGGCGGCCATCAGCTCTGTACTCATAAGGGAGGAAGACGGCATCCAACATGCCATCTTCTACGTTAGCAAGACCCTAAGGGAGGCCGAGCTCAGGTACTCCCCTGTGGAAAAAACGGTGTTAGCCATCGTTTGGACTGTCAAGAAGCTGGGCCACTACTTTCAGGCTCACCCGGTTCAGGTCCTCACTCATCAACCCCTCGGTGCCCTCATGAGGAGCCCCACCAGCTCCTCCCGCATGGTGAAATGGGCTATCTTCTTGAGCCAGTACAACATTGACATCCGCCCAAGGCCTGCCATCAAGGGCCAAGCCCTGGCGGACTTTGTGACGGAGTGTACCGCAAGGGCAGCCACGGACGGGGAGCCCTCGGCTACCTCGGACGACTGGTGGACCCTCTACACTGATGGCTCCTCCGCGACCAAAGCATGCGGGGGAGGGGTAGTCCTCATTACTCCCGAGGGCTTCAGGGCTTACTATGCAATCCGCTTCTCCTTCAAGGTCTCCAACAATGAAGCTGAATATGAGGCCCTCCTATGTGGCCTTCGGCTGGCTGCCAACATGAGGGCTCGGCAGATCCACATCAAATGCGACTCCAAGTTGGTCGTTGGCCAAATCTCCGAAGAATATGAGGCCAAGGAGGGAAGAATGAAACAGTACAAGGAAGCGGCCAAGGAGTTGCTTAAGGTATTTGAGGCACACTCTCTTACTCAAATACCGAGGGCTCAGAACTCCGAGGCCGACATATTGTCTAAGCTCTCGGCTGACTCCCCCGAGCACATCTCCAAAATTGCCAAAATCGAGGAACTCAGCCTCTCAAGCATCCATGCAAGCCCCGTTATGAACATACAACAGCGTCAGGAGGATTGGATCTCAGATATCACCACCTTCATCTCCACAGGGCAGCTACCCGAGAATGAGGCCCGCGCTAAACTGGCAAAGCTGAGGGCTCCTAGCTACACCATCGAAGATGGGAGGCTCTACAAACGATCTTACAATGGCACGCTACTTCGGTGCCTTCATCCAGATGAAGCCGAGGTCGCAATGGAGGAAGTACACAGTGGCACTTGCTCAGCTCACCAGGGACCCTTCTCCATGTCCCGAAGGCTCATCCTCCAGGGCTACTTCTGGCCAACCATGGCCAGGGACTGTGCTGACCTTGCCCGGAGGTGCACCGCATGTCAACATTTCCAGAAAGCTCCCGGCAGGCCATCGGTCAACTATGCCCCCATCAGCACCTCTGTCCCATTTTCTCGATGGGGGATAGACCTTGTGGGCCCTCTGCCGAGGGGTACCTCCAACAACAGATACATCATTGTGGCCGTCGACTATTTTACCAAGTGGGTGGAGGCTGAACCCCTCGCCAGCATCACAGAGGCGAAGTGCCGTCACTTCGTCCTCAAGAACATCCTCACAAGGTTTGGCGTCCCCCAGCAGATCATCTCCGACAATGGGACACAATTTGAGGCAGCCCCCTTCTGTGCCCTTCTGGAGGCATGGGGCATCAAACACACCTTCTCCTCCGTTGCCTACCCTCAAGGCAACGGGCAAGTAGAGAACGCCAATCGGACCTTGCTCGAGGGCCTCAAAAAGAAGCTGGAGGCCGAGGGCGGTGGCTGGGTAGAAGAACTTCACAACATCCTTTGGGCCTACCGCACCACCCCTCGGCGAGCAACAGGTGAAACACCCTTCTCCCTCTGCTACGGTTTTGAAGCCAAAGCTCCTACGGAAGTCACCCTTCCTACCCGAAGGGTGATCCAATATGACTCCGAGGTCAACGACAGCAACATGGCCCTCGACCTCCACCTCATTTCAGAACGCCGGGAGCAGGCCTTCATCCGGGCAGAAAACTACCGAAGGCAAGTTAAAAGCTACATCGACGCCAAGGTTCGCACCCGAGAATTTCAAGTGGGGGACTATGTCCTCCGGAGGAGGGAAGCCAGCCAACCAACCGAGGGAGGAAAAATGGCACCAAAATTCGAAGGCCCCTACATCATAGCAGCCATCATCAAACCCGGGACCTACAAGCTCAAACGCCCCAATGGAAAAGAAGTCCCTAGGCACTGGAATGTACACCATTTAGTTAAATTTTATCAATAATGTAAGAGCGGCCAAGCCCTCATAACTAGTGAATGTACTATCCTATGGCCCGAGGCCTCCAATTTCGAAGAATGAAGATACATTCAAGACATCAAGCCCTCATACTGACTACAGGCCCCAGGCCTCACCACGAGAAGAACCCCCTCCGGCACCAAGTGCCGAGGGCGGACACCATCAACACCTACAACAAACAGTGAAAACACCACGTGTTTTCAGTCAAGACCCCTCGGTACCAAGTACCGAGGGAGGGAACTCCTATCACCAACAACAAGGAACACCATGTATTTCATTTCCCTTCGGCACCCAGTGCCGAGGGTACATCCGCACCTTCAACATCAAAAAAGAAAAGATGAGAACACCAAGTGTTCCTACAGAAGACCCTTCGGCACCCAGTGCCGAGGGTACATCCCCACCTTCAACATCAAAAAAGAAAAGATTAGAACACCAAGTGTTCCTACAGAAGACCCTTCGGCACCCGGTGCCGAGGGTACACCTCCATCATCAAACATCGAAACAAAGAAAAAACACCAAGTGTTTCAAAGAAGACCCCTCGGCACCCAGTGCCAGGGATATGCTCTCCTAACAGCTTCCAGACATCTATTGGGAAACACCAAGTGTTTCATTTGAAGACCCTTCGGTACCAAGTACCGAGGGTAGACGCCTACATCAACTACAACAAAAGAGAACACCAAGTGTTCCTACAGAAGACCCCTCGGTACCAAGTACCGGGGGCTACACATCGAAACTAACACCAAGTGTTGTTTCTAAAAGCCGTACCCCACGAGGACGCATATACCGAAGGCGCCACCATCGGTGCCGGCGGCACGTAGTGCCCCCGGCCATTTGCAACTAGTGTGCAAATGAAAACCCTTCCTTGAAACGCTTTCCGCGTCACTACCCCCAGGGTATGACAGGCATGAGAAATGCCCAGGATTCGACTTTCAAAAATGGAACTCTATCCGCGTCATTACCCCCAGGGTATGACAGGCATGAGAAATGCCCAGGATTCGACTTCCAAACCGAAACGCTCCCCGCGCCACCACCCCAAGGGTGTGGCAGGCCACAGACTATGTCTAGCGCCGAGGGGACGACTTTCAAAAATGAGGCGCTTTCCGCGCCATCCCCCAAGGGGAGGCAGGTTACGGACCACCATATCTTGTGCCCAGGAAACGTCCCTCGATCCCCTCGGCACTCGGAAGGTTAACCCGAGGGAGGAGAGCCATTGGTGTATTCTGATGGTCTCCTAATAGGCCCAGCCTTACCAAGAAACCAAGTTTCTTGATGCCTTCCCTTCACCACCAACCAAAAAAAAAAAAAAAGGGGTGAAGGGGAGTAGACTCAGCGAGAAATCAAAGAGTACACTCCAACAATATCACAACATGCCGAGGGCTCCCCACGGGAACACCTCCGGTGATTGAAGACTCCTATTTCCCGAAGGATACTACTCAAAGAAATATCATCAGGAAACGGCTAAGTCCACTACCTGGTCACCTCCGGTCACAAAAACACCGAAGGCTTCAACAATACAAAGGGACTGGACTATCCAGGGTCCACTAAACGGTACTTCTAACAAACACCGAAGGCATCTGTTATGCACAAATACCGAGGGCCCTTTCCCCATGACAGGGGTCAAATTCTACAACTTTTAAAGTGTATGCCGAGGGCACACACTCCTCATTGGCTTTCTTCACAACAACAGGATTCAACATCAATTTATGGTTAGAAAAAATTCTAAGTCCTGAAGGAGAAGCCCCCGGGCACCCGAAGGCTACACAGGGAAGCAGCACTTAAAAAAATTCTAAGTCCTAAAGATTGGGCCCCCCGGCCCAATCAATATTACAGCCAAGGGAATATGGTGTCCGAAGGCCATGCAATACAACAACACTTAAAAAAAAAGTATTCTGTCCTAGATGAGTAGCCCCCGGGCATCTGCAAAGTGATGTGGAATCAGAGGGCACCTATCACCCGAAGGCTCCCAAGGGAAAATTCACACTTAGAATATTTTCTAAGTCCTACATGTTTTTCCCGGTCAACTACTCATACATCAAGGAGGGATGCCATCTCCCGAAGGCTTCCAAGGGAGATTTACACTTAGAATATTTTCTAAGTCCTGCATATTCCCCCCCCCCCCCCCCCCCCCCCGGTCAGCTACTCTTACATCAAGGAGGGATGCCATCTACCGAAGGCTCCCAAGGGAGATTTTACACTTAGAATATTGTCTAAGTCCTACGTGCTTTTCCCCGGTCAACTACTTATACATCAAGGAGGGATGCCATCTCCCGAAGGCTCCCAAAGGAGATTTTGCACTTAGAAGATTTTCTGAGTCCCACATATTCCCCCCCCCCCCCCCCCCCGGTCAACTACTCATACATCATGAAGGGATGCCATCTCCCGAAGGCTCCCAAGGGAAACTCTACACTTAGAAGATTTTCTAAGTCCTACATATTTCACCCTCACCTCAAGGGACCTAATTGCCGAAGGCTGCCTATCAATCGAGGGCTACAGTACACAAGGAATCAACACTCAAGAAAATTTTCTAAGTCCTAAAGAATTAGCCCTCGGCCTATTCAATATCTCAGTTGGGGCTCCACAGTAGCCGAAGGCTACATGACACACTACACTTGCAAAAAATCTCCAAGTCCTATGCATTGGGCCCTCGGTCCAACATTCACACATCAGGAAGGGATCCCATATCCCGAAAGCTCTCAAGGGGAAATCTACACTTAGAAATTTTTCTAAGTCCTAAGATTTGGGTTACTGCAAACACCCGAAGGCCCTATGATGTGCTACACTTGGAAACATTTTCTAAATCCTAATTGCTGCTGAACCCCCGGTTGCATATCCAGCAGAGGGTGCCCAACTACCGAAGGCTACCCAGGGCTGACTACAATCAGATAAAATTCTAAGTCCTAAGACATACATTCAAAGGAGCGAAGACATACATCCAAAACAAAAATGAAGGCATACATTCAAGAAGAAAGGAATTGGAGAAAACAGATCATATAAACACAGCCCGAGGGCAACCATTCAATCATCAACAAGCAGAGGGCAAATGTAATTTAATGAATGTTACGAACAGGCCGAAGCCGAAAGATCAAAGTTGTTCATTACAAAATGTGTTCAAGGATTTTTAAATACAAAGTCACTCTACAACTACAACAGCATCATTCACCGGGGCGCCCTCTGCAGCCGGCCTCGATGATGCCTCCGCTCCGGTCTCGACGGCGTCGTCCTCGGCCTCATTCTTCAACTCCGTGTCCTCAAGGTCGGGCCTCTGAACACCTTCCGGGAGTGACTCACGGACATCAGGCTGCAGGGGAGGAAGGCCATACGCCGAGGGGGAGAAATCTTTTTGCTCAATGCCCAAATGCCGGGCCATCCTCCGGTAAATGAGGGCCTGGGTGAAGAATTCGCCGGCCTCATAATATTCTCTGCCCTTCCGTGCCATCCATTCCCACCCAGGGCCCTCGGCCCATTCTTCAACGCACGCCTCCACAACCGAGGACACCCACATCTTGCGCCCCTCGGCTCTCCAACCCTCGGCGACAAAGGCCTCAACGGCCTCCTCCTGAGCCTTGGCGACGGCTAGCGCTTTGGAGTCCTCGGCCTCTTTAGCAGCTCTCCTCGCAGCGGCCTCAACATCAGCCTTGCCTTTCTCTGCAGCCTCCAATTTCAAGCTCATCTGCCGGAGCTCCTCTTCTAGCTGGGCCCCCAGCTTCACCGCCTCTTGGTTCTTGAGGAGGCACTCCCTCATTCTGGCGTCTTGCTCCGCTTTGTGGAGGCGCCATTCTTGAAGCCTCCGAGCCTGTTCGCCGAGGGCTAAGCAAGCCTGCAGAACAACAACAAAAATAGTTAAAGGCAATCACACAAAATAATCAAAGGAGAAGATGGAAAAAGCCAGGTAAACACTTACAGAGAGGGAGGAGCGGAGAATGTGGTCCTCGAGGGCCGCATCATTATAGGCCCCGAGGGCAGCCCTATCCGTCTCAGGGGTCATACCCCTCAGGATGGCCCCCGGGTCGACAGCGCCACTGGCCAAAGATGTACCCCTCGGGAACGCGACTTGGAGGATCTCAGGCAGCAACTCCTCTTCCCCCGCCGGCGTTCCACCCGGCAGCTTCTCCACCTGCACCCCGGAGGCGGGGTGCTCATCAGCGATAATGACCGGGGGCTCCTTCTCGGCGACATCCCCCTTCTTCGGCTTTTTGGTAGCCGGGGGGGACCCCTTGGTCACTACCTTCCTCTTGCCGGCAGCGGCATCGCCCTCGCCTTTCTTAAAGAGGGCAGTGGCGGGCTTCTGGATGCCCTGTCCCGACCCCTTCGGGTCCTGTTTCTTCAAACGAGCAAGGCCCTTTACGTTCACCATAGAGACGAGGATACCTGCACAAAGGAGACAAAGGGTTAGTCCGACGGGTCTAAGCGAAGGGACGATAACATCCAAACAAAAAAAAACTAAGTACAAAATTCTAAAGCCCTCGGCTCCTACCTCCGGCCCCTCCGAAGGCCTTGTTGAAGGGAGGGTACTTTTCATCGGTCTCCCCTATGAAGCGGTACCTCCGGAACCCGAGGGTGTATAAATCCTCCTCGAGGGTGCAGTCTTTGATCGCCACGTTCTTGTTTTTCCCCTCCGGGAACTTGGCCAGCTTTAGGCCGTCTTTCTCGAGAGCGGCACTCCTGATCTTTTCGTGCCTTCGGAATCGGTCACGCAGCTCCCTCGGGAATGGGCTCTCATCCAACTTCACGTAGCACCAACGTTCCCTCCATCCTTTGTTGGAAGAAGGAGCATCGGAGAATAGTTTGAAGCGGGCAATCTGCTGCAGGTTGGCGTACCCCTCGCCGTTTTCGTGCCCCCCCCCCCCCCCCGGCACAAATTAAAGCTCTGGAAGAATAGATCCAGGCTGGGCTTCACCCCTCGGGACTTGCAGAGCTGGAGGAACCCCGCAATGTAGGAGTGGCTGTTGGGCGTGAGTTGGCAGGGGACCAAGCTAACAAACCGCAAATATTCCCGGAGGAATGGGTGCAGAGGGAACCTAAGTCCCATGGAAACCGAAAGGACGTGAATAGCGATACACCCCTCGGGCGCCCTGGACAACACGTCGTCGGGACCTGGCTCCACCACTTCGGCCGAGGGCCCCATGTGCAGCTGAGTCACGTCTAGATCTGCCCTGTCAGCCTTCGACCTGATATCGAGGGCCTCAGTGTTCAGCCAATTATACCCCTCGGGCATGTCCACGGGCTTTCCTTGATCGACGGCCCTCTCCTTCTTCTCGGTAGCGGCCTTCTTCTTCTTCACACAGGAAACCGCCCTCAGAGGTATCGGATCCAACGGCCTCGAGCTACTGGCCTCCCCGGAACCCTGAGGGGGGAGAACAGCAATCGTAACCTTCGAGCTCTCATTCTGTGCCTCATCCTCCGCTGTCTGCCAGGCGAGGGCTAAGTCTTCATCATCGCACTCCTGCTCGAAGCCCTCGGCTTCAACCTCCGCAGTGAGTTCCTTCTGGACCTCCCGGGCCAGGGCTGCATCACCACCATCCGAGGGTTGACCACTGCTTGACTCCACGTCGGAGATGCCTTCGTCCTCCATCGAGGGCGTCCTCGAGATATCTTGAGAATCACTCTGGGATGACATTCGCACTCTAGTTCGAGGGCTCGTAGACGGTAGTGTTTCCTAACTTTTCTATCTCCTAACCTAAGGGCACAGTACAGCTATGCTAGAAGGAGAAAGGCAGGGAGCACTGACCTCGAAAGCTGAGTTAGGACCGAAGGCTGGAGTTTCTCTCACTAGATTTTTTGGCAGAGCTTCGCTAAAACAACTGAGTTCGCACAGGGGAGTTGGCTCTGGCCTTGGGGTATTTATAGGCGATGAATCCGGGCTTGGGCCTGGATTCCAGGCCTCCGGACAGACCGCCATCATTACACACCGCCGTTTCACCCAACTGGTGACGCCGCCCACGAACAGCCAGCCATCACACGCCACGTGTGCCACCCCCCCAACGGCTATATCCTGTCGTTACATATTCCAACGGCTATATTTCCAACGGCTATATTCTGGAAGCCCCCGGGTTTTCTACTTCACTCTACTTCATCAAGGATAGCCTCCGGGTGCACTCACCCAGAAGTGCCCCCGGGTTGTGCCCCACACAGCACATAACAGACGCCTTCGGGATCACTCCCTCAGAAACTCAGGGCTTCATATCAGGGCACCCCTCCGGGTTTCCCCCTCAGCACTGCAAAACCGGGTAGCCCCCGGGGAGTGCCTCATTGACGGATGGCCCAAGGCACACAGGTAATGGGAGCCCTCGGGTATCTTCATCACCAACTCATCAACAAACAGTGGACCCCCCGGTAACAGCTTCACTGCTGCCCTCATCTGGCAGGCCCTCGATCCCTGGATTGAGGGGCTCCCCTTCGGCGCCACCAGGACATCAACAGCAAGCCTCCGGCTAATCAACACAGGAGCCCTCAGAGGAGAGAGCCTTCGGGATTCCCGTCATTCTCCATTTTTTACCAAGGTTTGATATTTTCGATTCATCATTGGGGGAATTCGGTGCACTCTTTTTCCCTCATTAGGATTTTTTCCCAAAGGGTTTTTCCTAATGAGGTTTTTAACGAGGCATCCCCCCAAAATGAAACGAAAAGCGTCAGCCTTCGGCCCACAAACAGCAACGCAACTACTCTACTCCTTTTCACCACTTTACAAGTGCCTCAAGGAGTGGGGGACTGGAGGACCCCTTCGGAAAAATCATTAAATTACAAAATCTGTGAAATTCCAACAAACAACAAAGCAAGCCCTCAAGTCCCGACATGTGGGTAACTGAGGGACTGCCTTCGGCAGGGACATAAAAGCAACAACTCCTCACCAACTTCAGAGATCACGACGGGACAACATCAAAGGGCAAGCACAAATTACTCCTTTTCCCTCAAGTACCTTTCGGCAAAAGGAGTGAGGGACTCCTGATGGAGTATATGGCCCGGGAACCCCCGGCCCACAGACTCCTACTACTCCAAGCAAAGGCCCAACAGGCCCAAAAGGCCCAACAGGCCCAAATCACAGCGCCCAGAGTACCAAGCAGCCCGCACTACGCGCCAGGGGTGCCTTCGGCCCCCTGGCCGAAGGCTCCAAATTCTCACAGAACGGGTTTCTCAAGCAAACTAAGAAACTGGGAGAAAACGGTGAAAACAGCAGCCCTCGGCACTGTGAGCCCTCGGCACCAGGGGTGCCATCGGGAGGAAGAGCCCTCGGCTACTGCTCTATAGCCGAAGGCATCTCACTCGACAAGATATCCGCCTCACATGCGTGCAGATCACCGTACCCTGCACAGATGTCCCATCCAACAGCCGCATTAAATGCAGCCACATGCGGTTGCCAGCGCCAACCAGTTGAGGTGACCCCTCGGCCAATGAGCGCTTGACACGTGTCCCTGCCCGACATTTATTGCTGCTATAAATAGCACCCCTTTTCCCCATTTGTAACCACGCTGAAAAGTGATAACACACTGAATACACTCTCTCTCTACTTTTATTTACTTGCTCTGACTTCTCTCTAAGTTACTTCCCGCAATAACCCTTCGGATATATACCTCCGGGTAGACTATCCATCAAGCATGTTTACCCCCCCACAAAAATATTCTACATAAACTCACAATTCTGTCCAAAATGGTTTTGGGAACATGAAATATGCCTAGCCAAAATGACTGCACCCCTTGGACAACCGACTTAATCAACTCAACTTTCCCAGCATAAGATAAGGACTTTGTATTCCATGCATTAAAATAGTCTGTGACCGTATCAATCAAAGGAGAGAATTGGACAACAGAGATCTTTAGAGGAGCCAATGGAATACCAAGATATCTTACCGGAAAGGATCCTTGTTGAAAGTCTACCAATTGTAATATAGATGGACGTTTTTTTGCAATGTTTCCCCCCACAAAAATATTTGATTTGTCTTGATTCACTAGTAAACCCGAGACCCTTCCAAAGTCATTTAAAGCATCAACTAGAATCTTAATAGACTTGAGCTCCCCTTTTGAAAATAGCATTAAGTCATCGGCATAGGCTAAGTGTGAGATCTTTAGTTTGGAGCATAAGGGATGATAGTTAAAATTAGGATTTGAGGTCCTAATAGCTAACATCCTAGACAAGTATTCCAAACACAACACAAATAGCATGGGAGACATTGGGTCTCCTTGTCTTAAACCTCTTTTTCCTTCAAACCAACCATGTAAGTTTCCATTTATGGATATTGAAAAGGAAGAGGTAGTCACACACTCCATGATCCAATTAACAAATATGTTGGGCAGCCCAATTCCTTTTAAAACTTTTTCCAAGAAAGTCCAAGAAATAGTATCATATGCTTTCCTAATATCAACCTTAATCATACATCTTGGAGAGACCCTCTTTCTAGTGTATCCTCTCACCAATTCTTGAGCAAGGAAGATATTATCAGTCATTTATCTTCCATCCACAAAAGCACCTTGTGATGGGTCTACTACACTAGAAAGACAAGGGCCAAGTCTAGATGCTAAAATCTTGGTGATGATCTTATAGGTCACATTTGTACATGAAATTGGTCTAAAATCAGAAACCGAAGGAGAATGAGATGTTTTAGGAATAAGGGCTACAATGGTGTGGTTAACCTGTTTAAGCATATTCCCACTCTCAAAGAACTCCTTAACGGCAGCACACACATCCTCACCAACCTTTCCCCAATTGGATTTGAAAAAGGCTGATGAGTATCCATCCGGTCCTGGGGCTTTTTCATTACCAATATCAAATAGAGCTACTTTGATTTTCAAATCAGACACAGGTCTAATCAGGTTGTCAAACTCAGATTGGTCAATGGTTTTACCTGAAGCCATAATGTTTGTATCAAAGTCAAAAGAAGGTACCTCCGTGCCAAAAAGATTTTTGAAAAATATAATAAACTCCTTTGCAACCTGGTCCATGGATTGGGTGAGAGACCCATCTTGTAACCGAATAGATGCAATTGCATTTTTAGCTTGCCTCTTTTTAACAATTGAGTGGAAGTAATTTGTACATCTATCCGATTGCAAAATGTGAATAGCCTTGGCCTTTTGTTTGAGATAGGCTTCCTCGGCCTCCTTGAGAAATAAAGCTCTTTTCTTTGCCACATTTAAATTCTCCTTTAGAGCATCATCAAAGGGGTCTAAGAGAGCTAATTGATAAACTCTTTGATACTCCTTTTTAGATTCCTTTGCTCTTGCCGAGATGTGGCTGAATTCATTTGTATTTAGTTGTTTTAGGGGCTGTTTTAGGAGTTTGAGTTTACGTGCTAATCGAAATTGAGCCGTACCCCCAACATTCCTATTCCAAACATCCTCTAAAATTCCACCAAAACTGTCATGTTTCAACCACATGTTAAAGAACTTAAACGGTTTAGAACCATTCTTGGTTGTGTTTCCAATACATAGTAGGGCAGCCACATGGTCAAAATCACATTCCATTTCAAAAAAATGGGCTCCACAAGTAATCCCATGGGCACTCCACAAAGGATTAATAAGAATCCTATCCAACTTAGCCCAAATGGCACCTCTACTCCAAGTGTAAAATTCACCCGTAGAAGGGGCATCATCTAGATTAGTTTGGAGTTTCATCTCATTTAAATCCTTCATTAAGTAACCCGAGGGAGGAGCAGATCCTCTTCTTTCATGAGGTGCACCTACGCAATTAAAATCCCCTAAAACAGCCCAAGGTCCAAGAATATTTGTGTTAAGTCTAATCAAATGATCCCAAAGAACTCTTCTCTCCATAACCGTATACAAAGCATACACAAAAGAGGCATAGAAATTAACTTGCGTAATTTTACACCTAAATCTAGCATGCACATGTTGGGTATCAATTTCCAAAATATCCTCTTCCACATAACAAGGATCTCACAAGATAGCAATTCGCCCCCCCCCCCCCCCCCCCCAATTTTATCAAAATTTGTAACATACATCCAATTTGACAATCTAAATTTCATGAAATTAGCAAAACTAGTTAAGGACATTTTGGTCTCAAGAAGACAAATAATACGTACCTTATTAACCCTTATGAAATTTATTATATTGGTTTGTTTTGAGGCTTGATTCAGCCCCCTTACATTCCATGATGTAATAATCATAAAAACAATTTAGTTTTTCCTTCCCTTCCTCTTGTTCGGCCTAGCCACCTCCCATTGCCTTCTCTTCCACTCCCGGTACTCTTCACAACCCCTATACCTAGCAAGGAAAAGATCATAAACATTAGTAATAAAAGTAGAGGAGAATTCATACCCTTCCTCCGTTAGAGTTGCCCCGGGAAGAGCCTTTAGGCATTCGGTGGTGAAGGTAATCCCTTTGCGCGCCAAGCTTTCCTCCTCATCCAAGTAGTTGTCTAATATAGTCATCATCACTTTCACCTCATCACAATGCATCAAGTGTATCTTCGGCCTTTCCCCCTCTTTGAAGTCTATCTTTGTGATAACATCATCCAAATAAGCCTCCTTAATATCTCTTACCACCCGGACTGTTTTCCCCTTGAATTTCCTCATATCTTTCACTTTGCTTCCATTACCCATAATGTGGCCATCTTCAAAGTACCTATAGAGGTAATGCCTAAACACACTTCTCATGAAAAGTGATGAGAAGACGTATTCCTTCTTCTTTCTTCTTACCCACGGGAGCTTCTCCAAACAAGTTTTAGTAAAGTAAACCCCTGGTTTAGTTCCATCCACCTCTTGTAGAAGGTGGTTTAGTCTAATAGTGGGCTCGGTTACCTCATCTATATGCATCACTTTGATGGTGGGCTCCCCAAACTCTTCCGCTTCCATCTCCACTATGACTTCATCATCAAAAAATTCCTTGAAGCTAGAAATCTTTCTTGGTTGGTCATCCTCTTCATCATGTTCATGTACGGTTTCATACCCCGAGGATGCCTCACCTTCCTCTCTATGTTGTTGTTGTTGTTTTTTCTTTGGCTTCCTCTTCTTTTTCTTTAGGCGAGCTGCCTTTAGAAATGGGTGTTCTTCTTTTGGAATATAAGTAGAAGTCTCGGCATTAGGCTTTTTTGCCACGACATTAGGCTTGGTAGCCGCGGCTTTAGGATGTGCCCCGCTTCTAGATGTCTCTCCATGGAATGCCGCGGCATTACTTGTGACACTTCAAAAATTTAAATAAAAATAAAAATAATTTTTTAGTCAGATAAAATATTACGAAAATAACATTTTAATAATTAGGTTAGCTAGCATAAATAATTGACTACATGTAGACTTAATAAATAACTTAATTCTGTAATTAGTGGACTAATTAAATTAATAATTTTTATGATTGATTATTAGATATTCGGACTTCATATAAATATTTAAAAATATTTGAACTCATAAATTAATGGGTTAATATAAATAAAGTAATTAAATAATATTTTATGGGTAGAGTAAATTAATGATGAATATTAAAAATTGGATGTTGTAGTTAATTATATTCGGATATTTTATTTAATATTAGAATTCAAATATTGTAATTAATGACTGAATTAATAAGGTAATTTGATTAATAAAAAGTGATTAACTCGAATAATTAATTAATTAATAAATTTGAATAAGGAAATAAAAAGGGGGAAAAAGGATAAATGATTGAAATAGAATAAGTGACTAATTATATTATCTTAATTAAAAAGGTGAATACTTAGAGACCCGAATTGAAGAAGAGAATTAGGAGCATCGGGATTTAAGGTAAGTTTCACGTCAACCGATATTAGTTCTTTTTCTTCGTGATTTCTTTGAATATTTTTGTGTGCATATTTGAGAATTGAATTTATGTGTGCTGAATTTTATTAAATATCAATATACGAAAAGGTTGTATTTGAGATATTAGTTGATACATTGGTTTGTTAATATGCGTTATTGTATACGATTTTGGGAGATTTTGTAATATTACGTAGTTTGTTATCTTTGTGGGAGTTTGATGAAAAAGAAATTTTTGAGGGGTAAACTTTGATTGATTTTGAGAAAAATAAACATTTTCATAAAAGGTGAGCATCACGGGAGAAATCCGTGGTGTTGGTTTTCCACGTCCCTTAAAATGTGGAGGATGGTTAGGTCTATTACTACTCAATTTTTGGTTTGTGTTGGTTTGAGGTGAATTGTCGGTCGGTAGAAAACATCCCGGCTTTTGAGTAGTAGTGGTAGTAGTAGCCCCTAATCATTCAGGTTTTGAGGTGGGGTAGTTGGTAGAAAACATCCCGGCTACCCGGATCGACTTACTAACCCGGAGGGCTTGGAATACCTTTAGGGGGTGTGCACACTTAAAGTAGTTGTTTCCGTTTCCAAGGAGCAGTTGTGGTACCGGCGATAGTTCCGGGGTGGCCGTATATAACAACGGACCACCGGGCTCAACCAAAGTGTTGAGCACCGCCCTTCTAAATTACTAGGAAGTTAGATACAAAGTGATGTTGGGAGAAATTCAATAGAGGAGAATTTTGGTGTTTCATGTATTTTGGAATTATTATGGTTTACGAGTTAATTATGTGATTGGGATTTTATATAGACATCGTTTACTTATGATTTATGGTTTATAAAGTGTTGAAAAATATTTTATGAGGTTGTACGAATTTATATATATTATTTATTATTATTTTAAAAGGTTAGGTGGAACTTACTTAGCATTATTGCTAATGGTTGTTTTCTTTTATTTTTCTTGTGCTCGTATTTAACAGGAGGTGATCATGATGATTTTGATGCTGAAATGTTTGAGAGCGCGAATTAGAAGACAATTATGTACTTCACTAGAAATAAACTTTAATATTTTCTTATGATTCGAACATCTTGATTTTGTTAAACTCGTGTTTTGGTAGATAACCTTAGCATCCAATCATTCACGGATTGGATGTGGCGGTGACATACCCCTTTTACTTAGTTTTATTAATTTCCGCTGCAACTTTTGAAGTTTTAATCATTAAATAAAAGTTCATCTCTATTTCTAAGTATTAATTTGGGTGGAAAATTTGGGGGTGTCACATTACTCTCCGGTGCTAAGCCTTTGCCTTTGTCATCTTTGCCTTGATCCCCCTTTCCTTGCTCTTGTCTCTTTTTCTCCTCTCTTTCTTTTTTCTCCATTTCGGCTATGGCTTTGCAAGTGAAAGCATGGTGCCCATAAGCCTTACAATGGAAACAATAGTTCGGGAATGTTTCATAAATTAGTTTTTGGAAATGGAATCTACCATTAGGTAACCGCACCTTTAGTGTAAGGGGAGGGGTTTTTGAGGCATCAACTTCAATCAAAACCCTTGCATACCGAGATATAGCCCTCTCTTGTGTCACTCTATCCATTGTAAGAGGCATGCCCACCCTTGATGCAATCTCACTAATGACATCTTCATTCCAAATTTGCATTGGTTTGGAAATTTCACCCATATTGGAACTTTGAGGAATTCCTCACTTTCAAAGGAAAAGTCCTCCGAGAGTGTTTTGAGGTATAGCGACTTGCCAAATAAGGAATATGGCCCCTCCATTAGGACCTTAGCTCTGTCTTCTTCCCCTTGGAACTTGAAAATAACCCACCTTCTATCATGAGTCCTCACTTTGCATGGAACACCCCATTTGGATACTAGTTCTTGAATTGGCTTGAAACCGGGGTATCTCCCCGCAAAGTACCCCACTAGGCAATGTCCCCAAATCTCCTCTATTGAAGGCACGATCCTCTTATGCAAGTCCACATACTCCCCAACTGGTTCAATGAACCTTAGTTTCATCCCTTTTGAAGGTTCCCTATTGTCCTTGAAAAGAGATGCAAAAGGTTTGGCCAAAGGGGTCTCGGTTTGCTTCCATGGTAAGGGTCTACCCAATGCAGCAACATAGGAGTCATTTACATTCCCTCCCCCTGGGTTAAGGGTTCAGTTATAGCCAAATCATCATTCAAAGAAGCATCATTCATTTCTCCATCCGCAACCTTTTCCCCTAGACCAATTTCCTTTCCATTTTCCTCCATGATTTTTTCCACATTTTCGTCCATAATTTTTTCCACATATGTAACCTCTTTAGGAGGGAGTAAGGAGGTTACCTCAGGTTCAGGGGGTTGTGGAGCAAATTCTGGTAGAGGTCTAGAAGTACCTTCGGAATCACTAGCTACGAGTGCACATCCAAATCGGAGTCACTCAATTGGTCCATTGCCGAGATAACATCCTCCAAGTCCTTTGTTTTTGCCTTGGCTTTTAACCTTGAAGAGAACTTCGTAGGAGGCTGGACCTCCTTCTTTTTAACTGTAGACTGGCATTTTGGTACAAGGAACTTCAATTCATGGAAGGGGTAGCTAAAAATAGCAACCCCTCCTTATCCGAGAGTCTTTGAGTTTGTTTCTTGATTTGAGCTAGGAAATCCGTACCAATGGCGTCTTTTGTGAACTGTTGTACGGCCTTCCTTGATGATGAAACAAATTTGATAAGGTTGATCTCCTCTCCAAGACGAACTCCAATCCAAGCTCAAAATCAAAATCGGCCTAGTGGATTATGAAGAAAAGTGCGTTGACCTTTTTCGTGAATAGTGAATGTGCGAACGAATTTGGGGAAGAAGGAGTGGGGATATCCCAAATATTACTCAACCAAGATATGGAGGAAGTAATATGGAGGATATACGAGCTCCAGGGAGTTGTTTGATGGTGGTTTGCGGTGGTGTTTGGCGGTGTTTGGTTGTTTCCGGCGTGAGTGAGCCGCAATATGACGTTAGGCCAAAAACGGGAGAGTGAGCTCTCAACCCTCATTAGAACGGAAGGTCAGGCGCTAGGCACTGGCGCTGGTTTCAAAATATCAAGGGATGATTGCCTAATTACTAAAATACACTGAATTTACGCTAAAAGTGCTCTATTTTCTCTGAAAACGGTAAATCATAGAGATAAGGCTAAGTATTTGTGACACTCATATCTTGCTGTGTGTTTATCCGTTTGGAGCGTATTATATCTCGTTGGAAAGATAGATCGGAGCTCTAAAGCTATTATTCCAACTTCATTTACAATTCATTCATTAAAAGTTACAGATTAACCATATATTCACAAATGTTTCTGATTTCACTCCGAACTCGTGTAGATTTGATGCAATCATATCTTGCTCTATTTTGTGCCGTTGAAAGCGTTTAATATCCCGTTGGAAAGCTCTTACCGAGTTCTAAAAATTGTCTTCATGTTCTGGTTACTAAATATCGAGGGATGATTGCCGAATTACTAAAATAAACTGTATTTAAGCTAAAAGTACTCTATTTTCGCTGAAAACGCTAAATCATAGAGATAAGGCTAAGTATTTGTGACACTCATATCTTGCTGTGTGTTTATCCGTTTCGAGCGTATTATATCTCGTTGGAAAGATAGATCGGAGCTCTAAAGCTATTGTTCCAACTTCATTTACAATGCATTAATTAAAAGTTACAGATTAACTATATATTGACAAATGTTTCTGATTTCACTCCGAACTGGTGTGGAATTTGATGCGATCATATCTTGCTCTATTTTGTGCCGTTGAAAGCGTCTAATATCTCGTTAGAAAGATATTATCGAGTTCTAAAACATGTCTTCAGGCGCTGGTTTCAAAATATCAAGGGATGATTTCCTAATTACTAAAATACACAGTAGTTACGCTAAAAGTGCTCTATTTTCGCTGAAAACGCTAAATCATAGAGATAAGGCTAAGTATTTGTGACACTCATATCTTGCTGTGTGTTTACCCGTTTGGAGCGTATTATATCTCGTTGGAAAGATAGATCGGAGCTCTAAAGCTATTGTTCCAACTTCATTTACAATGCATTAATTAAAAGTTACAGATTAACCATATAATCACAAATGTTTCTGATTTCACTCTGAACTGGTGTAGAATTTGATGCGATCATATCTTGCTCTATTTTGTGCCATTGAAAGCGTTTAATATCTCGTTAGAAAGATATTATCGAGTTCTAAAACATGTCTTCAGGCGCTGGTTTCATTTTTTTTTTTGGATAAAATGTAAATATATATATCCAGAAAAAATAGCATAGTACAATGCATCATGAGTACAATCAAAGTGCATATCCCGAGACACGGCATACCACAAAATCAAGACATAACATCTCCCACATCAACATTTTGAACCCAAACACATTAGGATCAAAATAATATTCCTAATTTAAATTCCCATGAAAAAACGGAAAGGAGTAGTGAATTTGGAATCAAAACAAACTTCCCCTTTCTTTCTTGTAACTCCCGGTAACCCCTCAAGACAGTTAGAGGTGAAGGTAAGGCCCTTCTTTTCCAAATCATCGGTAAGACGGAGAGAGGTATCCACTCTAAGGACACTAGCATTCACAAATCTAAATGGTTTGACAACCAATTTGAAAGTCTTACCATTAATCACGTCACACTTGATGATAACATCATTTTGATGCAGCTCATTTTCATTCTTCACAACCCTCTCGGTATCTTCCAGCAAGGCTCCGGAATCAATTGCGGTATGCCCCTGGGCAGCCCCCAGACCTGCAGACTGGCCTTTAGACCCGGTCGGGTAAGTGGTAGGCCCGGTCGGGTTTGGTACCCGGGCAGCAGTTTTCACATACCGTCCAGCCCCCTGTCGAGACCCGGTCGGTTTTGCGGTCGGGTCGGGTGCCTGGGCAGATTCTGGACTAGGGGAACCAGCTCCTATTTTCCCCCCTTCCTCCACTATTTTTTCTTTCTCACTATTCCCCCCTTTACTCTTTGATTCTTGACTATCAACAGCCACTATCTCCTTTCCTCCATTCTCCCCATCACCACTTTTTGCTAGCTTTTTACAAATAAATGGGTGGTGCCCATATTCTTTGCAATGAAAACAAAAGTTAAGAAAAGTTTCATAGAGCACATATTGTTTGAATACCTTTCGGGAAGGTAGTCGTATAGGAAATGAGAGCATTGGCGGCTTTGAAACATCAACTTCTATTAGAATTCTAGCATAGTCATTATTTGTTCTTTCTTGAGTGACCTTATCCGTGGTTATTGGTACCCCAACCATAGATGCCACCTCGCTCATAGCCACATCATTCCATAGCTTCATTGGTAATTTAGGGAATTTAACCCAAATTGGTACCTTGAGAAATTCCGCATCTTCAAATGAGAAATCTTCCGATAGTTCCTTTAGCATGAGAAGTCTTCCAAAAACCATGTAAGGTCCCTCATGTAGCACCTTAGCTCTATCTTTTTCATTTTGGAATTTAATGATAACCCAACCCTTTTCATGGGATGTCACACGGCACTTCACTCCCCATGTTGTCTTCAAATCATGCACCGCTTTGAGTCCGGGAAAATCTCCCGTGAAGTGTCCAACGAGACAAAAGCCCCACATTTCAATCATGGAGGGTAAGACCCGATCAACAAAATCCAATGTTTCACTTTTAGGTGGAACAAATCTCAGTTTAATGCCATGAGTTGGGTCTCGGTTGTCCTTAAATAATGATTTCCATTGCTTTGTGCTGTCTTCCACATTTTTGTCATTTGTTTGTCCAGCACCATTCTTCCCAGATTTCTGGCCAGGGAGCTCAATAGGCGTGACAGGTATCCCACTGACTGTCAATCCCATTTCAACTGCAGGGGCAGAATGTATTGGCCTCACTGGTATTGCAGGGGCCTAGTTAACTGCACCAGGTTTGGTCGCTGCAGTGGGTTTTCCAGAAGCTTTGGTCGCTGCAGGAGTTTGTCCAGAGCCAAGCTTGGGAAATTCGTCTTCAAGTCCCTCCAGTAGGTCAAATTGAGACCTGGTAATTCTAACAGAGGTATCCCCTTTGTTCTGCTTGTTTTTACCCATCCCTACCAAAAGCAACAGGGGACAGCTTGAAGCAGAGCTGCTGTTTGCTCGTACAGGCAGACAAGAAAGCCAATTCGAACAGGTAACTCGCAGAGGTAGCTCAAATTAAGCACAGCAACCTTAAAAAAAAACGATGCACAGAATACAGCTACTATATCGCACAACGCAGCGTAACAGAGGCCGTACTCGTATGAGTCGCTAATCTTTGTTAGGCTTCTTTCAACCGTTTTTTCTCATCCCAAGCAAACATCCGAGGTCGGATATGGCAGTAGAAACAAGAAATCCAGCTCAAATTAACATCAACGACTTAAAACAGGCTCAAATCGAAGAAAAATCAGGTAGATGAACAGTAAATCGATGAACTGTAATAGCTTAAAACCTGGGATTTCCGGATTTGAAACAACTCGTAAAGCCAGATTCAAGTAGGAATTAGGATTATACGAGAGTTCTGACCCAGAAACACATGGAATCGATACATCACAGACCAGAAATCAAACCAAACGTGAAGTTTCTCATCGGAAAAGAACTGGGCTTGAGTTTCCCAGGAGAGAGAAGCTCTCAACTTTTCCAGGCTTGGGCGCTGATTTTACCGAGTCAGGCGCTGGTTTTCCAGGCTTGGGCGCTGAAACCAAACGCTGATTTCAGGCGCTGGTTTCAAAATATCAAGGGATGATTTCCTAATTACTAAAAAACAGTAGTTACGCTAAAAGTGCTCTATTTTCACTGAAAACGCTAAATCATAGAGATAAGGCTAAGTATTTGTGACACTCATATCTTGCTGTGTGTTTATCCGTTTGGAGCATATTATATCTCGTTGGAAAGATAGATCGGAGCTCTAAAGCTAATGTTCAAACTTAATTTAAAAGTTACAGATTAACCATATATTCACAAATGTTTCTGATTTCACTCCGAACTCGTGTAGAATTTGATGCGATCATATCTTGCTCTATTTTGTGCCGTTGAAAGCGTTTAACATCTCGTTGGAAACATCTTACCGGATTCTAAAAATTGTCTTCAGGCGCTGGTTTCAAACTATCAGGGGATGATTGCCAAATTACTAAAATACACTGTATTTACGCTAAAAGTCCTCTATTTTCACTGAAAACGCTAAATCATAGAGATAAGGCTAATTATTTGTGACACTCATATCTTGCTGTGTGTTTATCCGTTTGGAGCGTATTATATCTCGTGGGAAAGATAGATCGGAGCTCTAAAGCTATTGATCCAACTTAATTTACAATGCATTAATTAAAAGTTACAGATTAACCATATATTCACAAATGTTTCTGATTTCACTCCGAACTCGTGTAGAATTTGATGCGATCATATCTTGCTCTATTTTGTGCCGTTGAGAGCGTTTAATATCTCGTTGGAACGATCTTACCTAGTTCTAAAACTTGTCTTCTGGCGCTGGTTTCAAAATATAGGGGGATGATTGCTTAATTACTAAAATACACTGAATTTACCCTAAAAGTGCTCTATTTTCGCTGAAAACGCTAAATCATAGAGATAAGGCTAAGTATTTGTCACACTCATATCTTGCTGTGTGTTTATCCGTTTGGAGCGTATTATATCTCGTTGGAAAGATAGATCGGAGCTCTAAAGCTATTGTTCCAACTTCATTTACAATGCATTAATTAAATGTTACAGATTAACCATATATTCACAAATGATTCTGATTTCACTCCGAACTCGTGTAGAATTTGATGCGATCATATCTTGCTCTATTTTGTGCCGTTGAAAGCGTTTAATATCTCGTTGGAAAGATCTTACCATGTTCTAAAACTTTTCTTCAGGCGCTGGTTTCAAAGTATCAAGGGATGATTGCATAATTACTAAAATACACTGAATTTACGCTAAAAGTGCTCTATTTTCTCTGAAAACGCTAAATCATAGAGATAAGGCTAAGTATTTGTGACACTCATATCTTGCTGTGTGTTTATCCGTTTGGAGCGTATTATATCTCGTTGGAAAGATAGATCGGAGCTCTAAAGCTATTATTCCAACTTCATTTACAATTCATTCATTAAAAGTTACAGATTAACCATATATTCACAAATGTTTCTGATTTCACTCCGAACTCGTGTAGATTTGATGCAATCATATCTTGCTCTTTTTTATGCCATTGAAAGCGTTTAATATCCCGTTGGAAAGATCTTACCGAGTTCTAAAAATTGTCTTCATGTGCTGGTTACTAAATATCGAGGGGTGATTGCCGAATTACTAAAATACACTGTATTTAAGCTAAAAGTACTCTATTTTCGCTGAAAACGCTAAATCATAGAGATAAGGCTAAGTATTTGTGACACTCATATCTTGCTGTGTGTTTATCCGTTTCGAGCGTATTATATCTAGTTGGAAAGATAGATCGGAGCTCTAAAGCTATTGTTCCAACTTAATTTACAATGCATTAATTAAAAGTTACAGATTAACTATATATTGACAAATGTTTCTGATTTCACTCCGAACTGGTGTAGAATTTGATGCGATCATATCTTGCTCTATTTTGTGCCGTTGAAAGCGTCTAATATCTCGTTAGAAAGATATTATCGAGTTCTAAAACATGTCTTCAGGCGCTGGTTTCAAAATATCAAGGGATGATTGCCTAATTACTAAAATACACAGTAGTTACGCTAAAAGTGCTCTATTTTCGCTGAAAACGCTAAATCATAGAGATAAGGCTAAGTATTTGTGACACTCATATCTTGCTGTGTGTTTACCCGTTTGGAGCGTATTATATATCTTTGGAAAGATAGATCGGAGCTCTAAAGCTATTGTTCCAACTTCATTTACAATGCATTAATTAAAAGTTACAGATTAACCATATAATCACAAATGTTTCTGATTTCACTCTGAACTGGTGTAGAATTTGATGCGATCATATCTTGCTCTATTTTGTGCCGTTGAAAGCGTTTAATATCTTGTTGGAAAGATCTTACCATGTTCTAAAACTTTTCTTCAGGCGCTGGTTTCAAAGTATCAAGGGATGATTGCCTAATTACTAAAATACACTGAATTTACGCTAAAAGTGCTCTATTTTCTCTGAAAACGCTAAATCATAGAGATAAGGCTAAGTATTTGTGACACTCATATCTTGCTGTGTGTTTATCCATTTGGAGCATATTATATCTCGTTGGAAAGATAGATCGGAGCTCTAAAGCTAATGTTCCAACTTAATTTACAATGCATTAATTAAAAGTTACAGATTAACCATATATTCACAAATGTTTCTGATTTCACTCCGAACTCGTGTAGAATTTGATGCGATCATATCTTGCTCTATTTTGTGCCGTTGAAAGCGTTTAAAATCTCGTTGGAAACATCTTACCGGGTTCTAAAAATTGTCTTCAGGCGCTGGTTTCAAACTATCAGGGGATGATTGCCAAATTACTAAAATACACTGTATTTACGCTAAAAGTCCTCTATTTTCGCTGAAAACGCTAAATCATAGAGATAAGGCTAATTATTTGTGACACTCATATCTTGCTGTGTGTTTATCCGTTTGGAGCGTATTATATCTCGTTGGAAAGATAGATCGGAGCTCTAAAGCTATTGATCCAACTTAATTTACAATGCATTAATCAAAAGTTACAGATTAACCATATATTCACAAATGTTTCTGATTTCACTCCGAACTCGTGTAGAATTTGATGCGATCATATCTTGCTCTATTTTGTGCCGTTGAGAGCGTTTAATATCTCGTTGGGACGATCTTACCTAGTTCTAAAACTTGTCTTCTGGCGCCGGTTTCAAAATATAGGGGGATGATTGCTTAATTACTAAAATACACTGAATTTACCCTAAAAGTGCTCTATTTTCGCTGAAAACGCTAAATCATAGAGATAAGGCTAAGTATTTGTCACACTCATATCTTGCTGTGTGTTTATCCGTTTGGAGTGTATTATATCTCTTTGGAAAGATAGATCGGAGCTCTAAAGCTATTGTTCCAACTTCATTTACAATGCATTAATTAAATGTTACAGATTAACCATATATTCACAAATGTTTCTGATTTCACTCCGAACTCGTGTAGAATTTGATGCGATCATATCTTGCTCTATTTTGTGCCGTTGAAAGCGTTTAATATCTTGTTGGAAAGATCTTACCATGTTCTAAAACTTTTCTTCAGGCGCTGGTTTCAAAGTATCAAGGGATGATTGCCTAATTACTAAAATACACTGAATTTACGCTAAAAGTGCTCTATTTTCTCTGAAAACGCTAAATCATAGAGATAAGGCTAAGTATTTATGACACTCATATCTTGCTGTGTGTTTATCCGTTTTGAGCGTATTATATCTCGTTGGAAAGATAGATCGGAGCTCTAAAGCTACTATTCCAACTTCATTTACAATTCATTAATTAAAAGTTACAGATTAACCATATATTCACAAATGTTTCTGATTTCACTCCGAACTCGTGTAGATTTGATGCAATCATATCTTGCTCTATTTTGTGCCATTGAAAGCGTTTAATATCTCGTTGGAAAGCTCTTACCGAGTTCTAAAAATTGTCTTCATGTGCTGGTTACTAAATATCGAGGGATGATTGACGAATTACTAAAATACACTGTATTTAAGCTAAAAGTACTCTATTTTCGCTGAAAACGCTAAATCATAGAGATAAGGCTAAGTATTTGTGACACTCATATCTTGCTGTGTGTTTATCCGTTTCAAGCGTATTATATCTCGTTGGAAAGATAGATCGGAGCTCTAAAGCTATTGTTCCAACTTAGTTTACAATGCATTAATTAAAAGTTACAGATTAACTATATATTGACAAATGTTTCTGATTTCACTCCGAACTGGTGTGGAATTTGATGCGATCATATCTTGCTATATTTTGTGCCGTTGAAAGCGTTTAATATCTCGTTAGAAAGATATTATCGAGTTCTAAAACAAGGCAGAAACCCCACAACGAGACAGAAACCCCACAACGAGACCATAGAAGGTAACACACAATTTGAAAGATCAACAACTTCATCAACGAAAGGTAGATATTTCAGTTTAATACCTTTAGACGGAGCACGATTATCTGTGAATAGGTCTGCCCATTGTGGGGTTCCAGCAGGTTTGGGAGTTTCTGTTACAGCCCCAATTGGCTTAGTTGCCAGAATCAGCCCAGGTACATCAGCATTTCCAGGCAGTTTGGAGGCAGAAATCGCAGGTACAACAGCACTTTCAGGTTCATTTTCTGGCAGAGCAGTTGCTAGTGTAGCAGCCCCAAAATGCAGGGGAGGTTTCCCAGAAATTATAGGCACCTGGACAGCCACAACAGTCTTCAAAGGGGCTTGGTTAGCAGCAGAAAGAGCTGGTTTTGCAGGTGTCTTCTTGCAGTTCCCAGAGCCAAGCACAGGAAATTCATCATCAGTAGTTTCCAACACTGCAAATCTAGGAGAAGAACGAGTAACAGTAGCCTCCCTTGTTCCTTGATTCTTTCTCACCATTGCAAGAAACAGAGGAATTGTCCTTCGCAGAACAGTACTTCGCGAAAAACTAGAGAAGTACTAGCAGCGACCTACTCGTCCCAAGTCGGCGAAGTCCCAGTAACTGTAAAAGGCGAGAAAATCACAGCAAAACCTTAAAATCGAACCTGAATCGCGAAGTCCCAGTATCTGTACAATCAGGCGCTGGTTTCAAAATATCAAGGGATGATTGCCAAATTACTAAAATACACTGTATTTACGCTAAACGTGCTCTATTTTCGCTGAAAACGCTAAATCATAGAGATGAGGCTAATTATTTGTGACACTCATATCTTGATGTGTGTTTATCCGTTTGGAGCGTATTATATCTCCTAGGAAAGATAGATCGGCGCTCTAAAGCTATTGTTCCAACTTCATTTACAATGCATTAATTAAAAGTTACAGATTAACCATATATTCACAAATGTTTCTGATTTCACTCCGAACTCATGTACTAAATATCGAGGGATGATTGCCGAATTACTACAATACACTGTAATTAAGCTAAAAGTACTCTATTTTCGCTGAAAACGCTAAATCATAGAGATAAGGCTAAGTATTTGTGACACTCATATCTTGCTGTGTGTTTATCCGTTTCGAGCGTATTATATCTCGTTGGAAAGATAGATCGGAGCTCTAAAGCTATTGTTCCAACTTAATTTACAATGCATTAATTAAAAGTTACAGATTAACTATATATTGACAAATGTTTCTGATTTCACTCCGAACTGGTGTAGAATTTGATGCGATCATATCTTGCTCTATTTTGTACCGTTGAAAGCGTTTAATATCTCGTTAGAAAGATATTATCGAGTTCTAAAACATGTCTTCAGGCGCTGGTTTCAAAATATCAAGGGATGATTGCCTAATTACTAAAATACACAGTAGCTACGCTAAAAGTGCTCTATTTTCGCTGAAAACGCTAAGTCATAGAGATAAGGTTAAGTATTTGTGACACTCATATCTTGCTGTGTGTTTATCCGTTTGGAGCGTATTATATCTCGTTGGAAAGATAGATCGGAGCTCTAAAGCTATTGTTCCAACTTCATTTACAATGCATTAATTAAAAGTTACAGATTAACCATATATTCACAAATGTTTCTGATTTCACTCCGAACTCGTGTAGAATTTGATGCGATCATATCTTGCTCTATTTTGTGCCGTTCAAAGCGTTTTACATCTCTTTGGAAACATCTTACCGAGTTCTAAAACTTGTCTTCAGACGCTGGTTTCAAAATTTCAAGGGATGATTGCCACGCTAAACGTGCTCTATTTTCGCTGAAAACGCTAAATCATAGAGATAAGGCTAATTATTTGTGACACTCATATCTTGCTGTGTGTTTATCCGTTTGGAGCGTATTATATGTCGTAGGAAAGATAGATCGGATCTCTAAAGCTATTGTTCCAACTTCATTTACAATGCATTAAATAAAAGTTACAGATTAACCATATATTCACAAATGTTTGTGATTTCACTCCGAACTCGTGTAGAATTTGATGCGATCATATCTTGCTCTATTTTGTGCCGTTGAAAGCGTTTAATATCTCGTTGGAAAGATCTTACCATGTTCTAAAACTTTTCATCAGGCGCTGGTTTCAAAATATCAAGGGATGATTGCCTAATTACTAAAATACACTGAATTTACGCTAAAAGTGCTCTATTTTCTCTGAAAACGCTAAATCATAGAGATAAGGCTAAGTATTTGTGACACTCATATCTTGCTGTGTGTTTATCCGTTTGGAGCGTATTATATCTAGTTGGAAAGATAGATCGGAGCTCTAAAGCTATTATTCCAACATCATTTACAATTCATTAATTAAAAGTTACAGATTAACCATATATTAACAAATGTTTCTGATTTCACTCCGAACTCGTGTAGATTTGATGCAATCATATCTTGCTCTATTTTGTGCCGTTGAAAGCGTTTAATATCTCGTTGGAAAGCTCTTACCGAGTTCTAAAAATTGTCTTCATGTGATGGTTACTAAATATCGAGGGATGATTGCCGAATTACTAAAATACACTGTATTTAAGCTAAAAGTACTCTATTTTCGCTGAAAAAGATAAATCATAGAGATAAGGCTAAGTATTTGTGACACTCATATCTTGCTGTGTATTTATCCGTTTCGAGCGTATTATATCTCGTTGGAAAGATAGATCGGAGCTCTAAAGCTATTGTTCCAACTTAATTTACAATGCATTAATTAAAAGTTACAGATTAACTATATATTGACAAATGTTTCTGATTTCACTCCGAACTGGTGTAGAATTTGATGCGATCATATCTTGCTCTATTTTGTGCCGTTGAAAGCGTTTAATATCTCGTTAGAAAGATATTATCCAGTTCTAAAACATGTCTCCAGGCGCTGGTTTCAAAATATCAAGGGATGATTGCCTAATTACTAAAATACACAGTAGTTACGCTAAAAGTGCTCTATTTTCGCTGAAAACGCTAAATCATAGAGATAAGGCTAAGTATTTGTGACACTCATATCTTGCTGTGTGTTTATCCGTTTGGAGCGTATTATATCTCGTTGGAAAGATAGATCGGAGCTCTAAAGCTATTCTTCCAACATCATTTACAATTCATTAATTAAAAGTTACAGATTAACCATATATTAACAAATGTTTCTGATTTCACTCCGAACTCGTGTAGATTTGATGTAATCATATCTTGCTCTATTTTGTGCCGTTGAAAGCGTTTAATATCTCGTTGGAAAGCTCTTACCGAGTTCTAAAAATTGTCTTCATGTGCTGGTTACTAAATATCGAGGGATGATTGCCGAATTACTAAAATACACTGTATTTAAGCTAAAAGTACTCTATTTTCGCTGAAAACGATAAATCATAGAGATAAGGCTAAGTATTTGTGACACTCATATCTTGCTGTGTATTTATCCGTTTCGAGCGTATTATATCTCGTTGGAAAGATAGATCGAAGCTCTAAAGCTATTGTTCCAACTTAATTTACAATGCATTAATTAAAAGTTACAGATTAACTATATATTGACAAATGTTTCTGATTTCACTCCGAACTGGTGTAGAATTTGATGCGATCATATCTTGCTCTATTTTGTGCCGTTGAAAGCGTTTAATATCTCGTTAGAAAGATATTATCCAGTTCTAAAACATGTCTCCAGGCGCTAAAAGTGCTCTATTTTCGCTGAAAACGCTAAATCATAGAGATAAGGCTAAGTATTTGTGACACTCATATCTTGCTGTGTGTTTATCCGTTTGGAGCGTATTATATCTCGTTGGAAAGATAGATCGGAGCTCTAAACCTCTAGTACTGTCCCCACAAACCACCACGAGCCTTTACCGCGCACTTTGTCCTCACTCATGCGCGCCCTGAGAAACTTCCCAGGGGGTCACCCATCCCAAGACTACTCCCGTGCAAGCACGCTTAACTTTGGAGTTCTTGGGTGATGAGCTCCCTTAAAAGGAGATGCACCTCTATTGGTATGAGTAGTACTATTAATCCGTTTAAATTAAATCTCAAGTGTTACAATCACCCCCACTTAGGAACGCAACGTCCTTGTTGCGCCCATAAACCAATCTCAATCATATCCCAGAATCTTTTCCCCTGCTAAGTGCCCACCCGATATCCAATGGTATCAGAGCAACCCTGCGACAGTGTGCTGATCCGTTGGATATCGGGCGGGCACTTAGCAGGGGAAAAGATTCTGGGATATGATTGAGATTGGTTTATGGGCGCAACGAGGACGTTGCGTTCCTAAGTGGGGGTGATTGTAACACTTGAGATTTAATTTAAACGGATTAATAGTACTACTCATACCAACAAGGTGCATCTCCTTTTAAGGAAGCTCATTAGCCAAGAACTCCAAAGTTAAGCGTGCTTGCACGGGAGTAGTCTTGGGATGGGTGACCCCCTGGGAAGTTTCTCAGGGCGCGCACGAGTGAGGACAAAGTGCGCGGAAAAGGCTAGTGGCGGTTTGTGAGGACAGTACTAGAGGTCAGAAGTAACTACCTCGGGGCCTACGGGGCCGGGGTGTTACATTGTGTACCTACGCATCACACACTTTAGTATTTGAGAGAAGTTTATTAAGGTATTCACTAACGAGCGGTTATAGTATGTTATACCTTAGCCAACTCGGTGGGTAGAGCTAGACGATATGCAACTTTTCCCACTCGCTCGAAGATGTCATATGGGCCAATGAACCTCGGGATTAGCTTTCCCTTCTTTCCAAATCTCATTACTCCCCTGGTCGGGGAGACTCTGAGTAGGATTTTCTCTCCCGCATTGAATTCGGCTGGCTTCCTTCCCAAGTCTGCATAAGACTTCTGACGATCTTGTGCAGCTTTCATCCTTGCTTGAATCATCTTCACTTTCTCTATGGTGTCTTGGAGGTAATCCGGCCCTAACACCACTTGATCTTCCATGTCACTCCAGCATAGTGGGCTTCTACACTTTTGACCATATAGAGCTTCGTACGGGGCCATTTTGATACTGGCGTGGTAGCTATTGTTGTATGAAAACTCTATTAAGTCTAAGTGTTCGTCCCACGATCCTTGTAGGTCTAACATACATGCTCTTAGCATGTCCTCGTGTGTTTGGATGGTTCGCTCCGTTTGTCCATCGGTCATCGGGTGAAATGCAGTACTCAGCTTCAACTTCGTCCCCATAGCAGCTTGCAACTCCTTCCAGAATTGAGATAGGAATCTGGAATCTCGGTCAGAAACAATGTCTTGAGGAACTCCATGGTACTTAACCACGTGCTTGATGTAAGCACGGGCTAACTTCTCCATGCTCCAAGTTTCGTTCATCGGGATAAAACGAGCGGTCTTTGTTAACCGGTCGACTATAACCCAAATTTTGTCATGGCCAGACTTGGTTAGGGGTAAGCCCCCAACAAAGTCCATGGAGATGGAATCCCACTTCCATTTTGGTACTTCCAAGGATTGCACGAGTCCCTTGGGCTTGCAACGTTCGGCTTTCACCTTCTGGCAGTTCAAGCATCGAGCCACGAATTCAGCTACCTCTTTCTTCATGTTCGGCCACCAAAAATTCTTTTTGATGTCTTTGTAGAGTTTGTCGCCTCCAGGGTGCACCGAGTAGGGCGTGTTGTGCCCTTCCTCCATGATTTTCTTCTTAATCTCTTCGCATTTCATCGGAACACACCATCTTCCTTTGTGTCGAATGCTCCCATCTTCGTGCAATTTGAATGGTCCGTTCACGCCATTTGTCATACCGGCTCGGATTCTATCCAGCGTCTCTGTCTCATGTTAGAGCAAAGATAACCGCTTCCAGTTCTAAGTCTTGAGTCGGATAGTTGACCTCATGTGTCTTCAGTTGCCTTGATGCATAGGCCACCACTTTGCCGTTTTGCATCAATACGCAACCCAATCCCTTTAAACAAGCATCGGTGTAAATCTCGAACCCTTCAGTCCCAGATGGTAGGGTCAAGATAGGTGCAGTTGTTAATCTCTGCTTCAGCTCTTGGAAAGCTTTCTTGCACTCATCACTCCATATGAACTTCGTGGTCTTCTTCGTGAGATTAGTCAAAGGTTTTGCTATCTTTGAGAAATCCTTCACGAATCTGCGATAATAGCCTGCCAAACCTAGAAAGCTCCGGACCTCCGTCACGGTTGTGGGTGCAGGCCAGTCTATCACCGCTTCGATCTTGGATGGATCAACAGATGCACCTTCTTGAGTGATGATGTGGCCCAAGAATGCGACCCGGTCCTTCCAGAAATCACACTTTAAGAGTTTGGCGTAAAGCTGATTTTCTCTCAAAGTCTGCAGGACGAGCCTCAGATGTTCTTCGTGATCTTTCTCGTTCTTCGAGTACACCAAAATATCATCAATAAACACTACCACAAATGTATCAAGGTATGGGCGAAATACACGGTTCATTAAGTCCATGAACACTGCTGGTGCGTTGGTTAACCCAAACGACATCACGGTGAACTCATAATGCCCATATCTTGTACGAAATGCAGTCTTCGGTATATATTTCTCTGCGATCCTCACCTGATGGTAGCCGGATCGAAGATCAATCTTGGAAAATATACCCGCTCCCTTCAGTTGATCGAACAGGTCATCTATGCGAGGTAGCATGTACTTGTTTTTTATGGTTGCGTTGTTTAGTTCCCTGTAATCGATGCAGAGTCTCAGACTTCCATCCTTCTTCTTCACAAATAAGACCGGAGCGCCCCAAGGTGAGACACTTGGTTTGATGTAACCCTTCCCCAACAGTTCCTCAAGTTGTTCTTTTAGCTCTTGCATCTCCTTCGGTGCCATTCAGTATGGTGCTTTTGAGATGGGTGCGGTGCCTGGCATTAGATCTATTGAAAACTCAACTTCCCTCTCTGGCGGCATCCCCGGAATTTCTTCTGGAAACACATCCGGAAATTCATTGACCACAGGGATTTGGTCAATGGTTGGACTCTCGGACGTCAAGTCTTTGATCATGCACAAGAAAACCTCATACCCCTTCCGGACGTATCGTTTGACTTGTTGCATGGTTGCCAGCTTCACGCCTGGCCTAGATGTGACCGTTTTGTAGGATATACGTTTCTTATTGGGTCCTCTCAAGACCACCTTGTGTTCATCACATAGGATTTTGGCTTTATATTTCCCTAGCCAGTCCATACCCAACACCACGTCGATATCCTCCAAGTCAAACTGGATTAGATCTCCGGGTAGTTCGGTATCGGATATGACTATGGAAATATTGGAGAAAACATTCCCACACGCTACAACTTTGTTGGATGCCGTTTTAACATTAAGATTAAGTTTAGAGCTAGGTTCTAACTTTGACTTTTCCACAAATTTTGAGGCTATAAAACTGTGGGAAGCACCCGAATCAAATAGTACATAAGCAGGTGTGGAGTTTACAAGGAAGGTACCTGATACCACATCGTGTGCATTTTCTTGAGCCTGGTTCATGACGTAAATCCGGCCTTGGGTGTTGTTCTGCCCTCCCTGGCCCGGATTACGGTTGGCCTCCGCTGGGCGGTTTCCAGGATTACCACGGTTGTTGTTGGCGTGATTATCCCCGCCCCCGGCTTGGTTGTTTCCCCGGTTTTGTCCCTGGTTCGGGGGTTTCCTGCACTCGTATGCCCGATGCCCCAAGAGGTTACAGTTGCGACACCTCACCGCATTTCCCACACAATCCTTCCCGGGATGGTTGTTTGGGCATAATTTGCATCTATGGTGTCGCATCTGAGTGGGCTGGTTTCTCCCCTGCCCCTGGTTTTGGAAATTTCCTCCACCTTGATTGATTTGCCTTTGCTCAGGGCGGTCGGTTCTGGCCTTCTTTTGTTGCTGATCCACTTCAGCATTCTTCCGATCTCTCTTATGGGCTTCTCTCTCTTTCTGGTGTACTAGATAGTACTTACCAGCCTTCCTATAAGCTTCGTTCAAATTCCGCGGCTCCGCTACCGTCACGAACTTTTGGGCCCCGAAGTTAAGCCCATTAACAAACCTGCGGGTCATACTGGCCTCTGTCGACACCAAGTCCTTGGCAAAACGAGCCAGTTGGACGAATTTCGTGTGGTACTCCTGAACAATCAGGTCACCTTGTTTAAAGTTGACAAATTCTTCATAATTTGCTTCCTTCATGTGATCTGGGTAGAAGCGATCCCGCAACGCTACTATGAAGTCCTCCCAATCGAAGCCCGGTTGCCCGAGAAGTGCTGGTCCGTTGGCGGCCCACCAGTGGTCCGCTTCTTGGTGCAGATAATACACCACAATATTCACCCGTTGCTCCGACGGGCAATTCAGTGAATCAAAGAGCTTGTCGAAAGTGCGGATCCAGTCCTCCAAGATGAGGTGGTCCTCCTCGCCCAAGTATTTTGGAGGGTTCCGTCCGGCTACCTTTGTTGCGTAGTCGATCCCAGGGTTTTGGGGTTGAGCTGCTCCGATGAGCTGCGCCATTCGCTGGACAGTTTGGGCCAGCTCGTCGACAGTTGGGGTCGCATAGATGTCTCTTCTCGGCGGCATGACTCTTAATAAAGAAAACGTGTACTAAGTTCTAAGGCATGCATAAGGCTTCTACGTTATACAAGTTCTCTACTATCTTCAAACAGATAAACACATACAAAGGGTCTTACTTACTCCACATACTTCACATAAGCACGAATTTCATGCATTTCATAATTCAATAACTTCGCAAAGGTTTCTCCCTCTCACCGCGTCCTAAAAGGTCTTTTTCCTAGTATGTTAATTCTCCTAATTTTACAAAAACATTTTGAAAAATCCCTGCATCGAAACTATAGTTTTCGTCAAAGATTTCGAACAACGAAGTTTCAGCACAAGGAGAAATTCCCAGTTAGTTGGACGAGCGCAAGGCTCAATTAGGCACCAACTAGCTTAGACTGTTATCGTCTTTGTGACAGAATTCCCCCCTACGACCTATTACCTCGTGTTCTAGTCTCTTTGGAAAACTTAAGGCTCTGATACCAATTTGTAACACCCCTAAATTTCCCGCCCAAAACATTGATATATTTAAAAGAAATACTTTATTCATTCATCAAAGAGTTGAAGAAATACAGCGGAAGTCTAAAAGGGAAATGAGTGTTACCGCCACATTCGGTCATCTCTTAACCGAATGCACAGGCAACTCAAAGTAAAACAATAAAAACTAATGTAATAATAAGTAAATGTTTGATTTATGACTAGATTTAACTAAGGCATCTTCTAATTCGCACTCAAGCTCGAGCAATCCGTCAATCCACATAGGTATCCAACTCATCACCTGATAAAATTTAAGGGAGAAGAGAGAGACAAGAAAATAACAAAAATTAGCTTTAGAGCTAAGTAAGTACTACCCAACCCCGTAAAATAATCAGGTTTGGCTAAAAATAGATTTTTATATAATAATATATAAAAATACTCACACCATCAAAAAAAATTTCACTTTGATTTTTCTCAAACTACTTCTTTACAAAAATGCTCAACTTCTCTTTAAAACTTCATAATAACTCTTCTCTTTGATTTTCTCAAAAAAAATCACTTCTTCTCTAACTTCCTAGTAATTTAGAAGGGCGGTGCTTAACCATTCGGTAGAGCCCGGTGGACCGTGGTTACGGACGGCCACCCCGAACAAGTGCCGGTACCACAACTGCTCTGTTGGAAACGAAACGACTACCTTAAGTGTGCACACCCCCTAAAAGGGATTCCAAGCCCTCCGAGTAGTAAGTCATCCCGAGTGGTCGGAACCCAACCACCCCAATTCTAAAATTCTTGAATGATTAGGGACTACTACTATAACTTCTTCTTAAAAGGGATCATAGATCCAAATCTCACTTAAAAGGGATCATAGATCCAAATCTTACTTAAAAGGGATCATAGATCCAAATCTTACTTAAAAGGGATCATAGATCCAAACTGTACTTCTTAGTAGTAGTAGCTCTAATCACCCTCCACATTTATCCGGTTGTGGAAAAACCGACACCTCGGATTACTCCCGAGATGCTATCTTCTTATGAAAATATAAATTTTATCTTTGCTTAACAATACTTCAAAAATACTTCTTAATTTCTCTAAAAAGTCTCAAAGGTATTTAAAAATATTTAATACCCCAAAAGTACTTGATTTATACTTCTTAACTACCATATATACAATTCACATAATAAGCATATAATACGAGGAAACGATTTTGGATTGGCAGAGAAACTTACCTTAAGTCCTGATGCTCCTAGTTATCCTCCTATAATCCGGTCTCTAGATAATCACCTTTTTAATTAAATATGATAAATTAGTCACTTATTCTATTTGTAATTACTTTACCCGATTTTCTCCTTTTATTTTATTATTCGCATTAACTTTGGTTAATCACTTTTTATTAATCAAATTACCTTATTAATTCAGCCATTAATTACAATATTTGAATTCTAATATTAAATAAAATATTCGAATATAATTAACTACAACATCTAATTTTTATTCAATAATCACTATTAATTTATTCTACTCATAAATTATTATCTAGATACTTTATTTATATTAACCCATTAATTTATGAATTCAATTATTTTAAATATTTATATGAAGTCCGAATCTCTAATATTCAATCATAAAAATTATTAATTGAATTAGTCCACTAATTACATAATTAAGTTATTTATTAATTCTACATATAGTCAATTATTTATGCTAGCTAACCCAACCTTATTTTATTTTCCTTATTTTATTCCAACATTATTTTTAGTCCAGAATATTATTTTTCAACCTCAGTGATTTTTTTATTTCATCATTAATATTAATATTTCCTTATTTAATTACTTAACTAGTTTTATATGGCCTAATTTAAATAAATAGACTAAGAATCGACTTTATAAATTAGTAACCGTCCATAAATATATTTTGGGTCTACATTCGACCTAGGTTGTCCAGATATCTATTTTATAATTATCTTCCATAATTATTCCTTTAATTTCATATATCTATTAACCGGTTCAATTACAATTAAATATACTAAATCTTAATATTTATTAATTATAAATGGTCCCTAAGGTCCTATTTAGTCATATATTTATCCTAGTTTACTCCAATATTTATTTCATAATTAGTTTCGTTATTTAGTTAATTATTTACTAAATGTGTATAAATTGGCCCAATTACCATTAAATCAATTAAAAATAGCTAAAAATATTATTTTCCAATTCTGGTTGGTCCGAATATGTATATTTATACTAGGTATTTAATTTATATTTTTCCAGATTTTATTTATTTCATTTACTATTTTATTTTTAATTTTTATTGCAACTGGGCCGAACTGGCCCAAAATAAAACAACAGGCCCAACAAGAAAAAGGCCCAAAAACCAGACCAGCTGGGTCTTCTTCCTCCTCAGCTCGCCGGAAAACGGGACAAACAGGGGGGGGGGGGGGGGGGGGGAATCACCTCGTTTGGACGAGCGAAACGGCCGAAAACGGTGGTAGCAGGGCGGCGAAGGTCAGAGGTGGTACGGCGGCGGCGGCAGCTCCTCTCTCCTCTCCGTTTTCCGTCGAAATGTTTTTCCCCGGCGAAACTCCGGCGAGGCTTTTCTCCCTCGTTTCACGACCGTTTTCGACGATTCTTTTTCCGTTGGATTCGTATTACGAAGGGGAAGGTTTGGGAAGTATTTTCAAGGCTTGGTTCTGGCTAAAACGCTGGGTCGCAAATATATATATATATATATATATATATATATATATATATATATATATATATATATACGTATATTTGTATATTTCTTAGTTTTTTTTGGGATGAAGAAAACGCAGGTTCTGGCCTATTATTTATAGGGAAAGATGAGGGTTTTAGGCTGGGATGTTAGAGTTGGAGTTGGAGTTGGAGTTGAAGTTGCCGGCCAACAAAACCTACCGGGAGTAGTTTATCTCCCGTAGGAGTTTACTTCTATTGTACGTATGTATATTTTTAGTTTAATTAGGAGTATATGTATGTAGTAGTACGTAGGTATAGTATTATATATACGTATGTTATACTCTTATTATTACTTACGTATATATATATATATATATATATATATATATATATATATATATGTATTATGAGTATTTTAATTATTTAGTATACACTTTGTATATTATACAACCTAAAATAGTTATATAAAAATTAATTTTATACTAAAACATAACTTCTATTATCGGGCCATTTTTATCTGATTAAAAAATTTGTCAACTTGGAAATTTTATCTGATTAGAATGTTACGACTGTTGAATTTTTGTCTGACTCAATTAATAATTAAAATGTTATTTTCGTAATATTTTATCTGATTAAAAATTATTTTTATTTTTATTTAAATTTTTGAAGTGTCACAGTAAGATCTTTCCAACGAGATATTAAACGCTTTCAACGGCACAAAATAGAGCAAGATATGATCGCATCAAATTCTACACGAGTTCGGAGTGAAATCAGAAACATTTGTGAATATATGGTTAATCTGTAACTTTTAATTAATGCATTGTAAATTAAGTTGGAACAATAGCTTTAGAGCTCCGATCTATCTTTCCCACGAGATATAATACGCTCCAAACGGATAAACACACAGAAAGATATGAGTGTCACAAATAAATAGCCTTATCTCTATTATTTAGCGTTTTCAGCGAAAATAGAGGACTTTTAGCGTAAATACAGTGTATTTTAGTAATTTGGCAATCATCCCCTGATAGTTTGAAACCAGCGCCTGAAGAAAAGTTTTAGAACTCGGTAAGATGTTTCCAACGAGATGTTAGACGCTTTCAACGGCACAAAATAGAGCAAGATATGATCGCATCAAATTCTACACGAGTTCGGAGTGAAATCAGAAACATTTGTGAATATATGGTTAATCTGTAACTTTTAATTAATGCATTGTAAATGAAGTTGGAACAATACCTTTAGAGCTCCGATCTATCTTTCCAACGAGATATAATACGCTCCAAACGGATAAACACACAGCAAGATATAGGTGTCACAAATACTTAGCCTTATCTCTATGATTTAGCGTTTTCAGCGAAAATAGAGCACTTTTAGCGTAACTACTGTGTATTTTAGTAATTAGGCAATCATCCCTTGATATTTTGAAACCAGCGCCTGAAGACATGTTTTAGAACTCGATAATATCTTTCTAACGAGATATTAAACGCTTTCACCGGCACAAAATAGAGCAAGATATGATCGCATCAAATTCTACACCAGTTCGGAGTGAAATCAGAAACATTTGTGAATATATGGTTAATCTGTAACTTTTAGTTAATGCATTGTAAATGAAGTTGGAACAATAACTTTAGAGCTACGATCTATCTTTCCAACGAGATATAATACGCTCCAAACGGATAAACACACAGCAAGATATGAGTGTCACAAATACTTAGCCTTATCTCTATGATTTAGCGTTTTCAGCGAAAATAGAGCACTTTTAGCGTAACTACTGTGTAATTTAGTAATTAGGCAATCATCCCTTGATATTTTGAAACCAGCGCCTGGAGACATGTTTTAGAACTGGATAATATCTTTCTAACGAGATATTAAACGCTTTCAACGGCACAAAATTGAGCAAGATATGATCGCATCAAATTCTACACCAGTTCGGAGTGAAATCAGAAACATTTGTCAATATATAGTTAATCTGTAACTTTTAATTAATGCATTGTAAATTAAGTTGGAACAATAGCTTTAGAGCTCCGATCTATCTTTCCAACGAGATATAATACGCTCGAAACGGATAAACACACAGCAAGATATGAGTGTCACAAATACTTAGCCTTATCTCTATGATTTATCGTTTTCAGCGAAAATAGAGTACTTTTAGCTTAAATACAGTGTATTTTAGTAATTCGGCAATCATCCCTCGATATTTAGTAACCAGCACATGAAGACAATTTTTAGAACTCGGTAAGAGTTTTCCAACGAGATATTAAACGCTTTCAACGGCACAAAATAGAGCAAGATATGATTGCATCAAATCTACACGAGTTCGGAGTGAAATCAGAAACATTTGTTAATATATGGTTCATCTGTAACTTTTAATTAATGAATTGTAAATGATGTTGGAATAATAGCTTTAGAGCTCCGATCTATCTTTCCAACGAGATATAATACGCTCCAAACGGATAAACACACAGCAAGATATGAGTGTCACAAATACTTAGCCTTATCTCTATGATTTAGCGTTTTCAGAGAAAATAGAGCACTTTTAGCGTAAATTCAGTGTATTTTAGTAATTAGGCAATCATCCCTTGATATTTTGAAACCAGCGCCTGATGAAAAGTTTTAGAACATGGTAAGATCTTTCCAACGAGATATTAAACGCTTTCAACGGCACAAAATAGAGCAAGATATGATCGCATCAAATTCTACACGAGTTCGGAGTGAAATCAGAAACATTTGTGAATATATGGTTAATCTGTAACTTTTATTTAATGCATTGTAAATGAAGTTGGAACAATAGCTTTAGAGATCCGATCTATCTTTCCTACGAGATATAATACGCTCCAAACGGATAAACACACAGCAAGATATGAGTGTCACAAATAATTAGCCTTATCTCTATGATTTAGCGTTTTCAGCGAAAATAGAGCACGTTTAGCGTGGCAATCATCCCTTGATATTTTGAAACCAGCGCCTGAGCCTGAGGCTGAGAAATTTTTTTCCGTTGAGAGAGTCTCTCTCTAGCGTCTTGCGCTACTCGGAAAAATCTTCTCCCGTTCTTCGCGTTTTTGAGCTTTTCAGCCTTTCTTCTCCACGGATTTCTTGATTTTGAGCTTGGATATTAGTTAGTTTACACTCTAATCTTCTTTGGAGTGTAAAATCTCTAATTTTTGAGCTACTTCTTGAACTCTTTGGAGCTGCCTCTTCGCTGGTTCGTCCGTGGATACTATTCACTCGAAAAGGTCAACGCCTCTTTCACCTAGCTCCTCTTGATGAATTCGAGTTTTGAGCCTGGATAATGCTTCCCTTGGCTGAGAGGATCAACCTTCACTAATTATTTTCATCATCGGCCCCGTTTCTCCTTTGTCCGTACACTTCTCCAACGGGCGTGAATAGTGGTTCATCCGCCATTGGTACGGACTCGAGCTCTCAAATTGTAGGGGTGCCTTCATCTAGGCTTCCCCTACTCTCGTCTTTGCTTGTTCAACATGCCGAAGGGGAAATCAATGAAAAAGTCTCCTAAGAAAGCTACGAAATCCTCCTCGAGACTCAAAGCTTAGGCCACTCCTTTGGTGATACAAGAACCTATGGTGGAGGAAGCTCATGAAACCAAGGAATCCTCATCAATCAATGAAGATGAAAGCTATGAGCCTAGTATTGAGGCAACATCTACTACGGTCCCTATTTCCGAAGAGTCAAAAGGCCCGGATGGAGAACACATTGAGGTAACCTCCAAACTCACATCTCTTGATAAATGCCAACCTCTTATAGGTACCACCGAGGAGGTTCCTACTCTTTCTCCCAATGTGGTTGTTGTTCCTATTAATGATATCATTGATGAATCTAACACCATTAATGAGAACCCCACCTCGGATGAGGTTGTTGTGCCTTCAATTAATGCTTTGAAAGAGGTCATGGTGGGCAATCCCATTTTACCTTTGGTTAAAGCCGCGGCTTTGACACCCATAGAGGACATGCCTTCCTCTCCTAATGCCACGACATTAGTGAGTAAGGAAGGAAAAAGTGTGATTGATGATAATACTTCCTCTAAACCCAAACCTTGGGCTGCTTTGTTTAAAGACAATAGGAAGCCTGAAAAAGGAATGAAATTGAAGTTCATTGAACCTATTGGTGACTATGTTGATCTTTCCAATAGGAAACTTTCTTCCATGACTCAAATTTGGGGCTTTTGCCTCGTGGCCTACTTTGATGGGAAATTCCCCGGGTTCAAACTCATCCATGACATGATGAACAAGTGGAATGTTCCATGTCAAGTTAGATCTCATGACAAAGGATGGGTCATTTTTAAATTCCAAAATGAGAATGATAGGACTAAAGTCCTCTCGGATGGGCCTTACACTATTCTTGGGAAATCTTTCCCTATGAAACCTCTCTCGGAGGACTTCACCATGGATTGTGATGAATTCCTCAAAATCCCCATTTGGGTGCAATTTCCTCACCTCCCTATGAGACTTTGGGAGGAAGATATTATAAGTGAAATTGCTTCACGGGTTGGAGTCCCTTTAGCTACGGATAGGGTGACCCAAGAGAGAGTTCGATCTCACTTTGCCCGAGTCCTAATTGAGATTGATGCCTCTAAGCCTCCTCCTCTTAAGCTTCAAATCAAACTCCCAAATGGGAGGTTTCACACTCAATTTGTGAAATATGAAACCTACCCCAACTATTGCTTCCATTGCAAAATGTTTGGCCACCATGCATTTACTTGCAAGGTCTTGGCTGAAAATGAAAAGAAAGTTAGGGAGGGAGAAAAGGATTCTTTAACTACCAATGGTAGTGATACTATGGCTAACAATGGAAATGAACCTTTGGTTAGCAAAAGAAATGGAAAAGAGCATGTCACCTCGGAAACCCAAAAAGTTGGGGGTTCTACCTCTAATAAATTGGATCACCCCTTTTTTAAGGTGACTCGGCTTCGGAAAGGACCAAATAAATACATTGTTGAGGATGAGGAGAAGGGATTTGACCCCCCCCCCCCCTCAAGATGTGGATCCCTTGGTTGACAAAACCATTCGTATCATCAACACTTCTCTTATTGATGCTTTTAAGGATGAAGTGGTGTTTGATATGGATATTGTTGACCCCTCGCGTCCCATCATTCAATTGAAACAACAAAAAGAGGTGGATGAGCCTATTATCAAACTGGATCATAACCTTAAGATGGTTGGGGATGAGGCCCCCGGCCTTGTTTTCACTAAAAGATGCTTGGAAGACCTTCCCGGGGTCAAACCTAGCTCAAATGGCTATGTTTATTCTCCTACTTTCCTTAAAGGAGTGTTTAGTCACTACCTTAACCGTTACTTTGAGGATGGGAACCTGCAAGGAAAATCTTTTAAGGTCAAGGACCTTAGAAAGTTTACTCCTAACACTACTCGCATTGTTCATGATATCCGGGAAGCCTTCCTTGATGATGTGGTTGTAAAGGTTGACCTTGGTGACATACCTAGCATACATCTTAAACACATTGAGGAGGTTACGGATGATTTTGTTAGACTTGATGATTACTTGGAAACTACTACGAATCATTTGACTAAGGGCATCAACTTTACTAAGGATTGCCTCCTTTCCCTCCCCGGAGTCTTTCCCATGGACAAGAATTTTGAGTTTTCCCACCTTTTTATGGAAAAGGCTTACTTCCTTTTCATGGATAGGTATAAGCCGAGGGCTAAACTTAAGCCTAAGCCGAGGGCTGGGTGTAACACCCCCATTTTTCCCGCCCAAAATAATACTTGAAATAATAATATATTGATAACAACCTTGATTTATTCCTTAAAAATAGATAGAGTTTTGCAGCGGAAATAACAATAATGGAAAAAGGGTGTGTTACCGCCACACCCAGCCCTCAACTTGGCTGGATGTTAAGGCTATCCACCATGAGTTCAACCGAATTAAAAACTTAAATTCAAAATTTAACAACATTATTTAAACTAAGTGAAGACTACACTTAAATCTTCTAAAGCGCTCTCAAGACTCGTCAAACATCATGAGCTTCATATTCATCATTACCTGCACAAATAAAGTGCAGAAAACGAAACAAAGAAAAGGAAACAAAAATTAGCTTTAGAGCTAAGTAAGTACTACCCAACCCCGTAAAATAATCAAGTTTGTCAAAAATAGTTTTTCATGTAATACTATATATAAAAATACTCACACCACCAAAATTCTTTTCAAAACATTATTTATCAACAATCTCAAATACCCTTATAATTAAGAATAATATTTATAAGCTCCCAACAATTAATTAATATCTCAAAAGAAGTATCACTTTTCTAAAATAACTTTTGTAGCTAAAAATATCACCATTTCGAAATCAATGTCACTTTCAGATTCTTTTAAGATGGGCGAAACTCAAGATTCCTCGAGCCCAATGAATCGTTGTTGTGTACGACTCATCCCGGAATTCCGGCTCCCACCGACCACCAATTGGAAACTGAACTTCACCCTTAAGTGTGCACACCCCCTAAAAGGGATTCCAAGCCCTCCGAGTAGTAAGAAGTCCAAGTAGTTCGGACAACGTCCCCCTACCTCACAATGGGTTAGAAACCCGGGTAATTAGAAACTACTACCGCGGCCACCAAAGAACTTTTAAAGTTCTCAAAAGAAATACCGGGAATCTCCCGCCACCAATATTTACCGGGATTTCTCCCGCCACCAATAATCATCATAAACCTAAACTAAACCCGCGGTATATAGCTCTAACCACCCACATCTCGTGTTTCTCTCGAGATGTCAATAATTATTATAAAAACATTATTCATTCTTGGAAAACCCTCTCTATATACAATAATCCAGAATATCTATTTAATAGATACGTCCACCAAAAATTCCCATTCATAAATACTCCAAAATTCCTTTATACTAAAATGCACTCCAAAGTCATACTAGGGATTAAATCCCAAAATATATCTCCAATATTTCACAAATTCTTAGTCACCCCAAATAGTACACATTTAAAATTCACACTTAATCACATAATGCATAATAAGCATATAATACGAGGTAACAAATTTTGGATTGGCAGAGAAACTTACCTTACGTCCTGATGCCCCTAGTTATCCTCCTCTAACCCGGTCTCTAGATAATCACCTTTTTAATTAAATATTATAAAATTAGTCACTTATTCTATTTGTAATTACTTTACCCGATTTTCTCCTTTTATTTTATTATTTGAATTTATTAACTTAATTTATTAGTTATCCGAATTTATTTGATTACTCACGTTCTATTAATAAAATTACCTTATTAATTTCATCCATTAATTTTAAATATTTGAAATAAAATATCCGAATATAATTGACTACAACATCCAATTTTTATTCAATAATCACTATTAATTTACCCTACTCATAAGATATTATCTAATTACTTTATTTACATAACCGAATATATTTATTTTCCTTATTTTATTCAAACATTATTTTTAGTCCAGAATATTATTTTTCAACCTCAGTGATTTATTTATTTCACCATTAATACTAATATTTCTTTATTTAATTACTTAACTAGTTTTATATGGCCTAATTTAAATAAATAGACTAAAAATCGACTTTATAAATTAGTAACCGACCATAAATATATTTTGGGTCTATATTCGACCTAGGTTGTCCAGATATCTATTTTATAATTATTTTCCCTAATTATTCCTTTAATTTCATATATCTATTAACCGGTTTAATTACAATTAAATATACTAAACCTTATTTTTATTAATTATAAATGGTCCATAAGGTCCTAGTTAGTCATATATTTATCCTAGTTTACTCTAATATTTATTTCATAATTATTTTCGTTATTTAGTTAATTATTTACTAAATGTGTATAAATTGGCCCAATTACCATTAAATCAATTAAAAATAGCTAACAATATTATTTTCCAATTCTGGTTGGTCCGAATGTGTATATTTATACTAGGTATTTAATTTATATTTTTCTAGATTTTATTTATTTCATTTACTATTTTACTTTTAATTTTTATTGCAACTGGGCCGAACTGGCCCAAATTAAATTTTCTGGCCCAACCTGAAAAGGCCCAAAACAGACCCCAGCAGATTGCTGGGTCGTCTTCCTCCCCAGGTCACCGGAAAAACGGGAATTTAAGGGGGGGGGGAGGTGTTACCTCGTCGGACGAGTGAAACGACCGGCTATTGGCTCCGTTTGGGACGGCGAATGTCGGTGGTGGGTTGGCGGCAGCGGCAGCTCCTCCCTCTTCTCCGTTTTCTGTCGAAAAGTTTTTCCCCGGCGAAACTCCGGCGAGCTATTTCTCCCTACTCCGACGTCCGTTTTCCACGATTCTTTCTCCTTTGGATTCGTCTCACGAAGGGGAATGTTTGAGGGGTGTTTTCAGGGCTTGTTTCTGGCTAAAACGGTGGGTCGAAAAAATATATATATATATACGTATATATGTATATTTTCAGATTTTGGGATGAAGAAAACGCAGGTTCTGGCTTGCTATTTATAGGGAAAGATGAGGGTTTTAGGCTGAGATGTTAGAGTTGGAGTTGGAGTTTAATCAGCTTCTCCCGTTGGTAGCTTACGCTGCGTAGGAGTATACTTCTATTGATATACGTAGGTAGTTTTAGTATCTTTCTTTTCCTTGTAGGTTTAGTATTATTACTACGTATGATATACTATTATTATTACTTACGTATATATATAGGTATTATGAGTATTTTAATTATTTTAGTTTATACTTTGTATAATATACAACCTAAAATAGTTATATAAAAATTAATTTTATACTAAAACATAACTTCTATTATCGGGCCATTGGTACGGACGGCTCCTTGCTATGTGAGTTTTTTGGGGTGCGGTTTTCCTAGCTCTCCTCCTCCTTTCTCATGCCTAAGAAGAAGAGCAACAAGAAGAAGAGGACTCCGGTCCCCCTCAAGTCCTCGGCTAGGCTCAAAGCAAAAGCTCAACCTTTGGAGTTTGGGGATGAAGCTTCGGTTAACACGAATTCAAGTGAAGGAACTATAGTTGCTCAAGGGGAAGATAATCAAATGGACTCCCTTGCCTCGGCTCCTACCTTGAATGTTAGCTTGGAACATACTTCTAAGGTCAGCCTTCCGTCTCCTAGCTCGGACGAGGCTTCAAAATCCTCTAAGGAAAGTTCCCCCGAGGTAACCTCCTCTCCCATTCTTGGTGAATTATCCGTTGAAACTAATGCTCCTTTAAAGGAGATTGTTGAAAATGTTGACATTAATGCTCCAAAAAAGGGGATTGTTGAAAACGCCTTTAATGCTAATAGTGATTGTATTGGAGATATTAATGCTTGTATGAGGGAGGGTGATAACATTAATGGTGTTACCCCCCATTTGGTTGAAAAATCTCACTTGGCTATTAATGAACAACATGAGCACTCTAATGGCTCGGATGCTACTCTTAATCCTATTCTTGATAAGAATGGGACTTCGAATGTGATTGCTACCACAATGGAACAAAGTTTGAGTGATAATAATGTTATGATACCTTATGCCGCGGCATTAGGTGACAAGGAACCTACTCTCCCTCCCTCTTATGCCGAGGTATTGAAACATGGGAAAGGTATTGGTACTTCTGCCGAGACTAACCCCAAGCCTTGGAATTCTCTTTTCAAGGACAATAGGAAAGTGGAGAAGGGAATGAAACTAAAATACATTGCCCCGGTTGGTGATTTTGTTGACCTCTCCTCTCGGAAATTAACCTCTATGGTTGATTTATGGGGATTTTGCCTTGTTGCCTACTTTGATGGGCGATTCCCCGGTTTCAAACTCATCCATGAGATGATTACTAAATGGAATGTCCCTTGCCAAGCTCGGTCCCATGATAACGGATGGGTCATTTTTAAGTTCAAAAATGAGGAGGATAGGGCTAAAGTTCTAATGGAAGGACCTTATACTATCCTAGGGAAATCTTTTCCCTTGAAACCTCTTTCGGATGATTTCTCTATGGATAGTGAGGAGTTCCTAAAACTGCCCATTTGGGTACAATTCCCTAACCTTCCTATGAGACTTTGGGAAGAGGAAATCATAAGTGAAATTGCTTCTAAGGTGGGAGTCCCTTTGGCTACTTGTGACACTCCAAAAATTTAATAAAAAAAAAATAATAATAATAATATAATAAATGAAACTAACTTACTAGTTAAAAATAAAGCAGATATAATGTTTTCGATAAAAATAAAAATTTTAATTTGAGAAAATGGAATGAAATAAAGGAATAGCAATAATTGAAAAAGATGAATTCCTAATAATGGAAACACCAACATACCTACTAAATTAATACTAAAGGTTGACTATTCAACCTAAGGTAAGCATTAGCACATGTTCATTCCAAGCAACGGCTGAACCAAATAAGGATAGTAATTAATGAATAAAATTTTTTACGTTTTGAAACGGCAAGTCTAGAATCTTCAGCGCATGCATATAAATAGTGTGGTCGAGGGAGGATTTTGCACGTAGAAGCCCTGCGATTCTGCAAAGCCAAAGCCTAGGAATCGTCTGCCGGTGTCGCCAAAAGAGGAGGAAGAAGAAGCATCGCCGCCGCGGAACACCGTCGTCGCTCGCCTGATGCACCGCCACCACCATTGGAGGAGAGAGTCGCAGCCGATTTCCCAGCGTTGCCGGAAGGAGAAGAACGACTAGGGCAATCATACTGACCGGAGCACACTAGCCTGATAGCCTTGCCACCGGACTGGTTTTTATTCTGTTGACTGCTGCGGGGAGGTCGGACGGGTTTCACGCTGGGGTGGGAAAGGAAAGCTGCGCCATTCTACGTAGCCACTGGCCATCTCGCCGTCACCACCTGAAGGAGAAGCCGCCAAAACATTTCGCCGTTGTATCCGCCGGAGCAGCCACCAAAAGGGAAAACGCTGTTGAACGACTGAAGAGAACGATGGAGCTGCGTTGTTGTCCTCTTACCCTGCGTCGCTGACACTACGTGAATATGACAAAGATGACAACTACAGTAACTGTACGTAATATGCATACTCCGTATCTTTATAATATTTGGGATGCTACTTTAATAACAACAATTGGGCCGGATGTGTTAGTGATGTGTTGGACAGACTTTAATAAAAGAATCACTAAATTATAATCATAAACTTATTACGGATTATTATTAAGATTAATTACTATTGAAATAATATAATCATAAAAAGAGGAATTTGTTTAGATATTGATTTTAGAATTTTAATATTCTTAGAAGGTGATTTTTGGAGAAGATCCAGATAGAAGCTTTGGTTAGAAATTATCGCGATTTGAGGTAAGTTTCACGTCAACCAAAATTATATTTTTCCTCGTTAATCATTTTTGAAAGTATTTGAGTACTTTATGAGATTTCTAGTATTTACATTTGAGTATTTCGAATTTCTTACGAATTGTTATATTGAGAATTATATTTGAGATTTGAGTATTGGATATTGGATGATATTTTTGAGTATTTGAGATATCTTATGATTTCTTATTGGGATTATATTTATGAAGTATTTGGCTCTTTTGTGAGATTTTATTGTATGGTGATTTCGAGTGTAGTTGTTGGCCTTAATATTTTACATTGTGGATGATTTTATGGAGTTTGGATTTCATATCCGTTTTGATTGAGATTGATTTATGATTTTGTGAGCACCCGGAGAAATTCGTGGTGTCGGTTTGCCACATCCGGATAAATGTGGAATATTTGGTGAGTGGTAATGGCTCTAAGCCTAAATCCACCAGGGGTACTTCCCAAAAGCGGAGTATCCCAGCTTATTTGTGGTGTAGTTGGTAGAAAAATCCTGACTACTCGGATTTCTTACTACCCGGAGGGCTTGGAATCCCTTTTAGGGGGTGTGCACACTTAATGTAGGAGTTCGGCTTCCACTGGACTTGGTTTGACTGGAATTTGATTGGATTGAGGTGATTGAAATAATTTGATTGACTTGATTTGGACTTGAGGTGAATATTATTTGATTAGATTTGTGGTGGAATTGAGTTATTGAATTGATTGGAATTGTTGGATTATTGGATTGGATTATATTTGGATTGAATTTGAGTTGGATTGAGTTATTAAATTATTTGTGAATTTGTAGAGTATAAATACTTTTGGATTTGATTTGGTTTAATTATTTTGAATATTGTTTATAATTATGTATTTTGAGATGAATATTTGATTTTTGATTTATGCTTTGAAATTATTGTGATCATATTTGGTGGTTTATGTATATTGATATTTTGGAATTAGTATGGTTTTGAAATATGAACTTATATTTGAAATGTTGATATTTTGCACATTATTGTGTTATAAGAATATTTTATAAATGTTGTTTTACTTATGATTTATAAATTATTTTGAAAATATATTTTACGAAATGTTTTACAAATATACATATATTATTTATTTTATTTTTTTTTGGGGTTAGGTGGAACTTACTTAGCATTGTTGCTAATGTTTGTTTCTTTTATTTTTTTTCTGTACTTGATTGTGTACAGGTGTTGAGTTGATCTCGTTGAAGTTGATTTCGAGAGAGCTTCCGCTAAAACATCAAATTAGTAAATAGTTGTAATTACATTTTTCAGCATCTTAAATTAGTGAACATTTATTTTAAAAGTTTAATTTATTTTTAGTTTAAGTTGTTTTAGCCTGTGCACTCGGTTAAGGGAGAATCGAGTGTGGCGGTAACACCCTATTTCCCTTTTGATTTTTCCGCTGCACAATTCTGATGTTTTCAAATAAAGTTAATAAATAATGTTTTATTTAAAGGTATTTTTGGGTGGGAAATTTGGGGGTGTTACAAGTTGGTATCAGAGCTAATGGTTTTGGGTGGATTTTCAAAACGTTTTTTCCAAAAAGTTTTCTACAAGTTTTTCAAAAGTTTTCTAATGATTCCTAAATTTCCAAAAAAAAAGGTTTCCTAAAGCTTTGGTTTTCTGAAATGGTTTTCAACTTTTTGTGGGATTTTATAAAACTCCCTTAAGTTTTCAAAATTTGTTTCTTTTTCTAAAATACTAGGAAAGTAAATGACTGAGTAATAAGTAAGAACTTTTAGGACTAAAATTTTAGGCGCGTGGTGAGGTTGTGAGAAATTGATTTTGGTTTCGGTTAAGTTTTTGATTCTTTTGATTTTATTGAGATATTTTTAAGTGTGAGATATCCATATATGTTTATTTGAGGATAAGTTTGGACTTATAGAAGAAACTTTATACGTTATGTTATTAGTGAGTTATTTCATAGGATAATACGTTCATGATTACCATTCGATAGATTTCTTATACGCTATCCTTCTCAAGGAGATAATGGCTTCAACGAGAGACAACAACGCTACACCGACGAATGCGGAGTTGGCTCAAAATATGGTTCAACTGACTCAACTCATCCAAACAGTCGCGAATGTGTTACTTCAGAATCAACAACAACAATGTCTCAACAACCGCAATGATGTAGCGCAACTTATCGCGAAGCACAATCCCCCGAGTTATTTGGGCCAAGAAGATCCTCGCATCCTTGAAGATTGGATTCGCACTTTTGACAAACTCTTTGAGCCTATGAACTGCCCTGCGGATCAACGAGTCGATATAGCTGCATACTACCTACGTCAAGAGGCGGACAATTGATGGGCCATGACTAGCCTAACGCTGCGTCAACAACCTGACTTTTCTTGGGATACGTTTAAGAAGGCAATGCGAGAAAGATTCTACCCAGAACACGTGAGAGCCGAGAAGTATGAAGAATTCTTACACCTGAAGCAAGTAGGTATGACCGTCCAAGAGTACCACGCTAAATTCTTGGAGCTCGCACGATTTGCACCTGCGCTAGTTCCCGATGAAATCGATAAAACTAACAAGTTTATACGCGGTCTAAACTTTGAGACACAAAAAGCTCTTTGTGTTTCAGATTGTCAAACTCTGAACGAGGCCTACGGAAAAGCTGCCAACCACTATCGAGTCAAACAACTGCAGAAGGAAACACCGAAGAGGGCAAGAAAGAGAACCGAAGAAGGAAGCAAACGAGGAGGCAAACGACACAGGTTAACTCAATCAGGGGAGACTCGAAACGTGAACAAGATCAATAACCAAGGCCAAGACCAGAGGCGCAAGAAGAAGAACTCTACTGAAGAGATGCACTTCTACTGTATGAAATGTGAAAAGGATCACCCCGGGAAATACTGTGACGGAACGCTCGTGAGATGTTTTCATTGCGACAAGCTAGGTCATAGAGTGTTCGAGTGTCGTTCCAAGAAGAGCGGATTACCTCCAAATCATGGACGCCACCATCATGGAAAGAGTGACAAACGCAACGAAAGAACTTGAGAATAGTAGGTGAGACCGTTTAAATTTATAATTATCAGTACTAGTAAACCTCTTCAGCAATCATGTATCATTACGATCTTGAATGAATAAATTATTTTCTTCATTAAGTTGAATGCTTCGAGGACGAAGCATCTTTTTAAGAGGGGTAGAATGTGATACCTTAAAAATTTAAATGCAAATAAAATAAAGTAATAATAATAATGGTAATAATAATGGAATAAGATGTGAAGTTATTAAATGGATCGGAGTACATTAACACACACTTTTATTGCATCATTTGTAACGTGACCTTCTTTGAGTAAGTGAGTGCTTCGGGGACGAACATTTGGACTTGGACTCTCAAAAGAATGAGGGTTTCAAGGTCAAAAAAGCTGACCACCCTTTCTTTAAAGTTAATAGATACAAAAGAGGAGCTAACAAGGTTACTATGGAGGAAGAGGAGGAAGGGATTGACCCCCCCCCCCCCCCCCCCCGGGAGGTTGATACCATTGTTGATAAGAGTGCCCGGACCATTAAAACAACCCTAATTGACTCCTTCTCCGATGAGGTTGTGGTTGATATGGAACCAAATGAGGTTCTAAGTCCTATTATCAAGCTCAAACATTCTAGTGAAATTGACATCCCTACGGTTAAGCTCAACCAAAACCTTCGGGTGGTTGACAATAATGACTCCGGATTAATATTCACCAAAGAATGTTTGGAAAGTCTTCCCGGAGTTAAGGTTGTGAATAAGGATTATGTCTATTCTCCAAGGTTCATGAAAGGGGTGTATAGACATTACCTTAATAACTACTATGATAATGGATGTCTTCAAGGAAATGGTTTCAAACTAAAAAATCCCAAGAATCATAAGGCTAATGATGTGAGACTTGTTAATGATATCTGTCATGCTTACCTTGATGATGTGATTGTCAAGGTTGACTTTCATAAGGATAAGGACCCGGTTATATATTTAAAGCATATCGGTGATGTTAAGGATAGTATCACTAGACTTGACAATTATTTGGGAGTTACTACTAATACCATGAATATGGGTATTAACTTCACCAATGATTGCTTGAAATCCTTTCCGGGTTTCTTTCCTATGGATGAGGGCCATGCTATTTCGTATTTGTTCATGGAAAAGGTCTACTTCCTATTCTTGGATAGGTATAGGCCGACACCTAAAGGGTGGTTCAAACCGAAAAAGAATGAGAAACTTTTCAAAGGAGGAGGGAGAAAACAAACATAATTGTTTTTATGTTAGTTTCCTCTTGGAATGTGAGAGGCCTTAATAAAGCCTCCAAACAAAATACCATTATTACCTATATGCGTACTCATAAGATCCATGTGTGTTGCTTACTTGAGACTAAGATGTCTACTAATAGTTTTGATATTATGATGGCTAATAGGTGGCCTAATTGGCAATCTATTACAAATTTTGACAAGATTGAAGGGGGGAGAATTGCCCTTATTTGGGATCCCTCTTTTGTTACCCTTAACGTGCTTCAAGTTGATATCCAACATATCCACTGTCAGATTACTTGTAAGATCACTCAGAAAAATTTCTTGGTGACCTTTATCTATGCTCTCTACACGGTGGTAGAGAGAAGAAATCTGTGGGAACATATTGCTAACTTTGAACCTAATATTGACCTCCCTTGGCTTGTTATGGGGGATTTTAACTGTGTAGGTAGCCCGGATGAAAGGATTGGGCCTACCCCTCCTTCGGCCTACTACATCCAACACTTGAATGACTTCAAGGTTCAATCTAACCTTGTGGACACCCCCCTCTATGGGTGAATTTATCACTTGAAATAGAGGTTCCTTGTGGGCAAAACTTGACAGAGTTCTCATGAACTCTCTTTGGTCTTCCAACAACCTTACTTGTCAAACCCACTTTTGTGAGATGGAAGTTGATTTTGATCATTGTGCTGCTTTAGTCACTATTGGAAATAATTCCCAAGGTGGATCTAGACCATTCAAATTTTTCAATATGTGGCTTAAGCATGAGGCTTTCCATGCTATCCTCACTTCTAATTGGCACATTGACATGATTGGTACTCCCCAATTTAGGCTTGCTCGCAAGCTTAAAAGGCTTAAAGAACCCTTGAAAGAGCTAAATTTTAATGCTTTCGGGCATATCTCTGAAAGGACCAAGGATGTGAAAAAAGAGTATAAAAGAGTTCATGCTCTTTCTCTTCTTTCCCCCCTTGATGAATCCATAAAGCTTGAGGTTGCTTTGTACAAAAAGAATGCTCTCTATTTCAAAAAAGCCGAGGAGGACTTTTTTAGACAAAAGGCTAAAGCCTATCACTTATTTCATAGTGACCGGGGTACTAAATACTTCCATTCTATTGTCAAGAAGAACATTGCTAAGAACTCCATTACTTCCATCAAGTTGGAGAATGGGGATCCCACCACCTCTATGAATGAAGTGACTAATGAGTTTGTTAGATATTACACTGATCTCTTTGGTAAGGCCTACCCTGTAATACCCCGAAAATTTGAGAGAATTTGGGAAATAATTAAAATTGTGTTTCATATTGTTTACACGGTCTTTAGGTCGTTTATTATGTTTGGTTTAGTGTTTGGGACAAAGGGGAGGTCCAAATGGGGAAGAAACGGGGCAAAAACTAAGGTTTGGGGCGTCTGGGGGTCACGCACGGCGTGCGTGGAAGGTACGCACGCGTGCGTTCTTGTTGTATCCTAATGCAACTCAAACTTCGGAAATTCAATATAAATACATCCCTAATCTGATTTTACTCATTCCAAAAACCCTAGGACCGCCTACTCAAGCTCTATCCCTTCCATCTCTTCAATATTAACATATCCAGCACGATATTTTATGCCAATGATGAGATCAAACAATCCAATATTCCGGTAAGTGCGTTTGTTGCCTAATTCGCGTCGTTCATCCGTTTCCTAATTTTCTTTCTCCTAAATTGAGATCTTCGAACCTATCACTTCCTAGGTACGTGCGAATGATCCATCAAACTAGGTTTGACGTTTAGGATTCGTTGCTAGCCTCGAGGTAAGGACTATTGCAACCAAAATTACTATTTTGCCCCTATATTGTATAAACTAGGGTTTGTGCTATGATTTGAGTTTTTCTGAAATTTTATGGATAATTCGACTATCATAGTATGAGTATGCTGATGTATGCTTTTATGGGAATTTATGAACGTGTGATTTTTGGTGAATTTACCAAATCAGTTTATCATGGCTAAAATTGTGATTTTTGATGATTTTTCTTTTGGGATTGAAAAATTTTGGTGATTGTTTTGGTATGAGTTGAAGTATGATTTGAGACTATTATAACTGGTCATATTGAAAATATATTATGGGTTCAGAATAATCCAATTTGATTATTTTGGTGGTAGTAGTAAATGCTACTTTTGGGAACTGGTTGTTTGGGATAAACCCTCTTTTTGGAAAGTGTTGTGAGATCAAATCTTTTGGGATAAATTATATATTTTTAAATGTATAATTTGGTATGAAAATTTACATATATATTCTGTAGTTATAAATATCCTTATTGGATTATTTTGAATATGTTATTAAATACTATTTTGGAACTAGTTTTGGATAAACCCTAAATTGTAAGTTTCTCTGCCAATCCAAAATTGTTTCCTCATATTATATGCTTATTATGCATTATGTGATTAAGTGTGAATTGTGAATTTTGTGTATGTGATCTTGAGGAGATATTATATATATATGGTAGTCAAGAAGTATAAATCAAGTACTTTTGGGGTATTAAATATTTTAAATACCTTCGAGACTTTTTAGAGAAATTAAGAAGTATTTTTGAAGTATTATTAAGCGAAGATAAAATTTACATTTTCATAAGAAGTGAGCATCTCGGGAGTAATCCGAGGTGTCGGTTTTTCCACATCCGGATAAATGTGGAGGGTGATTAGAGCTACTACTACTAAGAAGTACAGTTTAAGTTTCAAGTGAGACTTGGATCTATGATCCCTTTTAAGTAAGATTTGGATCTATGATCCCTTTTAAGTAAGATTTGGATCTATGATCCCTTTTAAGAAGAAGTTATAGTAGTAGTCCCTAATCATTCATGAATTTTAGAATTGGGGTGGTTGGGTTCCGACCACTCGGGATGACTTACTACTCGGAGGGCTTGGAATCCCTTTTAGGGGGTGTGCACACTTAAGGTAGTCGTTTCGTTTCCGCAAGAGCAGTTGTGGTACCGGCACTTGTTCGGGGTGGCCGTCCGTAACCACGATCCACCGGGCTCTACCGAAAGGTTAAGCACCGCCCTTCTAAATTACTAGGAAGTTAGAGAAGAAGTGATTTTCTTAAGAAGTACTAAGAGATTTTCAAAGAGAAGTTGAGGTTTTTAGTAAAGAAGTAATTTTAAGAAAAATTAAAGAGAAAAGTATTTTGGTGGAGTGCGTCATTTTTATATGATATTATATAAAAATCTATTTTTAGTCAAACCTGATTATTTTACGGGATTGGGTAGTACTTACTTAGCTCTAAAGCTAATTTTTGTTATTTTTCTTGTCTCTCTCTTCTCCCTTAAATTTTATCAGGTGATGAGTTGGATGCCTATGTGGATTGATGGATTGCTCGAGCTTGAGTGCGAATTAGAAGATTGCCTTAGATAAATCTAGTCATGAAATTAACATTCACTTATTATGACATTAGTTTTTATTGTTTTACTTTGAGTTGCCTGTGCATTCGGTTAAGAGATGACCGAATGTGGCGGTAACACTCATTTCCCTTTTAGACTTCCGCTGTATTTCTTCAACTCTTTAATAAATGAATAAAGTATTTCTTTTAAATATATCAATGTTTTGGGCGGGAAATTTAGGGGTGTTACAAATTGGTATCAGAGAATTTGTTTTTCAAAATCTTTTAAAGATTTTCAAAAAACTTTTTGAATTGAAATATTATTTTCATTAATTAGGATTAATGAATCTTATTAGGGAGGAATTTTATGGCTTAGGCGCGTGTGAGATTGTGTGATTGATTTTTTGTTGTTGTAGTTTGTGATATCTTGGATTGATTTGAGATTTGTGAATTGAATGGAATTTTTCCAATGGTTGCTTGTAGGTGTTCCTTATCCTAGAGTATATTGTGAGTTAGTAAACTTGAGAATAGTTATGAGTATATTCCTAGTATCCTATATCTTGTGATCTTAGCTAGAACTTGGTAGGGATCTGTAAGAGTTCCTAGTATTCTGAACTTTGTGTCTCTCTTTTGTAAGAACTATGGCAACCCATAGGAACGTGGTTGAGGTAAGTAAACTCTTAGTATTCTATATCTGGAGCCCTTTTGATAAGGTATTTCCTTCAGTGTTTCATCTCGACTGTGATTTGACTTGAGCTTCGGGGACGAAGCGTCCTTTAATGGGGGGAGAATGTAATACCCCCAAAATTTGAGAGAATTTGGGAAATAATTAAAATTGTGTTTCATATTGTTTACACGGTCTTTAGGTCGTTTATTATGTTTGGTTTAGTGTTTGGGACAAAGGGGAGGTCCAAATGGGGAAGAAACTGGGCAAAAACAAAGGTTTGGGGCGTCTGGGGGTCACGCACGGCGTGCGTGGAAGGTACGCACACGTGCGTTCTTGTTGTATCCTAATGCAACTCAAACTTCGGAAATTCACTATAAATACATCCCTAATCCGATTTTCCTCATTCCAAAAACCCTAGGACCTCCTCCTCAAGCTCTATCCCTTCCAGCTCTTCAATATTAACGTATCCAGCACGATATTTTATGCCAATGATGAGATCAAACAATCCAATATTCCGGTAAGTGCGTTTGTTGCCTAATTCACGTCGTTCATCCGTTTCCTAATTTTCTTTCTCCTAAATTGAGATCCTTCGAACCTATCACTTCCTAGGTACGTGCGAATGATCCATCAAACTAGGTTTGACGTTTAGGATTCGTTGCTAGCCTCGAGGTAAGGACTATTGCAACCAAAATTACTATTTTGCCCCTATATTGTATAAACTAGGGTTTGTGCTAGGATTTGAGTTTCTTTCTGAAATTTTATGGATAATTCGGCTATCATAGTATGAGTATGATGATTTATGCTTTTATGGGAATTTATGAACGTGTGATTTTTGGTGAATTTACCAAATCAGTTTATCATGGCTAGAATTGTGATTTTTGATGATTTTTCTTTTGGGATTGGAAAATTTTGGTGATTGTTTTGGTATGAGTTGAAGTATGATTTGAGACTATTATAACTGGTCATATTGAAAATATATTATGGGTTCAGAATAATCCAATTTGATTATTTTGGTGGTAGTAGTAAATGCTACTTTTGGGAACTGGTTGTTTGGGATAAACCCTCTTTTTGGAAAGTGTTGTGAGATCAAATCTTTTGGGATAAATTATATATTTTTTAATGTATAATTTGGTATGAAAATTTACATATATATTCTGTAGTTATAAATATCCTTATTGGATTATTTTGAATATGTTATTAAATACTATTTTGGAACTAGTTTTGGATAAACCCTAAATTGTAAGTTTCTCTGCCAATCCAAAATTGTTTCCTCGTATTATATGCTTATTATGCATTATGTGATTAAGTGTGAATTGTGAATTTTGTGTATGTGATCTTGAGGAGATATTATATATATATGGTAGTCAAGAAGTATAAATCAAGTACTTTTGGGGTATTAAATATTTTAAATACCTTCGAGACTTTTTAGAGAAATTAAGAAGTATTTTTGAAGTATTATTAAGCGAAGATAAAATTTACATTTTCATAAGAAGTGAGCATCTCGGGAGTAATCCGAGGTGTCGGTTTTTCCACATCCGGATAAATGTGGAGGGTGATTAGAGCTACTACTACTAAGAAGTACAGTTTAAGTTTCAAGTGAGACTTGGATCTATGATCCCTTTTAAGTATGATTTGGATCTATGATCCCTTTTAAGTAAGATTTGGATCTATGATCCCTTTTAAGTAAGATTTGGATCTATAAATGAATAAAGTATTTCTTTTAAATATATCAATGTTTTGGGCGGGAAATTTAGGGGTGTTACATACCCTAATATGACCATTGATCCTGACATTATCCTCTCAGGGAAATGTTTGGATATCAATCAAGCCAATGAGATTATGAATCCTATTTCTGATATTGAGATAAAAAATGCTATCTTTGACATTGATGATAACAAATCTCCTGGTCCTGATGGTTATACCTCGGCTTTCTTTAAGCATAACTGGAATGTTGTGGGTCATGATGTCATCTTAGCCGTGAGAGGCTTCTTTAACTCCGGGAAGCTTTTAAAGCAGATTAACCACACGGTTATAGCTCTCATCCCTAAGACCTCTCATGATCCTAGTGCGGCTGATTTTAGAACCATTACTAAGATCATTGCTTCTAGAATGATACCTTGTCTTCCTGGGCTTATTGACCCAGCCCAAGGTGCTTTTGTTGATGGGAGACTTATGCTGGATAATGTTTTTCTAGCACAGGAGCTTATTAAAGGCTATTCTAGAAAGCATATGTCTCCTAGATCTATGATCAAAGTGGACCTTAGAAAAGCTTATGACACTATCTCTTGGGATTTCTTGAATGATGTTTTACTCACTATGGGGTTTCCTAATAGATTTGTCAAATGGATCATGGAGTGTGTTACAACACCTTCTTACTCCATTTCCATTAATGGTGTTCTGCATGGCAACATTAAAGGCATGAGGGGGGTGCGGCAAGGGGACCCCATGTCCCCCCTCCTTTTTGTGATTTGCCTTGAGTATTTCTCTAGGCTTCTCCATGCGAGAACCAAGGCACCTTCCTGTAAGTTTCACCCCAAGTGTGCTAAACTTAATATCTCTCATGTGGCTTATGTTGATTATCTCATGCTCTTCTCTAGAAGGGATTTCCCTTCTATTAAAATCTTAGTGGATGCCTTGGATGAGTTTGGTAAGACCTCGGGTCTTATTGTAAATTCTGATAAGTCTAGCATTTTTCTTGGTGGGTTGGCTGACTATGATGTTAATTACATTCTCCATATGATTGATTTCAAAGAGGGTACCTTCCCTGTGAGATACTTGGGGATTCCTCTTGCCCCCCTAAAAATTGCGGTGGCACAGTATGCCCCTTTGTTGGATTCTATTACCAACTTTATCCATGCTTGGAACACTAAGAGCCTCTCCTATGCCGGGAGGGTTGAACTTATCAAATCTGTCATCCAGGGAGTCCAATCTTTCTGGCTTCAGGCACTCCCTATTCTTAAGGCGGTCCTTGATAGAATCACTTCTATCTGCCGTATTTTCCTTTGGGAGTGCAAGTATGCTAGGGTTGCCTGGGCTGACATGTGTCTCCCTAAGGAGGAAGGTGGGCTTGGTTTCCATGACACCCATGTATGGAATTCTGCCCTTTTGGCTAAAACCCTTTGGGATATCCATATCAAAAAGGATAACCTTTGGGTTCGTTGGATCCATGGTGTTTACTTAAATGGTAGAGGTGTTTGGGAGTTCACACCTCATAAAAGGGACTCCCAACTGATTAAGAAGATTGCTCTTATCCGTGATCAAATCCTTTCACACTTTGATTGTACTCAAGCTGCCATAAACCATTTTAATGGTTTACAAGTTGGGGGGAAGCTCTCCTCGGCCAAGGTGTATGATTTACTCAGAGTTAGGGGGGAACCTCGCATCTGGATGCCTTTTATTTGGAAGCATTATATCCCCCCTAAGTTTAGCTTCACGGTTTGGTTAGCTTTTCGTAATCGTCTTGCTACTTTTGATAATTTGCATAGATTAGATGTTGTTAGTATTTGCCCCTTTTGTAAGGGTGGTCCAAAATCTGTACCACACCTATTTTTTGCTTGCCCTTTTTCAGAAGCTGTCTGGCGCAGAGTGACTAAGTGGCTGGGATTTCCTAGGGAGATGAGGACTATGCAGAGCTCGCTCAAGTGGATTAGGAAGGATAGACAAGGCTCGGGGATCAAAGCTAAGGCGGCTAGGATTGCGTTTTGCTTTTCCATTTACTGGATATGGAGGACCCGGAATGCTTCTTGTTTTGATGGGTTTCTGCCTAAAGAGGAGGATGTTTTTGCTACGATTCAATACATCACTTACAAAATCATTTATAGCCTTTACCCTTATGATGTTGTTACCTTCTAGTTTGAGGGTTTTGTTTTGGCCCTCATCTAGTTTTTGCTCTATTTGTGTTGTGGTGGTGGCTGGTTTGCTGTTTTGTTTTGCACCACTCTGTTTTGGTGGGTGCTTAGGCAGGTTGTTCTCATGCTTGGGAGGGTTATCCTTGTTGGATAACCTACATTTTTGTTTCCTTTCCTTGCTTGTACATTCTTGACCCCTCCTTTTCTTGGGTGTCTTTTTCTAATATACTTACATTTCACAAAAAAACAAATTGAAACCAGCGCCTGAAGACATGTTTTAGAACTCGATAATATCTTTATAACGAGATATTAAACGCTTTCAACGGCACAAAATAGAGCAAGATATGATCGCATCAAATTCTACACCAGTTCAGAGTGAAATCAGTAACATTTGTCAATATATAGTTAATCTGTAACTTTTAAATAATGCATTGTAAATTAAGTTGGAACAATAGCTTTAGAGCTCCGATCTATCTTTCCAACGAGATATAATACGCTCGAAACGGATAAACACACAGCAAGATATGAGTGTCACAAATACTTAGCCTTATCTCTATGATTTAGCGTTTTCAGCGAAAATAGAGTACTTTTAGCTTAAATACAGTGTATTTTAGTACTTAGGCAATCATCCCTTGATATTTTGAAACCAGCGCCTGAAGAAAAGTTTTAGAACATGGTAAGATCTTTCCAACGAGATATTAAACGCTTTCAACGGCAAAAAATAGACCAAGATATGATTGCATCAAATCTACACGAGTTCGGAGTGAAATCAGAAACATTTGTGAATATATGGTTAATCTGTAACTTTTAATTAATGAACTGTAAATGAAATTGGAATAACAGCCTTAGAGATCAGATCTATCTTTCCAACGAGATAAAATACGCTCCAAACGGATAAACACACAGCAAGATATGAGTGTCACAAATACTTAGCCTTATCTCGATGATTTAGCGTTTTCAGAGAAAATAGAGCACTTTTAGCGTAAATTCAGTGTATTTTAGTAATTAGGCAATCATCCCTTGATATTTTGAAACCAGCGCCTGAAGAAAAGTTTTAGAAAATGGTAAGATCTTTCCAACGAGATATTAAACGCTTTTAACGGCACAAAATAGAGCAAGATATGATCGCCTCAAATTCTACACGAGTTCGGAGTGAAATCAGAAACAATTGTGAATATATGGTTAATCTGTAACTTTTAATTAATGCATTGTAAATGAAGTTGGAACAATAGCTTTAGAGCTCCGATCTATCTTTCCTACGAGATATAATACGCTCCAAACGGATAAACACACAGCAAGATATGAGTGTCACAAATAATTAGCCTTATCTCTATGATTTAGCGTTTTCAGCGAAAATAGAGCACGTTTAGCGTAAATACAGTGTATTTTAGTAATTTGGCAATCATCCCATGATATTTTGAAACCAGCGCCTGAAGACAAGTTTTAGAACTCGGTATGATGTTTCCAACGAGATATAAAACGCTTTGAACGGCACAAAATAGATCAAGATATGATCGCATCAAATTCTACACGAGTTCGCAGTGAAATCAGAAACATTTGTGAATATATGGTTAATCTGTAACTTTTAATTAATGCATTGTAAATGAAGTTGGAACAATAGCTTTAGAGCTCCGATTTATCTTTCCAACGAGATATAATACGCTCCGAACGGATAAACACACAGCAAGATATGAGTGTCACAAATACTTAGCCTTATCTCTATGATTTAGCGTTTTCAGCGAAAATAGAGCACTTTTAGGGTAAATTCAGTGTATTTTAGTAATTAAGCAATCATCCCCCTATATTTCGAAACCAGCGCCAGAAGACAAGTTTTAGTACTAGGTAAGATCGTTCCAACGAGATATTAAACGCTCTCAACGGCACAAAATAGAGCAAGAAATGATCGCATCAAATTCTACACGAGTTCGGAGTGAAATCAGAAACATTTGTGAATATATGGTTAATCTGTAACTTTTAATTAATGCATTGTAAATTAAGTTGGAACAATAGCTTTAGAGCTCCGATCTATCTTTCCCACGAGATATAATACGCTCCAAACGGATAAACACACAGCAAGATATGAGTGTCACAAATAATTAGCCTTATCTCTATGATTTAGCGTTTTCAGCGAAAATAGAGGACGTTTAGCGTAAATACAGTGTATTTTAGTAATTCGGCAATCATCCCCTGATAGTTTGAAACCAGCGCCTGAAGACAAGTTTTAGAACTCGGTATGATGTTTCCAACGAGATGTTAAACGCTTTCAACGGCACAAAATAGAGCAAGATATGATCGCATCAAATTCTACACGAGTTCGGAGTGAAATCAGAAACATTTGTGAATATATGGTTAATTTGTAACTTTTAATTAATGAATTGTAAATGAAGTTGGAATAATAGCTTTAGAGATCCGATCTATCTTTCCGAGAGATATAATACGCTCCAAACGGATAAACACACAGCAAGATATCAGTTTCACAAATACTTAGCCTTATCTCTATGATTTATCGTTTTCAGAGAAAATAGAGCACTGTTAGCGTAAATTCAGTGTATTTTAGTAATTTGGCAATCATCCCTTGATATTTTGAAACCAGCGCCTGAAGAAGTTTTAGAACATGGTAAGATCTTTCCAACGAGATATTAAACGCTTTCAACGGCACAAAATAGAGCAAGATATGATCGCATCAAATTCTACACGAGTTCGGAGTGAAATCAGAAACATTTGTGAATATATGGTTAATCTGTAACTTTTAATTAATGAATTGTAAATGAAGTTGGAATAATAGCTTTAGAGATCAGATCTATCTTTCCAACGAGATATAATACGCTCCAAACGGATAAACACACAGCAAGATATGAGTTTCACAAATACCTAGCCTTATCTCTATGACTTAGCGTTTTCAGCGAAAATAGAACACTTTTAGCGTAACTACTGTGTATTTTAGTAATTAGGCAATCATCCCTTGATATTTTGAAACCAGCGCCTGAAGACATGTTTTAGAATTCGATAATATCTTTCTAACGAGATATAAAACGCTTTGAACGGCACAAAATAGAGCAAGATATGATCGCATCAAATTCTACACGAGTTCGGAGTGAAATCAGAAACATTTGTGAATATATGGTTAATCTGTAACTTTTAATTAATGCATTGTAAATGAAGTTGGAACAATAGCTTTAGAGCTCCGATCTATCTTTCCAACGAGATATAATACGCTCCAAACGGATAAACACACAGCAAGATATGAGTGTCACAAATACTTAGCCTTATCTCTATGATTTGTCGTTTTCAGCGAAAATAGAGCACTTTTAGCGTAACTACTGTGTATTTTAATAATTAGGCAATCATCCCTTGCTATTTTGAAACCAGCACCTGATAACATGTTTTAGAACTCGATAATATCTTTCTAACGAGATATTAAACGCTTTCAACGGCACAAAATAGAGCAAGATATGATCGCATCAAATTCTACACGAGTTCGGAGTGAAATCAGAAACATTTGTCAATATATATTTAATCTGTAACTTTTAATTAATGCATTGTAAATGAAGTTGGAACAATAGATTTAGAGCTCCGATCTATCTTTCCTACGAGATATAATACGCTCCAAACGGATAAACACACAGCAAGATATGACTGTCACAAATAATTAGCCTTATCTCTATGATTTAGCGTTTTCAGCGAAATCAGAGCACGTTTAGCGTAAATACAGTGTATTTTAGTAATTTGGCAATCATCCCTTGATATTTTGAAACCAGCGCCTGAAGAAAAGTTTTAGAACTCGGTATGATGTTTCCAACGAAATATAAAACACTTTGAACGGCACAAAATAGATCAAGATATGATCGCATCAAATTCTACACGAGTTCGGAGTGAAATCAGAAACATTTGTGAATATATGGTTAATCTTTAACTTTTAATTAATGCATTGTAAATGAAGTTGGAACAATAGCTTTAGAGCACCAATCTATCTTTCCAACGAGATATAATACGCTCCGAACGGATAAACACACAGCAAGATATGAGTGTCACAAATACTTAGCCTTATCTCTATGATTTAACGTTTTCAGAGAAAATAGAGCACTTTTAGGGTAAATTCAGTGTATTTTAGTAATTAAGCAATCATCCCCCTATATTTCGAAACCAGCGCCAGAAGACAAGTTTTAGTACTAGGTAAGATCGATCAAACGAGATATTAAACGCTCTCAACGGCACAAAATAGAGCAAGATATGATCGCATCAAATTCTACACGAGTTCGGAGTGAAATCAGAAACATTTGTGAATATATGGTTAATCTGTAACTTTTAATTAATGCATTGTAAATTAAGTTGGAATAATAGCTTTAAAGATCCGATCTATCTTTCCAACGAGATAAAATACGCTCCAAACGGATAAACACACAGCAAGATATGAGTGTCACAAATACTTAGCCTTATCTCTATAATTTAGCGTTTTCAGAGAAAATAGAGCACTTTTAGCGTAAATTCAGTGTATTTTAGTAATTAGGCAATCATCCCTTGATATTTTGAAACCAGCGCCTGGAGAAAAGTTTTAGAACATGGTAAGATCTTTCCAACGAGATATTAAACGCTTTCAACGGCACAAAATAGAGCACGATATGATCGCATCAAATTCTACACGGGTTCGGAGTGAAATCAGAAACATTTGTGAATATATGGTTAATCTGTAACTTTTAATTAATGCATTGTAAATGAAGTTGGAACAATAGATTTAGAGCTCCGATCTATCTTTCCAACAAGATAGAATACGCTCCAAACGGATAAACACACAGCAAGATATGAGTGTCACAAATACTTAGCCTTATATCTATGATTTAGCGTTTTCAGCGAAAATAGAACACTTTTAGGGTTAATTCAGTGTATTTTAGTAACTAGGAAATCATCCCCCTATATTTTGAAACCAGCGCCAGAAGACAAGTTTTAGAACTAGGTAAGATCGTTCCAACTAGATATTAAACGCTCTGAACGGCACAAAATAGAGCAAGATATGATCGCATCAAATTCTACACGAGTTCGGAGTGAAATCAGAAACATTTGTGAATATATGGTTAATCTGTAACTTTTAATTAATGCATTGTAAATTAAGTTGGAACAATAGCTTTAGAGCTCCGATCTATCTTTCCCACGAGATTAAATACGCTCCAAACGGATAAACACACAGCAAGATATGAGTGTCACAAATAATTAGCCTTATCTCTATGATTTAGCGTTTTCAGCGAAAATAGAGGACTTTTAGCGTAAATACAGTGTATTTTAGTAATTCGGCAATCATTCCCTGATAGTTTGAAACCAGCGCCTGAAGACAAGTTTTAGAACTCGGTATGATGTTTCCAACGAGATGTTAAACGCTTTCAACGGCACAAAATAGAGCAAGATATGATCGCATCAAATTCTACATGAGTTCGGAGTGAAATCAGAAACATTTGTGAATATATGGTTAATCTGTAACTTTTAATTAATGAATTGTAAATGAAGTTGGAATAATATCTTTAGAGATCTGATCTATCTTTCCTACGAGATATAATACGCCCCAAACGGATAAACACACAGCAAGATATGAGTGTCACAAATACTTAGCCTTATCTCTATGATTTAGCGTTTTCAGAGAAAATAGAGCACTTTTAGCGTAAATTCAGTGTATTTTGGTAATTAGGCAATCATCCCTTGATATTTTGAAACCAGCGCCTGAATAAAAGTTTTAGAACATGGTAAGATCTTTCCAACGAGATATTAAACGCTTTCAACGGCACAAAATAGAGCAAGATATGATCGCATCAAATTCTACACGAGTTCGGAGTGAAATCAGAAACATTTGTGAATATATGGTTAATCTGTAACTTTTAATTAATGCATTGTAAATGAAGTTGGAACAATAGCTTTAGAGCTCCGATCTATCTTTCCTACGAGATATAATATGCTCCAAACGGATAAACACACAGCAAGATATGAGTGTCACAAATAATTAGCCTTATCTCTATGATTTAGCGTTTTCAGAGAAAATAGAGCACGTTTAGCGTAAATACAGTGTATTTTAGTAATTTGGCAATCATCCCTTGATATTTTGAAACCAGCGCCTGAAGACAAGTTTTAGAACTCGGTATGATGTTTCCAACTAGATATAAAACGCTTTGAACGGCACAAAATAGAGCAAGATATGATCGCATGAAATTCTACACGAGTTCGGAGTGAAATCAGAAACATTTGTGAATATATGGTTAATCTGTAACTTTTATTTAATGCATTGTAAATGAAGTTGGAACAATAGCTTTAGAGCTCCGATCTATCTTTCCAACGAGATATAATACGCTCCAAACGGATAAACACACAGCAAGATATGAGTGTCACAAATACTTAGCATTATCTCTATGATTTAGCGTTTTCAGAGAAAATAGAGCACTTTTAGTGTAAATTCAGTGTATTTTAGTAATTAATCAATCATCCCCCAATATTTTGAAACCAGCGCCAGAAGACAAGTTTTAGAACTAGGTAAGATCGTTCCAACGAGATATTAAACGCTCTCAACGGCACAAAATAGAGCAAGATATGATCACATCAAATTCTACACGAGTTCGGAGTGAAATCAGAAACATATGTGAATATATGGTTAATCTGTAACTTTTAATTAATGCATTGTAAATTAAGTTGGAACAATAGCTTTAGAGCTCCGATCTATCTTTCCCACGAGATATAATACGCTCCAAACGGATAAACACACAGCGAGATATGAGTGTCACAAATAATTAGCGTTATCTCTATGATTTAGCGTTTTCAGCGAACATAGAGGACTTTTAGCGTAAATACAGTGTATTTTAGTAATTCGGCAATCATCCCCTGATAGTTTGAAACCAGCGCCTGAAGACAAGTTTTAGAACTCGGTATGATGTTTCCAACGACATGTTAAACGCTTTCAACGGCACAAAATAGAGCAAGATATGATCGCATCAAATTCTACACGAGTTCGGAGTGAAATCAGAAACATTTGTGAATATATGGTTAATCTGTAACTTTTAATTAATGAATTGTAAATGAAGTTGGAATAATCGCTTTAGAGATCAGATCTATCTTTCCAACGAGATATAATACGCTCCAAACGGATAAACACACAGCAAGATATGAGTTTCACAAATACTTAGCCTTATCTCTATGATTTAGCGTTTTCAGAGAAAATAGAGCACGTTTAGCGTAAATTCAGTGTATTTTAGTAATTAGGCAATCATCCCTTGATATTTTGAAACCAGCGCCTGAAGAAAAGTTTTAGAACATGGTAAGATCTTTCCAACGAGATGTTAAACGCTTTCAACGGCACAAAATAGAGCAAGATATGATCGCATCAAATTCTACACGAGTTCGGAGTGAAATCAGAAACATTTGTGAATATATGGTTAATCTGTAACTTTTAATTAATGAATTGTAAATGAAGTTGGAATAATAGCTTTAGAGATCAGATCTATCTTTCCAACGAGATATAATACGCTCCAAACGGATAAACACACAGCAAGATATGAGTTTCACAAATACTTAGCCTTATCTCTATGATTTAGCGTTTTCAGAGAAAATAGAGCACTTTTAGCGTAAATTCAGTGTATTTTAGTAATTTGGCAATCATCCCTTGATATTTTGAAACCAGCGCCTGAAGAAAAGTTTTAGAACATGGTAAGATCTTTCCAACGAGATATTAAACGCTTTCAACGGCACAAAATAGAGCAAGATATGATCGCATCAAATTCTACACGAGTTAGGAGTGAAATCAGAAACATTTGTGAATATCTGGTTAATCTGTAACTTTTAATTAATTCATTGTAAATGAAGTTGGAACAATAGCTTTAGAGCTCCGATCTATCTTTTCAACGAGATATAATACGCTTCAAACGGATAAACACACAGCAAGGTATGAGTGTCACAAATACTTAGCCTTATCTCTATGATTTAGCGTTTTCAGCGAAAATAGAGTACTTTTAGCGTAACTACTGTGTATTTTAGTAATTAGGCAATCATCCCTTGATATTATGAAACCAGCGCCTGAAGACATGTTTTAGAACTCGATAATATCTTTCTAACGAGATATTAAACGCTTTCAACGGCACAAAATAGAGCAAGATATGATCGCATCAAATTCTAAACCAGTTCAGAGTGAAATCAGAAACATTTGTCAATATATAGTTAATCTGTAACTTTTAATTAATGCATTGTAAATTAAGTTGGAACAATAGCTTTAGAGCTCCGATCTATCTTTCCCACGAGATATAATACGCTCCAAACGGATAAACACACAACAAGATATGAGTGTCAAAAATAATTAGCGTTATCTCTATGATTTAGCGTTTTCAGCGAAAATAGAGGACTTTTAGCGTAAATACAGTGTATTTTAGTAATTCGGCAATCATCCCCTGATAGTTTGAAACCAGCGCCTGAAGACAAGTTTTAGAACTCGGTATGATGTTTCCAACGACATGTTAAACGCTTTCAACGGCACAAAATAGAGCAAGATATGATCGCATCAAATTCTACACGAGTTCGGAGTGAAATCAGAAACATTTGTGAATATATGGTTAATCTGTAACTTTTAATTAATGAATTGTAAATGAAGTTGGAATAATAGCTTTAGAGATCAGATCTATCTTTCCAACGAGATATAATACGCTCCAAACGGATAAACACACAGCAAGATATGAGTTTCACAAATACTTAGCCTTATCTCTATGATTTAGCGTTTTCAGAGAAAATAGAGCACTTTTAGCGTAAATTCAGTGTATTTTAGTAATTAGGACATCATCCCTTGATATTTTGAAACCAGCGCCTGAAGAAAAGTTTTAGAACATGGTAAGATCTTTCCAACGAGATATTAAACGCTTTCAACGGCACAAAATAGAGCAAGATATGATTGCATCAAACCTACACGAGTTCGGAGTGAAATCAGAAACATTTGTGAATATAAGGTTAATCTTTAACATTTAATAAATGCATTGTAAATGAAGTTGGAAAAATAGCTTTAGAGCTCCGATCTATCTTTCCAACGAGATATAATACGCTCCAAATGGATAAACACACAGCAAGATATGAGTGTCACAAATACTTAGCCTTATCTCTATGATTTAGCGTTTTCAGCGAAAATAGAGCACTTTTAGGGTAAATTCAGTGTATTTTAGTAACTAGGAAATCATCCCCCTATAATTTGAAACCAGCGCCAGAAGACAAGTTTTAGAACTAGGTAAGATCGTTCCAACAAGATATTAAACGCTCTCAACGGCACAAAATAGAGCAAGATATGATCGCATCAAATTCTACACGAGTTCGGAGTGAAATCAGAAACATTTGTGAATATATGGTTAATCTGTAACTTTTAATTAATGCATTGTAAATGAAGTTGGAACAATAGCTTTAGACCTCCGATCTATCTTTCCAACGAGATATAAGACGCTCCAAACGGATAAACACACAGCAAGATATGAGTGTCACAAATACTTAGCCTTATCTCTATGATTTAGCGTTTTCAGCGAAAATAGAGCACTTTTAGGGTTAATTCAGTGTATTTTAGTAATTAAGCAATCATACCCCTATATTTTGAAACCAGCGACAAAAGACAAGTTTTAGAACTAGGTAAGATCGTTCCAACTAGATATTAAACGCTCTCAACGGCAAAAAATAGAGCAAGATATGATCGCATCAAATTCTACACGAGTTCGGAGTGAAATCAGAAACATTTGTGAATATATGGTTAATCTGTAAATTTTAATTAATACATTGTAAATTAAGTTGGAACAATAGCTTTAGAGCTCCGATCTATCTTTCCCACGAGATTAAATACGCTCCAAACGGATAAACACACAGCAAGATATGAGTGTCACAAATAATTAGCCTTATCTCTATGATTTAGCGTTTTCAGCGAAAATAGAGGACTTTTAGCGTAAATACAGTGTATTTTACTAATTCGGCAATCATTCCCTGATAGTTTGAAACCAGCGCCTCAAGACAAGTTTTAGAACTCGGTATGATGTTTCCAACGAGATGTTAAACGCTTTCAACGGCACAAAATAGAGCAAGATATGATCGCATCAAATTCTACATGAGTTCGGAGTGAAATCAGAAACATTTGTGAATATATGGTTAATCTGTAACTTTTAATTAATGAATTGTAAATGAAGTTGGAATAATAGCTTTAGAGATCTGATCTATCTTTCCTACGAGATATAATACGCTCCAAACGGATAAACACACAGCAAGATATGAGTGTCACAAATACTTAGCCTTATCTCTATGATTTAGCGTTTTCAGAGAAAATAGAGCACTTTTAGCGTAAATTCAGTGTATTTTAGTAATTAGGCAATCATCCCTTGATATTTTGAAACCAGCGCCTGAATAAAAGTTTTAGAACATGGTAAGATCTTTCCAACGAGATATTAAACGCTTTCAACGGCACAAAATAGAGCAAGATATGATCGCATCAAATTCTACACGAGTTCGGAGTGAAATCAGAAACATTTGTGAATATATGGTTAATCTGTAACTTTTAATTAATGCATTGTAAATGAAGTTGGAACAATAGTTTTAGAGCTCCGATCTATCTTTCCTACGAGATATAATATGCTCCAAACGGATAAACACACAGCAAGATATGAGTGTCACAAATAATTAGCCTTATCTCTATGATTTAGCGTTTTCAGCGAAAATAGAGCATGTTTAGCGTAAATACAGTGTATTTTAGTAATTTGGCAATCATCCCTTGATATTTTGAAACCAGCGCCTGAAGACAAGTTTTAGAACTCGGTATGATGTTTCCAACTAGATATAAAACGCTTTGAACGGCACAAAATAGAGCAAGATATGATCGCATCAAATTCTACACGAGTTCGGAGTGAAATCAGAAACATTTGTGAATATATGGTTAATCTTTAACTTTTAATTAATGCATTGTAAATGAAGTTGGAACAATAGCTTTAGAGCTCCGATCTATCTTTCCAACGAGATATAATACGCTCCAAACGGATAAACACACAGCAAGATATGAGTGTCACAAATACTTAGCCTTATCTCTATGATTTAGCGTTTTCAGCGAAAATAGAGTACTTTTAGCTTAAATACAGTGTATTGTACTAATTAGGCAATCATCCCTTGATATTTTGAAACCAGCGCCTGAAGAAAAGTTTTAGAACATGGTTACATCTTTCCAACGAGATATTAAACGCTTTCAACGGCACAAAATAGAGCAAGATATGATCGCATCAAATTCTACCCGAGTTCGGAGTGAAATCAGAAACATTTTTGAATATATGGTTAATCTGTAACTTTTAATTAATGCATTGTAAATGAAGTTGGAACAATATCTTTAGAGCTCCGATCTATCTTTCCAACGAGATATAATACGCTCCAAACGGATAAACACACAGCAAGATATGAGTGTCACAAATACTTAGCCTTATCTCTATGATTTAGCGTTTTCAGCGAAAATAGAGCACTTTTAGTGTAAATTCAGTGTATTTTAGTAATTAATCAATCATCCCCCTATATTTTGAAACCAGCGCCAGAAGACAAGTTTTAGAACTAGGAAAGATCGTTCCAACGAGATATTAAACGCTCTCAACGGCACAAAATAGAGCAAGATATGATCACATCAAATTCTACACGAGTTCGGAGTGAAATCAGAAACATATGTGAATATATGGTTAATCTGTAACTTTTAATTAATGCATTGTAAATTAAGTTGGAACAATAGCTTTAGAGCTCCGATCTATCTTTCCCACGAGATATAATACGCTCCAAACGGATAAACACACAGCAAGATATGAGTGTCAAAAATAATTAGCGTTATCTCTATGATTTAGCGTTTTCAGCGAAAATAGAGGACTTTTAGCGTAAATACAGTGTATTTTAGTAATTCGGCAATCATACCCTGATAGTTTGAAACCAGCGCCTGAAGACAAGTTTTAGAACTCGGTATGATGTTTCCAACGACATGTTAAACGCTTTCAACGGCACAAAATAGAGCAAGATATGATCGCATCAAATTCTACACGAGTTCGGAGTGAAATCAGAAACATTTGTGAATATATGGTTAATCTGTAACTTTTAATTAATGAATTGTAAATGAAGTTAGAATAATAGCTTTAGAGATCAGATCTATCTTTCCAACGAGATATAATACGCTCCAAACGGATAAACACACAGCAAGATATGAGTTTCACAAATACTTAGCCTTATCTCTATGATTTAGCGTTTTCAGAGAAAATAGAGCACGTTTAGCGTAAATTCAGTGTATTTTAGTAATTAGGCCATCATCCCTTGATATTTTGAAACCAGCGCCTGAAGAAAAGTTTTAGAACATGGTAAGATCTTTCCAACGAGATATTAAACGCTTTCAACGGCACAAAATAGAGAAAGATATGATGGCATCAAATCTACACGAGTTCGGAGTGAAATCAGAAACATTTGTGAATATATGGTTAATGTTTAACATTTAATAAATGCATTGTAAATGAAGTTGGAAAAATAGCTTTAGAGCTCCGATCTATCTTTCCAACGAGATATAATACGCTCCAAATGGATAAACACACAGCAAGATATGAGTGTCACAAATACTTAGCCTTATCTCTATGATTTAGCGTTTTCAGCGAAAATAGAGCACTTTTAGGGTAAATTCAGTGTATTTTAGTAACTAGGAAATCATCCCCTTATATTTTGAAACCAGCGCCAGAAGACAAGTTTTAGAACTAGGTAAGATCGTTCCAACGAGATATTAAACGCTCTCAACGGCACAAAATAGAGCAAAAGATATGATCGCATCAAATTCTACCCGAGTTCGGAGTGAAATCAGAAACATTTGTGAATATATGGTTAATCTGAAACTTTTAATTAATGCATTGTAAATGAAGTTGGAACAATAGCTTTAGACCTCCGATCTATCTTTCCAACGAGATATAATACGCTCCAAACGGATAAACACACAGCAAGATATGAGTGTCACAAATACTTAGCCTTATCTCTATGATTTAGCGTTTTCAGCGAAAATAGAGCACTTTTAGGGTTAATTCAGTGTATTTTAGTAATTAAGCAATCATCCCCCTATATTTTGAAACCAGCGACAGAAGACAAGTTTTAGAACTAGGTAAGATCGTTCCAACTAGATATTAAACGCTCTCAACGGCACAAAATAGAGCAAGATATGATCGCATCAAATTCTACACGAGTTCGGAGTGAAATCAGAAACATTTGTGAATATATGGTTAATCTGTAACTTTTAATTAATGCATTGTAAATGAAGTTGGAACAATAGCTTTAGAGCTCCGATCTATCTTTCCAACGAGATATAATACGCTCCAAACGGATAAACACACAGCAAGATATGAGTGTCACAAATACTTAGCATTATCTCTATGATTTAGCGTTTTCAGAGAAAATAGAGCACTTTTAGTGTAAATTCAGTGTATTTTAGTAATTAATCAATCATCCCCCAATATTTTGAAACCAGCGCCAGAAGACAAGTTTTAGAACTAGGTAAGATCGTTCCAACGAGATATTAAACGCTCTCAACGGCACAAAATAGAGCAAGATATGATCACATCAAATTCTACACGAGTTCGGAGTGAAATCAGAAACATATGTGAATATATGGTTAATCTGTAACTTTTAATTAATGCATTGTAAATTAAGTTGGAACAATAGCTTTAGAGCTCCGATCTATCTTTCCCACGAGATATAATACGCTCCAAACGGATAAACACACAGCGAGATATGAGTGTCACAAATACTTAGCCTTATCTCTATGATTTAGCGTTTTCAGAGAAAATAGAGCACTTTTAGCGTAAATTCAGTGTATTTTAGTAATTTGGCAATCATCCCTTGATATTTTGAAACCAGCGCCTGAATGAAACCAGAGCAGCCTGAGCCTGAAGTTTTTTGCGTCGAGAGAGTCTCTCTCTAAGCGATTCACGCTTATTCGCAAAACTCCTTCTTCTTCACCGGTTTCAAGCTTTCTTCTTCCATTTTCTCCGTCTTTGAGCTTGGATATTAGTTACTCTACACTTCCTCGGTCTTAGGTGTGTAGATTCTTTAATTTTCGAGCTCTTTTTTGGAGGTTTGGAGTGTTTTTCCGACCTTCTTGATTTCGGTGTTACTATTCACGAGAAAAAGGTCAACGCCTCTCCAGCCTTCATCTCTTGGTGGATTCTTGATTCAAGCATAGATTCTGGTTCCCCTTAGCTTGGGGATTAACTTTCTCCAATTTTTTCCATCATCGGACCTCTCCTTGGGTTGGCCGTACTCTTCTTCTCCAACGTCTCTTTTGGGTGAACAGTTCGGTTTACTCCATTGTTGTACCGAAGCTTTATGTAACTTTGGGAGGTGCTTCCTTTCTCCCCCTCTCGGTCATTATGCCTAAGGGGAAGACTAAAAAGAAGGCTTCCAAACCTCCAACCAAATCCTCCACTCGGCTTAGAGCTAAGGCGCAAGCAAAGGAGGTGGATGAGCTTCTCTCGGATGATGTTCAAAGTGAACAAAATTCGTCTCTCCAAGAAGATGCAACTTATGAGCCTAGCAAGGATCATTCTTCCTCCTCGGCTACCATTGAGGTAGAGGTAAGTTCTCTCCTTCTTAGCTCCAATGATCCTAATATTGTTAATGTGTGCGAGATTGAGGAACTTCTTGTTGGTTCCAAAGATAGTGATGCTTCTATTGTGCCCGAAAATGTGTGTGATGTTAATTCGGCTACTAAAACTTGTGTTGATGCTTCCGCTTTGAGTAAGGGTGATAAAATTGGCTGTGTTACCCCTTGTTCTATGAATGTTGCTATTGATAATGATGGAGATACCTCTGTTTTAGGGGTCAATGTCCCACCCTTGGACATTGAACCCTCGGTTCCTTTGAAAAGCATTGAAAAAATGAAGGTTAATCCTAACATTTCTCACAATTCTTTGGCTTTTGGTTTGGCCAACAAATCTGCCCCCCCTTCGGCTTTAGCTAATACTATGGATACCGACATCGTCTTGGCCTCTACCTCTAATGCCGCGGCATTACAAGGTGAAAAAGGCAAGGGTGTGGTTAATGCTAATACTTCCAAGCCCCTACCTTGGGCATCTTTGTTCAAAGACAATAGGGAACCCGATAAGGGTATGAAACTTAAGTTCATTGAACCGGTGGGAGAATTTGTTGATCTTTCTAATAGAAAGATGCTTTCTATGGTCCAAATATGGGGCTTTTGCCTTGTGGCATATTTTGATGGGAAATTTCCCGGTTTCAAGGCTATACATGACATGATGAACAAATGGAAAGTACCTTGCCAAGTTAGATCCCATGACAAAGGTTGGGTCATTTTTAAATTTCAAAATGAGGAGGATAGGACTAAAGTCCTCTCGGAAGGACCCTATACTATCCTTGGGAAGAATTTTCCTTTGAAACCCCTCTCGGATAATTTCACTATGACTAGTGATGAATTCCTCAAACTCCCTATTTGGGTGCAATTTCCCCATCTTCCTTTAAGGCTTTGGGAAGAAGATATCATTAGTGAGATTGCTTCCTGTGTGGGGGTCCCTTTGGCTACGGATAGGGTAACCCAAGAAAGGGTAAGGTCCCAATTTGCTCGGGTCTTAATTGAGATTGATGCCTCAAAGCCCCCTCCTCTTGAACTTAAAATCAAGCTGCCAAATGGGAACTTTCATACCCAACATGTGAGGTACGAAACATATCCTAACTTTTGCTTTCATTGCAAAACTTTTGGCCATCATGCCTTCACTTGTAAGGTCTTGGCCGAAAGGGAAAGGAAAGAAAAGGAGGATAAAGAGGCTACCAAGGCTGTTAACGACAAGCCTACTAATGATAACACCTTTGACAATGTTCCAAAAAGAAAGGGGAAAGAGCATGTGACAATGGAACCTCAAAATACCGAGGTTCATAACAATAAGAAAGGGGACCACCCTTTCTTTAGAGTTACTAGATGTAGGCGTGGGCCTAATAAATTCATTGTTGAGGATGAGGATGAAGAAAAAGGAGACCCACCTCCCCAAGAGGTGGATACTACTATTGACAAAACTGTCCGTATAGTCAAAACATCACTCCTTGACACCTTTGAGGATGAGGTGGTGTTTGACTTGGATCCCGTGGACCCCCTCCACCCTATTATTAAGTTGAAACACCAAGATGAGGTGGATGTCCCCATTATTAAGCTTGATCATAACCTTAGAATTGTGGGGGAAAAGACCTCCGGTGTGCAATTTACCAAATCTTGTTTGGAGGGCCTCCCCGGGGTCAAACCAAACAAACATGGTTATGTGTATTCACCCAAATTCCTAAAAGGAGTTTATAGACATTGCTTAAACCGCCATTTTGAGGATGGTACCCTTCAAGGGAATGCTTGTAAGGTCAAGGACCTTAGAAATGTTCCTAAGGATTCTATTCGTATTGTTCATGATATTCAAGAGGCTTTTCTTGATGATGTGGTGGTCAAGGTTGATCTAAACATTGACAATAAGCCTTGGATACACCTTAAACATATTGAAGATGTCAAGGAAAACTTTACTAGACTTGATGACTATTTGGAAACTACTAAGAACCATTTGACAAAAGGCATCAATTTTACTATTGAATGTTTGGAGTCTCTACCCGGATTATACCCCACGGAAGAGGGATATGAAGTAGCTCCTCTATTTTTGGAAAAGGCTTACTTCCTTTTCTTGGATAGGTACCAACCGAGGGGTAACATTAAACAAAAGCCGAGGCCTTTTATGACAAGGAGGTTTGTTGGGAGGAAGACCCCTAGACATTTTTAATGTTAGTGTCCTCTTGGAACATTAGAGGTCTTAATAAGACCTCAAAGCAAAATTCTATTTGTTCTTTCATAAGGAATAATAAGGTTCATGTGTGCTGCCTCCTTGAAACCAAGCTGTCCACCTCCAACTTTGATAAGTTTATGTCTAATAGATGGCCTAATTGGCTGTTTAAGACTAACTTTGATTTAATTGAGGGGGGCAGAATGGCCCTCCTTTGGGACCCTACTTTTGTGGATTTGAATGTCTTGGAAGTGGATTGCCAACACATCCATTGTGAGGTGCTTTGTAAAGTCACCAAAAATGTTTTCTTGGTGACTTTTATTTATGCTCTCTATACGGTTGTGGAAAGAAGGACTCTTTGGGAACATATTGCTAGCCTTGAACCCCATATTAGCCACCCTTGGCTTGTTATGGGGGATTTCAATTGTGTTGGTAGCCCTAATGAGAGGGTGGGACCTACTCCTCCCTCGGCCTACTATATTCAACACCTTAATGATTTCAAGGTCCAAGCTAACCTTGTGGATACCCCTTCCACCGGGGAATTCCTCACTTGGAATAGGGGGTCCCTTTGGGCCAAACTTGATAGAGTCCTCATGAACTCTTTATGGTCTACCAATAACATTACGTGTAAGACACATTTCTTTGAGATGGAGGTAGAATTTGACCATTGCGCCTCTCTTGTTACTATCGGCCATAATATGCCTAAGGGGTCTAAGCCCTTCAAGTTATTTAACATGTGGCTCAAACATGAGGCCTTCAATGTCATTCTCACCACGCATTGGTTCCATGAGTTATATGGCACCCCTCAATTTAGGCTTGTACGCAAGCTTAAGAGACTTAAAAGGCCTTTGAAAGAACTCAACTTCAATGCTTTTGGCCACATCTCTTTTAAGGCTAATGAGGCTAAAAAAGAATATAAGAGACTACATGCTCTTTCTCTTCTTTCTCCTCTTGATGATGATATCAAGCATGAGGTTAACCTTGCTAAGAAAAATGCTCTTTACCTCAAGAGTGCCGAGGAGGATTTTTTTAGACAAAAAGCAAAAGCTAATCACCTTTTGCTTAGCGACCGGGGATCCAAATATTTTCATTCTATTGTTAAGAAAAACGTGGCTAAAAACTCCATCACCTCCATCAAACTTGAGGATGGGAGGTATACCACCTCTCTTGACCAGGTGGCTGGTGAATTTGTGAGATTCTACACTGATCTCTTTGGCACCTACTGTCCTACTTTGGACATTGACCCTACCATCATTCTTTCGGGTAAGTGTCTGGATAATAATAAGGCCATTGACCTTGTTAATCCTATCTCTGATTTGGAGATTAAGAATGCCATTTTCGATATTGGTGATGACAAATCTCCGGGTCCTGATGGGTATACTTCTGCTTTTTTCAAGCATAATTGGAATATTGTTGGTCATGACGTGATTTTGGCTATTAAAGGCTTTTTCAACTCTGGTAAGCTCCTGAAGCAGCTTAACCATACTGTGATTGCCCTAATTCCCAAAACCTCCCATGATCCTACTGCGGCTGATTTCAGGCCTATCTCTTGCACTAATGTCATTTATAAGACTATCACCAAGATCATTGCTAATAGAATGATCCCTTGTTTACCTGATTTGATTGATCCCTCCCAAGGGGCTTTTATTGATGGGAGGCTTATGCTTGACAATGTTTTTCTTGCACAAGAGCTTATCAAAGGCTATACTAGAAAGCGTATGTCTCCTAGATCTATGATTAAGGTGGATCTTAGGAAGGCTTATGACACCATCTCCTGGGAATTTCTTTACAATGTTCTTTTGACTATTGGTTTCCCAATCCAATTTGTCAATTGGATTATGGAATGTGTGACTACTCCCTGTTTCTCCATTTCAATTAATGGGGTCCTCCATGGCCACATTAAGGGAAAAAGGGGACTTAGGCAAGGGGACCCTATGTCTCCTCTCCTTTTTGTGATCTGTCTTGAATACTTTTCTAGACTGCTTAATCACAGGACTAAAGTGCCCCCGTTTAAGTTCCACCCAAAATGTGGGAAACTTAACATCTCCCATGTTGCTTATGCTGATGATCTCATGTTATTTTCTAGGGGGGATTATCCCTCTATTAAAATCCTTATTGACACTTTGGATGACTTTGGAAATGTTTCTGGCCTCAAAGTCAACTTTGATAAGTCTAACATTTTCATTGGTGGGCTGGCTGATCATGATCTTAATCATATCCTGAATTTGATTGATTTTAAGGAGGGGTCCTTCCCGGTGAGATACCTTGGGATCCCTTTAGCTCCTCTCAAGATTGCTGTTGCACAGTATGCTCCTTTATTGGATTCCATTACTAATTTTATCAATGCTTGGAATACTAAGACACTCTCTTATGCGGGGAGGGTTGAGCTTATCAAATCTGTTATTCAAGGGGTGCATTCTTTCTGGCTACAAGCACTCCCCATACCTAAGGCAGTACTTGATAGAATTACCTCTATCTGTCGTATTTTCCTTTGGGGGTGTAAGTATGCTAGAGTTGCATGGACTGATATTTGCCTCCCCAAGGAGGAGGGTGGTCTTGGTATCCATGATACTCACATTTGGAACTCTGCTCTGATTGCTAAAACCCTTTGGGATATCCATACTAAAAAGGATAACCTTTGGGTTAGGTGGATCCATGGTGTTTTTCTTAATGGTAGAGGTGTTTGGGAGTTCACACCTCATAATAGGGACTCCCAACTTATTAAGAAGATTGCTTTGATTAGAAATCAGATTCTTTCCCACTTTGGGAATGTTAATGATGCCATCACTTTTCTTGATGGCTGCCAAATTAATGGTAAGCTGTCCTCGGCCAAGGTCTATAATCTCCTTAGAATTAAGGGAGGGACTCATATGTGGATGTCCTTCATTTGGAAGAACTACATCCCCCCCAAGTTCTCCTTCACGGCTTGGTTGGCTCTCAGAGATAGGCTTGCTACCTTTGATCATTTACATCGGCTGGATGTTGTTAATATTTGCCAATTTTGTAAGGGTGGTCCGGAAACGGTGCCACACCTATTTTTTGCTTGCTCTTTTTCAGGTAAGGTTTGGCATAGGGTGAGGAACTGGCTGGATATTCCAAGGGAGATGGGGACTTTGCTTAGCGCGTTGAAATGGATCAAGAGGATGAGGCAAGGGTCCGGCATCAAGGCTAAGGCGGCTAGGATTGCTTTCTGCTGCTCCATCTACTGGATTTGGAGGACTCGGAATGCTGCTTGTTTTGATGGTCTTGCTCCTAAAGATGAAGATGTTTTTGCCAAGATTCAGCATTTTGTTTACAAGATCCTTTACAGCATTTATCCGCATGAAAATGTAACCTTTTAGGGTGCTTTTTGTTTGCTTTCCCTTTGGTTTGGTTGGCTGTTTTCTTTGTGCTGTTTTGGTAGTGTTTTTTCTGACCCCTTGGTGCAACACCTCTCTCCTTTTGGAGGTGGCTGCGGGGTTGGGTGGCTTTTTGTGGTTGTTTTTGGTGGGGTTATCCTTGTTTGGATAACCTTAAGTTTTGTTTCTTTCCTGCTTGTACATTCTTCCCCCCCTCTTCTCTTGGGTGTTTGGTTTATATACTTACAGTTTACCCAAAAAATTGAAACCAGCGCCTGAAGAAAAGTTTTAGAACATGGTAAGATCTTTCCAACGAGATATTAAACGCTTTCAACGGCACAAAATAGAGCAAGATATTATCGCATCAAATTCTACACGAGTTCGGAGTGAAATCAGAAACATTTGTGAATATATGGTTAATCTGTAACTTTTAATTAATGAATTGTAAATGAAGTTGGAATAATAGCTTTAGAGATCAGATCTATCTTTCTAACGAGATATAATACGCTCCAAACGGATAAACACACAGCAAGATATGAGTTTCACAAATACTTAGCCTTATCTCTATGATTTAGCGTTTTCAGAGAAAATAGAGCACGTTTAGCGTAAATTCAGTGTATTTTAGTAATTAGGCAATCATCCCTTGATATTTTGAAACCAGCGCCTGAAGAAAAGTTTTAGAACATGGTAAGATCTTTCCAACGAGATGTTAAACGCTTTCAACGGCACAAAATAGAGCAAGATATGATCGCATCAAATTCTACACGAGTTCGGAGTGAAATCAGAAACATTTGTGAATATATGGTTAATCTGTAACTTTTAATTAATGAATTGTAAATGAAGTTGGAATAATAGCTTTAGAGATCAGATCTATATTTCCAACGAGATATAATACGCTCCAAACGGATAAACACACAGCAAGATATGAGTTTCACAAATACTTAGCCTTATCTCTATGATTTAGCGTTTTCAGAGAAAATAGAGCACTTTTAGCGTAAATTCAGTGTATTTTAGTAATTTGGCAATCATCCCTTGATATTTTGAAACCAGCGCCTGAAGAAAAGTTTTAGAACATGGTAAGATCTTTCCAACGAGATATTAAACGCTTTCAACGGCACAAAATAGAGCAAGATATTATCGCATCAAATTCTACACGAGTTAGGAGTGAAATCAGAAACATTTGTGAATATATGGTTAATCTGTAACTTTTAATTAATGCATTGTAAATGAAGTTGGAACAATAGCTTTAGAGCTCCGATCTATCTTTCCAACGAGATATAATACGCTCCAAACGGATAAACACACAGCAAGATATGAGTTTCACAAATACTTAGCCTTATCTCTATGATTTAGCGTTTTCAGAGAAAATAGAGCACTTTTAGCGTGAATTCAGTGTATTTTAGTAATTAGGCAATCATCCCTTGATATTTTGAAACCAGCGCCTGAAGAAAAGTTTTAGAACATGGTAAGATCTTTCCAACGAGATGTTAAACGCTTTCAACGGCACAAAATAGAGCAAGATATGATCGCATCAAATTCTACACGAGTTCGGAGTGAAATCAGAAACATTTGTGAATATATGGTTAATCTGTAACTTTTAATTAATGAATTGTAAATGAAGTTGGAATAATAGCTTTAGAGATCAGATCTATCTTTCCAACGAGATATAATACGCTCCAAACGGATAAACACACAGCAAGATATGAGTTTCACAAATACTTAGCCTTATCTCTATGATTTAGCGTTTTCAGAGAAAATAGAGCACTTTTAGCGTAAATTCAGTGTATTTTAGTAATTTGGCAATCATCCCTTGATATTTTGAAACCAGCGCCTGAAGAAAAGTTTTAGAACATGGTAAGATCTTTCCAACGAGATATTAAACGCTTTCAACGGCACAAAATAGAGCAAGATATGATCGCATCAAATTCTACACGAGTTAGGAGTGAAATCAGAAACATTTGTGAATATATGGTTAATCTGTAACTTTTAATTAATGCATTGTAAATGAAGTTGGAACAATAGCTTTAGAGCTCCGATCTATCTTTCCAACGAGATATAATACGCTCCAAACGGATAAACACACAGCAAGATATGAGTGTCACAAATACTTAGCCTTATCTCTATGATTTAGCGTTTTCAGCGAAAATAGAGTACTTTTAGCTTAAATACAGTGTATTGTACTAATTAGGCAATCATCCTTTGATATTTTGAAACCGGCGCCTGAAGAAAAGTTTTAGAACATGGTTACATCTTTCCAACGAGATATTAAACGCTTTCAACGGCACAAAATAGAGCAAGATATGATCGCATCAAATTCTACCCGAGTTCGGAGTGAAATCAGAAACATTTTTGAATATATGGTTAATCTGTAACTTTTAATTAATGCATTGTAAATGAAGTTGGAACAATATCTTTAGAGCTCCGATCTATCTTTCCAACGAGATATAATACGCTCCAAACGGATAAACACACAGCAAGATATGAGTGTCACAAATACTTAGCCTTATCTCTATGATTTAGCGTTTTCAGCGAAAATAGAGCACTTTTAGTGTAAATTCAGTGTATTTTAGTAATTAATCAATCATCCCCCTATATTTTGAAACCAGCGCCAGAAGACAAGTTTTAGAACTAGGTAAGATCGTTCCAACTAGATATTAAACGCTCTCAACGGCACAAAATAGAGCAAGATATGATCGCATCAAATTCTACACGAGTTCGGAGTGAAATCAGAAACATTTGTGAATATATGGTTAATCTGTAAATTTTAATTAATGCATTGTAAATTAAGTTGGAACAATAGATTTAGAGCTCCGATCTATCTTTCACACGAGATTAAATACGCTCCAAACGGATAAACACACAGCAAGATATGAGTGTCACAAATAATTAGCCTTATCTCTATGATTTAGCGTTTTCAGCGAAAATAGAGGACTTTTAGCGTAAATACAGTGTATTTTACTAATTCGGCAATCATTCCCTGATAGTTTGAAACCAGCGCCTGTAGACAAGTTTTAGAACTCGGTATGATGTTTCGAACGAGATGTTAAACGCTTTCAACGGCACAAAATAGAGCAAGATATGATCGCATCAAATTCTACATGAGTTCGGAGTGAAATCAGAAACATTTGTGAATATATGGTTAATCTGTAACTTTTAATTAATGAATTGTAAATGAAGTTGGAATAATAGCTTTAGAGATCTGATCTATCTTTCCTACGAGATATAATACGCTCCAAACGGATAAACACACAGCAAGATATGAGTGTCACAAATACTTAGCCTTATCTCTATGATTTAGCGTTTTCAGAGAAAATAGAGCACTTTTAGCGTAAATTCAGTGTATTTTAGTAATTAGGCAATCATCCCTTGATATTTTGAAACCTGCTCCTGAATAAAAGTTTTAGAACATGGTAAGATCTTTCCAACGAGATATTAAACGCTTTCAACGGCACAAAATAGAGCAAGATATGATCGCATCAAATTCTACACGAGTTCGGAGTGAAATCAGAAACATTTGTGAATATATGGTTAATCTGTAACTTTTAATTAATGCATTGTAAATGAAGTTGGAACAATATCTTTAGAGCTCCGATCTATCTTTCCAACGAGATATAATACGCTCCAAACGGATAAACACACAGCAAGATATGAGTGTCACAAATACTTAGCCTTATCTCTATGATTTAGCGTTTTCAGCGAAAATAGAGCACTTTTAGTGTAAATTCAGTGTATTTTAGTAATTAATCAATCATCCCCCTATATTTTGAAACCAGCGCCAGAAGACAAGTTTTAAAACTAGGTAAGATCGTTCCAACGAGATATTAAACGCTCTCAACGGCACAAAATAGAGCAAGATATGATCACATCAAATTCTACACGAGTTCGGAGTGAAATCAGAAACATATGTGAATATATGGTTAATCTGTAACTTTTAATTAATGCATTGTAAATTAAGTTGGAACAATAGCTTTAGAGCTCCGATCTATCTTTCCCACGAGATATAATACGCTCCAAACGGATAAACACACAGCAAGATATGAGTGTCACAAATAATTAGCGTTATCTCTATGATTTAGCGTTTTCAGAGAAAATAGAGCACTTTTAGCGTAAATTCAGTGTATTTTAGTAATTAGGAAATCATCCCTTGATATTTTGAAACCAGCGCCTGAAGAAAAGTTTTAGAACATGGTAAGATCTTTCCAACGAGATATTAAACGCTTTCAACGGCACAAAATAGAGCAAGATATGATCGCATCGAATTCTACACGAGTTAGGAGTGAAATCAGAAACATTTGTGAATATATGGTTAATCTGTAACTTTTAATTAATTCATTGTAAATGAAGTTGGAACAATAGCTTTAGAGCTCCGATCTATCTTTTCAACGAGATATAATACTCTTCAAAAATAGAGCACTTTTAGCGTAACTACTGTTTTTTAGTAATTACGCAATCATCCCTTGATATTTTGAAACCAGCGCCTGAAGACATGTTCTAGAACTCGATAATATCTTTCTAACGAGATATTAAACGCTTTCAACGGCACAAAATAGAGCAAGATATGATCGCATCAAATTCTTCACCAGTTCGGAGTGAAATCAGAAACATTTGTGAATATATGGTTAATCTGTAACTTTTAATTAATGCATTGTAAATGAAGTTGGAACAATAGCTTTAGAGCTCCGATCTATCTTTCCAAAGAGATATAATACGCTCCAAACGGATAAACACACAGCAAGATACAAGTGTCACAAATACTTAGCCTTATCTCTATGATTTAGCGTTTTCAGCGAAAATAGAGTACTTTTAGCTTAAATACAGTGTATTTTAGTAATTCGGCAATCATCACTCGATATTTAGGAACCAGCACATGAAGACAATTTTTAGAACTCGGTAAGAGCTTTCCAACGAGATATTAAACGCTTTCAACGGCACAAAATAGAGCAAGATATGATTGCATCAAATCTACACGAGTTCGGAGTGAAATCAGAAACATTTGTTAATATATGGTTAATCTGTAACTTTTAATTAATGAATTGTAAATGAAGTTGGAATAATAGCTTTAGAGATCCGATCTATCTTTCCAACGAGATATAATACGCTCCAAACGGATAAACACACAGCAAGATATGAGTGTCACAAATACTTAGCCTTATCTCTATGATTTAGCGTTTTCAGAGAAAATAGAGCACTTTTAGCGTAAATTCAGTGTATTTTAGTAATTAGGCAATCATCCCTTGATATTTTGAAACCAGCGCCTGCAGAAAAGTTTTAGAACATGGTAAGAGCTTTCCAACGAGATATTAAACGTTTTCAACGGCACAAAATAGAGCAAGATATGATCGCATCAAATTCTACACGAGTTCGAAGTGAAATCAGAAACATTTGTGAATATATGGTTAATCTGTAACTTTTAATTAATGCATTGTAAATGAAGTTGGAACAATAGCTTTAGAGCTCCGATCTATCTTTCCTACGAGATATAACACGCTCCAAACGGATAAACACACAACAAGATATGAGTGTCACAAATAATTAGTCTTATCTCTATGATTTAGTGTTTTCAGCGAAAATAGAGCACCTTTAGCGTAAATACAGTGCATTTTAGTAATTTGGAAATTATCCCTTGATATTTTGAAACCAGCGCCTGAAGACAATTTTTATAACTCGGTATAATGTTTCCAACGAGATATAAAACGCTTGAACGGCACAAAATAGAGCAAAATATGATCGCATCAAATTCTACACGAGTTCGGAGTGAAATCAGAAACATTTGTGAATATATGGTTAATCTGTAACTTTTAATTAATGCATTGTAAATTAAATTGGAACATTAGCTTTAGAGCTCCGATCTATCTTTCCAACGAGATATAATATGCTCCAAACGGATAAACACACAGAAAGATATGAGTGTCACAAATACTTAGCCTTATCTCTATGATTTAGCGTTTTCAGCGAAAATAGAGCACTTTTAGCGTAACTACTGTTTTTTAGTAATTAGGCAATCATCCCTTGATATTTTGAGACCAGCGCCTGAAGACATGTTTTAGAACTCGATAATATCTTTCTAACGAGATATTAAACGCTTTCAACGGCACAAAATAGAGCAAGATATGATCGCATCAAAGTTTACACCAGTTCGGAGTGAAATCAGAAACATTTTTGAATATATGGTTAATCTGTAACTTTTAATTAATGCATTGTAAATGAAGTTGGAACAATAGCTTTAGAGCTACGATCTATCTTTCCAAAGAGATATAATACGCTCCAAACGGATAAACACACAGCAAGATATGAGCGTCACAAATACTTAGCCTTATCTCAATGATTTAGCGTTTTCAGCGAAAATAGAGCTTTTTTAGCGTAACTACTGTGTATTTTAGTAATTAGGCAATCATCCCTTGATATTTGGAAACCAGCGCCTGAAGACATGTTTTAGAACTCGATAATATCTTTCTAACGAGATATTAAACGCTTTCAACGGCACAAAATAGAGCAAGATATGATCGCATCAAATTCTACACCAGTTCGGAGTGAAATCAGAAACATTTGTCAATATATAGTTAATCTGTAACTTTTAATTAATTCATTGTAAATTAAATTGGAAAAATAGCTTTAGAGCTCCGATCTATCTTTCCAACGAGATATAATACGCTCAAAACGGATAAACACACAGCAAGATATGAGTGTCACAAATACTTAGCCTTATCTCTATGATTTAGCGTTTTCAGCGAAAATAGAGTACTTTTAGCTTAAATACAGTGTATTTTAATAATTCGTCAATCATCCCTCGATATTTAGTAACCAGCACATGAAAACAATTTTTAGAACTCGGTAAGTGCTTTCCAACGAGATATTAAACGCTTTCAACGGCACAAAATAGAGCAAGATATGATTTCATCAAATCTACATGAGTTCGGAGTGAAATCAGAAACATTTGTTAATATATGGTTAATCTGTAACTTTTAATTAATGAATTGTAAATGAAGTGGGAATAATAGCTTTAGAGCTCCGATCTATCTTTCCAACGAGATATAATACGCTCCAAACGGATAAACACACAGCAAGATATGAGTGTCACAAATACTTAGCCTTATCTCTATGATTTAGCGTTTCAGAGAAACTAGAGCACGTTTAGCGTAAATACAGTGCATTTTAGTAATTTGGAAATCATCCCTTGATATTTTGAAACCAGCGCCTGAAGACAAGTTTTAGAACTTGGTATGATGTTTCCAACGAGATATAAAACGCTTTGAACGGCACAAAACAGAGCAAGATATGATCGCATCAAATTCTACACGAGTTCGGAGTGAAATCAGAAACATTTGTGAATATATGGTTAATCTGTAACTTTTAATTAATGCATTGTAAATGAAGTTGGAACAATAGCTTTAGAGCTCCGATATATGTTTCCAACGAGATATAATACGCTCCAAACGGATAAACACACAGCAAGATATGAGTGTCACAAATACTTAGCCTTATCTCTATGATTTAGCGTTTTCAGAGAAAATAGAGCACCTTTAGCGTAAATTAAGTGTATTTTAGTAATTAGGCAATCATCCCTAGATATTTTGAAACCAGCGCCTGAAAAAAAGTTTTAGAACATGGTAAGATCTTTCCAACGAGATATTAAACGCTTTCAACGGCACAAAATAGAGCAAGATATGATCGCATCAAATTCTACATGAGTTCGGAGTGAAATCAGAAACATTTGTAAATATATGGTTAATCTGTAACTTTTAATTAATGAATTGTAAATTAAATTGGAACATTAGCTTTAGAGGTCCGATCTATCTTTCCAACGAGATATAATATGCTCCAAACGGATAAACACACAGCAAGATATGAGTGTCACAAATACTTAGCCTTATCTCTATGATTTAGCGTTTTCAGCGAAAATAGAGAACTTTTAGCGTAACTACTGATTTTTAGTAATTAGGAAATCATCCCTTGATATTTTGAAACCAGCGCCTGAAGACATGTTTTAGAACTCGAAACTATCTTTCTAACGAGATATTAAACGCTTTCAACGGCACAAAATAGAGCAAGATATGATCGCATCAAATTCTACACCAGTTCGGAGTGAAATCAGAAACATTTGTGAATATATGGTTAATCTGTAACTTTTAATTAATGCATTGTAAATGAAGTTGGAACAATAGCTTTAGAGATCCGATATGTCTTTCCAAAGAGATAATACGCTCCAAACGGATAAACACACAGCAAGATATGAGTGTCACAAATACTTAGCCTTATCTCTATTATTTAGCGTTTTCAGCGAAAATAGAGCACTTTTAGCGTAACTACTGTGTATTTTAGTAATTAGGCAATCATACCTTGATATTTGGAAACCAGCGCCTGAAGACATGTTTTAGAACTCGATAATATCTTTCTAACGAGATATTAAACGCTTTCAACGGCACAAAATAGAGCAAGATATGATCGCATCAAATTCTACACCAGTTCGGAGTGAAATCAGAAACATTTGTCAATATATAGTTAATCTGTAACTTTTAATTAATTCATTGTAAATTAAATTGGAAAAATAGCTTTAGATCTCCGATCTATCTTTCCAACGAGATATAATACGCTCAAAACGGATAAACACACAGCAAGATATGAGTGTCACAAATACTTAGCCTTATCTCTATGATTTAGCGTTTTCAGCGAAACTAGAGTACTTTTAGCTTAAATACAGTGTATTTTAGTAATTCGGCAATCATCCCTCGATATTTAGTAACCAGCACATGAAGACAATTTTTAGAACTCGGTTAGAGCTTTCCAACGAGATATTAAACGCTTTAAACGGCACAAAATAGAGCAAGATATGATTTCATCAAATCTACACGAGTTCGGAGTGAAATCAGAAACATTTGTTAATATATGGTTAATCTGTAACTTTTAATCAATGAACTGTAAATGAAGTTGGAATAATAGCTTTAGAGCTCCGATCTATCTTTCCAACGAGATATAATACGTTCCAAACGGATAAACACACAGCAAGATATGAGTGTCACAAATACATAGCCTTATCTCTATGATTTAGCGTTTTCAGAGAAACTAGAGCACTTTTAGCGTAAATTCAGTGTATTTTAGTAATTAGGCAATCATCCCTTGATATTTTGAAACCAGCGCCTGCAGTTTTTCGCTCGTCCTTCTCTCTACGAATTCCGTACACCCCTTGTGCGCAATTCCATTTCCTCACCATCTTCTTGATTTCTTGGCTGATTCTTGATCTTTGAGCTTGGATATTGGTTGTATCACTTCTTCTACGTTGTCTAGAGGGGTTATACTTCAAATATCTTAGCTCTTAGCTCGGTTTTAGCTGGATTTCTTGAACTGGTTTCCGAAATCCACTATTCACACTCGAAAAACTTTTCCTAGATCCTTGTAGCTCCTTTTGTGCTATGGAAAATCTGGATATAGGGTGAAGCTCGTGTTCCTCTTGCGCTCCTTCGTTTGTAGTTTCAGAATCATCAGCCGTGTCCGTACAACATCCCTTGTGACCGTTGGTACGGACTTTCCGCCATTGGTACGGATTTCGAAGCTCTAATTGGAGAGGGGGGGGGGGGGGGTTGTTTTGGGTTTTGCTTAGTGTTTTGGGGCTCCCTTTGCTCAAAACTCTCCCGAAACTCTTCCTTCACCCCCTGACCGAGGGAAACATGGTTACCACTAGAAAGAATCTGGTCCACCCTCCACCAAGCTCACCTATGTTGGGGTGGGAAAAATCGAGGACAAAAAAGGATGCACACGAGGGGACTTCGTCCACGGTTAGGAAGAGCAAAACCAAGATTGATGGTCATGTTGAAGAGGTTGTTGAGGGGGAGGAGGACTTCCCACCTTTTGAAACTTCCGTGAAGAAAAGGCAAGGAACTTCTAGGAAAGCTAACAACAACAAAGAGGTAAATGTTGAAATTCCTAATTTGATGGTTGAATCACAAGGGATGGAGGGGGGTCTTATTTCGGCCCATGGCATTAATGACACCAATATCATTAATGACCAAACCGTTGGAGCTACTCCCTCCTTGGAACTTATGGTGAATGATTTGTTGGAACCTACGGCTACACCTAATGAAACTCAAAAGGAGAACCTTGAAGAGGAAACTTTGAATGGGGAGATTATTGAGAACCAAGCTACGGAAATCATTGAGACAATAGATATTGAGGCTGCAGCTGTACAAATGGAGGAACCTGAGGTCTTACAAACCATGGAAATGCAAAACGAGACAGCTTTGGAGTCAATGCAACCGATGGATGCCGCGGCATTGGCCACAAATGAGGATGCCGCGGCATTGGACAACAACAAGGGCAAGGTGGACAACAAGGAGGATGCCGCGGAATTGGACAACAAGAAGGGAAAGGAGGAGGATGTAAATGAGGTCTACATCAAAGCTCTTGGCCGTTCTAACAAAGGAAAGGACAAAGTAGAGGAGGCTTCTACATCCACTAAACTGTGGAGATCCCTATTTGCAAACAACCGTGAACCCTCTCAAGGTATGAAACTTACTTACATCCCTCCCACGAGTGACATGGTTGATCTATCTAGCTACACTCTCCCCTCAATGGTGGAACTTTGGGGACATTGTTTGGTTGGGTACTTTGTTGGAACCTTCCCCGGGCCTAAAGCCGTTAATGCCATGATACATAAGTGGGGAGTTCCTTGCAAAGCTAGGCCTCATAGCAAAGAATGGATAATCTTTAAATTCCAAAGAGAAGCGGATAGAGATCAAGTCCTCCTAGATGGACCTCACTCCATATACGGTAGGATGTGCTATTTGAAAGTCCTTGATGATGACTTCTCTACCACAAGTGATGAATTTCTTAAAGTCCCAATTTGGGTCAAGTTTCATGGTTTACCAATGCGAGCTTGGAGAGAAGACATCATTAGTGCCGTAGCCTCTAGAGTGGGTAAGCCTCTAGCCACGGACAAGGTCACTCAAGACAAAGCTAGATCATCCTATGCTAGGGTCTTGATTGAGGTTGATGCGGCCAAACCTCCCCCACTCCAATTTGATGTGAAGCTCCCCTCGGGAAGGATCTATAGCCAAAGTGTTGTCTATGAAACATATCCCAATTATTGTTTTCATTGCAAAACTTTCGGCCACCACCCATTTACATGTAAAATCCTTCATGAAATTGAGAGAAGGGAAAAGGAAGAGAAAGAACCCCCAAAGGAACCAAACAAACTATCCTTGTATCAAGTAGAAGAGCAAAGAAGGCAAATTTACTCAATCAAGGCCAAGAATAGATGCTATGATGAAGTCCATGATAGACCCAAAGCTGCCAACAACCAACAACAAGCTGTCCAAAACAAACCAATTGATAGAGAGGAGGGGGAAATCATTGAAGAGGAAACCACTATCCTTGATGAAAACCCCCTTGCCGTGGCTATCATTCCAAGCAACCAAGATGAATCACTTGGGGAGAATAAGGAGATTGAGGAGGGGGTTGTGAAGAATAGGCAGCCCACCTCTCCCAAAGGCATGGACCATAAAACACCTCCTAATGATATAGACCTTGACAAGGAATTTGAGGAAGAGGAAGTTAATGACTCGTATGTCATAATCATTAATGACATCCGTGAGAGTTATTATGATGATGTAGTGATCAAAGTGGACTTCATAGAGGGGCAGCCACCCAACCTACACACAGCTCATTGGAATGACTTGGGGCCGAATGCAAAGTTGGTTAGACTTGATAATTGTCTCTCCGTTACGGATGACTTAGACAAACCGGGGATAACCTTCACCAAAAAATGCCTTGAAAATCTGCCCGGGGTGATTATACATGATGACAGGTATGCCTTTGACTCGTTCTTTATGTGTAATATTCATCATCTTTTCCTTGGCAGGTACTTTAGTGACCATGTACTACAAGGCAACACTTGGAAAAGGAGGCCATGGAATGGTAAGAAGAAGAGGCAAGGAGAGGAAGGTGGTACCACCCCAATTGTTTGATGATAATTACAACTTGGAATGTTAGAGGCCTTAATAAGGTCTCAAAACAAACTACTATCTTTAATTTCCTTCGTGTTCATAATGTACATATGTGTTGTTTGCTTGAAACTAAGTTGACTCCTTCTAATTTTGAGAAATTTAGGATGTTTAGATGCCCCCATTGGTCTTCCATTACTAATTTTGATGTTATTGATGGTGGCCGTATGGCCCTTGTGTGGAATTCTAATTTTATTGACATTGATGTGCTTGAAATTGGGAAACAACACATCCATTGTAAATGTTTATGTAAGACCACCCAACTGAATTTCTTGGTTACATTTGTATATGCCTTGTACACGGTGGGGGAAAGAAGAACCCTTTGGGATCATATTACCGACTTGGGGTCAAACATTGTTAGTCCTTGGCTAGTAATGGGGGATTTCAATTGTGTGTGCTCCCCTAATGAAAGAATTGGTCCCACCCCACCCTCGGCATACCTAATGCAGGACCTTATTGACTTTAAGCTTAATGCAAACTTGGTGGACACCCCCTCTACCGGGGAGTTCTTTACTTGGTATAGGGGTTCACTTTGGGCAAAGTTGGATAGGGTTTTGATGAATTGGGCTTGGAGTGCTTATGGCATCACATGTAAGACTCATTTCCATTCCATGGAGGCTGAGTTTGACTATGTTGCCCCTTTGGTTACTTTCGGCCATAACCCATCCATGGGGTCAAAACCTTTCAAATTTTTCAATATGTGGCTTAAGCATGAATCTTTCCCTTCTATTCTTCATGACATTTGGTTTAAGTTTGTGATGGGTAATGCTCAATTTAGATTGGTTAAAAAACTTCAAGCTCTTAAGAAACCACTCAAGGAACTTAATAAGGTTGCTTTTGGACATATTTCTTCTAAGGTAAAGGAATCGAAAATTGAGTTTAAAAGGGTGCATAACCTTCTCTTAACCTCTCCTCTCGATGATACCTTAAAGAATGATGTTCAACTTGCTAAGAAGAGAGTGCTCTTTCTTAAAAAGGCCGAGGATGCTTTCTTTAGGCAAAAAGCGAAGGCCACTCATTTGTTTCAAGGTGATAGGTGTACCAAATATTTCCATTCAATTGTGAAAAAGAGGGCTGCTAAGAACTCCATTACGGCTTTAAAACTACCTAATGGGGAGCTTACTACCTCTATAGATCAGGTTGCTAAGGAGCTTGAAAATTTTTATGTTAATCTGTTTGGAACTCCGGTAAGTTGTCCTCCAATTGACCCTAGCATTACTACATCCGGGACATGTCTAAGTAGGGACCAGTCCTTAGGGCTGCTCTCTCCCATCTTAGACATAGAGATTAAGAATGCCTTGTTTGACATTGGGGATGACAAGGCCCCGGGACCAGATGGATTTACTTCTGCCTTTTTCAAGGAAAAATGGTCAGTGGTTGGGGATGATGTCATTGATGCTGTGAGAGGTTTCTTTGATTCTGGTAGGATTTTAAAGCAAATTAATCACACGATTATTGCTTTAATTCCTAAGACATCACACTCCCCCACGGCTGTTGATTTTAGACCTATTGCTTGCACAAATGTTATTTACAAGGTCATCACAAAGATTATTGCTAATAGAATGATTCCCTGTCTACCCGGTTTGGTTGACCATGCACTGGGGGCTTTTGTAAATGGTAGACTTATGATGGATAACATCTTTTTAGCGCAAGAACTGGTTAAGGGGTACACTAGGAAACATTGCTCACCTAGGTGTATGATTAAGGTTGACCTTAGGAAAGCCTATGATACCATCTCTTGGGATTTCCTTAGTAGTGTACTCCTTAACATTGGTTTTCCCTTGCAATTTGTTAAATGGATCATGGAGTGTGTTTCAACTGCTTCCTTCTCAATCTCCCTCAATGGGACACTACATGGGTTCTTCCGAGGTAAGAGGGGATTAAGGCAGGGGGATCCTATGTCCCCTCTCCTTTTTGTCCTATGCTTGGAATACCTATCTAGATTAATGAACTTGAAAACCACCTCGGGTTTTAACTACCACCCTAAATGTGGTAGCCTTAAGATTTCACACCTTGCATATGCTGATGATCTCATGTTATTTTGTAGAGGGGATACTTATTCTGTTAAGATTTTGATAGATGCTCTAAATGAGTTTGGTAATGTCTCGGGATTAAGGGTCAATTTTGACAAGTCAAACATTTTTTTGGGGGGAGTTAGGGACCATGATCTCACGGCTATACTTGATTTGGTGGACTTCAAAGTGGGAGCTTTCCAGGTTAAATACCTTGGGATCCCCCTCTCCCCCCTAAAACTGGCTGTGGCCGAATATGCCCCACTCCTGGAGAAGGTTACAAATTATTTGAACGCATGGAATACTAAAACCTTGTCCTATGCAGGTAGAACTGAGCTAATCAAATCTGTTATTCAGGGGGTACATTCCTTTTGGTTACAGGTGTTCCCTATACCACAGGCCATCCTAGACAGAGTGGTTTCACTTTGCTGTATTTTCTTTTGGGGGTGCAAATTTTCCAGGGTTGCTTGGGCTGATATGTGCCTTCCAAAAGAGGAGGGGGGCTTGGGCATTAGACATACCAAAACATGGAATAATGCTCTTCTTTCAAAGACCTTGTGGGACATTCATCTTAAGCGTGATACTTTGTGGGTAAAGTGGGTGCATGGGGTATACCTTAAGGGTAGAAGTGTGTGGGACTTCTCCCCACACACTAGGGACTCCCAACTTATGAAGAAGTTTGGGCAGATCCGAGACCTTTTGGTCTCTAAATTTGACTCTATTGGGAGCACAACTAATGCCCTTTCCAAGCTTGTTATTAATGGGAAGTTGTGCTCCTCTAAAATTTATGACCTCATTAGAATCAAGAGCAACACTCAGGTTTGGATGCCTTTCATTTGGAAAGCCTTTATACCCCCTAAATTTTCATTTATTGCTTGGCTTGCCTTCCGCAATCGCCTAGCAACTTATGATAACCTTAGTAGGCTTGAGGTGATTAACATCTGTCCGTTTTGTAAGGGTGAACCGGAGACGGTAGCACACCTATACTTTGGTTGTCAATTTACAGGACAGGTATGGAGCAAAGTGAGAGCATGGATTGGGATGACTAGGCAGATGACCACCCTGGATAGCTCGGTGAAGTGGATCAAGAAAGACCATGCGGGTGCTGGAGTCAAAGCCAAAGCTGCCCGGATTGCATTTATCTACACCATATACTGGATATGGAGGGTGCGGAATGCAACCAGATTTGATGATGCCAAAGCTCATGAGGAGGAAGTTTTTGCTATGATCCAATACATGGTGTATAAGATCCTTTTTAGTATCTACCCTCATGAACTTATTATGTTTTGAATAATGTGTAGTACGGCTCCTTGCCCTTTTGTCTGATTTGGGATTGATAGTATAGCCCACAGGTCTTGGCATATCCCTCGTTGGGATAGCCCCATTTTTGCTCCCCCTTTTTTTGTGGATGTACTTGTACATAAACTCTTTGGATAATATATAATTACCCTTTATCCAAAAAAATTGAAACCAGCGCCTGCACAAAAGTTTTAGAACATGGTAAGAGCTTTCCAACGAGATATTAAACGTTTTCAACGGCACAGAATAGAGCAAGATATGATTGCATCAAATTCTACACGAGTTCAGAGTGAAATCAGAAACATTTGTGAATATATGGTTAATCTGTAACTTTTAATTAATGCATTGTAAATGAAGTTGGAACAATAGCTTTAGAGCTCCGATCTATCTTTCCTACGAGATATAACACGCTCCAAACGGATAAACACACAGCAAGATATGAGTGTCACAAATAATTAGCCTAATCTCTATGATTTAGCGTTTTCAGCGAAAATAGAGAACGTTTAGCGTAAATACAGTGCATTTTAGTAATTTGGCAATCATCCCTTGATATTTTGAAACCAGCGCCTGAAGACAAGTTTTAGAACTCGGTATGATGTTTCCAACGAGATATAAAACGCTTTGAACGGCACAAAATAGAGCAATATATGATCGCATCAAATTCTACACGAGTTCGGAGTGAAATCAGAAACATTTGTGAATATATGGTTAATCTGTAACTTTTAATTAATGCATTGTAAATGAAGTTGGAACAATAGCTTTAGAGCTCCGATCTATCTTTCCAACGAGATATAATACGCTCCAAACGGATAAACACACAGCAAGATATGAGTGTCACAACTACTTAGCCTTATCTCTATTATTTAGCGTTTTCAGCGAAAATGGAGCACTTTTAGCGTAACTACTGTGTATTTTAGTACTTAGGCAATCATCCCTTGATATTTCGAAACCAGCGCCTGAAGACATGTTTTAGAACTCGATAATATCTTTCTAACGAGATATTAAACGCTTATAACGGCACAAAATAGAGCAAGATATGATCGCATCAAATTCTACACCAGTTCGGAGTGAAATCAGAAACATTTGTCAATATACAGTTAATCTGTAACTTTTAATTAATGAAATGTAAATGAAGTTGGAACAATATCTTTAGAGCTTCTATCTATCTTTCCAACGAGATATAATACGCTCGAAACGGATAAACACACAGCAAGATATGAGTATCACAAATACTTAGCCTTATCTCTATGATTTAGCGTTTTCAGCGAAAATAGAGTTCTTTTAGCTTAAATACAGTGTATTTTAGTAATTCGGCAATCATCCCTCGATATTTAGTAACCCGCACATGCAGACAATTTTTAGAACTCGGTAAGAGCTTTCCAACGAGATATTAAACGCTTTCAACGGCACAAAATAAAGCAAGATATGATTGCATCAAATCTACACGAGTTCGGAGTGAAATCAGAAACATTTGTGAATATATGGTTAATCTGTAAATTTTAATTAATGAATTGTAAATGAAGTTGGAATAATAGCTTTAGAGCTCCGATCTATCTTTCCAACGAGATATAATACGCTCCAAACGGATAAACACACATCAAGATATGAGTGTCACAAATACTTAGCCTTATCTCTATGATTTAGCGTTTTCAGAGAAAATAGAGCACTTTTAGCGTAAATTAAGTGTATTTTAGTAATTAGGCAATCATCCCTTGATATTTTGAAACCAGCGCCTGAAGAGCGTGAGTCTGAAATTTTTTCCGTTGAGAGACTCTCTCTCAAGCTTTACGCTTCTCGGAAAAAAGCCTCAAGCTTCTTGCGCAAAACTCCATCTTCTTCGCCATTTCTTCCTTTTTGAGCTCGTTTGGTAGCTGCTTTACACTTCCTCTCGTCTGGGGGGTAAATCCTCTACCTTTTGAGCTCTTTTTGGAGATTTTCTGGACTGGTTCTCTTAGCTTGCGCTCGGTGTTACTATTCACGTGAATAGGTCAACGGCGTTTGCTCCTACTTCCGGTGGGTGTTTTTCCGAACGGGCTTCAGTTCTAGCTTCCCCTTGCTCCGGTGATTAACTCTCTCTAAAAAGTTTCATCATCGGACTGGTTGCTATTTTCTTCCGTACTCGTCTTCCCCATTCTATTTCGGGGTGAATAGTGCGGTTTTCACCATTGTTGTTTCTCCGAAGTTTTATGACTTAAGGGGAGGTCCTTCTTGGCTCTCCCTTGTGTTCCGATGCCTAAAGGGAAGGCAAAAGCGAAGAAGAAGACTCCAAAGGCCCCAACCAAATCGTCCACACGCCTAAAAAACAAGACTCTTCCTAAGGAGGTGGATGAGGTGGTTTCGGAATCTACCTCATGTCAAGGTACTCCTATGTCCTCGGCTGACCCCCTTCATGGTGAGGTAAATTCTATTCCTCTTATTCTTGATGCTCCTACTATTGAGGATGCTTGTGATGAACCTTTGGTTGAGGATTTGTGTGATAAATCCATTGTTGATGTTAATGTTTGTGATGATATCATCTCGGATGAGTATGCGATTGATGAAACTGTTTTAGCTATCATTGATGACACTTTGCCTTTGGATAAGGCTGAAAGTTTGAAAGATGACCCTTTGATTACCAATGCTACTTCCCCTGAACTCCTTCATGCCGCGGCTTTGGCTAATGCCACGGCTTTGCCTAATGCCACGGCTTTGGATGTCAATGCCGCGGCTTCGGTTGTTATTCAAAACAAGGGGGACATACCCTCTTCCTCTAATGCCGCGGCTTTGGCTGCTCTTAAGGGCAAAGGAGTGGTCATTGAGGAGACTACTTCTAAAGCCCTCCCTTGGTCTTCCCTTTTTAAGGATAATAGGAAACCCGAGAAGGGTATGAAGCTCAAATTTATTGAACCGGTGGGAGAGTTTGTTGATCTCTCTAATAGAAAGATGGCCTCTATGATTGAAATTTGGGGCTTTTTCCTTATAGCCTACTTTGATGGTAGGTTTCCCGGTTTTAAGGCTATACATGAGATGATCAACAAATGGAATGTACCTTGCCAAGCTAGATCCCATGACAAGGGATGGGTCATTTTTAAATTTCACAATGAAGAGGATAGAACTAAAGTCCTCTCGGGTGGACCACACACCATCCTTGGGAAATCTTTCCCTTTGAAACCTCTCTCGGAGGATTTCTCCATGGATAGTTATGAGTTCCTTAAACTCCCTATTTGGGTACAATTCCCACATCTTCCTATGAGACTTTGGGAGGAGGACATTATAAGTGAGATTGCTTCTCGTGTGGGTGTGCCTTTGGCCACGGATAGAGTTACACAAGAAAAAGTGAGATCTCACTTTGCCCGGGTCCTAATTGAGATTGATGCTTCCAAACCTCCTCCTTTGGAACTTAAGATAAAGTTGCCCAATGGCAAATTTCACAAACAATTTGTGAGATATGAAACTTACCCCAACTTTTGCTTTCATTGCAAAAGTTTTGGGCACCATGCCTTTACGTGCAAAGTGTTGGCCGAAATTGAAAAGAAGAACAAAGAAGGTAATGAGGCTGCCTTGCCTCCTAAGGAGAATCCTAAAGGGGTTAACACCCTTCTAAATAAGGAGGATCCTAAAGGGGCAAACACCATTACTTCCAACAACAAGGAAGGAAAGGCCTATATCCCCTCGGAATTACATGATAAGATGCCCAAGTTTAAAAAGAATGATCACCCTTTCTTTAGGGTGACTAGAGTGCGTAGAGGGCCACACAAATATATTGTGGAGGAAGAGGAGGAAGGGGTGGACCCTCCCCCCCGGGAGGTGGAACCTTTGGTGGACAAAACTGTCCGTACGGTTAAGACCTCTCTTGTTGACACTTTCATTGATGAGGTAGTGGTGGACATGGATGTCAATGATCCCCTCCATCCTATTATCAAACTCAAACACCAAAAAGAGGTTGATGAACCTACTCTCAAACTAAACCATAATCTTATAATTGTGGAGGCCAATGCCCCCGGGATACAATTTACTAAGAATTGTTTGGAAGACCTTCCCGGAATTAAAGTTTGTGACAAAGGTTACACCTATTCCTCTAAGTTTCTCAAAGGGGTGTTTAAACATTATCTAAACCATCATTTTGAGGATGGTAAATTACAAGGAAATTCTCTTAAGGTCAAAGACCTTAGGAAGTTCACTAAAGATTCTCCACGGATTGTGTATGATATTCGTGATGCTTATCTTGATGATGTTGTTAAAATTGATCTTTTTCCTAATGATAAACCGTGGATACATCTCAAGCATATTGAGGATGTGAAGGAGGATTTTGTTAGACTTGATGACTATTTGGGTACCACCACTAACCATTTGATGAAAGGTATCAATTTCACCAAAGAATGTTTGAAATCCCTTCCCGGGATCCTTCCCACGGATGAGGGATACGAAGTCTCCCATATCTTTATGGAGCAAGTCTATTTCCTATTTTTGGATAGATATACTCCGAGGGCTCCTTTTAAGCCTAAACCGAAAGGTTTTGGTGTTAGAAATGATGGGGGAAGAAGGTACATTAAACGTTTTTAATGTTTGTGTCCTCTTGGAATATTAGAGGTCTTAACAAGACCTCAAAACAAAACTCTATTGGTGCTTTTATTCGTGATAAGAAGATCCATGTTTGCTGCCTTCTTGGGACTAAAATGTCTACGCATAACTTTGACAAGTTCATGGTTACTAGGTGGCCTAGTTGGTTATCTAGTACTAACTTTGATAAAATTGAGGGGGGCAGGATTGCCCTCATTTGGAACCCCAACTTTGTGAACATTAACATCTTGGAGGTGGATGCCCAACACATCCATTGTGAGATTAGGTGTAAGATCACACAAAACACCTTTTTTGTGACCTTCATCTATGCTCTCTACACGGTTGTGGAAAGAAGAAACCTTTGGGAGCACATTGATAACTTAGAGCCTAATATCAATCACCCTTGGATTGTTATGGGGGACTTTAACTGTGTTGGCAGTCCTAACGAAAGGATTGGGCCTACCCCCCCTTCGGCCTATTACATCCAACATCTTAATGATTTCAAGGTTCAAGCAAACCTTACTGACTCTCCTTCCACAGGTGAGTTCCTTACGTGGAATAGGGGCTCCCTTTGGGCCAAACTTGATAGAGTTCTCATGAATTCTTGCTGGTCCACCTTTAATATTACTTGTAATGCTCACTACTTTGAGATGGAAGTGGAGTTTGACCACTGTGCTGTGCTTGTTACTATTGGCAATAATTCTCTTGTTGGTTCTAGGCCTTTCAAGTTCTTTAACATGTGGCTTAAGCATGAGGCCTTTACCAACATTTTAACCAACCATTGGTTTCAAGAGATGTATGGCACACCACAGTTTAGATTGGCCCGTAACCTGAAGAGGCTTAAAAAACCTCTTAAGGAGCTTAATTTCAATGCTTTTGGTCATATTTCTGAGAAGGCCAAGGAGGCTAATAAGGAGTATAAGAGGCTCCATGCTCTGTTACTCCTTTCTCCTCTGGATGAGAATATTAAACTTGAGGTTGCCTCGGCCAAAAAGTATGCTTTGAACCTCAAGAGGGCTGAGGAGGATTTTTTCAGACAAAAGGCCAAAGCTAATCACTTGATCTTAAGTGACCGGGGAACTAAGTACTTTCATTCTATTGTCAAAAAGAATGTGGCTAGAAACTCCATTACTTCTATTAAACTAGAGAATGGAGATTCCACCACATCTCTTATTCTTGTGGCTTCTGAGCTGGTTGGCTTCTATACCAACCTCTTTGGTACTTCTTGTCCTAATGTGGATATTAACCCTGACATCATTCTTTCTGGTACTTGCCTTGATGACTCTAAACTTACTGGGCTTCTTGCCCCCATTTCTAATGATGAAATTAAGAATGCCATGTTTGACATTGGGGATAATAAATCCCCTGGGCCTGATGGCTTTACTTCTGCTTTCTTTAAGCATAATTGGAATATTGTTGGGCATGATGTTATTCTTGCTGTAAAGGGTTTTTTTAACTCGGGGAAGCTCTTAAAACAGCTTAACCATACTGTTATTTCTCTTATTCCTAAGACCTCCCATGAGCCTATGGCGGCTGACTTTAGACCCATTGCTTGCACCAATGTCATCTATAAAACGATCACTAAGATCATTGCTGGCCGTATGATCCCATGCCTTCCTGAGCTTATTGATCCGGCCCAAGGGGCCTTTGTGGATGGGAGGCTTATGCTTGACAATGTCTTCTTAGCCCAAGAGCTCATTAAAGGCTACTCTAGGAAACATATGTCTCCTAGATCTATGATCAAGGTTGATCTAAGAAAGGCGTATGACACCATTTCTTGGAACGTTTTGGAAAAGGTGCTTTTAACTATTGGGTTCCCCTACAGATTTGTTATGTGGATTATGGAATGTGTTTCTACACCTTCCTTTTCCATCTCCATTAATGGGGTTCTGCATGGTAACTTCAAAGGGAAGAGAGGCCTTCGGCAGGGGGACCCCATGTCTCCTCTTCTTTTTGTTATTTGCCTTGAGTACTTTTCTAGGCTCCTCCACACCAGAACTAAGGTTGCGGCCTTCAAGTTCCATCCTAAGTGTGCTAAACTGAATATCTCTCATGTGGCATATGCTGATGATCTCATGCTCTTTTCTAGAGGGGACTTCCCCTCTATTAAAGTTCTTATTGATGCTTTGGATGAGTTTGGGAACGTTTCTGGACTTAAAGTCAATTTTGACAAGTCTAACATTTTCCTTGGTGGCCTGGCTGACTATGAGCTGAACTATATCCTTAGCATGATTGATTTTAAGGAGGGATCCTTCCCTGTGAGGTACTTGGGCATTCCCCTTGCCCCCCTTAAAATTGTTGTTGCTCAATATGCTCCGCTGTTGGATTCCATTACCAATTATATTACGGCTTGGAACACTAAAACCCTTTCTTATGCTGGAAAAGTTGAACTTATCAAATCTGTTATCCAAGGTGTCCATTCCTTTTGGCTGCAAGCACTCCCTATTCCTAAGGCTGTGCTTGATAGAATTACCTCTATCTGCCGCATCTTCCTTTGGGGGTGCAAGTTTGCCCGTGTTGCTTGGGCTGATATTTGCCTACCTTTGGAGGAGGGAGGGCTTGGTATTCATGATACTAACATTTGGAATTCAGCCCTCCTTGCTAAAACCCTTTGGGATATCCACACTAAGAAGGATAACCTTTGGGTTAGATGGATCCATGGTGTCTACCTCAATGGTAGAGGTGTTTGGGAGTTTACACCTCACACAAGAGACTCCCAATTGATTAAAAAGATTGCCCTTGTTAGGAATTAGATTGTGTCCCATTTTGAGAATACACATGATGCCATTGCTTTTCTTGAGAATATTCAAACCAATGGCAAACTTTCTTCGGCCAAGGTTTATAATCTGCTTCGGATTAAGGGGGAAACCCATGCTTGGATGTCCTTTATTTGGAAGGGGTACATTCCCCCCAAGTTCTCTTTCACGGTTTGGCTTGCCTTCCGTAACCGGCTGGCCACTTTTGACAATCTTCATAGGCTTGATGTTGTCAATATTTGCAATTTTTGCAAGGGTGGTCCCAAATCGGTACCACACCTATTTTTTGCTTGTCCTTTTGCAGGTAACGTTTGGCAGAAAGTTAGAACCTGGCTGAAGCTGCCTAGGGAGATGAGGACGCTACACAGCTCGATGAAATGGATCAAGAAAGATAGGCAGGGCTCCGGAATAAAGGCCAAGGCAGCTAGGATCGCTTTTTGCTACTCCGTCTATTGGATTTGGAGGACTCGGAATGCTGTTTGCTTCGATGGTTTGACTCCTAAAGAGGAAGATGTTTTTGCTAGAATTCAGTATATCACTTACAAGATCTTGTATAGCCTTTACCCTTTTGAGCTCGTCAATTTGTAAGCTCTTGCTCCTCGTGTGTTCCCTTCTGGGGGAGGGGCTTTTGGTTGTTGTTTTGGGCTGTTTGTTTGGCTTGTTTTGCTTCTCCTTCTCCTTGAGAAGTGGGCTGTTGTCTTTGTAGGCAGGTTGTGCGTTTTTTAGGGTTGTCCGAATGTGGACAACTTGCATTTTTGTTTCCTTTGTGTTTGTACATTCTCTAACCCCCTTCTTCTTGGGTGTTTCTTTCTAATATACTTACAGTTCACCCAAAAAAAAACAAATTGAAACCAGCGCCTGAAACAAAGTTTTAGAACATGGTAAGATCTTTCCAACGAGATATTAAACGCTTTCAACGGCACAAAATAGAGCAAGATATGATCGCATCAAATTCTACATGAGTTCGGAGTGAAATCAGAAGCATTTGTGAATATATGGTTAATCTGTAACTTTTAATTAATGCATTGTAAATGAAGTTGGAACAATAGCTTTAGAGCTCCGATCTATCTTTCCTACGAGATATAATACGCTCCAAACGGATAAACACACAGCAAGATATGAGTGTCACAAATAATTAGCCTCATCTCTATGATTTAGCGTTTTCAGCGAAAATAGAGCACGTTTAGCGTAAATACAGTGTATTTTAGTAATTTGGAAATCATCCCTTGATAGTTTGAAACTAGCGCCTGAAGACAAGTTTTAGAACTCGGTATGATGTTTCCAACGAGATATAAAACGCTTTGAACGGCACAAAATAGAGCAAGATATGATCGCATCAAATTCTACACGAGTTCGGAGTGAAATCAGAAACATTTGTGAATATATGGTTAATCTGTAACTTTTAATTAATGCATTGTAAATTAAGTTGGAACATTAGCTTTAGAGCTCCAATCTATCTTTCCAACAGGATATAATACGCTCCAAACGGATAAACACACAGCAAGAAATGAGTGTCACAAATACTTAGCCTTATCTCTATGATTTAGCGTTTTCAGCGAAAATAGAGCACTTTTAGGGTAAATTCAGTGTATTTTAGTAATTAAGAAATCATCCCCCTATATTTTGAAACCAGCGCCAGAAGACAAGTTTTTGAACTAGGTAAGATCGTTCCAACAAGATATTAAACGCTCTCAACGGCACAAAATAGAGCAAGATATGATCGCATCAAATTCTACACGAGTTCGGAGTGAAATCAGAAGCATTTGTGAATATATGGTTAATCTGTAACTTTTAATTAATGCATTGTAAATTAAGTTGGAACAATAGCTTTAGAGCTCCGATCTATCTTTCCCACGAGATATATTACGCTCCAAACGGATAAACACACAGCAAGATATGAGTGTCACAAATAATTAGCCTTATCTCTATGATTTAGCGTTTTCAGCGAAAATAGAAGACTTTTAGCGTAAATACAGTGTAGTTTAGTAATTTGGCAATCATCCCCTGATAGTTTGAAACCAGCGCCTGAAGACAAGTTTTAGAACTCGGTAAGATGTTCCCAACGAGATGTTAAACGCTTTCAACGGCACAAAATAGAGCAAGATATGATCGCATCAAATTCTACACGAGTTCGGAGTGAAATCAGAAACATTTGTGAATATATGGTTAATCTGTAACTTTTAATTAATGCATTGTAAATTAAGTTGGAACATTAGCTTTAGAGCTCCGATCTATCTTTCCAACGAAAGATAATATGCTCAAAACGGATAAACACACAGCAAGATATGAGTGTCACAAATACTTAGCCTTATCTCTATGATTTAGCGTTTTCAGCGAAAATAGAGCACTTTTAGCGTAACTACTGTTTTTTAGAAATTAGGTAATCATCCCTTCATATTTTCAAACCAGCGCCTGAAGACATGTTTTAGAACTCGATAATGTCTTTCTAACGAGATATTAAATGCTTTCAACGGCACAAAATAGAGCAAGATATGATCGCATCCAATTCCACACCAGTTCGGAGTGAAATCAGAAACATTTGTGAATATATGGTTAATCTGTAACTTTTAATTAATGCATTGTAAATGAAGTTGGAACAATAGCTTTAGAGCTCCGATCTATCTTTCCAAAGAGATATAATACGCTCCAAACGGATAAACACACAGCAAGATATGAGTGTCACAAATACTTAGCCTTATCTCTATGATTTAGCGTTTTCAGGGAAAAAAGAGCACTTTTAGCGTAACTACTGTGTATTTTAGTAATTAGGCAATCATCCCTTTATATTTGGAAACCAGCGCCTGAAGACATGTTTTAGAACTCGATAATAGCTTTCTAACGAGATATTAAACGCTTTCAACGGCACAAAATAGAGCAAGATATGATCGCATCAAATTCTACACCAGTTCGGAGTGAAATTAGAAACATTTGTCAATATATAGTTAATATGTAAATTTTAATTAATGCATTGTAAATTAAGTTGGAACAATATCTTTAGAGCTCCGTTCTATCTTTCCAACGAGATATAATACGCTCGAAATGGATAAACACACAGCAAGATATGAGTGTCACAAATACTTAGCCTTATCTCTATGATTTAGCGTTTTCAGCGAAAATAGAGCACGTTTAGAATAAATACAGTGTATTTTAGTAATTTGGCAATCATCCCTTGATATTTTGAAACCAGCGCCTGAAGACAAGTTTTAGAACTCGGTATGATGTTTCCAACGAGATATAAAACGCTTTGAACGGCACAAAATAGAGCAAGATATGATCGCATTAAATTCTACACGAGTTCGGAGTGAAATCAGAAACATTTGTGAATATATGGTTAATCTGTAACTTTTAATTAATGCATTGTAAATGAAGTTGGAACAATAGCTTTAGTGCTCCGATCTATGTTTCCAACGAGATATAATACGCTCCAAACGGAAAAACACACAGAAGATATGAGGGTCACAAATACTTAGCCTTATCTCTATGATTTAGCGTTTTCAGCGATAATAGAGCACTTTTAGGGTAAATTCAGTGTATTTTAGTAATTAAGCAATCATCCCCCTATATTTTGAAAACAGCGCCAGAAGACAAGTTTTAGAACTAGGTAAGATCGTTCCAACGAGATATTAAACGCTCTCAACGGCACAAAATAGAGCAAGATATGATCGCATCAAATTCTACACGAGTTCGGAGTGATATCAGAAACATTTGTGAATATATGGTTAATCTGTAACTTTTAATTAATGCATTGTAAATTAAGTTGGAACAATAGCTTTATAGCTCCGATCTATCTTTCCCACGAGATATAATACGCTCCAAACGGATAAACACACAGCAAGATATGAGTGTCACAAATAATTAGCCTTATCTCTATGATTTAGCGTTTTCAGCGAAAATAGAGGACTTTTAGCGTAAATACAGTGTATTTGAGTAATTTGGCAATCATCCCCTGATAGTTTGAAACCAGCGCCGGAAGACAAGTTTTAGAACTCGGTAAGATGTTTCCAACGAGATGTTAAACGCTTTCAACGGCACAAAATAGAGCAAGATATGATCGCATCAAATTCTACACGAGTTCGGAGTGAAATCAGAAACATTTGTGAATATATGGTTAATCTGTTACTTTTAATTAATGCATTGTAAATTAAGTTGGAACATTAGATTTAGAGCTCCGATCTATCTTTCCAACGAGATATAATATGCTCCAAACGGATAAACACACAGCAAGATATGAGTGTCACAAATACTTAGCCTTATCTCTATGATTTTGCGTTTTCAGCGAAAATAGAGCACTTTTAGCGTAACTACTGTTTTTTAGTAATTAGGCAATCATCCCTTGATATTTTCAAACCAGCGCCTGAAGACATGTTTTAGAACTCGATAATATGTTTCTAACGAGATATTAAATGCTTTCAACGGCACAAAATAGAGCAAGATATGATCGCATCAAATTCTACACCAGTTCGGAGTGAAATCAGAAACATTTGTGTATATATGGTTAATCTGTAACTTTTAATTAATGAATTGTAAATGAAGTTGGAATAATAGCTTTAGAGCTCCGATCTATCTTTCCAACGAGATATAATACGCTCCAAATGGATAAACACACAGCAAGATATGAGTGTCACAAACACTTAGCCTTATCTCTATGATTTAGCGTTTTCAGAGAAAATAGAGCACTTTTAGCGTAAATTAAGTGTATTTTAGTAATTAGGTAATCATCCCTTGATATTTTGAAACCAGCGCCTGAAACAAAGTTTTAGAACATGGTAAGATCATTCCAACGAGATATTAAACGCTTTCAACGGCACAAAATAGAGCAAGATATGATCGCATAAAATTCTACATGAGTTCGGAGTGAAATCAGAAACATTTGTGAATATATGGTTAATCTGTAACTTTTAATTAATGCATTGTAAATTAAATTGGAACATTAGCTTTAGAGCTCCGATCTATCTTTCCAACGAGATATAATATGCTCCAAACGGATAAACACACAGCAAGATATGAGTGTCACAAATACTTAGCCTTATCTCTATGATTTAGCGTTTTCAGCGAAAATAGAGCACTTTTAGCGTAACTACTGTTTTTTAGTAATTAGGCAATTATCCCTTGATATTTTGAAACCAGCGCCTGAAGACATGTTATAGAACTCGATAATATCTTTCTAACGAGATATTAAACGCTTTCAACGGCACAAAATAGAGCAAGATATGATCGCATCAAATTCTACACCAGTTCGGAGTGAAATCAGAAACATTTGTGAATATATGGTTAATCTGTAACTTTTAATTAATGCATTGTAAATGAAGTTTGAACAATAGCTTTAGAGATCCGATATATCTTTCCAAAGAGATATAATACGCTCCAAACGGATAAACACACAGCAAGATATGAGTGTCACAAATACTTAGCCTTATTTCTATGATTTAGCGTTTTCAACGAAAATAGAGCACTCTTAGCGTAACTACTTTGTATTTTAGTAATTAGGCAATCATCCCTTGATATTTGGAAACCAGCGCCTGAAGACATGTTTTAGAACTCGATAATATCTTTCTAACGAGATATTAAACGCTTTGAACGGCACAAAATAGAGCAAGATATGATCGCATCAAATTCTATACCAGTTCGGAGTGAAATCAGAAACATTTGTCAATATATAGTTAATCTGTAACTTTTAATTAATTCATTGTAAATTAAATTGGAAAAATAGCTTTAGAGCTCCGATCTATCTTTCCAACGAGATATAATACGCTCAAAACGGATAAACACACAGCAAGATATGAGTGTCACAAATACTTAGCCTTATCTCTATGATTTAGCGTTTTCAGCGAAAATAGAGTACTTTCAGCTTAAATACTGTGTATTTTAGTAATTCGGAAATCATACCTCGATATTTAGTAACCAGCACATGAAGACAATTTTTAGAACTCGGTAAGAGCTTTCCAACGAGATATTAAACGCTTTCAACGGCACAAAATAGAGCAAGATATGATTTCATCAAATCTACACGAGTTCGGAGTGAAATCAGAAACATTTGTTAATATATTGTTAATATGTAACTTTTAATTAATGAATTGTAAATGAAGTTGGAATAATAGCTTTAGAGCTCCAATCTATCTTTCCAACGAGATATAATACGCTCCAAACGGATAAACACACAGCAAGATATGAGTGTCACAAATACTTAGCCTTATCTCTATGATTTAGCGTTTTCAGAGAAACTAGAGCACTTTTAGCGTAAATTCAGTGTATTTTAGTAATTAGGAAATCATCCCTTGATATTTTGAAACCAGCTCCTGCAATTTTGAAACCGGAGCCTGAAGGGAGCTTGAGAACGTACTGAGACGAACGATTTCCATCGCAGGGTGGCGTTTGGGTTCGATCTTCGTGTCTTCCCCGGTCAAAATCTGCTCGTGATTCCGTTTCCGAGCTCAGATTCGCGATTCGAGGGAGTATTCTGGTCCTAAAATCGACGAGCCGAACTGCAGTAGGGTTTTTCTCTACTGGTCGCTGAGGATTCGAAACCTGCTCGTCCGTCATTTACCGAGCAGTATTTCGCGATTCGGGGCAGGAGGTTGGGTTTCCGTTCGCAGGGGAATCGATTTGCACCCCTAATTTCTGGGCTCGTCTGAGTTGCCTTCCCTAGCGATAGTCTGAGCGAGGCGAGCGAAATACAGGTACCAGGTATGGCGAAGAAGAAGCAGGGGTTTGCGGAAACCCCGACGATTCGCACTAGGTCCCGATTTGCTGCCCTTGAGAATGTGGATGAGGATTTTCCTCCCCTGGTGTCCGGGAAGAAACTAGGTGCTGCTACAGGGAGTGTGGTTGCAGGTGCCACTGGAGCTGTTGCGCATGCTATTGGTACTGCTGGAGGCGCTGCGGACACTACGGAGTCCTCCTCGCTGGGGCAGAACAGTGTACCGCTGGGGGGCTTGGGTCTGGGAAATTTGAAGAAAGTTGTGCAGGGAACTTCTACTGATATGCAGAAGGATGCCTTGACTGCAAGGGATGCTGCCTTGGAAAGCTATGTCCCAGCGCAGATTGCAGGTTTTCCAACACAGACAGAGTGTATGCCTGCGCACATGATTGCAGGGGTTGGTGCCTTGAAAGTTCCAGCGCAGACAGAGTGTTTTCCTGCGCAGGGAACTACTACTGATGCTGCACAAATCCTAATTCCTGCTGCAAACTATGTGATGCCCACTGCCAAGCCTTGGAATGCACTATTCAAAGACAACCAGGACCCCTCAAATGGCCTCAAATTGAGGTACATCCCGCCAAAAGGTAACTCTCTAGATTTTGCTGATAGGAAATTTCCTTCCATGATTGAGATGTGGGGTTTTTGCCTAGTTGGACTGTTTACCGGAAAACCCCCTGGACTAAAGGTTGTATATGACTTGAAAAACACATGGGGGGTGAGTTGCATTGTTAAACCCCATCAAAGGGGATGGGTTATCTTCAAATTTCATAACGAAGAAGATAGACAAAAAGTGCTGAAAGGGGGGCCTTATACCATTTTTGGCATACAACTCATGCTAAAATCACTCTCTGAAGACTTTTCGTTTGATGATGATGAATTTCTTAAGGTTCCGATTTGGGTTAAATTTCCTAATCTACATATGAAACTTTGGAATGAGGATGCGATGAGTGAGGTTGCTTCAATGGTTGGGGTCCCCTTATCTACGGATAAAGTAACCCAGGATAGGAGCAATCATTTCTATGCTAGGGTGTTGATTGAGGTTGATGTTTCCAAACCACCGCTGCTATCATTTCCTATTCGACTACCTTCCCGCAAAGTAGTCAATCAATTTGTGGTTTATGAGACCTTTCCTAACTACTGTTTCCATTGCAAAGAATATGGGCACCACCCATTTATTTGCAAGAAATTGGCAACCAAAGAACGGGAAATGGCTACAGAACAGAAGGAGAAGACTGTGATTGAGGGCATGGAGACAGGACTAATTGACAAGGAAGCGGCAAAGGTACAGGTAGAGACAAATCAGACTGTTACGAGAATAGTAGAGAAAGAGGTAAGAGTCGAGGATGGGGAGCCACCACGGGATGATACCATGGGGCCGACCTTCACACCAGGACAGGAGAACTCTACACCAGACGACACGGACAATACGGATGCCGCGGAACCTGACCCAACCTCTGAGGAAGAGGACCCGCTTAGCTGGCTACGGATACTGCCAAGCCACTCAGACGTAATAATTTGAGCGTGCCTATGCATGGGATATTGATGAGAGGAGGAGTTTCTTTTTGTTTTGAGATGATGTTGTGATTTGTACGGACTCTATTTTTCCCTTAGACTTGTGATGCTTGTTTTCTATATCCAGGGGACTGTCCTGGTATTTACTGAGCTAGTTGGTTGGGATGATTATATCTAGGTTAGCTAACCCTAGCTTAGGTAGTGTCTTTCTGAATATTGTGACACATCGTTTGATGTTATTTTTTGGGTGTTTAATATAGTTACCTTTCATCCAAAAAAATTGAAACCAGCGCCTGCACAAAAGTTTTTGAACATGGTAAGAGCTTTCCAACGAGATATTAAACGTTTTCAACGGCACAGAATAGAGCAAGATATGATCGCATCAAATTCTACACGAGTTCGGAGTGAAATCAGAAACTGTTGAATATGTTGTTTTGTTGATGACTAACCATGTAGGTGGAACGGCGGACAGAACTGCTCTCAGTTCTGTTAGGAACGAAAATTAGAACTATACTTAGTTCTGATCTATGTGACTGATTGTTGTGCATAATAAATAAATTAATTGATATGTGTCTGCATGATAATACCTTATCTACGTGCCTAGATTGATCATGCATATTCTTAATGTATGTGGCACAATTTAAATATCTTTCCATGTATGACTAAGCACTCACCTTTATGAGCTGGCCTATATAGCTTTATAGCTTATGGAAAGAATCATTGCTTATGCTACATAAATATCCTGCATCAATTGACCGTAGCATATTTGGATCCACTAAGTAAATATTTCCTTATCACTTAATGTTGAAAAGTCATTATTAGTTTTTGGAAAGGATCTTGGCTTGCATGATCTGTAGCACCTTATTTGGCTCAAGGGTAGACTAGGAGAGTTTCCCTTGTAATCATTCAAAGGCTTTTTAGTGCAGTTGTTCAAATTCCTCCGAGGGAGGTCGAGGTTTTTTAATCCCTTTGAGCCAAGGGATTTTTCCTCGTTAAATCCTTGTGCACTTTATTATTTCGTAATTCCCTGAACCCCACACTAGAACTGTGCGAAAAACTGCCACGGTTCCACACACACACAATTCACCCCCCCTCTTGTGTTGCTAACCGTTTCATCAATTGGTATCAGAGCCGGTCTTCACCACAAAAAGCTTAAAACCTTGGGAAGAGATCCGGCAGTATGAATACGGTTGAACGATTGGAGGAAGGATACTCGACTCAACGACCACCGTTGTTCAACGGCAAATTTTATCAATTCTGGAAGAGTCGAATGGAGAACTTTATCAAGGCTGAGAACTACCAGGTATGGAACATAATTGAGGTAGGCGATAACATCATTACTAAGGAAGATGCCGAAGGTAAGGTTATCCCTAAACCCAAATCTGAATACACCTCTGATGATTATTGTAAACTCGAGCATAATGCTCAAGCATTGAAATATTTGATTTGTGGACTTGGTCCGGCTGAGCACAACCGTGTTCTTGGATGCAAATCCGCAAAACAAATGTGGGATTTACTTGAGATTACGCATGAGGGTACCTCGCGTGTAAAAAGATCCAAAATTGACATATTTATGCGTAATTACGAATTATTCGTGATGAAGCCTAAAGAATCAATTAGGGATATGATTACACGTTTTACTAATATTATTAATGAGCTTTCAGCACTTGGAAAAGACATTACTGTAGAAGATCAGGTGAGAAAAGTTATGAGAAGCTTGCCATCCGCATGGAAGCCTAAAACTACAGCAATAGAAGAAGCTAAAGATCTCTCTACCATGACGCTAGAAGACTTGACCGGCTCACTCATGACATATGAGCTAGGCCTACAAGAAGAACAAGATGCGGAAAATGTGAGAAAAGAGCGAGGAATAGCTCTCAAGGCTCGAGAAGAAGAAGAAGAAGAATCTGGAAGTGAATCGGAAGATGAAATGAGCATGTTCGCCAAGCAATTCGGAAAGATGTACCGAAAATTCAAAGGCAACCGAAATAAACAAGGTAAAAAGGGTTTCTAATCTTTTAATAACCAAGGTTGTTTTGTTTGTGGTTCCTTTGAGCACAGGGCAAAAGATTGTCCTCAAAAGAAAAATGATAGAGCCTACGACAAGAACAAGACCAGTTCCCATCGGAGGTCCAGTGAAGATAAAGGGTTCAACAGAGACCTCAAAAAGGCAATGATGGCAGCCTGGGGAGACTCATCCGATGATGAAGAAGAAGAAGAAGAAAAAGGCCTAAATCATGCTGGATTGTGCCTCATGGCTAATTCCGATGTAGAATCCGACCAAGAGAATTTCGAGGTAAATTTGGAGAGCTTTCTTTCTAAATTTGATTCCCTCTCTAAAGGCAAGGTCCGAAAGATTTTTAAAAGATTAACTATCGAACTAAATCAAAGTCTTTCTGAAAACGATAATCTTAAATCACAAATCACCGAACTTGAGTCTAAACTCGAGGAAGCCACTAGAGCCAAGATAAGGCTGGAAACAAAAGTGGGAGAGTTAATAGATGAAAGGCTCAAGTATAGTGAAGTGGTTTTGGAACAAGATAACCTCATTTGCTCACTCAAGCTCGATAATATGAATAAACAAGTTAATGACGAAGAAAAACTTCTAAGAAAAATTCCGTACATTGCCTTGCTCATTAATCATCTAAATCGCCTTGAGGACGAGAGACAGGATTTTAAAAACAAACCAGAATACCAACCATATAGTACCAAGGTAAGAACCAGGTCTAGACAACATTCTAGAACTGGACCCTCTCGGTATAAAAGAAAGGAAAACGAGACTGCTGGTCTTGGATACATTCCAAGAAATTCTCAAATAAATCAAAAACCGAGTTTTCAGAACCAACCCTTTTATGGTAATAGAACTAGAGGACAAACCAGTTCCAGACCGTACCATAGACTACCTAGAACTGGACCAACCTGGTTCGATAAGCTGGTTCAAAAGCACAAAACAGGTTATGGTCAAACACCTAACCGGGAATTTTATAAAAGGGGCAAAGATCTTTTCAGAAATCGGAAAACCAAATATGTTGATACATATGACAGCCGGATTTGCGGACATTGTGGCAAAGACGGACATCTTATGTATCCATGTCACTCTCGACAACAGGCCTTAGAGAGAAGCCTTAATTTCAGTAGATATTCCTCAAACCAATATAAAATGGAACCCAAGCAGGTCTGGGTTCCACGCACTAAACCTTAATCCTGGAACAGCGCCGAGTGAGGGGGAACAATCACTGGTTCCTTGACAGTGGTTGTTCTAAACACATGACCGGAGATAAATCTTTGTTCCTCTCACTACGGCCATTTAGTGGTGGAAAGGTGACATTTGGAGACAACAGCAAAAGAGAAATCATTGTTGTGGGGAAAATTGGAAAGTCACCCGACCATGCAATAGACAATGTTTTCCTAGTCAAGGGTCTAAAGTTTAATCTGCTTAGCATTTCTCAGTTTTGCGATCGAGGTAACAGTGTAGTTTTTGATCATAATGTATGCCGCATTGTCAATAACGAATCTCAGCAAGTCATACTAGAAGGCAAGAGACTTGAAAATACATATAAAGTTGATCTCGACTTATTGCCAAGTATAAGTTTAACCTGCCTAAGCGTTATTGACAATGATCCCCTACTCTGGCATAAAAGGTTGGGCCACGCTAGTTTTTCGTTAATCAATAAACTCAAAAATAATGAATTGGTAGTCGGGCTACCTAAAATCAAATATTCCCTTGATCATATTTGCTCTGCCTGTGCCACAGGAAAACAATCTCGATCATCTTTTAAAACAAAGAACTTTGTGAGCACAAGCAAGCCCATTGAACTAATTCATATGGATTTGTGTGGTCCAATGTGTTGGAGATATTTAATTGTGAATCAAGTTGGTCATAAGATTAGCTTTATATTTAATCCTTGTATTTAAATAGTGCATAAATTAGATAGAAATCAGGCCAAGTGTTAGGCCCATTTAAACAGGCCAAAAGCCTGGTACGCCTAACCTAAACCTCGCCTATAAAAAGGGAGCCGAGGTTTAGGAAAAGGCTGAACGTCGTACTTATTATTCATAGCCTTACGCTTATTATTCTGCTATACGTTCCACGGTTTATCAAAGAAGGTTTTACGGTGATTCATTCTGTGTTCATCTTTACGTTTAATCTTCCTTGTTAGATCGATTATTCATTGCTGTTACAGAAACAGGGACTAACAATTGGTATCAGAGCCGATCGAGAACGATCAGAAGAACTCCTGCAGAATACTCTATTTTTGTTAACGTAGTTCATTCTGTCAATTTTTTGCTCTGTAATTTTGTTTCTTGTTCAAATGTTGTAAAAGTTACACCTTTGGAATCGCCTTTTCAAAGCGATCAAAGGGTATACTTCAGTTTGTGTTTTACGCAATTTTAGATTTCGAGATATCTCGAGCTAGGCATCTCGACATCCTACTTCTTCACAGGTTCTGCTACGTTTTTCGAGCTGAAAACTTTACCAGAAAAACTCGACATTCAACTCTACAGGAAACTATCTTCAGATTTTGTTTATCTGATTTTTACAGGTTGCAGGATTTCGACATTGAGGATTTCGACATCTAGGATTTCGAAATCTTGATTTCGAGAAAAGGATTCGACATCTGGTCTCGACATTTGACTCATCAGATTAAGATTTCGAGAGATTAACTTCTCTACATTTCAAATCTCGAGATCAGCATCTCAAAATTTGAAATCTCGAGATCCCTAATCTCGAGATCCTTAATCTCGAGCCCAAATCTCGATACCGGGCCTCCTTTATCGAAATCTGAGATTTCGATATTCAGATCTCGACATCTGATTTTTCGAGATTCTGCCTCTGAAAATCTTTTGATCAATTTTCTCGAACGGTCAGTTTAGTACAGCAATGGGTTCAGAATACAATGCACAAGGGAACAGCAGTACCCCTCCTAGCCTCAGGAAGGGAGAATATCAAATGTGGAGGAACAGATTTCTAAACTTCCTCGAGCACAAAGAGAACTCTTCTGCAATGCTCGAATCTTTGCTTGAAGGACCAGCTGAACTCTTGATTTCAGTTGGTGGAGATCCAGAGAACAATCCTCCTATTTTTCCAGAAATAAGGAGAAAAGTGCCGTCTGAATACACAGAAGCTGACAAGCTCAGACTTCGTGGTGACCTTATGGCCAAAACGTATCTCCTTCAAGCAATACCAAATGAAGTTTATGTTCTCATTGATAGCATGCAGACAGCTAAGGAAATGTGGGATGAAATAGAGAAGCTGCTACAAGGCACAAGCATCAGCCTCAAAACAAAGAAGACTACGATTCTCATCGCTTATGACTCCTTCAAAGCAGGTCCAGGAGAACCATTGAATGAGACTTACAACAGACTTGTTCAACTGGTAAATGAACTCAGAAAGATCAAAGTATTCAGGTCCAATCTGGAACTGAATATTAGATTTTTATCCAGCCTGCATCCTGCATGGGAAAAGACAGTGAAGGATGTTAGATCTCGGATAGATTTGGACGAAATTGACCTCTGCACACTCTATGAACATCTGAAACAATTTGTCAACGAGGTTGCCTGTGCTGAGGATCATCACACCACAAACCCCTTAGCTCTTGTAATGGATGCTCAGCCGAGAAGAACCCACATTATGAAAGAGAACTTTGGTGGTATATACGGCTTCCATATGAATGACATCCAAGCCCTAGGTGCAGCTTTAGTTCTTAGGAGGTCATACACCTTACTCGTGTCTAATTTCCCATTTTGGGAGCTCTTATTGAGAAAAGCTAACGCCATGTCAATTGTTTGAAATTTTGAGACAATAGAGTCTCGGATCAAGGCTAGCCTTTTCATCAATTGGGAGTCCCTATTGTGTGGCACAAACGTCCACACATCTCTCCCATGAAGATATACACCATGAACCCACCTAACCCAAAGGGTATCTTGTTTACAATGTATATTCCACAAAATCCGAGAGAGGAGGGCATGATTCCAAATCTTAGCATCTCTAATGCCAAGTCCTCCCTCTTCCTTTGGGAGACATACATAATCCCAAGCAACCTTAGAGTATTTCCCCCCCCCCCCCCAAAGAAAGACACGGCATAATCCCAAAATCCTATCAAGAATAGTTTTTGGTACCGGAAAGATACCAAGCCATAACGATTGAACACCCTGCATAACTGACTTTATCAACTCAAGTATTCCTGCATAAGAAAGAGATTTAGTATTCCAAGCATTAATATAATCTGTCACCGTGTCAATTAATGGAGAAAATTGAGCCACGGAGATCTTAAGAGGTGCCAACGGAATGCCTAAATATCTAACCGGGAAAGAGCCTTGTTGAAAATCCACCAATTCTAGTATTTGGGGTAATGCGTTTGCAACATTACCCCCCAAGAAAATGTTAGATTTATCATGATTTACCATAAGTCCGGATACCATACCAAAATCCTTCAAAGTTTCGGCCAAAATCTTTATGGATTTACAATCCCCTTTTGAAAAAAGCACCAAATCATCCGCATATGCTAGATGTGATATCTTTAGTTGAGAGCATATAGGATGATGTTTAAAATTTGGATCCAATGTCCTAATTAGGCGCTGGTTTCGAAAAAGCACCAAATCATCCCCTTTTGAAAAAAGCACCAAATCAGGCGCTGATTTAAAAAAGCACCAAATCATCCCCTTTTGAAAAAAGCACCAAATCAGGCGCTGGTTTCAAGATATCAAAGGATGATTGCCTAATTACTAAAATACACTGTATTTACGCAAAACGTGCTCTATTTTCGCTGAAAACGCTAAATCATAGAGATAAGGCTAAGTATTTGTGACACTCATATCTTGCTGTGTGTTTATACGTTTGGAGCGTATTATATCTCGTTGGAAAGATAGATCGGAGCTCTAAAGCTATTTTTCCAACTTCATTTACAATGCATTATTTAAAAGTTACAGATTAACCATATGTTCACAAATGTTTCTGATTTCACTCCGAACTCGTGTAGAATTTGATGCGATCATATCTTGCTCTATTTTGTGCCGTTGAAAGCGTTTAATATCTTGTTGGAAACATCTTACCGAGTTCTAAAACTTGTCTTCAGGCGCTGGTTTCAAAATATCAAGGGATGACTGCCTAATTACTAAAATACACTGTATTTACGCTAAAAGTGCTCATTTTTCGCTGAAAACACTAAATCATAGAGATTAGGCTAAGTATTTGTGACACTCATATCTTGTTGTGGGTTAATCCGTTTGGAGCGTATTAGATCTCGTTGGAAAGATAGATCGGAGCTCTAAAGCTATTGTTCCAGCTTCATTTCCAATGCATTAATTAAAAGTTACAGATTAACCAGATATTTACAAATGTTTCTGATTTCACTCCGAACTCGTGTAGAATTTGATGCGATCATATCTTGGTCTATTTTGTGCCGTTCAAATCATTTAATATCTCATTGGAAAGATCTTACCGAGTTCTAAAACATGTCTTTAGGCGCTGGTTTCAAAATATCAAGGGATGATTTCCTAATTACTAAAATACACTGTATTTACGCTAACAGTGCTCTATTTTCGCTGAAAACGCTAAATCATAGAGATAAGGCTAAGTATTTGTGACACTCATATCTTGCTGTGTGTTTAATCGTTTGGAGCGTATTATATCTCGTTGGAGAGATAGATCGGAGCTAATAATAATAATAATAATAAAAATAATAATAATAATATTAATAATAATAATAATATTAATAATAATAATAATATCAATTATAATTATAATCATCATAATATTAATAATAATAATAATAATAATAATAATAATAATAATAATAATAATAATAATAATAATAATAATAATAATAATAAAATATGGTCTGGTCTGGTTTATTTTAGTCTGGTCTGGTCTGGTGTGGTCTTGTCTGGGAACAACTACAGTCCAAGTAAAAACAACCTAAAGCTTTTGTTCCAACATCATTTACAATGCATTAATTAAAATTTACAGATTAACGATATATTCGCAAATGTTTCTGATTTCATTCCGAACTCGTGTAGAATTTAATGCGATCATATCTTCCTCTATTGTGCCGTTGAAAGCGTTTATTATCTCGTTGGAAAGATCTTACCGAGTTCTAAAACTTGTCTTCAGGCGTTGGTTTCCAAATATCAAGGGATGATTGCCTAATTACTAAAATACACTGTATTTACGCTAAAAGTGCTCTATTTTCGCTGAAAACGCTAAATCATAGAGATAAGGCTAAGTATCTGTGACACTCATATCTTGCTGTGTGTTTATCCGTTTGGAGCGTATTATATCTCGTTGGAAAGATAGATCGGAGCTCTAAAGCAATTGTTCCAACTTCATTTACAATGCATTAATTAAAAGTTACAGATTAACCATATATTCACAAATGTTTCTGAATTCACTCCGAACTCGTGTAGAATTTGATGTGATCATATCTGGCTCTATTTTGTGCCATTGAAAGTGTTTACTATCTCGATGGAAAGATCTTACCGAGTTCTAAAACTTGTCTTCAGGCGCTGGTTTCAATTTTTTGGATAAAATGTAAGTATATATATCCAGAAAAATAGCATAGTACAATGCATCACGAGTACAAGCAAGGTGCATATCCCAGATCACGGGATACTACAAAAACAAAGCATACATTCTCACAAATCAAACAACCTGACCCGAAACAATATTAGGAACAATAACAGTCCACAAGAACCAACTCAGAAGATAGGTATCCCTAACTTAAGAACCAAAGAAAAGTCGGAAAGGAGCCGTAAACTTTGAGTCAAAACAAAGCTCCCCTCTCTTCTTAGTAACTCCCGGTAGCCTCTCAAGACATTTGGCGGTGAAAGTTAGGCCTTTATTGTCCAAGTCATCCGTAAGTATAAGAGAGGTATCCACTCTAATCACATTGGCATGCACAAATTTAAATGGTTTAACAAACAACCTGAGCTTCTTTCCCTTGACCACCTCCCATTTGGTTACTACATTGTTTTGGTGCAAGTCAGTCTCACTCGTAACTAGTCTTTCATTTTCTTCTAAAAAGACCTCGTCGTCTTCATCCTCGGAAAACTCATGGTCAGTTTGCACACCCAACAGTTGGCCAATTGTCTTTCTTCCTTTCACAGTAGGTAGTTCGGGCCCCTGGGCAGTCTGCCCTTTTAACCCGGTCGGGTTTAGGGCAGACCCGGACGGGTTTAAGCCTTTGGCCGTAACATCTGCCTGTGACCCGGTCGGTTTAAGGTGCATCCCGGTCGGTTTAAGGTGAAACCCGGTCGGGTTTAGCCCCAAAGGTTCTGGCCGAGCAATAACAGGTCCAATTCCAACAGATTTATCACCTAAAATATCAATTTTTTCCGTTTCCTTGTTCGCCCCAACCCCACATAACATCTTACAAATAAATGGGTGGTGCCCATATTCTTTGCAATGAAAACAATAACTAGGAAAAGTCTCATAAACCACACTTTGCTTGAATACCTTTTGGGAAGGTAAACGTATAGGAAACGAGAGTGGCGGCGGCTTCGAGATGTCAACCTCTAGCAACACTCTAGCATAGTCATTGTTGATCCTCTCTTTAGTGATTTTATCCGTAGCTATTGGGACCCCAACCATGGAAGCTACCTCACTCATGGTCTCATCATTCCATAGTTCCATAGGTAAATCATGAAACTTAACCCAAATTGGTACTTTTAAATATTCTTCGTCCTCAAACGAAAAATTTTCTGAGAGTTCCTTGAGCATTAGTAGTTTTCCAAAAACGGTGTACGGTCCTCCAAGTAGAACCTTTGTTCTATCCTCTCCACTTTGAAATTTAAAAATAAGCCACCCCTTTTTGTGGGACCTGAGAAGGCATTTGACGCCCCATTTTGCTTTAAGATCATGAACCGCTTTGAGTCCGGGGAAGTTCCCAGAGAAGTGTCCAACTAGGCAAAAGCCCCACATTTCAACCATTGTCGGTAGAACTCGATTCCCAAAATCCAAAGTCTCACCTTTAGGAGGGATATATCTTAGTTTAAAACCTTGACTCGGATCGCGATTATCCTTAAACAATGCTTTCCACTGTAATTCAGTTTCTGTCCGTGGCACCGGAGCCAGTTTTACTCCTCCAGTAGCTTGCGCAGGATGAACTGGAATGGCAGTTGACTTGCCGGCAGTTATTTCACTTCCTGCAGCGGGTGAAACTATTGTAGTAGCAGTAGGTGCTTTGGTAACAGCAGTTACAACCTTAGGAGTAGCAATTGGGTTCCCAGCAGTTGGAGGCTTCCCATTAACGATTGCAGAATCACATGTTGCAGTAGCCTTGCTCTGGATAGGGGTAGTCTCCCCAGCTATAGCAGCAGCCTGCACTGCTGCAGATTTTCCAGAGAGCTTTGTTCCAGAATTTCCAGCAAGTAGGGAAGGGAAATTCTCATCAAGACCTTCCAACACATTGAATCCTACTGATGCCTTGGACCTGATATTTATGGAAGAGTTTTGCACACCCTTCCCCTGTTTCTTATTACCATCCATGGTCGTTATTTACAGCAAGAAACACAGAGAAAAGCCGTTGTTATCAAACACAGGTACGGAAAGTCGAAATACAGGTACGCGAAAAGCCCCAAATCGGAGATATACCCCGAGCTCGAAATACACAAATTCAACCTCCCTTGTTATCAAAAACAGGTACGGAAATCAAAAACAAAAGTCGAACCGAACTCGTGAACAGCAGATAGGAGTGATTTTCAGCTGAATCCAAAATAAAACGCACATAAATCGCATGAACAGTGGTTACGCGATTAAACTCGTAAAACCTGTTTTGGCCATCGTTCTTCGTCCCAATAACGCATAGAAAGCCAGACGAAGTAGCAACCAGCCAAGAACCAAACCTAGAAGCTCAGAAATCCAACGAATCTGAAGGCGCTATGAAAGTACGGACGAAGGAGCTGGGTCGCCGATGAACCCAGGAGAGAGACTCTCTCAACCTTTTTTCACTCAGGCGCTCTCTCAGGCGCTGGTTTCAAAATATCAATGGATGATTGCCTAATTACTAAAATACACTGTATTTACGCTAAAAGTTCTCTATTTTTGCTGAAAACGCTAAATCATAGAGATAAGGCTAAGTATTTGTGACACTCATATCTTGCTGTGTGTTTATCTGATTGGATCGTATTATATCTAGTTGGAAAGATAGATCGGAGATCTAAAGCTATTGTTCCAACTTCAGTTACAATGAATTAAATAAAAGTTACAGATTAACCATATATTCACAAATGTTTCAGATTTCACTCCGAACTCGTGTAGAATTTGATGCGATCATATCTTGCTCTATTTTGTGCCGCTGAAAGCGTTTAATATCTCATTGGAAAGATCTTTCCGAGTTCTAGAACTTGTCTTCAGGCGCTGGTTTCAATTTTTTTTTGGGGAAATGTAAATATATAGATAGTAACCAAGTTTATGTACATCGTATGAGCAAAATTTGAGGCATATCCAAGTATGGATACCCTATAACATCAAAAGCTGTTTAAGCTTAACTTCTAACTATTATCATCTAGCAAAACAATAGCCATCACCTCATGACAAAAAACAGGCTAGTTTATAATTCAAAAAGGGATCATATGATACGGATATAGCGAGAATAGCACTTTGTACACCATATACTTGATATGTGCAATTGTATCATCCAGTTTTAGTGATGCTCCATCAAAACGAATCGCATTTCTAGTCCTCCATATCCAATAGATTGTGTAGCTAAACGCTATCCTCGTAGCCTTTGCTCTAATATGTGCTCCATTGCAATCTCTTGAAATCCATTTCACCGCACTCCTCAACGATGACATTTGCCTAGAGATTCCGAGCCATCCTTTGATATTCTCCCAAATCTGCCCTGTACAAACACATTCAAAAAATAGGTGTGTTACCGTCTCCGGAACACCCTTACAAAAAGGATAAAAATTAACAATATCAAGATAAACCATGTTGTCATATGTAGGTAGTCTATTACGGTAGGCCAGCCACATTATGAACGAAAACTTGGGTGGGATATAGGCTTTCCAAATGAAAGACATCCATGTATGAGTAGTCCCTTTCATCCTAAGAAGGTCATATACCTTAGAAGAGGAAAGCTTACCATTGTGAGCCATCTTTCCAAGGTTAATAATAGTCTCGGGTATAGAAGGGTATTTAGATACCATGAAGTCTCGGATCAAAGCAATTCTTTTCATCAATTTCAGGCGCTGGTTTCAAAATATCAAGGGATGATTGCCTAATTACTAAAATGCACTGTATTTACTCTAAAAGTACCTTATTTTCGCTGAAAACGCTAAATCATTGAGATAAGGCTAAGTATTTGTGTCACTCATATCTTGCTGTGTATTTATCCGTTTGGATCGTATTATATCTCGTTGGAAAGATAGATCGGAGCTTTAAAGCTATTGTTCCAACTTCATTTACAATGCATTAATTAAAAGTTACATATTAACAATTATTCACAAATGTTTCTGATTTCACTCCGAACTCGTGTTGAATTTCAGGCGATCACATCTTGCTCTATTTTGTGCCATTGAAAGCGTTTAATATCTCGTTGGAAAGCTCTTACCGAGTTCTAAAACTTGTCTTCAGGCGCGGGTTTCAAAGTATCAAGGGATGATTGCCTAAGTACTGAAATACACTGTATTTACGCTAAAGGTGCTCTATTTTCGCTGAAAACGCTAAATCATAGAGATAAGGCTAAGTATTTGTGACACTCATATCTTGCTGTGTGTTTATCCATTTGGAGCGTATTATATCTCGTTGGAAAGATAGATCGGAGATCTAAAGCTATTGTTCCAACTTCATTTACAATGCATTAATTAAAAGTTACAGATTACCCATATATTCACAAATGTTTCTGATTTCACTCCAAACTCGTGTAGAATGTGATGCGATCATATCATGCTCTATTTTGTGCCATTGAAAGCGTTTGATACCTCGTTGGAAAGATATTACCGAGTTCTAAAACTTTTCTTCAGGCGCTGGTTTCATAATATCAAGGGATGATTGCCTAATTACTAAAATACACTGTATTTACTCTAAAAGTGCTCTATTTTCGCTGAAAACGCTAAATCATAGAGATAAGGCTAAGTATTTGTGACACTCATATCTTGCTGTGTGTTTATCCGTTTGGATCGTATTATATCTCGTTGGAAAGATAGATCTGAGATCTAAAGCTATTGTTCCAACTTCATTTACAATGCATTAATTAAAATTTACAGATTAACCATATATTCACAAATGTTTCTGATTTCACTCCGAACTCGTGTAGAATGTGATGCGATCATATCATGCTCTGTTTTGTGCCGTTGAAAGCGTTTAATATCTCGTTGGAAAGATCTTACCGAGTTCTAAAACTTGACTTCAGGCTCTGGTTTCAGAATATCAAGGGATGATTGCCTAATTACTAAAATACACTGTATTTACGTTAAAAGTGCTCTATTTTCGCTGAAAACGCTGAATCATAGAGATAAGGCTAAGTATTTGTGACACTCATATCTTGCTGTGTGTTTATCCGTTTGGACCGTATTACATATCGTTGGAAAGATAGATCGGAGCTCTAAAGCTATTGTTCCAACTTCATTTACAATGCATTAATTAAAAGTTACAGATTAACCATATATTAACAAATGTTTCTGATTTCACTTCGAACTCCTGTAGAATTTGATGCGATCATATTTTGCTCTATTCTGTGCCGTTGAAAGCGTTTAATATCTCGTTGGAAAGTTCTTTACGAGTTCTAAAATTTGTCTTCAAGATCCGGTTTCAAACTATGAAGGAATGATTGCCTAATTACTAAAATACACTGTATTTACGCTAAAAGTGCTCTATTTTCGCTGAAAACAATAAATCATAGAGATAGGCTACGTATTTGTGACACTCATATCTTGCTGTGTGTTTATCTGTTTGGAGCGTATTATATCTCTTTGGATAGATAGATCGGAGCTCTAAAGATATTGTTCCAACTTCATTTACAATTCATTAATTAAAAGTTACGGATTAACCATATATTCACAAATGTATCTGATTTCACTCCGAACTCGTGTAGAATTTGATGCGATCATATCTTGCTGTATTTTGTGTCGTTGAAAGCGTTTAATATCTCGTTGGAAAGCGCTTACCGAGTTCTAGAATTTGTTTTAAGGCGCTGGTTTCAAAATATCAAGGGATGATTGCCTAATTACTAACATACACTGTATTTACGCTAAAATTGCTCTATTTTCGTTGAAAACGCTAAATCATAGAGATAAGGCTAAGTATTTGTGACACTCATATCTTGCTGTGTGTTTATCCGTTTAGATCGTATTATATCTCATTGGAAATATAGATCGGAGATCTAAAGCTATTGTTCCAACTTCATTTACAATGCATTAATTAAAAGTTACAGATTAACCATATATTCACAAATTTTTCTGATTTCACTCCGAACTCGTGTAGAATGTGATACGATCATATCATGCTCTGTTTTGTGCCGTTGAAAGCGTTTAATATCTCGTTGGAAAGATCTTACCGAGTTCGAAAACTTGACTTCAGGCTCTGGTTTCAAAATATCAAGGGATGACTGCCTAATTACTAAAATACACTGTATTTACGCTAAAAGTGCTCTATTTTCGCTGAAAACGCTGAATCATAGAGATAAGGCTAAGTATTTGTGACACTCATATCTTGCTGTGTGTTTATCCGTTTGGACCGTATTACATATCGTTGGAAAGATAGATCGGAGCTCTAAAGCTATTGTTCCAACTTCATTTACAATGCATTAATTAAAAGTTACAGATTAACCATATATTAACAAATGTTTCTGATTTCACTTCGAACTCCTGTAAAATTTGATGCGATCATATCTTGCTCTATTGTGTGCCGTTGCAAGCGTTTAATATCTCGTGGGAAAGTTCTTTACGAGTTCTAAAATTTGTCTTCAGGCTTCGGTTTCAAAATATCAAGGGATGATTTCCGAATTACTAAAATACACTGTATTTACGCTAAAAGTGCTCTGTTTTCGCTGAAAACGATAAATCATAGAGATAGGCTAAGTATTTGTGACACTCATATCTTTCTGTGTGTTTATCCGTTTGGAGCGTATTATATCTCTTTGGATAGATAGATCGGAGCTCTAAAGATATTGTTCCAACTTCATTTACAATGCCTTAATTAAAAGTTACGGATTAACCATATATTAACAAATGTTTCTGATTTCACTCCAAACTCGGGTAGAATTTGATGCGATCATATCTTGCTCTATTTTGTGCCGTTATAAGCGTTTAATATCTCGTTGGAAAGCGCTTACCGAGTTCTAAAACTTGTTTTCAGGCGCTGGTTTTAAAATATCAAGGGATGAATGCCTAATTAATAAAATACACTGTATTTACGCGAAAAGTGCTCTATTTTAGCTGAAAACGCTAAATCGTAGAGATAAGGCTAAGTATTTGTGACACTCATATCTTGCTGTGTATTTATCCGTTTGGAACGTATTATATCTCGTTGGAAAGATAGATCGGAGCTCTAAAGCTAATGTTCCAACTTAACTTACAATGCATTAATTAAAAGTTACAGATTAACCATATATTCACAAATATTTCTGATTTCACTCCGAACTCGTGTAGAATTTGATGCGATCATATCTTCCTCTATTTTGTGCCGTTGAAAGCGTTTAACATCTCGTTGGAAACATCTTACCGAGTTCTAAAACTTGTCTTCAGGCGCTGGTTTCAAACTATCAGGGGATGATTGCCAAATTACTTAAATACACTGTATTTACGCTAAAAGTCCTCTATTTTCGCTGAAAACGCTAAATCATAGAGATAAGGCTAATTGTTTGTGACACTCATATCTTGCTGTGTGTTAATCCGTTTGGAGCGTATTATATCTCGTTGGAAAGATAGTTAAGTTAAGTTGGAACATTAGCTTTAGAGCTCCTATCTATCTTTCCAAGATATGAGTGTCACAAATACTTAGCCTTATCTCTATGATTTAGCGTTTTCATGGAAAATAGAGCATTGTTAGCGTAAATACAGTGTATTTTAGTAATTAGGCAATCATCCCTTCATATTTTGAAACCAGCGCCTAAAGACATGTTTTAGAAGTCGGTAAGATCTTTCCAACGAGATATTAAACGCTTTCAACGGCACAAAATAGAGCAAGATATGATCGCATCAAATTCTACACGAGTTCGGAGTGAAATCAGAAACATATGTGAATATCTGGTTAATCTGTAACTTTTAATTAATGCATTCTAAATGAAGTTGGAACAATAGCTTTAGAGCTCCGATCTATCTTTCCGACGAGATATAATACGCTCCAAACGGAGAAACCCACAGCAAGATATGAGTGTCACAAATACTTAGCCTAATCTCTATGATTTAGCGTTTTCAGCGAAAATAGAGCACTTTTAGCGTAAATACAGTGTATTTTAGTAATCAGGCAATCATCCCTTGATAATTTGAAACCATCGCCTGAAGACAAGTTTTATAACACGGTAAGATCTTTCCAACGAGATATTAAACGCTTTCAACGGCACAAAATAGAGCAAGATATGATCGCATCAAATTCTACACAAGTTCGGAGTGAAATCAGAAACATTTGTGAATATATGGTTAATCTGTAACTTTTAATTAATGCATTGTAAATGAAGTTGAAACAATAGCTTTATGGCTCCGATCTATCATTCCAACGAGATATAATACGCCCCAAACGGATAAACACACAGCAGGATATGAGTGTCACAAATACTTAGCCTTATCTCTATGATTTAGCGTTTTCAGCTAAAATAGAGCACTTTTAGCGTAAATACAGTGTATTTTAATAATTTGGAAATAATCCCTTGATAATTTGAAACCAGCGCCTGAAGACAAGTTTTAGAAATCGGTATTATCTTTCAAACGAGATATTAAACGCTTTCAACGGCACAAAATAGAGCAAGATATGATCGCATCAAATTCTACACGAGTTCGGAGTGAAATCAGAAACATTTATGAATATATGGTTAATCTGTAACTTTTAATTAATGCATTGTAAATGAAGTTGGAACAATATCTTTAGAGCTCCGATCTATCTTTCCAACGAGATATAATACTGCCCCAAACGGATAAACACACAGCAGGATATGAGTGTCACAAATACTTATCCTTATCTCTATGATTTAGCGTTTTCAGCTAAAATAGAGCACTTTTAGCGTAAATACAGTGTCTTTTAATAATTAGGCAATCATCCCTTGATATTCTGAAACCAGAGCCTGAAGACAAGTTTTAGAACTCGTTAAGATCTTTCCAACGAGATATTAAACGCTTTCAACGGCACAAAATAGAGGATGATATGATCGCATCAGATTCTACACGAGCTCGGAGTGAAATCAGAAACATTTGGGAATATATGGTTAATCTGTAACTCTTAATTAATGCATTGTAAATGAATTTGGAACAATAAATTTAGAGCTCCGATCTATCTTTCTAACGATATATAATACGCTCCAAACGGATAAACACACAGAAAGTAATGAGTGTCACAAATACTTAGCCTTATCTCTATGATTTAGCGTTTTCAGTGAAAATATAGCACTTTCTGCGTAAATACAGTGTATTTTAGTAATTAGGCAATCCTCCCTTGATATTATGAAACCAGCGCCTGAAGAAAAGTTTTAGAACTCGGTAATATCTTT